>OX439043.1:61539847-62210121 GCA_949317995.1 Acholoe squamosa
TTAGCCTTCGCTTCCTTTGTATTTGCAGCAACTTTGGCCTTTGTCGCTTTCGGTGTGCCAGTGACCTTGGCCCCACCTGCTGCTGCTGCAGCCTTACCCGGTTTCTTGAAAGGCACCTTGACTGCCGGAGACACAGGTCCTTTCCCTTTCTTAGGCATGGGACACTGAAACTGTGCCAACAGCTCCTTCTCTGAAGGCACAACCAAAACTTTAAGGGGAGACGGAGCAGCACCTTTAGCTTTAACTCTAGACTGCACAGCAGGGGACTTCTTGGCCTGTTGCCTTCGTTTCTTTTCCTCTTCCACGGGATCCGTGTAGTAGACTATTTCCCCTCCTTGCCCTGAAAAAAAAAAAAAATTCTATTGTTCAAGGGAAATTGTGGTCCAAGAATATACACATTGTCAAGAACAGAACAACGTGAGGTATCGCTATCGAGGAGAGAAAGAATAAGAAAATAGGTCAAAAGAACAAACAATGTTAGGTCTGCTGTGTTTTACTATGAATTTTGGGAAAGCGTAGACCCATCATAATATTGATGCATGTTTCTTGAAAACATTAATTTATTCAAAGGAAAAAAAATGCCTGTGCTGAAAACACAATAATCAATAAAAGTAAAATTCAGGACGCTCACAATAAGTTAAAGATAGGGCCTAGTTTAATTCTTAAAAGAAATTTCTTTCTGTCTTACCGGCAATTCTCTCGACTCCCTTATACTTCAACAACATCATGTCGGTCAAGGAGCATCCTTCACATGGTTTTCCTTTCTCTATCAGGTATAGATATTCCTCGTTCTGAAAAGCATGAGAAAATAATGAGGACAAGAAAATGAAAAATAAAGGGGAAGGAGGTGAGAAAGATACAGAAGAAATAAGACATCCATTTAAGTTACACTAACTTATATTTTGAAAGGTGTAGCAAATCACGATGAAGAGTATAATATATTTTTTGTTCGCTCACCTTTGCCTTAAGCTTAGAGAAATAATCATTCACGTGATGCTGCATTTTGTCTAACTCCCGGTTCGCATTCTTGATGCTGTTGACTGTGGCTGCAAGAGATCAAAGGAGACATAGAATATCTGAGAAAAAGAACAGCTCTCTTCATGAAAAACACACAGAAGGCACTTAGTTCTGTTTAACTTTGAGGATAAGAGAAAAGATAAAGATTTTTTTCTGTCATAATGTCAAACTTAATAAAAAAAAACTCACCTAGAACTGTGTCCCAACCTTCTCTCCTCAGCTGTGCTCCATTCTTCCCCCTAGCCTTGATATACGGCTTCTGATTGAGGAGGGCAAAGAAGAGCGCTCTATGCTCAGCTTCAGTCCAGTATACGTCTCTGGCCCTCTCTGTCCCCCGGGAAGTTAAGTTCGTTTCAGGCCTGCTGGAGGGACCCGCCTTAGGTTGTTTTGCCTTAGCCTTTTTCACCTTACCCTTTCGAACAGGGCTATCTTCCTCTGAGAGTTCACTAGAATCCTCTAAAATGTATTCCTCTTCTTCCTCTCCTTGCTCTAGTGCTTCTTCCTCCTCGTCTGATCCTTCTGTTAGGGTGTTAGTTTTCAAAATTTCTGGTAACTCGAACGACCTGCTGCCCGCTTGGGTCGCAAGATCGTACTCCTCTTCCTCATCGTCTTCGTCGCTTGAAGACAAAGCATAACAACGGTCGTACTGAAAAAAGAAAATAAAGAATATTTATTTTCAGGAAAAAAGAAAATTAGGGGGGAGGAGAGGGGGACTTTTTTTCAGGTACTGTTAATTATGAAAAAATGAATCTAAGAATGTCTGAATAACTCGATTTTTTCTCTTCTTTGAAGAGAGGGAGAAAAAAAAAGAAAATGAAAAGAAATAACAAGACAGAGAGAGAGACACGCTCAAAAGACGTTAGAGCGAACCAAATTAGCCTATTATCGCCCGACCCGGCATAGAAAGAAAGCTAACAGAACGACGGAAAAGGAATAACAGTCTAAGAACAGCATGTCATTGTCTTCTTATGAACAAGATCTACCTTATAGAACACTATTTTAAAAGAAAACTTACTTCTGAAGCGTAGTGAGACATGATATATCCCTGTGTTTCGTTGATCGAAGCCGGCCTCTTGTTGACATCAGCGCGGGCACCGGAAGTGACGTTCTGCCTAACTGGGTCAAAATACGCGGGTGCCCTGTCGTTTTTTCTCGCTCTGCTAGAGTCTCGCTGCAGCAGCGAGGAAAGCACAGCGAGTCCTGTTTTTTTTGTCTCGCTGTCACAACGACTCTCATTGTGAAAAGGCAGAACATATTGTGCAACGGTCAGAAATAAGTCTCTTTGTGAATGTCGTACTAACGAGAGAGAAAAGCAGAACGAAGGCACGCTGTTTGTGCAACGACCCCTTTGTGTAATTTCTTTAGGAAGGGTCTTTATAAACCACACCCCGATTCGACAAGGGCGTTTTAGATAACGATGGTATATGCCATTCTTTTTTGTTTTCCGTCTCCTACAGAAGAGAATCATATTTGCCTACAATGTCTACACTGCAAAAATGGTGTTTAGATCCTAAACACAATTCTAAACATATTCTTGCAACGTTTTTGTAATCACATTAATTTCCTAAACATGTTTAGCCAAACAATGTGCTTAGCTCAAGTGTTTAGAAATGTAGGTGTTTAGGTTAAAACTTTTGTGTTTAGATATATGAATTTTTGTGTTTAGGTGTTTATGAATTTTTGTGTTTAGATGTTTAAATGATTTGATGGAGATTTAGGGTTTGCAGACATGTATGCATTAAAAAACAGAGATATATTTTTTTTCTCATTTACTGGGGGGGCATCAGCAGGTATTTACTTGTCAAAATCTCCAAAGATGTCAGCCACAGTTATATATGTGTATATATAGTACACACTGCATCAGAATGAGAGACTTGAGAAAGTACAACAGCTTGGCAGGAAGGAAATTGCCTTATCTATGCCAGAATAACATCAAATAGGTGTGAGTCATGGATTTTATTGATTATTTTATGGTAATGATGGTGGCATGAGGTGAATCTAGTCAATTTTCTATTGCCCTTTCTATTCACATGACATTCTATGAAATGAAACCATGATAAACATGGGATTTGGGGACATTTGTCACAACAATTGATTATAACTGTGTGCAGATAGTCCAGTCAAAGATACTGCTGCTACCTGGTGTGGATTCAACATACAAGTATGTAAACATATTGATGTTTAAATCTAAACACCTATTATTCAACTGTCTCAACTCTAAACATCTAAACATGTTTAGCATAAATGTTTATGTAGTTAGAATAAAAGTGTTCATTTCCTAAATGTGTAGTCGATGAGACACCTAACTGACCTATATGTTTAGGTTTTAAACGTGTTTAGACCTAAACATGTTTAAACTCTAAACACCATTTTTGCAGTGTATATGAACCTTTGCTTCTGACAGCAGTTCTGTTTATCATCCATTTTCAACTTCTCCATTTGAATAATATTTTCTCTCATGACCGAAATAAAATGGCATAATTTGGGATTTAGGAAACTTTCCGACCAAGTGTTTTGGATGGTGATGGCCCAAAGTCATATTGCAAAATCTGTACCTTTTAGAAAAGGCCAGTATTTCTCAGACCAGGGTATGGCCTTTGTGTTCCGACAACAGAATCAGTTCATGGACAGAAAATTTAACCTAATTCACATAAATATTTCCTGTTTACGCAGCCCTAAGAACGGCATTGGGACAAAACGCCCACTCAAAGGACCCATCGGTACAACTACTATAATAGGCCAAAGGCTAGGTCTTAATAATGATATTGTAGTCATTTTTGTTTGCCACAGGCATTGGGTAGACATGGGAAGTGCATCTGCCCACTTTGGGTTGTCAGAAAGTGTAATTTGGCGACCTGGAGCCCATTGCCTAAGGTACTAGAACAGTGGCGGATCCAGGGTTTGGAAAAGGAGTGGGCGCGGTCCAAAAGGAGGGGGCACACCCCCTAGATTTAAGCATTTTTGGGATACAAAATATTCAGATAAACTCGTAAGTAGAGGCAAAAAGGAGGGGGCGTGCGCCCCCCGCCCCCTCTAAATCCGCAACTGGAGGGGGGAGGGGGAAGGGGGAAGAGGAAATGGGTAGTGGGGGAGGGAGATTGGAGATGGGGTGGGGAGAGGGGGAGAGGGGAGATGGGTAGAGCGTGAGGGAGAGAGGACAAGGAAGAGGGCCTTGGGGAAGATGGGAGGGGGAGTGCACAGGGGGAGGGTAAAGGGGGAGAGAGGAGAGGGAGATGGGAGAGAGGAATGGGGACGGGGAGAGGGAGAAGGGAGGGGAGAGGGGGAATTCTAACACATGTAGTGGTTTACCATCACTTTGCTGCTAATTTAATAGAGCATCATGCGTCTTGGTCATCAGTGGCGGATTTAGAGGGGGGCGCAGGGACGCACCCACCCCCGTTTTCCCCAGTACTTAAGAGTTTAATAACATACTTTGGACCAGAGAATGTACTCAAAAATAGAAGGGTGCGCCCCCTCCTTTTGGGCTGCGCCCCCTCCTTTTCCAGATCCTGGATCCGCTACTGTACGACTACACACAGCAACTACCATTTGATACCCTAAAAGTTAATGTCAGTGGTTGTAGCTGATGCCCTACGACTGCTCTGTATGATCAGCACATGTATGTAGCAATCGCACTGAGTTTTGTATGGAAGGTACTACTTAACCGATGTCAGTAAATTAAGGGTATCCACCCTTTGGTGCCAATTATATAAAGCTAGCTCTATACCATGTATTTCATATACCTTTAAGGGCCGCATCCACTGCCAACAGACGGACCCTCCTTCGGCTTCGTCTATTTATTTATCAGTGTTTTCTATGAAGCAAAAACAGATGAAGGGAGACGGATGGTCCATATGTGGACAGTGGATCCGGAATTTGCGAGAGGTGAGGACTAAGGAAATGACAAAGCAATTTTTAATGTGTTAAACTCATACTGAAACTCATGTCCGTTCTTTCAAAGGACTTGGTCGTGAGTGATAATTTGGCTCGCATACATATATGATTTCCGCCTAGACAATGAAGGCCTCGGCTTGGTTTCTATAACAACTGATGGCTAGGTTTAGAGAATGCATTATTGCATTATTAACACAGTGTAGATGCCTAGTGTACAGACCCATGCAGTGCACCACACGTTTTTATTAGCATGTTTCACATCAGTGAAATAAGCTTTTTTTTCGGGGGAATATTTAGTGCTAGTCAAACAATAGAGACATGACAACCACGGCAATATGTTGATTCTGCAATGCGACACCATGCACGCGATTGGTAAGAAATTGTAATCCCAAGTTTATCTCAAGCAGGCAAAATCTTTGTAGTCAAATATCTTTGTTGAGGGAGAAAAATCGTTTGAATCTACCAGGAATTCTCATTAAGCTGAACAATGAACTGCAGTAATTGCATTACAATGGAACAGTCCCATTTCAACAATGATGTAGTACAGTACACACTGTGGGATAAGGAATCTCCGTGAAAATAACGATGGAGTTTTGGCAACTTTACGACAAAGATTTCACCATTATTTTGACATTTCTTTACAGTGTGAGTATATACCATCCATCTTTGCCACGATACATCTTCTAGAGATGACAATTCCCCTCCTCCTCTCCCTGTCCTCATATCGAGTGGGGTCCTTTTTTGAGTAGGTTTAATATTCAGTTTGAAATGAAGTCTCCTTCCCTCCAATATCTCCTACATATATGCATGAGTATGTACACTGTCTTATCTCATTTCCCAGAACCATTGAAATCAAGGAAATAACTAGCACTATGAATTTCTCGATTGAGCATCCGAGACATGAATGACAATTTCCATTATCCATATTCCATTATCCATATTCCATTATCCATATACCACTGGAGGATGGATTGGTTTGCAATAGGGCCCTGGCGGAGGTGTCTCAGGCGATACCATTATTGATTGCCTAATCCAGTAGGCGGAGGGCCGATTCCCATCTGGTATAAAGGGATATTCTCCTTGTAGTGTGCAGCAGATACCATATTACATGACCCTTTTGTTATGGTCTATAATGGCGCTCTCTGCATGTGCAATCTGTTCCTAAATGGTTTGGTTCTCACGAGTTTGTTCAAATTGGTGGTAAAAATTCTTGTGGCTCCATGTTTTGGGCTTCATTATATTTAAGCCATATGCACTTACTAGGGCCCCTTGACAGAACATACTTCTCGAAATTCCCCTTCTTATTGGGTGATGGATGAAATTATGTTATACAGCCAATTTTCGTTCATCAAACATCAATTCCACAAGTTGCTAAAAGGGCATATTATATTTCTCAGGCACCAGCCTTTAGTGGTTCAGGCCTCCCATATCTCTGGGTGAATTTGGACTCACAGCTTTGAGGTGACAATAACATCTGCACTTAGTATTTATTCTTAGTGTCCATTATGTAGATCTCACACAAAATGAAATATTGCAATCTTTGTGAACAATACATATATATCATAAAGTCTAATTCACTACGAATGTTCAAGAGAAGCGCCCTGATGAATGTTTAATGTTAAGACATTGATCACACTCATGGGATATCCAAATTAAGATTGATTGTCCATAAGCACATATTATTTGGCACCCAGATCAAAGATACATCCATTTCAATCAGTCACACATAGATATTTAATTTCACACCCATCATTGCAACAGTAATTTGTGGACTAGGTGACGGATATCATATATCATTCTCAGTGGAAATTAGTTGATATTCCTTTTTCTGTATGATCATAATGGTTATCTTGACAGTCTTTTGACAAAATCTGACTCTATTTTACTATTAATATCTCCTCCTGTGCCTTATTCATATGCAGGTGCTGTATCAGGCTACAATAGATATTACTAATTAATACTGCCGAATGTAGGCCTCATTATAGATTAGCTTTCATGTCATTTAGCTTTTTAAGTCACCTGAGTATAACAATCTTAATTCTGACAAACTTCTACCACTTAGAATACAGATTCTCGGGTCTTGGTCTGTATAAATATTCCTCATTGGTGTGGGATTGTGAACACCTGAGTCCTCCTTACATCACGGAGTAGTTCACCTGTATCATATCACATTAATAGTCTGTACTCGAGCTGCTCATACATAAACTCATCAGTGGTCCATTGTAGATTGCATAGTGGAACGTCAGGACGGTTCTAAGGGTTCCATGGTGTAAGGCCCCCAAGACTCAAAGCCCCCTGACATAAAGCCCCCTGACATAAAGCCCCTAAGACATTAAGCCCCAAAGACATAAAGCCCCCAGGACAGACGGCTCCAATATAATTATTTTTTGTTTTTCGCACACGGTATGTGGTAAAATTTTTTTTTTCCCTTCGGTACCACACGTTTTTGTACAGCGTCTTGTACACGTTATGTACACGTTATGTACACGTGACGTACACGTTATGTACACGTTAGGTACACGTTATGTACACGTGAAGTACATGTTATGTACACGTTATGTACACGTTATGTACATGTTAGGTACACGTTATGTACACGTGAAGTACATGTTATGTACACGTTATGTACACGTTATGTACATGTTAGGTACACGTTATGTACACGTGACGTACATGTGACGTACACATTATGTACACGTTATGTACACGTTAGGTACACGTGATGTACATGTTATGTACACGTTAGGTACACGTTAGGTACACATTAGGTACACGTTATGTACAAGTGAAGTACACGTTATGTACACGTTATGTACACGTTATGTATATGTTATGTACACGTGACGTACACGTTATGTACACGTTATGTACACGTTATGTACACGTTAGGTACACGTTATGTACACGTGATGTACATGTTATGTACACATTAGGTACACATTAGGTACACGTTAGGTACACGTTATGTACACATTAGGTACACGTTAGGTACACGTTATGTACACGTTATGTACACGTTATGTACACGTTAGGTACACGTTATGTACACGTTATGTACATGTTATGTACACGTTATGTACACGTGAAGTACACGTTAGGTACACGTTAGGTACACGTTATGTACACTTTATGTACACGTTATGTACACGTTATGTGAGTAAGTGAGTAATAGATGTTTAATGCCATTTCGACAGCTAAGGTCATATTCATGGCGAGAATGACATTACACAATTTCACAGAGGAATGTGTCAGTGCCCAAGCATATGTGCACCACACACATCCTGAGGGGATAGGAAAGATAAGAAGGAGACCCTTTTAAGTGGGCTAGGGAAGCCCATACACATTATGTACACGTGACGTACACGTTATGTACATGTTATGTACACGTAAGGTACACGTTATGTACACGTTATGTACACGTGACGTACACATTAGGTACACGTTATGTACACGTTATGTACACATTGGGTACATGTTATGTACACGTGACGTAAACGTTATGTACACATGACGTACACGTTATGGACACGTTATGTACCAGTTACGTACACGTGAAGTACACGTCAGGTACACGTTATGTACTGCGACGTACACATTATGTACATGTTATGTACTGCGAGGTACCAGTTACGTACACATGAAGTACACGTTAGGTACACGTTATGTACACGTTATGTACACGTTATGTACACATTAGGTACACGTTATGTACACGTTAGGTACACGTTTTGTACACGTTATGTACACGTGACGTACACATTAGGTACACGTTATGTACTGCGACGTACGCGTTATGTACATGTTATGTACTGCGAGGTACCAGTTACGTACACGTTATGTACACGTGAAGTACACGTTAGGTACACGTTATGTACATGTTATGTACACGTTAGGTACACGTTATGTACACGTTATGTACATGTGGCGTACACGTTAGGTACACGTTATGTACACGTTATGTACATGTTATTTACACGTTAGGTACACGTTATGTACACGTGACGTATACGTTAGGTACACGTTATGTACACGTTATGTACACGTTAGGTACACGTTAGGTACACGTTATGTACACGTTATGTACACGTTATGTACACGTTATGTACACGTTAGGTACATGTTATGTACACGTCAGGTACACGTTATGTACACGTGACGTACACGTTAGGTACACGTTATGTACTGCGACGTACGCATTATGTACATGTTATGTACACATTATGTACATGTTATGTACACATTATGTACACATTATGTACATGTTATGTACTGCGACGTACGCGTTATGTACATGTTATGTACTGCGAGGTACCAGTTACGTACACGTGAAGTACACGTTATGTACATGTTAGGTACACGTTATGTACATGTTAGGTACATGTTATGTACACGTTATGTACACGTTATGTACACATTATGTACACGTTATGTACACGTTATGTACATGTGGCATACACGTTAGGTACACGTTATGTACACATTATGTACACGTTATGTACACGTTATGTACACGTTAGGTACACGTTATGTACATTTGACGTACACGTTAGGTACACTTTATGTACACATTATGTACACGTTAGGTACACGTTATGTACACGTTAGGTACACGTTATGTACACGTGACGTACACGTTAGGTACACGTTAGGTACACGTTAGGTACACGTTATGTACACGTTATGTACACGTGACGTACTGCGACGTACATGTTATGTACTGTGATGTATGCGTTATGTACATGTTATGTACTGCGAGGTGTAGCTTGGGCCATGCCAGACCCTCCTGGGCCCCCTTATGTCCTAAGATGAAGAAGGGGAGATGTAGACATGAAAAGAAAGGTCTTGGTGTCCCTCTTGTGGATCAAATAAAAAAACCCATATAAGACGCGCCTTATACGCGGGAGATTACAGTATTTATGAACTATCACTAGGGATTTCTGCTGGTATTCATTGTATGCAATTATGCCTTTAGCATGTACATCACGTGTACGTCACGTGTACATCACGTGTACATCACGTGTACATAACGTGTACGTCACATGTACATAACGTGTACATAACGTGTACATAACGTGTACATAACGTGTACATAACGTGTACATAACGTGTACATAACGTGTACATAACGTGTACATAACGTGTACATCACGTGTACATAATGCTGTAAGTCACGTGTACATGACGGACAAGGAAAAAAAAAAATTTGGGGGCCGTCTGTCTAGGGGGCTTTGTGTCTTGGGGGCCTTGTGTCATGGGGGCCTAGTGTCAGGGGGCTTTATGTCAGGGGGCTTAAAGGCTTGGGGGCCTTATGACGGGCGCCCGGTTCGGTGACATTACCCCCCCCTGGACATTTTTCTGGGAACTCATCTACCATAGAAACCTCCCCGTCCCCTCCCAGTCTTATACATATATAAGTAAAAAAATGCGGAATATAGACTCACCCTTCCAGCTCACCCTGTTCCTAACCCTATCTGTAACCCTAAACCTCTCCATATCCCTCCCATTTCCTAATAGAAACTGTGTAGATGTTTTGATTCCGGGGGTAAATTTCCTGGCAGGGGGGGGGGGGACTTTTAGATGGGAGATGTATTCGGGGGGGGGGGAGGTTCAGGTGGGGTAATCTCGCACCCGTCAGGTCACCATTATTTTGTCCACATATTCCTTGAAACCTTAGCTGGACCCCTAACACTGAACCAAAAGCAGAGCCGTTAGTCTTAATAACCTATAGGCAAACATATATATATATATATATATATATATATATATATATATATATATATATATATATATATATATATATTTCTCACCAGGTAAATAGAATATTTACCTAGTGAAAAACTACATAAATCATAAACTAATAATTCAGTTATTAAGCACAATTACATTTTATGGTAAAGTGGTAACTATTGGTGTATGCCCTTTCTATTTTATAATAACAAACAAGTCTTTGTGAATGTGACTATAGGTACTTCGCCTCCTGAGATTTGCCACTGGAGGGCCATTAGGTGAACAGCTCAGACCAGGTTTTGGGGATCATAGGAGCAGCTTGAAGACCACCCAGTCCTAATAGCAACGAGCAAATACTAGGCATGATGTGGTCAGAACCGACCACAAGGGACATAGGAGTGGCACTGGGTCTGGGAGGTGTAAGATGTCCTCACTGCAGGAACAGCCCCCTGGGACATGCTGGTATGGCCTGGAGGAAGGGGACACCAGTGGTGGAGAGGTGAGGCTCCTTTCTCTATGGTCAATACCGCCTGATGTAGCCGTCTGAGCATGGTGAGTCTGTTAAGCGTTAAATCCACTATGACGCACGGCTAATGCGTCAGCTATGCGTCTGTTTTGGGGGCATTCGCATGCGTCTCGGCCGTGCGTCTGGTCTTGCGTCTTCGAAAAATACTCAGCTTCATGGGTCTGCGTCTACAGACGCAGACGCATGAGTCGCTTCCACTGGCCGTGAGTGTGCGTCTACAGCAGACGCATGGGAGACGCAGGCCTGAAACTACTTCCACTGCGCATGCGTCTGTCTGTGCGCGTGGTCACGTGACCTCTGTTTGGGTCTTTGTCAGAGAGGAAAGTCTGTGGTGTTTGGAAATCTTTCCTTCTCGAAACATCATGTCACGCAAAAGAAAACAGGTTGAGATGGAGGCACAGGCGCAGTCTATAGAAGAGGAACGTCTGCAGAATCTGAGGAACCTGGCAGCCTATGTAATCATGGATGATGACTTGGATGATGACTACATTTTGCGTAACCACAAGGTGCAGAGGTCACACATGTTTTGGATGCACCCATATCTGCGTTCAAGGAAGGAGGAAAGGATGAAAAGATCCCTTGCCAGGCTGGAAGAGGATTTCCTGAGGGTGAGAAATTTTTATGCTGTTTTACCCGTACATTTATATTCATTCCCATGTCACAGGTCAATGTCTACATAAGGCCTAGTCTCATGCCTCTATTATTTTTTATTTTCATGGAATTAAAACATATCAATAAAAATAATTGGCTATGTGCTGAAAAACAATTTCAGAAGCACACTCATGAGATGGAGAGTATATGGACCCCTATGTAAAAAAGAGTCATCTCTTTATAAACCAGATACCTAAAAAAAGACATTTTCTGGCTTTAATATATTTTTTGCCTTATTTCCAGCTTGGTTGCATTTCTGAGTTCAAGAAGACCACACGCATGTCACCAGAGGTGTACAAGGACCTGCTAGAGATGGTGCGACCGTACATCACATACCAGGACACATCTTTCCGTGATGCAGTCACAGCTGAGGAGAGGTTGAGCTTGACTATCAGGTATCTGACACGAGGTAAGAAGTTTGAGTCTGTACAGACACAAAAGTGTGAAATTTTTCCTTCTCGTTTATATCTTGTTCAAAAACAGAAGAATACATTTTGTTTTATTTATGGCCAAAAAGTTGTGAGTTGCTTAACATAAAAATAATTTAATTAACTTTACACAATATTTCAGTCAATAGTTTTTAATTATGTGTTTTCCTCTCCAGGAGACAGTGTTACGACTCTTCACCAGGGTTACCTGGTAGGTGAGTCAACCGTGCTACCCGTGGTGAGAGACACTTGCAAAGCCATCTTCAGAGCCTTGCATGAAACATACTTGAAGGTATGTGTCTTTAGACTAACTTTATGATCCCCCCCAAAAAAAAAACAATTAAAGGAACCACTTTAACACTGTCTGTGACATGATAATAGACCTTTCATTCCATATAGAAATCTTCTATCAAAAAAAAATTCCTGAAGTATGAGTGTGCGAGTAAAAGAATTACCCTTCTGCAGAAGCACAAGTCAAAGCCTGCTTCTATCTGACTGTAATTTTGTTTTTTATGTTTCAGCCGCCTACCACGAGGGATGACTGGTTAGCCATAGCCAAAGGGTACCATGACAAGTGGAACATGCCACATGTACTGGGTTCTTTGGATGGGAAGCATATCCGCATAAAGAAGCCAAAGAAGTCTGGTTCGAACTATTACAATTACAAAGGATATTACAGCATAATTCTGTTTGCCTTAGTAGATGCAGACTATAAGTTCACATATGTGGATGTCGGAGCGGAAGGTAAAGCATCAGATAGCACTATTTGGAAGTACTCCTCTTTTGCTCAGGATATTGATGCCCCAGGTAACCCCCTTAATGTGCCAGAACCCTCAACTTTTCCAGGCTTCAACGGGGAGTTGCCCTATCATTTTCTTGCTGATGACGCATTCGAGATGAGTGAGAGACTTATGAAGCCATATCCCTCCACCAAACTCACCCCCCAGCAGAGGATATTCAACTACCGCCTGAGCAGGTCTAGACGGTGTGTGGAGAACGCCTTTGGGATCCTGGCCACTCGTTTCAGGATTTTCCGCCGAGAAATAGAAATGGCTCCAGAAAATGTGGACATTATAGTACTGGCATGTGTGGCTCTGCATAATTACCTTAGAACAGTGGCCCCAGGAGCATACCTTCCGAAGGAAGCTTGCGACTGGGAGGGGAAAGACTACAAACAGCACAAAGGTCTGTGGCGTGCAGAGAAGGTCCTCCCAGGCGGAAAGCCTACTACTGTACGCAACCGATCAGACAGGGTCAAGATAATGAGGAACAATCTCGCGGGATGGTGTCTGACCAAGGAGGGAGAACTTCCAAAACAGTGGGACGTTATTATGCAACATGACTTCTACTTTGAGCGCTAAGTGTGAACCCCGGAGTCTATGAACTTTAGTGTGTGGCCAGTAATGACAATGTCAGAGACATTTCCTTTTCAGCTAAGTAAGTCATGTACACTGTGGTTCATGATATAAACTTATGTATGTATATCAGTCAGATAGAAAAAAAGAAATACTATGATTAACAACAAAAACATTAACCTTTATTAAAGAAATTAACAAAAGTTCTTGAACTGGAATATACTTTGGCTTAAGACACTTTTATGATACGTGTGTAGGCTTCTCCCTTCTTTGAGGCAGGATATATCGAACTCTAGCCCTGGTAAGTGAACAAACATGAAGCATAGAATAAATTATTTATCTTGTTCTTCAGAACCCGTATGTGTTTAAATTAGTCATGAGATCTTGATCCTTGAGGGAAAGTCTTAAGAAAGGCACCTGTGTTCGGGAAGCCCTATATGTCATACGTGTACACTTTTAGTTTGTAGACGCTGATTGTACTGTCATTGAATATATAGACGCTCAACTTTATAAGTTAACTCCTACAGCATCGCAAGAACAAAAAATAAAATATCATAAGTTAGAATCATGCATCATTCATCTAAAACAAATTGTTCTTGAGCACGAACTGTAAAAACTTGGATAAATACTAGTCATAGTATCATAGTAACATAAGACATGAACATGTAATTTTCCATATTAAGCACCACGCAATGCTTTCTTGCACAATTATATAAATAAAAAGTTCTTTTCCTTTTTCATACAAAATGTTCAAACAAATTTCTCTTGTTGTGTGTTATTTGAGAACTTCCGTCTTTTATATATAATCATCGTGGACGACAAACATGAATTAAGTTCACTTAGAAGGCCAGTCCCCGTCTAAAGCATCATACGCCATGTTAGTGACATGACGCATGAACTTCCTTTGCAGTTTTGGTGACATCTGCTCTACCTGTCTGACCAAAGAGTCGGCCCACAGTTGGGCATCTGATGAAACAGGGTCTGAGTTAAGAGGCTGACTTATGAGTTTGGGTTTAGACAAGACTTCGACCATTTTTTCTAGGTTTTCGGATTTTTTTTCCATCATCCTCAACACCGGGTCGTTCTTGGCCTTCTCAGTTTTTTTTTTTTCCAGCTCAGCCTCACGGACCCGACGATGTTCAGGTCCTTGCTTTGTGTACCAATTTGCAGAAGGGTTTTCCACACCATAGTCAGTAGACCTGTCCTCCATGGAAGACTCACCCCCATGCAAGGAGGTGTCCTTTCCTGTGTATGGTTGGTAGAGAGAAGCTCTATGGGATGAGCCATCCTCAGAATAATGCAGGCCAGATTTCACTTCTGCTTTGCTGAACAACCTATTGTACCTATCCAAGGCTGTTTCCTGGCCCTTACCTTTGTGTGAGGTGTGATGCAGCCCTTTGCCTGCACCTTTCACAGTGTCTTTTGAGGTAGAAGCTAAAGGTGCTGTATCCTTGCAGCTGGATGATAGTCCCGACTTAGTAGGCTGACTCTGTTTCTTCTGTGGATTGTGTGGACTCAGACGCTTAGATCGGTCTGCTGCTGCCTGCGTGCCAATGTGTTGGTTTCTGCTGTAATGTTTTTTACTGGGCTGGAACACAGGACTACCCTCATCATCTTCCTCTTCCTTACCCTCACCCTCACCATCTCCATCACCTTCTTCCTCATCTTTATCCAACTCTTGAGCTAGTTCTTCTTGTTCCTGCTTCACCTTCCGGCGCTTAGGCTGGAATTGTATGTGAGACGTCTCCAAGATCTCGTCATTCTGAAAAAAAAAGAAATTTATGCCCTATCTGTCTAATATTAATAACCATTACATCTTAATCCATCATGAGCCTAAAAAACAACCTATACAGTGACAAATCAAGAGTAAAAAGAAGTGACCTATTTGTTTTCACCAGTTATGCAGACATTAGTATTATTTTCATGATATATATATAAAAGAACTCAATTGATAATTTTTGGGGGGAAAATAGAATTACACATAAGGGTGTACACATTAAAGACTCATCTAAAAGTTATAAACTAAAGCACACTCTTACCTCTAAGTCTATAGGCTGGGAAGCTGTTCCCTTTGACTTCGGGGTAGATGTGAAGGTGGCCTTCCCGGGGCTGCGTCCAGAGTAGGTGTTGTAGGTTTCGTTCTGGTTCAAGTAACTTCTTAAGAACCCGACCAACCTGCATATCTCCTTCTGTCGAGGGGTTCTACCTACAGCAGCTGAACCACTTTTACCAGTTTTCAGTATCTTGGAATACATATTTCGGAGACTCCTCATCCTGATTTCGATTTTCTTTGCTGGAAAAAGGACAAGCAATATCTTGCAGCAAGATGTTTGTATAAAATGAAACAAATTATTTTTTAATTCAAATACTTTTTTTTTGAAACTGTTTACCAAATACTTAAGGTCCATTTTTTATTTAATAGCCTATGTTAAGAATTGAGTAAGAAAAAAGTATAGGATTAAAAGAATGATGAAGTAATTACTTACGTGGAACCTTAAGAATAACTGCCATTTTGGCGTAGATCAAATCCTTCACAGATGCCACCCGATAGCCATTAGCCCTCA
This sequence comes from Acholoe squamosa, assembly GCA_949317995.1. Classification (NCBI taxonomy): domain Eukaryota; kingdom Metazoa; phylum Annelida; class Polychaeta; order Phyllodocida; family Polynoidae; genus Acholoe; species Acholoe squamosa. Next base: position 61,556,010 of record OX439043.1, read on the forward strand.
TATCATAGAGAGCTCTCTCCTGTTCCCACAGCCTGCAGAGCGTCTCCTCACGGGTAGGGTCTTCTGTCCACCAAGTTTCCATGTCCTTGTCTTCAAATTTCAAGTCAAATTTGGATGGAGTCATTTTCAGCATAGTGGATTGCAGGTTGGCTAGGTCCTCTGCGTCTTGGTCTACCTCATCACCGTCTTCGTCTTCTCCCTCTTGATCCTGGTCTAGAAGTGGATGTTTTGTGTAATCACCTTCACCTTTGAAGAGAAAAAAAAGAAAGAAATTCAATGAAACACACACAGACTTTGCTTAACCTTTTCTTAAAAGCCAACAGAAATAACTGACAGGTAGGTTGGGAAACAACAAATTAATATTTTGCATAATGTCTTTCATGGATAGGTACTGTCATCAATATTACGGTCCAGACTCAAACTTATAACTCACCTTCCATAGTACCTTGAGATTGGTTAAAGACATCTTCCATCTCTTCCTTGGTTGGATTGTCCTCGCTGTCGACTTCTAGCTCGTCCTCCTTGGACTTAGCAGCCCTATTGCGGGAACGTTTGGATTTTGGCATCTTAGGCAGAAGGGACTGCGATTGAGTGTATGACTCACCCTCTCCTGACTCTTCTGGCAGTCTTTCAAACTGCAGGGATTTACTAGATTTATGCCGTTTAGTTTCTTCTCCGTGAACAAGAATGTCTTCTATCTGGGCCTTCAGGTGAGGGGAAATGCGCGCCTTACCTCGGCCTCTCACAGACTTATCACACTGGGGGGTACCAGGAACTTTCTCTTCATCGGTCTCGCTGTCCTCTTGTACAGAGGCAGAAGGTGGAGTCGACTTCTTAGGCCTACCCCTCTTCTTAGGAGGAGGGAGACCCACCCGAGATTTTGGTTTGCCGACCTTCTTAAACCGCGGGGAAGTTCTAGTAGGCAGAGGAGCCGCCTTCCTTGCCTTTAAGGGAGTGCTAGAAGAACCAACCTTCTTCTTTCCTGCCTTCTTTGTGTCTTGTAGAGGCGGGGAGTCTGTAATTTCATCTATTTCTTCCTCTTTGGAGGCACGTTTCGTCCGACGGGAAGCCATTTTGGTTCTCTGTTTGTACGGACAGACTAGGTCACATGATACGTTCAGTACAGTGGCGCCGACGTGCGTGAAGGAGAGGAACTACAAGTTGAGTTTGTCTAACACTAGATGGAGCGCCCTTCGGCAGACGCACAAGCAGACGCATGGGAAATATCTAATTGCTTTTGATATTTAAAAACAGACGTATACGTCTGTTTGCGTCTGACTCTCATAAGTGAGTTGACGCACGCATGACAAAAATCTGCTTCCACTAATGCGTCTGCCTTGCGTCTGTAGACGCATGGAGGACGCATGGGAGACGCATGGAGAGTGGATCCAGACTCAACCCATTGCGTCTGTCCTTTTTTCCCATAGTCTGACGCATGAGACTGCCTCCACTGCCTCTGCGTCAAGCTCATGCGTCCATTTTCAGACGCACGCATGGCCTATGCGTCGTAGTGGATTTACCGCTTTAGGAGGCAGCATGGAGCACTGATCACGTTAACCCATTGATGGCTACTGTCGACTATTGTAAGAGGCTTTGAAATTTTACATGGACTTGATATTTTCTTTAGGAAATTTAGCACCAAAATCGGAAATATGTTTTAGCGTTGGCTACAGGTACACACCGTGGTCATTTGGACACAGAATCCATGATTTACTTTACATTATTTATTGTAATTCTTCATGCTGACTATGTTCCTGGGTAAACAGATATTTCATTTTCATGTATAGCTATCATCAAAACCATAGAAATAGTAGGAACTGGTAAAAGGATACATTATTCATGTCACTGTAAAATCATACTTGGCCCCATTATCATGCTGAATGCAGGACTAGAAATGGCCACAATCCTACATCTAGGCCTAAGGCCATAAAGAATGCAGTCTTCAAACTGATAGCTGCTCATGCTGCTTACGAACCTTTTATGGGGCTGCTTCTGGTACATTAATGCATTGTGCTCATTATGGTGTATGCATTACACTGACTTCATGAATTTATTTGAGACTTTTTAGGGCCTTTGGGAGGACTTAGAAGAGAGAAATATGAGGTGGGGTATTAGCTGCTGTAAAGTACAGGGGAGTGGCCTCAAGCCATATCAGCAGATATCCAGTCAATCCCTAAAGATCCCAACAGATTACCACATTTCAGTGCATTAAATCGTCACATGACGTAGTATTCAAAGCATACATTGTGCAAATTATAATCAGGAAGTATATGCAGTTCTGTCTATGAAATATGAATAAAGGAAGCTGAAGATGAAGCGTTCTTATAGAGGAAAACATCGAAGAAGAAAGTAACGCTATAATGTACTAATGCCTATTTTGCTATATAGAAAAGAAAACGGGAAATGAGGAAAGGTAAGGCATCTTACATCAATCAGAATCTCTGCAGGAAATATCTAAAAAGGTTTTTCAGATGGAATCTTAATCTCCAGTAAATGCATGTGGTAGGCCTGGATCAATTTCCTTTCCTATTTAGATATTTCCTCATGTATTGTGTGAATTGTTTAAGTACACCTCAGTCCTGGCTCATTTAAGAGATCTATAAGCAAATGTCAACGATCAGTGGCCTCGTTGAAAATGGGCAGAAGCACCTCTGGGAATACGATCCTAAATTATTCACTGTGAGTTGATTTTTGCATTTATTATATGGCCCACGGGTTTAAATTACTTTTAAATAAAGGATTTCAACAATATTTACTGGTTTTGAAGGCATAGACTCGTCCCGGTTCATTTTGATCCGCAATGACACCTTGCTCGACGAAGTAGGTCAAGTGATACAGAGCTAGCCACTGCTTTTAGTTTCGATATAAATGTTCCTTGCGCAGGACAAGATCTTCTTTTTTAACATGGCGCTAATACATAGATATACCTTAAACAATTCATAACATATTATTTAACTAGTTCAATCATTGTTTTACCGTAAAACTTCTAATAACCATACCTAAATACGAAACAAATTAGCTCTGTATAAATTTCAAAATGGTGCCGCTGAATATGCAAGGATCTATTCAACCCCCCATTGAATACGGCGTAAGTAGTACTAATCTGTAGTGTCGTCGGTATTAGCCATATAACAAATCCTCATGCCTCTGTTATGGCTGTCAGATAAAAGGCCCTGGCCTGTGTTCATGCCTTCAATGATTTTCTTAATGACAATACAGCATCTCCCAAAGGTTATCATTAGTCCCATACCATACAAAGCAATAGAATGCTATTCACATCCATCCATTCTGAGACAAAATAATCGATGATAATCCAGTTTGTACTTTTGGGGAAGCTACAGTGGAAACTAGATAAACAAAGGTAATTAAAAACCTAAAAATGACCCACAACAACAAATGCCAACTCTACCTGCCTTCGCGGGTGGTCTAGGGTCTATCCAGGGAATTGGAATCTTACAAGGTGAATGGAAAGATAATCCCTGAGCTGTTCCCATCGGAGTTAAATTCATCCACAAAGCCACCTTCTCCCAGTATTCTAATCTCCTGATGTAAAATACATGCTTGCTAGGCTCATAGTGCCTATATATCCTGATTGCTGTCTTAGCCATCAATAATTTCTACTTATCCCCTGGAGGGCGTATTGGTGGAAACATGTCCATCATTATAAGAGTGCTCGTCAGCACATGGAGAAGGTAATAATGATAATGTAGGTATTCTCTGTGTGTGGGTGTATTCATATATGGAGATTTAATATGGGTGCGCCTGTGTGGATAAGATAGTAAAGTATCTTTAGTTTTAGAATATGCACATATAATAAGGCACATTAAAGATACTAGGCATTTTGTACATTAATTCCTACGTTCTAATAATATTTATAACCTGTTCAATGATTTTGACACCAGCCTTTCATAATACCATAATTATTATTTTGCAATAATTAGACATTATACGTATGTTCTTTCAATAGATATTCTGTTTTAATTCTTAGGTGGATACTCCATCTGATATGTAATGCTTGAGCATTGATTCCAACAAAGCCAGTTTACAACGGGTCTTGATTGAATTAAGATGGATTTTCGATTTCATCTTTGGTGTGAATTTTCACATCGGACATTATCAGGCCGATGTAAAGAAATTAAATCGGCAAACATCATTTTGTCATCGTGCCAATGCCTATTCCACCAAAGACGACTTCACTTTTCGATTCTGTAAGGCAACTTTGAGCTAGAAAAAAAACACCTAAAAATCCATAGAAAATGGACTATTTGGGCCGATTACAAAATGATGCTCATAAATGAGTCCGATGAAATTTTACATTTTTAATTTCACCTCATTTGAGGGTAAATGCATCAGACAGAAATACCCCTCTCCCTATGGGACCCAATTATAATCGGGAGTTAGAATACACCAATAGGTGAGGCTCCACTACGCGATTTTTGCTGAAAATCGGAGCTATTCTCACAAAAGCAGACTAAAACACAGATTATAGAGTGGTATTTGTTATTATTTCAATGTGTAAATAGAAGATTGAGAGAGCTTTTTGTTTATGTGGGGAAGGCTTTGTGTACAATCTCAGGCACATTTTTGTTGGCAAAAGATGCTTTTGTTTACTAAATCAAGTTGACCTAATGTAAATATTGCAGACTTTCACACTGATGACTCTCTGCAACTCAATATCAGACAGGTTTGATTTTTACAGTACAAGACCCTGCGATCTGTGTGACTGCTGTGTTGTTATTTATATTTTGCTGTGTTGATGTTTATATATTCACTCCCACCCAATCACAGAGTCTATGCAGGTACAGGTTAGTTGGTAAATATGGCACACAAGGAGATAGATCACCCATAAAATAACCCTAAAATCTCATGTTTACAATTGTAAATCTCATGTTTACAATATAGGAATCGTGAGCAAATCGGCTTCGGAAGAATACCCGCTGTAAATTCCATCTGTTAGAGCAGACTGTTGAGTAAAGTTAATTGCTGGATCACCGTGTTAGACAACTATCCTCTTACACATAAGACAGGTAGTGAAATATTATTAGATCTCTGCTGCGTTAGCGTGGTTTATAAGGTCTTTTATAATTATCCATAATGGCCCCAGAGTGATAGGGGAATTTTAGGTATCACACCTGTCCCAGCTAGTGCTGGTAAATTGAAAAGGTTTTGTAAACTTACCACCGGCGTTATGTTAAGATGAATAATCATTAGGAATAAATACTATGTGCAGTTTATAGATACTTTAAACCAATCAGATACCTCCTTGTCAGACTGTCTACATTCACTGCTGACCTTAAGGTGCAAGTGGTACCCGTCTTGATGATTCTTATCAGGTGATTGCTACACCCACTGTTATATCCACTCAAAGTCAGAGATATATTTAAAGTCACTCAAAGTCAGAGATATATTTAATAGAAATTACATTTTATTCTTGAACCACCATCTATATGGGTTACATATGTCGAGGTATATCCATTTCTATGGATACATGCACTAGTGGATGGGTTGACCCCACGGTGTACCCGTAAATTGGTTAATCACGTCTAGGCGTCTGAAAACAAGTGCACACTAATAACTCTGACATGTTTCCCATGTTGTGCTAATATATCTGTACACCATTGCAGCCATTTATAGAAGATTGACTGACCTATGACGTCAGTTTCATGCCCCCCCCCGTTAGCGATATCCGTATATATTGCTCAACACATCATTTCATTCATACATCTTGGGAATGAGTGCAATTATTCCCTAAATTGATCTAGTATCAACATATTCAGTCAGTTATCAAGTGCCTATATCTGCTATATATTTACCAAGCGAATCTATTGTCTTATTGCTCCATACCTGGCATTCATGAATCGATACTGAGATTTAGATTATGAGAAAGGCATTATAGATTTGACGAGGGACTGTAAAATGTCTCCCCAGTGAATGAATGGATTGATAGACATGAAAAAAGGTAAATTAGTGAAGAGACACACAGTATAAAGTGAGAGTCATTAAAAAAAACACAGAAGCAGCCCCACCTACCTAAAGGCTTGTCAGGCACATTGAGGGTCTCATTTTAGTCATTTTAGAGAGTGATCATTTTTTAACATCAAGGGGAGCCGTAGGGTTTGAGGGGGTGTACAAAAGTATTTTGACCCCCTGACCGGGAGTAGACAAAATAATTTCAGCAGGTTTCAGCGAATAAGCCCACACCTTTCCATAGTTTAAAAGGGCATGTTTGTGCGTGATTTTTAGGCTCTAGGGGTAGGCAACACGAATTTGACCCACGAAAAGTGGGTAACGAAATCTTTTTCGTGCATTCACATGAAAACCCACCACCTCCCCTAATTAGCTGGTGTTAAAAAAATGATCACTCTCTTAGTACCTTTTACACTATAAACCACACCTGTATGGTGCGCCCTGAGTTCGGGCTAACCATATAATTCATCATGCTTGCACCTTATACACTGCGCTATGTATGTATACATTAGAATTTACAGTAAGAACAATATTACCAACTTCATGTTGATGCACAGTAGTCACAGTGTATGAGTATTTAATAACGTTGTTGCAATGATACCAATATACCATAGCTATCGTGATGCATGCCCTCTAACACTATTATGTGTCCTTGTATATTCAAAGCTACATGGCACACCTATTAATTTAGACACTGCATTGGCACATGTAAAATTGGTCATATTGATTATGTCCTCTGGCCAGGACTATTTTGATCATTGATTAAAGGCCAACCTACAGGAATGGCATGGGTGGATCTTAGAATGAACGATAACCTGTCACTGAGTCACTGCGTCTAATTTATCAACACACTTAGGTCAAACCAGGTCATATTATTTGACAGTTATTATTAATTGTTGGATCATTGGCCCTATCACACGATCCCATAGACAAACGCTGTATTTCAGCCTGACGATAGGACTGGGGAGGTGGGGGGGGGGGGTTATAATGTATGGAGCCCACGTAGGTTTAGCATCGACAGTGTTGTCTTAAATTAATTATACTGATGTTGCATGGTTTTCAATCAATCGTTATAAACAACAGTAAGGTATTTGCAATACTCATGTACGTATTTTTCTATTTCAAAGTTGAATTCGTAACTAAGTGTAAGACAAAGATTCAAAGATAAATTGATCATAATGGTCGTTTGAAAGTGTACTGATGGGAATGCTGTCCTATGGCGATGAGAATGTATTTTCCTTTCCCACAACCCTCATCAAAATAAAAAGGATTTTTAAAAATACGTTTATATCAATATATCAAATAAAATTATTTGTTAGATGCTCAAAATCTTAATACAAGAGTTATATCTAACAAACACACCCCCTAGAGCCTAAAAAATCGTTATAATTTTAATGATTCGACAGCAAGGGGGTACACTTATGACACAAAGGGAGGGGGTAGCATTTATTAGAGCAGGTGCGTTTATGAGTACGAAGGTTGCCCACAAAAAGACGTTTCAAATGCGCTATTGGCATATTAAATTTCATAAAAGAGTTATAGCTTTGACCACTCTTGTTTTCCATCGCACTACCCGTTGCCTATCAATTGTAAGAAATTTTATACAATATTATTGTCACAACACTATATAAATGGGCGTTATTACACTTGGCTTGAAGCAACCTTGCAATTAAGCTCTACCAAATTTGGTTGATATACCATTTGCTAATAAGTTGGAGTCTGCAAATGTATTCTACTTGTACTGAATTTGGCATATTGTAATCCTCGCCAAACGGCGGGTGAAAAAGCGTCCTCTTAGGACGACCTCGTTGCATTAAAGAATAATAATAATAATCATAATAATAATAATAATAATAATAATAATAATAATAATAATAATAATAATACAGTAACGGTAAGAAAACTGAAAAAAAGTGAAATAACAAGTCCAAGGTACTCTTTGAAGAATTTGATCATGGTATGGAAAACATGTGACCCATCAAGGGAGAACACCCCTCCGTGGGGGATTTTTAATTCCCCATTTGGACACCAGGGGGCATTGGAAAGGCAAAATTACTCTAAAATCATTATAGAAAAACATTAACCTAATTTTTGATGCAGAATTCAATGGTCTCATTTAAAATGCACCATTTTCAGTAGAAATGGCCCATATTTGGATGGTAAAATGGACATTTTTCATGTGAAATCAACCTATATACCTGTTCCTGGTTGCCATGGCAACCATTCCAATAATCAAAATTTGCAGATTTTTATGCCAATTTTCAGGGATACTCAACAAAAACCCAAAACTGAAAACAGAAATGAAAAATTCCTTCTAGATCAAAATTTATGATAAAAATAACTATATTGTTATGTATTTTTTATGAAAAAGGCTGATTTATCGTGTTTTTAGACATTATTATAGTTTATAATATATTCAGAGCTTAATCATCGATTTCAGATATGAATAACGACCTATGTTCAAAGAGGGGTTCTGACATAACTACTAGGAATATTTAAGCCAATGATGTCTCATTTTCAATATCGTGAGATGAACTTTGATAATGAATCTCCCTGGAGAGGGGTGTTTTTGCTTGCCTGGTCACACATTTTAAAGTGGCAGTATCCTAACCCCAAAAAGTGCATTTTTGCCATGATTAAGCAATCTATCTGTACATATGGTTGTCTTTACACAGATAGTGGTTGTACAGTAGGCCATGCGGGTGGTAATCGTTTGAAAGGAGACAGAGGTGGAAAGAGTGTTACTGAAATGTGCTAGGCACAAGGTGTAAATGCATATAATTATCCATATACGTCATATAATATATTTAGCGCCCAGGTAAGCTTTATATTTAGATGAACTATGTGAACCCATTGTGAGATGCCGTATTTTTACATGGGTGTATACCAAACTTTCTTACAAAAGACCTGCTGGATCCATGGAGGTTGCATGATATTCAATTAGGTCAAACCCCCGTTACTCAATCTCAACACGCTTTGCTTCCGGTCACCCATCCTCCCTCAGCAAAACAGGACTGACCTCATTTTTTAAGGAGTCTTTCTTAATATTTTAAAAAAGAATCTTTTCATTTTCTGTAAAATATCTTTTTTTTTGACATTTATATTGGACAAGTTAAAAGTCGCAGATAAAAGGCCACAATTTCCAGTTGTTGTTTTTTTTTTCATATTAATTTTCCGGAAATAAACTATATTCTCGAATATAATAACTATATTCTCGAATATAATAACCCATGAAACCCCATTCAATACAAATATTATGTATGCCTATATAAGGCTTGCGATTAAAAGGAAAAAAAAGAGAAAACCCCGACCTACTAATCTTTCACTAACCAGTCTTCCCCTACGGCGTCTTATTTCAATGTAACTGACGATTGGAATATCCACTAATGATTGTGTTTTCTTACTAGAGAGGTACGCTCTCATCAGAGATCTCTCCCTATATATTATGATATTGGTCCCTATGTGATCATTGCACATAGGACTAGGTAGAGTAGTCGTAGCAGTCTAGCCACAGAGGTAGATCACGATGATTGGCACATGGGTAGTTTCTGGACACTTTTTCATTAAATCCTCTTATCACAAATATGTCATTTGTTACGACAATCTGAGGTCAATAGTGCCATCAACAAGATGACAGCAACTTAGTGTGAAGGATAGTGTGCAGCAAGTCATAACAGTTAGCATAACCACTATATAGAACCAGTATTGTAATTATCAATCATGCAATAGTATTACATAACTACACAGCGCGTGGCCAGTCATTAATTATTCACACTAGAGACAACGCCCATATAATGTAACCTACAATTCATATAATTTATCACCACCAGGTTTAGATCCTAACCTGGTAGCCTGCCTGTAGCGCAGAGTGTATACCATGGTTCGGGATCCTTAGTAGGGGGTACTATTGCTTGATCGGGTACCTGGTGAGATAACAGTGAGCTTGGTGGATACCAGTTGCTATGTAATATATGCTAAAAAGTCTGTACTGAATGAAGCACAGTGTGAACATCGGTATTAGAGTGTTACATGGGCCATGCAGATCCGTCAGAACGGCAATTCTGCATAGATTCCTGGCATGGTCTCACTTATTTGCTCCTAAAATGTTTACTATACATAGCTCAGTAATGATTAAGATAAGGATATGAAGCTAGTGACCATGTGCATATGATAGGCTTATCAGTTCTTAATTTACAATTATTTTTATTGGTCTTATGGTTGTGGAAACACATAGGTAAATGTCACTTCTGGCATAATGTGAGTAGGCAGCATATAATTATATGGCACCTATGCAGTATAGGGGGAAAACGCATGTCCTTAGATAATGCCAAGGATGGAAGAATTTATTGAAATCTAAGTGAAACGAAAGGTGCAGGAATTTTCTACACATATTTGCGCACATTGCCTTAGGCGCACACATTTTTTAGTACCAATAGTCACAATTCTGTGTCATGTTTTAAGTAAAAATACATGCTTTTAGGTGAGAAAGACCAATGAAAAATGATATTTGAGAAAGTGTGCGCTTAGGCTATTGAACGACACTCAATTAGCAAAAGAATGCCCCTATACCCAGTATCATAGCTCTGCACAACTCTTGCATCATGGAGGCAGAAATAGGCCTATATTATCCCTTCCTTTCTCTATATTTGCAAACCAGGATTAATTAACTGAAATGAATTAGCAGATACCTAAGGCAAATGATACTAACATAAGTACTATATATCACATTATTTACAGCAAAACCTTTCCCACATTCAATACCCCCAAAAGCCCTAAATGAATGAGTTTATTTCATCTGGCACTGTGGCTGCAGGCAGTGTTATCACCCTCTGCTGCATGGTACACTCTGCAACCAAACAGGTGCCACTACCCCCATAGTCAATATAGAGCAGTGGGGACAAAAACCTTTCTTATTTTTTTACTGGATATATGCAATGTATTACTGGTCATATGGGCATCAATCAGGGGGTGTAATACCTACATGGTCAGCTATATTGCAATAAGCCCCAAGCCTGCTGAAAGGGTATGCTTTCTATGGCTTCCCATTGCGAGTGTATGATGTAAAGTACATGGAGGCTGTTGCACATTATCTAAAGGGAGAACTAAGTAGGTACCCTCTTACATTTAAAAGTCACACCCTGCTTCACCATTCAATTTGTACACACCTAATTAGACAGAAAGGCCACCTTCCTTGTTTAAAAATAGTGTGTATTGCACAAGACGGTAACTTACTGCGTGACACTCCTATTAGTGCTGTTGTTTTAGGTAGCTACGATCTTCATTTAAAGGTACTTGTATCTGACTGACATGAGCACTTCTGTGAAACACAAAAAAAGTCAGGACTGAAAAGAAGATGACTGCTGCAGGTGAGGCATTTCTTAGGCAAAATTACATTTTCCTCTATGTGCAACACCCTCCAGCAGGTGCAATAGTAGGTCATACATTTGTAATCATATAAATTGAGAGTTTGATGGTCGTACAAGGTCTTTCCAGTCGTACCAACTTGAAAAAGAAGCTCCTGTCCCCCAGACGAATGATTAAATGGAAATATAACATCAGAATAAAAGTAATATGTTGTGTCAGCTGGTAGCTATAGGTTAAGTAGTCTGGCTTGGTGATAATAACAGAGGTCCTAAAAGTCACCCTGGCTGTAAACAAAGGCTCCACCACCTGCTCCTCGTTCTTATTGTGCGGAGTATCATTATGGCTGTTGCCTGCCGCGCCATTGTTTGGAGTCAGAGTCATAATTCTCCTATAACCAGCACAACTCCAACTGCTAAACTTTTACACTTCCCTTCCTGATATGCTCCCTATGAGGGCAGTCCACACGGAGTGTCCTGCTGTTGCGATAAGGCGAAAACCCAGCACATGTTTGTGTATTAATCGGTGCCTTTGTAGCCTTAATTTTAACCAACACATTATTCTCACTGGCCAATTCTAACAAATATCATTTCGTAGCAAAAAATCCATTGTTTTCCTGCATGGCCGATTTCGAGAGTAACAGATTTCTCGAGATTTTATCATCTTTGCTAATTTTACTCTATCAAACATATTTAGTTAGGCACAAATCCAAATGTGTCTGATTAGATTTGTATAACCTTTCAGTTTCTGTCCTAAAAATCACGTCTTCCCACCTGCTTTGTGTTATCTGGCCCGGTAACAACAGAAAGAAAAATCAACCAATTATTAACACGATCTCACCCCTATTGGGATAAGTGGGCAAGTTTAACAATCGTCTAATGGATTCAGGCCCTTAGTAGAAACAATGAAATGTGTTTCATTTCGTTGATTTCTAACATGTACACTGGATTTCTAATGTAATTGCAAAAAAGACTTCTGACATGCCTTTAAGGCAATGTACACTTACCTGCCTTACCACACAGTATATGCTACAGTGCTACTTTGATACATTAGTGTAAATGTGATTTGTGGAATCAATCGCAATGGTATGGGTACAATGTTCCTGATCCAATTTATGAAGAGCAGTTAACATGACCCTTATGTTACCAAGGTCTTCGTATAGATAACTTAATCATTATTAATCGTCCCATCCCCAATGTGTACTGTAGGGTAGATTAACCTAAAGACGACCACATACCTAGAGTCGACCACCTTTCAGCTAGATTCTCACACTCTCACATGTACTGCATTGGTCTTGAACCCTAATATTATTGAAATAGAGGTGTTATAGTACCCCATAGTATGATGTCCTGGAATATATGAAGTAATAGTCATTGCATGATAGTACTCTGGAGTTCCCATGTTTGAATGAATTTTACCATGACCAGCTGGCCATTTCATCAGAATTCTCCAGCTTTGGTTCGATAATTTGAAGCTGACAAGTGCTCACATATACAACATTTTGACTCTAGGAATTGATAAATATCTTTGCTAAATGATAGCAAAAAGAAAAGTGCAGAAATGTTAAATACTTTCTGTATATGACTTAGGTAGAACATACCGATTTCACCTTGAGATGACCACCATTTCACATCGAGTTGACCACTCCTTATGCACCTTTTGTACATTTAATTGAATAGAAACCAATAATTATGTAGGATTACATCACAAGATTCATGGCCAGAATAGTTTGGGATAGAAATCTTCACTGGATTATGCTCTGATGCATACATCCCAGCAAATTGTCGTGACTCCTCGTCAACCTGTGTGAAGTGGCTCACGCATGTCGCTAGATGGAACACGATGTCGCTATAGCACAAGATCACCAGGAATAGCAATGATGGTGATCACATGGCCTCACCTCAGATGGCGAGGATGGTGATCACTCAGACTCACCAGGGATGGCGATGCGGGTGATCACTCACCTCGCTAGATGAAACACGCACCTCGTCATAGCACATGTTCACGAGGGATGGCGAGGATCGTGATCACTCATCCTCACCAGGGATGGCGACATGAGTGATCACTCATCCTCACCAGGGATGGCGACATGAGTGATCACTCACTTCACTAGATGAGACGCACACCACGTCATAATACACATTCAGCACGGATGGCAAGGATTGTGATCAGTCACCTCACTAGATAAAACGTGTACCTCGTGATAGCACAGGTTCACCACAGAGGGTGAGGATCTTGATCACCCAAACTCACCAGGGATGGCGACATGAGGGATCACTCACCTCACTAGATGAAACGTGCACCACATCATAGTGCAGGTTCACCATGGATGGCGAGAGTGGTGATCACTCAGACTCACCAGTGATGGAGACGCTGGTGATCACTCACCTTGTTAGATGAAAAGCTCATGATCATCGTCATTGGTAATCATGCAGCCTCACATCTGCCAGATCAAAGTATGTTTTGCCAGAGAAGGTATTGCCATATGTATCTTCCCTCTAACCACAGACAAGGTGTTCATGTTGATATTTCTCTATGTATTTTTCCTGTAACCAGAGAAAAGGTGTTTATGGATAGTTGCTTTCATTTTAGAGATACCTCTATCTAAATTCAATTGATATTCTCTCCATATAATCTTGATTGATTCAACTCTGAAGTATTACATGGAAATCAGTGTGAAACAAAGCACAATTGATACGTATGGGACTTATACTTCATGCCTACACTTCCTAGATAGGCTACATGTTGAACAGTGGTGCTGTCTCAACAACTTTGGCAATGGTAGTGATAAGTTGCCACTGTGAGTGAGAGTGAGTGACAGATGATGCAATCCTCTGAGAGCATTGACTTGGAGTGACACAAGTTCACGTATTGAGTGAGACCAATGTTGACAATGGTGGTGATAAGTCGCCATTTTGAGAGAAGATTAACTAGGAGTGATACACACTCACGCAGTGAGTGAGAGCCATGTGGCAATGCAGGTGAAAAGTTGCCATTCTGACTGAGAGTTGACAGGCAGTGGCACATACTCACGCAGTGAGTTAGATCCATGTTGGCGATGGTGGTGATAAGTCACCATGCTTTGTGAGGGATGACAAGAGGTGGCACATACTCACACAGTGAGTGAGATCATGTTGGCGACTGTTGTGATAAATCGCCATGCCATGTGAGACTGACACACAGTGGCGAAAGATGACGCAGTGAGTTATCACTCAGAAAGGAGTCACCATTGATGACCAATCATGGCCACAGATAACGACAATTTGCTGGGATTTCAATCTTTACTGTAATGCTACTGTTGTTACTCTGTAGAGGAAGTATTTGATACTTAGATTGTGATGATAAAGTTAAGGAATAGATTATTATAGTCCATATTGAAGGTCTATAAAAAAACATTAAAAACATAGCCTCTATAATGCAGGGTTGGAAATACCACTTCTATTTTGATGAGATTTACAACATCCATGGCCATAAAATTGTCTTCAATTTCCATTCTAATTGAGTCACTGTAAAAACATACATTTTCTGATGATGCAATAGTTTTAATTATGCCATTTTACTGTATATCTATAGAAAACACTTATTCTTTTTTCAAATGATAGTTTAATGATCATAGCGCCATTAAAAGGGTAGTTATGAAGTGGTCCACTCAAGGTGCAAAGTGGTCATCTCAAGATGAAAATAGACTAACTAAGATGGTCTTAAAAATGATGAAAAATAATAGATAAACTTTACACATAGATTTAAGAAAGGGAATTGGTCAAAAAGCCTAAACAATTGTCTTTCACTTAGTACCTTGGGGAACCCTAAGGACCTATTAGACTCAAAGATATTAGCTACTGCATTTCCCTTATTGAAAACCTGCACAGGAATGGTCATCTCTAGGTTAATCTACCCTAGTACCGAAGAAACCATTTTCCCATCTTCTTCTCTTACGCAGTACCAAATCATGATATCCACAGGTTCACTTAAGATGAATCTAATACACTTAACTGAAGATACGGGTGTGGGTATTAATCCATTGTATTAAGAGTGTCACATGAGAATCTCTTTTTATGATTGCAGGTAACAAAGACGGCTCATCACGAGGCAGAACCCTAGGGTTCTGCCTCGGAATACCTACAAGCGGGGGAATGTATTGTTTTTACCATTCATTCCTGACATCATGTCACCACCATATGTTGGGTTTCATATGAAGGAGTGTCTTTTGGTTGTTGATGGACCAGTTGTAAAGAACACAACCCAGAAAACATGGCACATTAGGACTATTTCATTATTGGCATTTGATGCCTGATTGGTTAATGCATACATGTGCATGATCCAAAAGCAAATGGAACTGGTAAAAAATAAAATAATGACCTATTATTTATTATTATGTAAGTATCTGCAACAGTAAGGGATGTGGCACCCTCAAGAAAGGATGTCTGATTGAACAACAGACTGATGTAGCTTAGGGTCTATTCGATCTGAAACACTCAATACTGAAGCAAGTAATTATGTCATCATCATCATCATGTTATAGCAATCCTAGCATTACAGAACTTATGAAAACCAGTTCAACTGGATTCAACTAAAGCGGCATAGTCACTGGTTGGGGCCAAAAAAATGTTCTAAGAGATGAACCGGGATTTTTACATCACTTTTTCTACACTACCTAAATTTGCTCTCCTTACTCATAAGTAAGCTTTTATTTGAAATGGTTGCCAGACTCATACCCAATTTCTTACCTTTGAAGGGCATGACAAAAGGCCGTTCATTGAAAATACATTGTACAATCCCCCTGGTGAGGCCCATGGGCCCCCTTTCGAAGACTGTATGAGCTAAAAGAAACAATAAGCAGTGATAAGGGGCCTAGAAACACACAAATGTGTTGTCATTACAGTGTATGGAACACATTTGACCAAGACTTGAAAAAAAAACCGACTATGTCGATTCAACATGCATTCTCCCTGATTGGTATTAGTCCAGTTTAACAATACACTTACGGATCCAAGCCCCTAGAAGAAACATTGAAAGTTGAGAATCATTTTTCACCTTAGCATATTCAATATTTTCAAAATTAAAAGATGTTCCATTTCATTGATTTATAACATAATATAT
This sequence comes from Acholoe squamosa, assembly GCA_949317995.1. Taxonomy (NCBI): domain Eukaryota; kingdom Metazoa; phylum Annelida; class Polychaeta; order Phyllodocida; family Polynoidae; genus Acholoe; species Acholoe squamosa. The sequence continues at coordinate 61,572,438 of OX439043.1, forward strand.
ACTGGCGTTTTGATATAATCACAAAGGAAATGTCGGATTATTCAATCATTGATGTATACAATTGGTTCAGAATTGGCCATTTCTTTCATCTTCCCATAGACAGTATCAAATCATGATATCTACCTTCACTTGAGTTGATTCTAAAATATTTACCTGAGGATATGAGTGTTGGTATCATTCTATTGTAGGAAGTGTGTCACATGAGAATCTCTCTCTATGGCGGCATGTAACAATGAGGTACAGCCCCATGGGACTTCAATACCTACAAGCGGGGGAATAATATATTGCTTTTACCATTCATTCCTGACATAATGTCACCACCATATGTTGGGTTACATAGGAAGGAGGGTCTTTTGCTTGTTGATGTATCTGGTACTGTCACCTATCAGGTGATAGTAGAGTACCCCTTTTTAACACAAAACATTATGTCATTATATTGTAATGGTAGTTTGGATGAGTGGAAAGAGAATACAAGGCAGGACTGTGGTAATTAAGAGTAGTTCATTATTGACCAAATAGTAGCAAGGCACAAGTAACAACAGCAGGTCTTTCACATCAGTTACCACAATATATATATAGATCAGCAATGTCATTCCTAAAGGCTAGCATGGCTGTAGAGACATGGCAGCCAGAGAGAGGCACATCCTGCTTCTAGCTCAGCACAAACCAGACTGGCCTCTGGGCGGCACGCGTCATGTTATATATGCGTTCCGCTCGGAGCGCCCCCAACGGCTGCGTGGTGTACTAGGTATGCTTCGCGGCACACACCTCCGTGCCATCTGCCATGCCGCCACCGCTACAATATATAGCATTTGGTAGATCAGTCCTAGCAATACAGGTACTAATGTAGGTCACCCTTGAGCACCATCTACAATGGTAGGGGTGATACACAGTCATAGCATCTTGTGCAGTCCCCTCCTGCATCAGAAATGATAAGACCAGTTCAAGCCCTAAATTTATCAATAAGTGGTGTTTTTTTTTGTTTTTGTTTCTTTACTGAATGGGGGCTCTATTATCTGTTGAATGAACAACAATCACATACTCTGTATAATTCATGTGATGACATTTGTTAGACATCTGGTGACTGGTGGGCGTATAATATAGTGCATGGGAATATAGGTGTCATAGGTTAATTGCTACAGATATAAGGTAGGAATGAGAACCATCCATGAATGCTGCCCAAGTCCTAGCACAAATCCCTAAGCACCTGCTCTTTGTTCACAGCAACCAGAGCCCCATTCTCATTTTGTCTTTCACCTGGACATCTCATGGGCATTATCCTCCCCAACAATGTTCTCACCATGACGACCAACATTGTTAACCTTCAAGAACAAAGCAAAGCAACTAATTAAGACGCACCTCACGTGTATTTGCACATGTTATGACAGGTGGCGTTCAACATTCTCTCCTCAGTTACCCTATTTAAAGAGGAGTGGCCTTTACACAGAAATATACGTCTATTGACAACTCACAACAGGCCCATGACATCCGTTGTATGAAGAAGAACTAATGGGTCTAATGCACAATGTATCTTCTGTCAGATATACCATATTTCCTTGTGTATAAGCAGTGCTCCTTGTATAAGCCCCGATTATGAGCCCAATGGTTGGAATATCTTTTCAATCAAAATCACTTCTATATAATATTTACATGATTATTTCAGGTCTATCACCTCCATCTATTCGGCATGGAGTTTTAAGATACAGGAAGCATTAAATAATTGGAAAGCCTTTGGAAATGTTGACAAAAGATCTATGCTAAATTACTAGAAATATATGAGAAAGTGGCAGAAGCCATGAAGGGCCACACCTTCAAAACGCATGCACTTGAAAATCAGCATGGTCTTCTTATTAGCCCCCAACATAAATTTGAAAAGAATATTGCTGTCAACCATGGTAGTTTACGATGTCAACTGTCAATTTGAAAAAAAGAAATTGCTGTCAACATGATATTTTCTACTGTCAAGTTAGAAAAAAGAACTGCTGTTAACTGTCAACTTGAGGAAAAAACATGTTGACAGCAGGCCATGTTTTCTAACTTGACAGTTGACAGGAGAAATTATCCTATTGACAGCACATCAGATATTTGTTCTACTTTGAAAGTTGACAGATTGAAGTTTCAGGTATGATAGTAGTTTTTATGTTTCATTTTAAGTTATTTCAATATTCGGACTAAAGAAAGTTCAAGATGAATTTTTTTAAGGACCTTACTACAGCTTCTGTAAAACCCCACCTGGGGGTGCCCCTGTGTCCAAGACCCCAGATTGCGGGTCTGGGTACCTGACAATACAGGACAGCTCACCTAAAAAGGGGCTGTCTTTATTGGGGCATATATGGTGAGAGTGATTGGTCCCCTGTAACTCATCATTTATTTAGTCATTAACCTATACATTCCTCCTTGCATACTGCATGGACTATTATTAGTCTTGATAAAGGCATGATATGGTGGAGGGAGGGAATTATGAAGTTATTTGAAAATCATAATCAAAAGCAGTATTGCTGATATAGAGATCATCAACTTTTCTCCCTTCTTTTTAGAACGTTCAGATCTGTAATACTGCTAACATGTACACTAAGTAGACAAAGTCATGACAAGCGTCATCCCCAGAGCCTTTCTCATACCAGTGGGCTCATATTATGATGTTAGGTAATAATACAGTGAAACTTGTTTATAACAAACTCCCTTATAACCAAATTTGGTTATAACAAACAAAAATGCCGAATCACAATCGTTACCTATACATCCCTATAGTAAACTTAGAACAAAGTGTTTTTCATATGAACCTGTTTATAACGAAATGATTTTTACCCCCAAAGTTTGAAAAATGTAAAATGATGTTTGTTGTAAATACTTTTATCTTGTATTTCTCCCCCATTGATGTTTTCCACCCCTCCTGCCGCCCATAGGACCAGCTAGGCGGCCAAAGAAGTCCTGATGCACAGCCTCACACTCCTTTTGATGTCCCCTCCCCCACTCCTGCCGCCCATAGGACCAACATGGCGGCCAAAGAAGTCCTGATGCACAGCCTCACATTCCTTTTGATGTCCCCTCCCCCACTCCTGCCGCCCATAGGACCAACATGGCGGCCAAAGAAGTCCTGATGCACAGCCTCACATTCCTTTTGATGTCCCCTCCCCCACTCCTGCCGCCCATAGGACCAACATGGCGGCCAAAGAAGTCCTGATGCACAGCCTCACACTCCTTTTGATGTCCCCTCCCCCACTCCTGCCGCCCATAGGACCAACATGGCGGCCAAAGAAGTCCTGATACACGGCCTCACACTCCTTTTGATGTCCCCTCCCCCACTCCTGCCGCCCATAGGACCAGCATGGCGGCCAAAGAAGTCCTGATACATGGCCTCACATTCCTTTTGATGTAGGGAAGTCCTCTCATATGCCCTGGCATCCCCCCCATAGGCAACACAGAGGGTCGGAGGTGAGGTAGGGAAGTCTGCTTGGCCCTGCCATCCTTCACTTGTTTATAACGAAATTTGGATATAACAAATATTTTAAGCCTGCATCAAGGAGTTCGTATTAACCAAGTTTCACTGGATTATCATGATGTTGTTGTTTTTTCCCTCCTTTTTTTGTTACGATCATTGACGTCTGTTGTTAGAAACAGGCAAATAATGTGATGAGGTGCCTTTATGATACTGATTAAGGCAAGTCAGGCATGATTTAATACATCCTAGTAGCATGCTGACATGAGAGCAGCTCATCGGCAAAATAATTCACGGGTAAGTAGCTCAGAATGAACGATTGTAATAGACCATTCATGACCCACTACAGAAAGTTTCTATGTTGTGAGGTGGACTGCCTTTGTACATACAAATGTACATGCTACATGTCTGGGGGCATTAGTAGTTTCATGATGAGAACATTTAACCCAGTAGATCTACCCTTTGTACTTGGCAGACCATCACTATATATATTATTCTACAGATTTGGTTTGATCTCAAAATTACAAAATCTAGAAAATTACAAGATCTAAGTCATACAGACCAGACACAAAACAAAATTTAAGGCCAATCTAAAATGGGTCCTCCCGAGGGGATCGGTTTGTCTTCCCACCCAATTTGTGTCTATATCTATGATAATGTTTAAAACACTTTTGAATTGGCTTTATTTTTAGCAATATTCTGAGTTCTTACATTTATCACAATGGCCATGGTGTAGCCTGCTGCAAGCAGCTGTAAATGGCTAGCATGTTGGACTTTTTCCAGATACCACTTTAAACCATCTCAACGCCATTCTAATGTTTTCCGATACTTATATACAAAGGTGTCAAGGTTATTCCATGAAATGCTACGATCAGACATCACAACTACGACTGGGAGGTACAATCAGCCCTATGTAAAAATACATATCGTTTTGGTAGACCTGTCCAAGTGGTGCAGGTGATATGTGGAGGTTGAAACTTTTAGGTTTAGTTACGTTCTAGAGAGTTCTACCAATTTGGTAGTAGCCAAACCTACTTAAATCAAAATGCTACAGAGTATTTTGGTGTGGTGTTCACTGGGACACGCTATGGACTGTGCCAAAGTTACTGCTAATAGAGGCAGGAGGCCATTTCTCAATGTACTACGACTACACACAGCCACTACAATTTACAAATGCCAAGAATAAGCCAGGCTATCGTAGGAACTGCTCACTACGATTAGCAGCTATGCAGTAATTGCATAAGGTTTAATAGGGCAGTCGTACTGATGCAGACATTAGGGACTACTAGTGCATGGTACTGTTATGGCCAAATTTTTAGGTCCTCACTACGATTTAAAGGTCAGCAGTCGTAGTGTGTTAAGAAATGGCCTCCAATTGTGTTCATAGTGACCAGAGCAAGCAAGGCGTTCGCAGTAGGTGCGCTGTCGTGGTTATGGGGGAGGCAGCAGGTAGGGAGGTACAGTAGAACATGTGGGACTTAGTCAAACAGCTCACCTGGTGGAGCAGGCAGTAAGGTGTAGAATTTACAGCCTAGAGGTATACTTATCGAATCCTACCTTTGGCAATGAAATTATCGTCAGTTTTAACAGGAAAAAAGTAAGTGTTACACTTAGGAAATATGTCTAACACTGACAACTACAGTAAACTCTAACCCAGCGACCACCCCTCCACTGCGGCCACCCCATCATTACAGCCATTTTTGGTAAGTCCCAAACGTTTTTCTCTTTGTTTTAATATATGGCTTATAATTATGAAACGTTTTGATATCAAACGTTGCCCTTCAATATGCTCCCCTTCTTTCGTGTTCTGTTGGGTGGGTAGACGAGAGGACTTTGCTTGCATATACAGTTTTACCTATTTCTGACAAATAATAAGTGTGTCAGAGGTCAGGAAAGGCCGAAAATACCACGATTTCACAATATTTTCTCTATAGATTAATGAGATACCATGGGAAATAAACAATCTACATGACATAGATGGGATTTCTTTTTGATTTTAGTTATGATGCACATGAATGAAATAATTTAGGTGATTAAAGTTTTCATTATGTGCATATGGGTAACTGGTTGGCTACTTTATTAATTTGTGTACTTTTTTCCTGGCATTGGCTGATCATAATTAACCCACCCCCATATCTCGTGAAATCAATGTTTTGAAACAGCTCAACCTAACATGTTCAGGATTTACATCCCATGTGTAGATAATGTACCAAGAAGAGAATTGGTTAGGATAGATCTAGCAGTAGGTCAAATTGAACATGATTATGAAACATTTTTGTAGCTTTTCCTGGCAACGGATGATAATATTTATTGGGTTATATTTGCTATTCTATGAATATATAACTAATGGCCTTCAACAATAATTACAAGTGCATCAATGGTATTGTTATGTTAGAATGATAAAGTTGTGCCACTCTCTATAATCAGTATAGAAGCCCAGACACCTGCTGCCCACCATATCTGGCCACGGATGATCATTTAGGTAACCCACCCTGTGTGTGTGTGTGTAAACAATCAATGGAGCCAACATTATCACCATTATTGATAGCAGTTAACTAAATATTGTTTCAAAATAATTGATATCTATGTTTTAATCAGAGAAATATAATGTTATGGTGCCTTCTGTGTGGTTATCATTTTCTGGCAACGGATGATCACTAGATAACTGGTATTGTGTGAGTTCTGATAAGTATACCATTTAATTTTTTTTTATGAATACCTCTTATCTTATGGAAATACTATGCATAGAATGTCATATTCATTTAGGAAACGTGGTGTAAGAAAATGAAAAGTGAATAGAACAATTTCCTGAACCATGATACATGGCAGGTATAGCTATTTTATGCTAGTTTTCCTGGCAACGGATGATCGATTTTAGAGGGACTTAATGGGCTAGAAACAGTAGAAAACTACAGCAAAATCTACATGCTGCCAATATAATATGAAAGAGCATTTTGTGTTTTTGTAAAAACTCATAAAACGTTAATTTTTAGTCAGATTTGGTTGTGTCAGTTTATTTGAAGGTGAGTATATCAAAAAAGTATCAATAAAGGTCATTTTAGTCAGTTTTCATGTTTATGTCCATTTCTTCGTATTATGATTTAAGAGACTAATAGTAGGCCCACATCCACTAATGAGGTATGGAAATGAAACCCAACTTCTCCCTCATACATTGCCGATACCTGTTATAGTAATCCAATCATAGAAACCATTATAACTTAGGCCTGATTAAGCATAACATAGCTATCATCCGTTGCCAGACACCCTATTGAGATGGGATGGACATAGGAAGTTTGATTGGTCACCATATCAACAGTTTTCTGATTTAAGATTCCCAATCCTGCATATGTTTGCCCCAAGACCTCTACAACACAAAGGCAAAAGCATTTTCACCTGCCAAAAACTTTCTGAAAATCGCTCTCCTGGCAGAAAATAAAAGGTTTCACAAGTATGAGCCATATAATATTCCCTCTTATACGGCCATCCCTCTAATGCGGCCATCCCTCTGATGCGGCCAGCTCACCCTGTGGCATGGGCATGTACTAGTTACCAAGTATAGTCTGTGTAGGTGTTATCAATATACTAAGAGAGGGTTGGCCACTCGAGGGCATTTGCTGCCCTCTGGCAGATACCCTTTGAACTAGTTCCTATACATATAGCCATGAATGACAGTGAGGGGGGATTTTGCCAAAGTCCCCCCTCACCTCCGTCACCAATGGCTATGTATAGAAATAGAGCTGCCAGAGGGCAGCATCAGTCCTAGAGTGTCACACCCTGTCCTTAGTATATAGATAACAACTATGCAGACTCAACTTGGTAACTAGTTCACGCCCATGCCCTGTGGCCACCAGTTTTCAAGTCTAAAATCAAGAATTAACCCCTCTAATGCGGCCATATCACACATTGTTTCTGTCAAAATAATGTTCCTTCTTGTTAGTTACCAAAGATTTTCCGAAGTAAAGTTCAAAGTGTGACAAATTTTACTGTTAAAGTCAATGAATCCGATGAAATTTCTTTTGCAATTGAAAGATTATGCCAACCAGTACTTGCTGATATGGTTACTTTTGGTTAAATTTGCCTTATTTCTATTTTATTGTTTATAAAGGTTGCCAAATGAAGAAAATGTCATGATTTTGTGAATTTTCTTAATATTTACCTATCTTCCTACTTTAACAAGCTCTGTAGACCTTAATAATTGGAGTATCCACTAAATGAGAGACGGTACCCTAGTAAATCATCTCTAGATTACATTCAAATCATCAAAATAATTGATTTTAATGATATTCCATCCTATATGGATGTTCTAAGAAAAGTAACATGAAAAGGAATGTTTTTGTTACATTAGCATTCCTTCCCTAGCAACCGGTCTTCTAGAGCCAGGAAATGGAATGAAACAAAAAGTGTGGTCAAAATTAGGTATAATATGTGAATCTCTTATCCAAATTAACAAAATTATATGCAACTGAACATCCAGGAAACGGAAAAAGATAAGGGGGTAGAGAGTATCCTTATATGCCTACAGAAACACGTTAAAAATAGCATCCAAATGACAAGTCCCGTGGTGTAAGGTTGGGGGATATCTTTTTTTCTGATTTAATCTATCCAACTCATGTTACCAGTATAACTTTCTCCATACATTCTATTTTACGGGCGTAAACCCCTGTTAGATCTAAATTTTGTTCTAACTTTTAGTAATAAACGGAATTATAACTATCAAATTATTTCTATCGATAATTATGAACACTGATCATGGCATCTCCCAGTATCCATGTTTTAATTATTTTCATTATTACTAAGCCACCGTTTTGCCAGAAATTAAAAATTGTATTTCCTTTTGCAGATTGTAGTTGTTAATAATACTCACATATGGCATATTTGTTTCTAGGCATAGATATAAGTCATTCATGCATGATGCATAATAGTATAAGAAGAATGACGAAATGTGCAAAATCAATATGTTTTATCACCGAAATGATAAACAGAAAATGTAAACGCATCAGGTTGAACACTAGCACATCTCAATATATAGGGGGGGGCAATGTATTAGCCTGTGTATCAGTAGGGGACATAGGCCTAATGTAATGTTTTTTTTACTATACTGGACTCAATGCTCTTTGAGATATTCAGCACCAAAGATCACCCATGGAAAACATGCACAGGAGAGGATGTTTCTAAGTGAACCTACCCTGAACAGGTTACACTTATGTCACCCAAATGGTGGAAGGCATTTATGAAATTCATGTTAAGGGAGCTTTATGGCATATTATCTGATACATTGATATATTCATATAAAGTCAAAATCAACTTTGAAACATAAATACAATTCAGTGTCATAATTCTTACTTCGAGAACTCATTCTTTCTACTTTGTTACATGTAGATGCAGGTAGATATTTATATTTACATCATTAATTAGGTTTATTCCACTGAAATGAACAGTGATGAAGATTCTGAATATATTTGAGCATATTACGACTTAGCTAATGGCAATTACCCAAGTATTAGAAGAAGGGAGTCGTTAATGGTGTCCTGAAGTGAATCATCTATTGACCCAGTACCCTTGTCTGAAGCCTTCACCCACCTAACAGGCTTCCTTATTGACCAATGAGATAATTCCCTTCATTCAGTGCAGCACTTTTAGGTTGCATGATGTAACACCTGGTACCCATCATGCTAGTTGCTATCAGTGCTAACCTCTCCAGTACTAGATGAAGCAATAGTGCCACCAACCTGCAACCTCGGTATATGAAGGAGGGCCACTGCATACAAGTGCTGATTACTGATGTCTATGGATTAATCAGGTGTTCCAATAATAAGATTACCATTCAGCCTGAGGGCTAATTTATTGGAGCAGATAGTGAATGCTAATAGCTAACGCAGTTCATCAGGAAACAGGACAGTTCCCTGGTCCATTAGAGTATAGACTCTAATCAAAGATTTAGATGACCACGGTAAAAAATATGAAACCTAAGTCTCTTGGTGAGTGCCTTCATGAATACTAAGAGTGAGAAGGCAATGCACAGTAAAATGTAGATGTAAGGCTATATTATGGTCAGGAATTTTATTTCAGATTAGGAAAGTAAGTTAAGAGATGCTCTCCTACTGGGATATTTTATTATTGGACTTCCCTAATGGAGACACATTAGCATAGTGTGTTACACCCCACATTGTTCATAATCTATGCCCTTCATGTTATAAATTGGGATATTACATTAGTATCTCTATGGCTGATTCTTCTACTGAAATCCTAAAGAAGAAATCTATATCATTGATGAGGTTTCATGTGCAATATGCAAATAAAAATGGCAGCACTTGTTACAGCTTGACAGTCCAGTTTCGATGTTTTTGAGGAATGTATCAGATTCAATGTGCATTATACGAATACCGATGACAATGAATTTTAATGCTTGACAGTCCAGTTTTGATGTTCCTGGGGTATAGGGGGTTTGATGGGGGGGGGGTCAATGCCCAATGCTCTTGTGACAGAAAGGAAACAAAGGATTTTGAATTCCCATCAAGCTACCCATGATATCCACACAGAGAAAAGAAGACTGATCGCTTTGACACATACTGCACAGGTCACGATTGTCTCCCACATGACATGCGTGAAAGGCATGTTGAATGAGGTTGACACTCTCACATTTGGTTTGTCAACTCCACTTGACATGCGTAATGAAGACAGTTGTCATGGTGACATATGTGCCATGTCCCGATGACATGTGCTCTATGTGTCAAATCAAGTTGACATGGATATACATGTCATTTTGTCAGGAAGACTTTTTTCAGTGCATGCCACCAATACTGCTTGAATATCATGAGGAATAATGGTCCCATGGGCACAATGGTTTTGTCTACCACTTTTATAAATGTTTGGTTTCTTTCCTAAAGTTTTGTGACCTTGGAAACCCATAAAGTTCAGGACACATTTCAAATTCGAGAAGAGCATGACATGTTTCTACACCAATTTTGTCCATGTGGGGGATTTGTCTCGACAGTAATGTAGCTCCACCCAGAAATAACCCTTCCCAATAGATTGTGAATTGATATCTCAAATACTCAACAGACCAGATCATAATGGACAGCTGATTATCGAAAGAGGTAATGCTTGCCCTTCATTTATCGGGTCAAGCACATTGGCTACACACTTTAATCTTAATCTAACTTGGGCAGTTGGCACTCTCAACTATCAATAGTATGGTAAAATGATGAGTGCCCACATTCACTGTCAAAGGGCAATACATAGGCATATAGCCATAACCTAAGGGCGTGTATCTGAATGCATCAACATGTACACACCTGCCTGAATGAACGAAGTTTACCTGCTGACAACAATCACAAATGCATACACCTGCCTAGTCTTCTTTAGAGGTACCTCAATGTTTGGAAACACACTCTCCTTTCAGCCCAACAGTCTCTATTCAATAATGTGTTGCATTCATAGATCTTCATGCATTCACATCTGGGTGAATGAACTGGCAATTGCACTTCAAAAAGATCCTCTAGGCAGGTCCTTCATAGAAGTCTAAAGAGGAGTGAAGGGGGACTGTTGATGGGTAGACAGACAATCAATGAGGTGCCTACATATTCAATAATCATTGACTTCAGTGACATTTGACTTTAAAAGTATCTCCGTGAATAGGGGACTGCTTCAGAACTTACATTTCACTGAACCTACAGAAGTATGTTCTCCTGGAATGGCAGGGAACAGAACCATTCTTTTTTATATTACCCATTAGTAAAAGGGAATGATGACAGTCAAATATAACATTAGAGTTGCCATCACTTTAAATTTAATTTTGAAAGTTGGGAAATGTTGGTCTAAACCATCAAATCACTAATGTATACAATTGGTATAAAAGGAACCTTTAAGGTTAAAGCCTTTATCTCATCCCTTTCCCACCGTAGTATCATGATATCCACTTACCTTGATTCTAAAATCCTTGTCTAAGGATACGGTCATACTTAAGGAATACTTGCAAGCAGGGGAATGCATTGTTTTTACTACTCAATCCTGAGTTCATGTCACCACCATAAATATGTTGGGTTTCATAGGAAGGAGAGTCTTTTGCTTGCTGATGTAGCTGTTGCAGAGTAAAAGAAAAAAAGCAGAAAACATTAGGATTATTTCATTACTGGCATTCAAGGCCTAATTGGCTTGAATCACTGTTTGATTATGCATCCATTTTCTAATGAGTGGCATAAGTGTGCCAAGATGGTTAGACTGCAGAGGCTCCAGAACCAAGGACTCAGCAGCTCAGGTCTTGCTTTGATAACCATTCTAAAGTGCACAGTATAGAAGAGTTAGCGATATGTTCAAAGTGTTCCATGCGACAAGTAGACCTGAAATTGCTGCAGATGAAATACCAAATTAATCCGAGGCTGAAAGGTTGTTTACACTGAGGAGATATAAAAGAAAAGCCTCTTGTACAGGAATGGCCAGTTGTGGAATGGCCTTCCAGAATGGGTGAAAGAATGTGCCAATAAAAAACAATTTAAGAGCAACCATTGACAGTATTCAGTTTGCATGCAATCCATGACGGTTAGCTTATCTTAGACTGTCTAGAAAATATAATAGAAATGTCAGCGTGTAACATTGTCTCCAGAAGAGATTTATCACTCTTTCGTATATGATCTGTCCTTTGCTCATCACACATCTCTATTTGTATCTTATCATCCATGGTATATAATGTCGCTGTGCCACCAATGGAAAATGATTTTCTGAGAAAGTTTTGGTTTGCTAATATGTGCGGGATTTAGTGCATTTATGTCTGTTGAAATAAAGAAGTGCATTACATGCTCACTGAACTGAAAAAAAAATCCAAAAACCATAAGGAACTGATGAAAAAGATTGAAAAATGACACCAGTACAAAGATATCTGCAACAGTAAGGGATGAAGCATCCTTCAGAAAGGACCTCTTATTGTACAACAAACTGATGTAGCTTAGGGTCCATTCGATCTGATACCTTTAAAACTGAGGCACGTGACTGTAGAGTACCACCTTTAACCACAAATTATTATGTTATCATATAATTTTATATGTACTACATGATTTATACCACTATTCTGGCACCTGCCTTACTGTTATGCCCTCTCCTACCAGTGCACTATGAGAGCATATATGCACATGTTCGTTTCGGGATTTTTGGATATACTTTTTCAAGGTCAAGTTGGACTTAGATTATTTTGGAAAATTCTGGCGGACATACAAAGTCAGTCTCGCCATTGTTTCAATGTGCAAAAATTGTCCCAACTCGTAGGAGTATTGAACCCTGGCCGCAGTGGAGGTAGGCGGAAGCCTTAGCCATAGCACCACACTGAACAGTGAAAGTAAATAAGTTCTCACCTGGGGTCCTAGTTCTATGTTTGCACTCAGTTTTCGTCTTGATTCCAACCTTGTCATGTTATAATATCAAAATTCCAACAAGTATTTGATCCATAGATGAGGAATGCGTTCTAATTTTTTTCTCCATTTTGTTCAATATAAATAAGAATCCAATGATTTTTTTATTATAAGCGAGTTGCGGTCCGCCATTCGTGTCTCCCTCCTTGTCCGACGAAAGTGTGTCAGTGGCCCGGATGTAGATATAGGCCAATACGCCACAGTTAAAAAAGACGCTGACAATGTCAGACCGCGACTTATTACGATAGAAAAATCAATGGATTCTTCTTTATTTTGAATATATTGGACAAAATAAGTTTGGAGGGATCATCTAGACTATCTAAGGATGTGTACCTGATAATATCTCAAATTGTCATGGTTGGATTCGATACGAAAAGTGTGTGTAAACACATCGGTACAGGTCCCGGCAAGGAACAAAAACAATGGCTTCTTACAGAGCGAAGCTGGGAGGATCGATAACACTTACAAAATGTTTTCTCGTGCCTACATATTCTGTGGATGTCAGGTAAGAAATTAATACAAAATGGAGGAAAAGGTGGTATAAACGCAATATGACATAAATATGACAGCCCACGGTTTGTATATTGACGATATTGCACTCGCCTCTGGCTCGTGGAATATTCGTCAATTTACAAACTTTGGGCTGTCATATTTATGCTATATTGCATTAAGGTGTCACCACCCTAAATCGGACCACTTCCGGGTTTAATGGCCAAATAGTCCCTTCTGAACTTGGTTATTTTGAGGAATTTGGCCCCAAGGGAAGGGAAAGAGGGGCCAAACCCATTGTTATTTGGTATCAGAATGATGAGTAGGAGTGTTTCAATAGGCCCAGAATATTTTTTGTTCAAAACATAAATTCAGTGGAAGTTTATGGGGTGAAGGGGTCCTGATGTGTATTCATGCGCTGATCAGGCCTCACCATGCAAAAATCACTACCTGGTTACCATGGCAATTTGCGCAAAATCTAGCCTGACTATGTTTTTGTGGACCTATCTTATTTTTTTCTCCATTTCATAAGCTAAAATATGGTGTAGGTTGCTAAGCACTGTGAGAATTTTAAATATATTTAATATCAGGTCAACGGTGGAAGACCACGTGATTTTTCGGATGGTCACAAGGCATTTGGGGTGGTGACACCTTAAAGGAAAAGCTGATTTTAATACATATGCCACTCAGGGGGCCATTTTTTAGCCCTTTTCACATTTTTTTTAACAATAGGTTTTGGTTGTTTGTGCTGGACACCTCTTATATATGGGATTTGTGTCCAAAAATAATAGAATTTCTTGGAGTTTGGCCTTAAAAGTGTCTAATTTTCACAAAAGTTAGACCTTGAAACTAACTCCCTTTTTTCTAGTCCTTACAGGTATTTTATAGGAAAATTTCACTTCCTAACTTAATCTGATGAAATGGGTAATTTTTTTAAAACTCACCTATCATTTAAAGGAACGAATATCATGACACTATATAATGGAATATTCCAGGGGTGAAATATCCCAGAATTCCATTGATTGTTATGGTTACCATGGCAACATAACAACATGTTTCCTCTCCAAGGGGCCTATTTTGGGTCAAATTTGGCTATTTTGGCCCCAAAAATGCCTGTTTTAGGGCCTTTTCACCAATTTTACTGACTTCCCTAATTCTCACAGTGCTTAGTGGCATATTACTGGAGAAAATGGATGTTCTGGGCTGTCTTCTAATGCATATTTGCCATAACAAAGTCAGGCTAGATTTTTCTCTATGTCAGATTAAAAACTTGTAGCTAGAAAAACATCCTTTTTAGGGCAGTTTTGGTCTACGCACATTCCACCACTGTCCCAAATGGCCCAAAATACCAATAAAATATGGTCTTTAGGTAGAATCTGGGGACAAATTATGATTGAGGGTCCTCATAATGTTTTGTTTATGAAGGATATACGCTATATATAGTATTTGGTAGAGTAGTCCTAGCCTTACAGTCATAGTTAGACTAGCAACTAATTAAGATGCTCCTCACGTGTTTTTGCAAATGCTATTACAGGTGGCCTGCAACATACTCTCTCTCCAGTAACACCATTTAAAGAAAGCTTGTGTCTCTGTGTACACTGGGGGAGGGGCGTTTACACAAAAATTTATGTCTAACGACAAATCGCCATAGGCCTATGACATGTGTTGTATGAAGAAGAACTAATTGGTTTAATGCATAATGTATCTTCTGTCATGAAGATACATATTTCCTTGTGTATAAATGGGGCCACTTGTATGAGTATTAGCCTGAGTATGAGCCCGATGGTTGGAATATCAATCAATAAAAATCATTTCTTTATGGAATATTCAGATAATTATTTCAGGTCTATAACCTGCATCTATTTAACATTAATTACAATATAAGGGAAGCATTACCTGATTGATACTTTTGGAAATAATGACAAAAATAATGCTATTACTAGAAATTTATGAGAAAGTGCCAGAAGGGTCACACTATAAAAAAACATGCACTTGAAAATCAGCATGATCTTTTTATTACCCCCAACATAAAGTATGAAAGAATTTTGCAGTTAACTATGGTAATTTCCCCTTCAACTGTCAATTTAAAAAAAAAGAAGGAAATTGTTGTCAACATGATATTATCTGCTGTCAATTGTCAAGTTAGAGAAAATCTGCTTTAAACTGTCAACTCGAGGAAAACCCATGTTAACAGCAGGCCTTGTTTTCTAGCTTGACAGTTGGAAGGAAAAAAATATCATCTTGGGTGCTCCTGTGTCCAAGACCCCAGTGTAGCTTGAAGCATTTCATCATCAACATTATTGTCGTCTGTTGACTGTGAAAACAATTCGCAGAAATGTGATATATGTATGTTACACGGCAATATCCCATTCCTATAGATTGCGGGTCTGGGTATGTACCTGACAATATGGGACCTCTCACCCCATAAAGGGCTGTCCTTATTGGGGCATTAGGTGACTTTGAAATTTTTCACTGCTTACATGCTTAATACATTCATTAGACATAACGTTTCATAGAGGCGGCAATTGTGTTATTCCCAGAGCCTTTCTCACACTGTCACATTCTGATACTAGGCATGAGGTTATGATGACATTGTTGTTTTTCCTTTTTTGTTGTAGCAATCATTGACGTCTGTTGGTAGGAACAGGCTAATAAAGTACAGAGGTGCCTGTATCTCTGATACTGATAATTAAGGCATGTCAGGTATGATTTATTTTGTCCTGGCATGAGAGCATGTTGACATGAGAGCAGCTCATTGGCAAAATAACTCATGGGTGAGTAGCTCATAATGGATGATTGTACTGGACCATTTCTGACCCACTACAGAATGTCTGTGTGTTGTCAGGTAAACTGCCTTTGTACATACAAATGTACATGCTACATGTCTGGGGGCAATTAGTAGTTCTGAGATGAGAACATTTAGCCTAGTATCTTTTGTATTAGGTGACACTCACTATAACAAACACACCTAGAGATCTGGTTCAATATCAAAATGATAAAATCTAGAAAATTACAAGATCTAGGTAGTGCAGATCATACACTAAACAAAATTTACAGCCAATTAAAGGTGGGTCTTTTCGATGGCATCGGTTTGTCTTCCATCCTGATATTTGTTTATGTGCACGATGATGTTAAAAAAAGAAGTGCAAATTTTTGAATTGCTTTTTGTAGCCATATTCAGAGCTCTTCCAGCCATCACAATGGCAATGGTGGAGCTGCAAGCTGGAAATGGCTAGCATGCTGAACCTATTCCAGATACCACTTTAAACCATCTCAACATCATTAAGATGTTTCCCGATGCTTCCATAATGGTCTCAAGGTTGAAATGGTACCTATGATCAGACAGCACAACTAAGACTGGTATAATCAGCCTCATGTAAAATCATATTTCATTGTTTTGGTAGACCTGTCGAAGTGGTCTTACTGACAAGTCCTAATGCAGCTGCATTTATAAATGCCTCCAAAAAGACCTCCTAAGATTGTATAGAATTTAAGGAGGTCTCTCCTAGGTAAAAAAAAACACCTGCTTATGCACATATACAGTGCCATCACAGATGGCTCTTTCAACCTCATTGTTTCTTTGAATACAAGGCTTCTGTATTCATTTGACATTCATCAAGCCTTAGAAATAATAAAAAAATTAAGTGGAAATCAAATATAAATATCATAATTAACAGGGTAAATTTCAGCAAATTGAACATTCTAACAGATGATTAAGATTAGAAAATATACTCATGCGGTCAATTTGTTTGCTCTCACCGGAAACTTATGTGCACCTCACTAGACTTCACTTTATAAGTGTTGATATAAGAACTCTGTTGAAAGCTGATATGTTCAATATTAAATGCCTGTGGAAACATTTTGAATGGCATTCGAATGTCCCTGATTAAGGTTGGGGTATTTTAAAGACCTTGAGCAGCCATTTTCTTCTACTTTTGACTGAACCTCTCCAACTCATCTTACCAGTAAAATGAATCAGGAGAAACCAGGGATCGAACCTGGGACCTTCCAGCCTGCAGACCGTTGCTCTACCACTGAGCTACTTCCCCGTCTGACATTCTCTACCTTCCACCTACGCCTGGATCGGTGTGATACCGATAGGGGACATGTGATTACCCGGTGACCCGCCCCTGTGGGTCAGCCAACCGGGCTCAGGGACTCACATAATCACGTTCCCTACACAGTCCCCAACCAGCTTCGACCACCGAATTAACCTGCACTGAGTCATACACAGTGGAAATGAACACTATCGGTGCCCCAGCGCTAGCAGGTCGAAGCCCTTGCTGTATCACACCAGCCTAGGCACCGAGTTCCATAGCCCCCCCTCACACGGGTCAGAACTACTCAGTGTCTCCACCATTGTAGGATCGGCGAAAACGAATCTGGAGAAACCGGGGATCAAACCCGGAACCTTCCAGCCTGCAGACCTTTGCTCTACCACTGAGCTACTTCCCGTCTGACGTTCTCTATGTTCCACCTATGCCTGGATTGGTGTGATACCGATAGGGGACATGTGATTACCCGTTGACCTGCCCCTGTGGGTCAGCCAACCGGACACGGGGACTCACATAAGTATACTGGACTAAATACACTCTGAGATATTCACCACCAAAGATCACCCATGGAAAAGATACACAGGAGAGGGTGTCTTTTGGCGAACCTACCCTAACCAGGTAAAACTTATGTTATCCAAATGGTGAAAGGTATATGTAAAACCCATATTTTGGGAGTTTTATATCATATTATCAACTTTCAAACATAAATAAATTTCAGTGTACAGATGATTCTTACTTCGAGAACTCATTCTTTTCATTTTAATACATGTAGATCCAGGTAGGTATTTATGAACAGTGATATATTTTAATATTATGCCTTAGCTAATGCGAATTACCAGAGTATTAGAAGAAGGGAGCCATTAATGGTGTCTTGAGTTGAATCATCTACATAGACCCTAGTACCCAGAAGACTATACTGATGTAGCAGGATTAAATTTTGACCAATGAGATCATTCCAATCATTCAGTGCAAAATTGTTTAGGGTGCATGATGGAACAGCTGGTACCCATCATGCTGGTTGTCAGTGCCAAAACTAGATCAAGCAATGGTGTCATCAGCCTACAACCTTGGTATATGAAGGAGGGCCACTGCATACACGTGCTGATAACTGATGTCTATGGACTAATCAGGTGCTCTAATAATGTGATTACCATTCAGCCTGAGGGCTATTTGATTAGAGCAGATGGTGAATGCTAATGGCTAACACAGTTTATAAGGAAACAGGACGGTTCTCTGGTTCATTTATAGACTGTTATCAAAATTTTGATGACCAAGGTAATAATATGAAACCTAAATACTTACATGAGTACCTTCATGAAAATTATCAAGAATGAGAAAGCAATGCATAATTTAATTCAAAATTAATGCTATTATCCTCATAAAATCCAATTCAGATAAGGTAGGTATGTTAAGAGGCGTGTTTATAATTCGTTTAGAAGTGAACTATCCTCTAAAATACAGACAAATAATTTTGTCCATAAACTATGGACCATCTACTTGGGCACTTGACACTCTCAATTACTTATAGTTAGGTAAAATCATCATATTGGATAGAGTTATGAGTATCATGATACCCATATACTTACAACAATACTTTAGTGAAACTGGAAATCCATGTACCTGATGCATTCTCACCTAAATTTTCATATGTGTAAACATGCTTACACACCTATAATTTCCACATCTAGTATAGACCTATTCATTCTTCATTTCCTTGTGTATACATCATATTTATATCTGACTATTATTGTCATCACAATTTCTCAGTAATTAAGGGCACTTAGATTTAACTTAGATTCTGATAACATTGCCATGGTTTATTTTTGCTCCCCATGCATCCTCTTTTTCTCGCCTTATCCATCCCACCCTCACAGTGCATCCCCTTCCATACCTGCACTTGCCTCTCCTTGGATGGGTGCTTAATGCTCTCAAGAGCCTGGTTCTAATACGAAAGAAATAGCATTAAAAAGAGTAGATACAATCTACTCAAACGGCACCTGGTGGCAAAAAATGAAACTGCCAAATTTGACAATATTTGCTCATATTCCTAATTTATATGACATAACCCTTCTTTATCAAACCTTTAGGTGTGATACATTGGTATTCTATACATTCGTATCACTGGATTTCATATTTCCTGTACCCATAGACCCCTATACTAAAGGAATTAGAAATATTTTAGTTTATTCAGGAAAATTTCAATTTGCTTGTGAACTTTTTGGTTCCAAAATAATTCTAATGATTTTTTTTTAAACATTTATCTTTATTGCCAGTAAATAAACTGACAGTTACATTAAGCAATGTGAAACTTCAATAGAAAACATATGATCACATCATAATGATAGCAAAATGAATATAGGTAAATAGATCTAATTCCTGTGCAGGCAAGAAAGGTCCCCCTCAGGACCCTTTCCTATAAAGGAATATAAACCCAAATTCTAGTGCACAAAAATAGTTAAGTATAGACCAACATAGGACTCTTATACCAAAGCTGTTTATCACCATAAGTTATACTCAAAGATAAATAATGTTTCCATTACAAAGGGGCTATAGGTATACAGGTATCCAACCAGTTTTTACGTTTTGATTTGAATTGTAATGCATTTGGCAGGAGCCTGGTGGGGGGATCCAAATTATTCCACACCATCGCACCATAGTGCTCTATAGACCTGTAGTAAACAGCACCATGTGAAGTAAGACGTGTCATTACAGGTGCCTGGTACCTTCTAGTGCGAACATCTCTGTGATCTATATAAGAGGGGTCCATTGACCTTTTGTACATAAAATTATATTAATGGTACATTCTATGGTCTTCCAGCTTGGGAGTATTTGTACACCAATAAATCCAATCAGTAGAAGTAACATGTGGTATTCTAAGGCAAATTTTGAGACACCTATTTTGAGCAGTTTGTAAATCTTTTAACAAATCCTTTTTTGCTAACATAAATAATATATCTCCATAGTCGAAATAAGGTAAGACCATTGTTTTGAAAACTTTCGATGCAATATCCTGGGTCAAAAAAGGCTGTATACATGCCAACATATATATGTTTTGTGAGATATGGTTTTAAGCATCTGCCTAATATGGATGTCATACTTTATGTTGGGATCAAGAGTCACACCCAAATATTTGTAAGAAGGTACAACCTTTAGATTCTCTTTGTTCAGTGTTAGTGACACATCAAGACCTTTTATCTTCCTTTTAGAGACAGTAAAGCACATTACTTTTGTTTTTGGTATTGACTGTCAGCTTATTCTGTTAGCACCAGAGTCAAAACATGTCCAAACTATCTTGAAGTTTTAATTGAGTATTTGCAATTGTTGGTTCCGCATTGTAAATCACTGTGTCATTGGCATATAGCCCAACATTTGAGTTTTTATTACAATTTGAAAGATCATTGACATACAAAATAAACATAAATGGCCCAAGAATAGAGCCCTGAGGGACACCGCAGACCATCTCATCCAGACTTGAAACTAACCCATTAACTTTAGTCTTTTGAGTTCTACCACCAAGATAACTCTTTAACCAAGATAAATTAGAATTTCAAATACCATAATTTTCTAATTTGTTAAGGAGAACGAGGTGGTCTATGGTGTCTAATGCTTTTTGGAGATCACTAAATGTTGATGTAGTTGGAATTGCAACATTCAAGTTCCTAGCAATATCGTCAGTAAATTTTGTCACTTTTGTCATAGTAGAATAGCCTGGGGAAAACCTCCCTGAGAATATTGTGATGGTCAATGAATTTAAAGATATGAATGTGTACCAACCTCTCAATCATTTTACAGGGTGTTGGGGTGAGAGCTATGGGTCTATAATTTTCAACACATTTGGCATCACCTGATTTGTATATAGTGACGATAGTGGCTACCTTCCATTAAAGAGGGACCATGCCAGTTTGGAATGAAGAATTGAACATATCAGTAATTTTTGCAGGGATAACCTGAAATGCATCCTTGACAACAGCATTAGACATGTTATCAATACCTGATGACTTTGATGTATTTATTCCTTTGATTAAGGACAAGGGCTCCAGGTGAAGAAACAATTAATTGACAAAGGATTTCCTTGTAACTTGGAATATTTGTTCCTTACATGATGTGTAATTGAAATGTGGAATAAAAAGTTGGGGTAGCAACATAACTTTCTTCAGTAGTAGCCATCCTTTGTCGGATACTTTAGCATTGAGTCAAATGGGCAAGACCTAGACATTTTGGATTTTGGAGGAACATTGGTGAATAATTCCCAAACTAGACAAACTACTCTTCTCAAAAACTACAAATATGTCCATTGACATGTATTAATCAAGATAGAAATGTAAAATCATATGGTTCCAACACTACTTATTGCACAAGATGAGTGTGTATGCAAGGGGGTAGGGAACCCTAATGCTTAAGCCTATGGACCACAGCCAGAGGGGGGTAGAGGGGGGTTTATAGTCTTTTGGCAAAGCTTCTTCAAACTTGATCAAAATGCATATTTATATTACTAGACATAACTTTTGAACTGATAATGATAGAAACTTGCTTCAAAAACTGACAGATCCCTCTCAATGAGAAGGATGCACTAGTTCCCAAAATGGCTGCTAGGCGCCTGCCGCTCTTGTTCTTAAATCTTTTACCTCATTTATAGTGGACACAAATCTGGTGATGTCAATCTCACATCTATCATCATATGAGCGCCATGGGTCATGCATTTCACAAGAAAGTTTTGTATCAATATTGGCAAAAAAGGAATTTATATATCCTGGTATGTCGGGTGGATCTAAATTAAGTCCTGTTATGTCATCTTTGAGTTGAATAAAGTCATTATGTGACAGGGTGGGAATAATCTTCCTGATATTTCACCAAGTATCTGCATTAGAAGCATTTAATTCATCTTTGACAAATCGCCTTTGTGCAGCTTGAGATCTCTTATTGGATTATCTTTTGGCCTCATGAGCCTTTTCCCAGTCACTAGCTCTTTTGGTTTGTTTCGCCTTGGACAACAGGCAAATTTACCAGATGGTCAGTGATCCAAGGTTTATTTTCTCTTGGAACATTAAATGTTTTAATGGGGCACATCTTATTTAATGACTCTCCAATAATCAACAATAATATCCCATTTCTTAGTAGGATTGTTTGAATCATCAAACAGGGACCAATTACTATTTAATAGGTCACTCTGCAGGCGTAACTTATTGTACTTTTTATATGATCTACAAACAAATGGAACCTTTGGTTTATACAAGACTTCCTTCTTATGTAACAGGTAGACAGGCACATGGTCAAAAATATGCACATTAATGATATCAGACTGACAAATAAAATTTGAATTTGTAAAAAAGTCATTTAGCAGGCAGCTACTTTTACCATCTGATCTTGTGTGCTCTTTGATCAGTTCTACCAGCCTGTAAGGCTTCATAGCTGCAACCAGGTTGTTAGCATGAGTCTCACTTTTAGACAAATCAATATTATCATCACCAGGAATTATAAGCTCAAGTTGTTAACATTGAGAATCAGATCTAGAGTATTTTGTAGCTTGGTAATGAATTCTGCCTTATCACCTTTTGGAGGGTGATAAACATTTAATAAGACCAACTTTTTGTTATTGGGTTTCTCTATTCTAATACATTGTATCTCAATATCCTTACAGCTTATATTAAGATGGCTCAAGTCAAATGCATCATGCTGAATATTAGACTTTATATAGACAAACACTCCCCTGGCATCTTTAGGTTCATCTGGGTCATTAATGTCCTGTCATTATGGTGTAAAACATAACCTTCTAATCGTACACCAATAAACTTGTATACTTTGATTTTAAACTACTTGTGTTCATATGTACAAATTCAGGCCCCGTTTGCCATCAAGAACTTTGAAGTTAGCCATTATCAATATGAAGGTTCACAAATGTACCATATACCTTGTATGTGAATGTGTTAGCCAAATTTGGCATACCATTAGCACAGGATTGAACAAAGCAAGTAAAATATGGTCTATACAAAAGAAAGAAAAAGAAAAAGTCAGAAGGTACAACTCTACAACTGGGCTGCGGAATCATTGCCACCTAGAAGGGAGGAAAAGGATGGAACGTGTCAAGTAGAGATTTTAGCATGTAGTGACATTGTTGCTCCAACAACAAAATTCTCAAACTTGTATGTCTGAATTTCAAAGCCATGCTGTCAATTACAATATGACAAAATAGAATGAATGAACTAAGTCCAATTCTAGAATCAAGGCACTGATATATATATATATATATATATATATATATATATATACATACATATATATATGTATATATATACATATATATAAACAAATAAATATATATATGGGACTATATACACCCGTGTATATATTTATAATTAATATGTGCAGTGGCTGGACCTACTTTTCCTCCAGGGGCGCGCATTGGTATGTGTGACGTCACCGTAAACATCCAGCACCTATATAAACTGCGGGATCCAAATTAACCGTCAGTTGGCGAGTTTTCTCATAGCGGCACACACCACGCTGGGTGGTGCCGGAAATTTTAACGGTTTTTGTCCGTTTTTCCAAGTTAATACGGTGTTTAACCTATCATTATGGGTAGGAAAGGAACAACTAGCGGCACACAAAGGCCTAAGACCAAGAAATCGCCTAAAAAACTGAGGAAACATGCCAACTCTAGGATTTTGAGCAGTGTAGATTCCAATGGGGGTGGTCATGGATCATCTTCCCCAACTGCTACTGGGGTTTCATTGGATTTGCCTGTTGACCAGACGTATATCGGGGAGCTGGAGGAACGTACTACTCGTATGGAGCAGCAGCTCGAAGATATCCGGTCCTTTTTGGAGAACCAGGCGGTTAATCGAGCAAGTACTTCAACAGCGACTGGCGAGGCTGAGACGGGTCGTGCACGTGGTGGTGTTTATAAACATTCCACAGTCAACATGGTAACCAAGCAACGAGGGCGTGGCCGGCAGCGCTCGCCTGACTACCGGGGTCTCCACGGCGACAGGGCAGGTCGTCGCCATCTTGGATCTTCGAGTAGATCGTCTTCGTACCGTAGTGTTTCCACGGATTCATCGGGTTCTATTGGATCTAATGCCTCAAGGAGTAACCGTCGACATGCTACAAAGTCTAGAGGTACGTTTGACCAGAAAAATTTCTTGAAGAAAGGTGAAAAAATGGACAGTATCGAGAAACTTCTGATCGTTAAAGTTAGAATGGTTAAGCAGTTGCTAGAGGAGGGTGAAGATGTGTTCGATGTGGTTAAGCATATTGAAGTTCTGGTAGAAAAATCCTCTACTAAAATATACACGTTAAAGGCTCTCGTAGCATACGACTCAGCGGTCAAGAATAGGGCTAATTTTGAGGGTGTTGGATCGTTTGGCGATGTTAAAAGTGAGGATATTCTGAGGCACCTGTCTTATGACGGAACGGTGCAAGCGCAGAAGGCGGGTGGGTCTAAGCCTAAGTCTTTCAAATCAAAACAATCCAACCGAACCTGTTATGCTTTCAACAGGGCCGTGGGTTGCAGGGAGGACCCGTGCAGGTATCGTCATATTTGTGAGATTTGTGGTATGTCAAACCATGGTAAAGACAAATGTCAAAGGAACAAGAAAGACTAGGAAAATTCACTTGGGCAAGGTCCTACATTGGGTTCTGATAGTTTGATGCCTGATTCTAGTGTAGTATGTACGGTAGACCTTCCTGAGCCTCCCGTTTTTATCATTCCGGGTGAAAATGTCAATAATGATAGTGTAAATATGTATGACTCCTGTGAATTGTCAAAGAATTTATTTAATTCTTATAGTTGCCCAGTACAGGGTGAGGTTGAACCACTGTTCACGGTGGAATGTTTAAATAGACCCAGCATCAAGGTCTATGATAGTTGTGTTAACGGTGTATGTAGGTGTGAGCATTTCATTTATGGTAGAAAGGCTCAAATACTCCCATGTCGACTTGCTAGTTTTCTTAGACAGTCCGACCTTATTAATATCAATCAGATTGAATCTGATTTTCTATGGTGTGGTTTTACCGAGGGTTTCAAAATTATTGACCCGGGGTGTGATACAACATATGATTGTAAAAATTATAAGTCTATTTTAGAGGATAGATTTTATGACGAGATGTGTAGCATTATTGTGGAGGAGTTGAACCAAGGCCTGGTTACTAAAACTGAGTGTAAACCTAAATGTATTCACTCCCTAGGGGGTGTGGAAAAATCTAATGGTAAGCTTCGTCCCATCACTGATTGCAGTATGCCAGCGGATATCTCTATTAATAACTTTATGAACACAACGTCCAGGAGCTTCTCGTATAACTCTATTAACACTGTTACTTGCCAACTTGATAGAAATGATTTTATGTGTGTGGTGGACTTGAAGTCTGCATATAGAAGTATTAACGTTTATGGCCCGCATGTAGGCTATCAAGGCTTCAGGTGGAATTTTGGCAGTGGAGATGAGTTTTTTGAGAGTAATTGGTTGACATTTGGTCTAAAGTGTGCTCCATATATATTTAGTAGAATATCTGATTTTTTGACTATTATTGCAAAATTTTAAGGTGTAGATAGGATAGTAAACTACCTAGATGATTTTATTATCATAGCTAAAACTGAGGAGGATTGTTTACGTAAGAGGAACACCCTAATCGAGTGTATGGAATATCTAGGTTTTATTGTGTCGAAAGAGAAGGTGACTGAGCCCAACCAG
This sequence comes from Acholoe squamosa, assembly GCA_949317995.1. NCBI lineage: Eukaryota > Metazoa > Annelida > Polychaeta > Phyllodocida > Polynoidae > Acholoe > Acholoe squamosa. The sequence goes on from OX439043.1 coordinate 61,598,509, forward strand.
GTGTGTACTTTTTTGGGTATAACCATTGACTCTACGGCTATGGAGTTGTCGCTTCCACAGAAGAAGCTAGATAAAATGAGCTCGGCTATAGACGAGTGTTTGGGTAAAAAATTCGTATCTAAGAAGACGTTGTTGAAAATTGGTGGTTTGATGTCATTCTGCTACGGGGTGGAAGAACTTTCAGCAGGAGATTGTTCGATCTCTGCGCTAGAGCCAGGAGTAGGGGTGTTATTAAACTTAATGAGGAAACTCAAAATGACCTACTGTGGTGGAGGGATTTTTGTAGAATTTTCAATTGTAGAAATATCATCCTAAATGATAATGAATGTACTCCTATGTATTCCGATTCCTCTATACAGGGCTTTGGAGCCTGGTTTGATAAGGATTATTTGTATGGTACTTGGGATGATTCTAACCCTATGTTGGACTGTGTGGGTCATTTTGTTCATGCCCCAAATCTTGATAATCTGAAAATTCACCACAGAAATATTAATGTGTACGAGCTTTACCCAGTAATGGTAGGTCTTAAACGCTGGGTGAAGAAGTTTTCCAACACTAGAGTTCATTGTATAACGGACAACATGCAAGTCTTGGCCATGTTGAACACTGGTAGATCCAGGAATAAATTGTGTATGTCCTGGTTGAGAGAAATTTTTTGGTTATGTTTTATACATAATATTGAAATATATTCAACATATATTAAATCTGAGGAAAATGTTTTAGCAGACCATTTGTCTAGACTAAATTACAAAGGTGTTCCTCTGAAATGTAAAAATGTTTTAACTAGTTATAACATGTGTTGCTATGCTTCCAGATCTGAGGGAGCTAGAGCGGAGAAGGAGAAGGGTTTTGTACAGGGGCGTGGCTGAGTCCACACGTAAGGTTCGCAAACATCAGTTCGGCAGGTACAAAAAATTTTGTAAAAAATTTAACTTTATTCCCCTACCTTGTTCTCCTTCTCAAGCCTCGTTGTATAGTGTATATTTATCAGATAAAATGAAACCTATATCGGTTAGAAATTATTTATCCGCAGTATGGTATTATCAGAAATTAAAAGGTTATTCTGATTATAGTAGTAGTTTCATTGTTAAAAAGACACTGGATGGTATTGAACGTAATTATAGAGGTTCTTCTATTAAAACAAATCCATTAACTCCCAGTGATATGTTGAAGATCAAATCTAAATTGAATTTGTCTGTATATGAGGATGTGGTCTTCTGGTCAGCTATCTTATTGTGTTACCGAGGTGTGTTCAGGGTGGGTCATGTAGTCGATTCCCCTCATAACTTTAAATCTAAAAGTGTTTCCTTATCTATTGACTGCATTCGCATTGATGTTAGATCCTCTAAAACTGACCAATATGGTAGGAAACCTTACGTGGTATATTTGAAAAGAAATGATTATTCTGGTCTTTGTCCAGCTAGATACTTGAAAATTTGTAAGACATCTAATAGTAGACTATTGTTCACTATAGGAAACAAACCTTTAACTTATAACTATGTTAATACCAGGTTGAAAGCTATTGCTATAAAATGTGATATTCCCTACAGAGTTTCAACTCATTCACTCCGACATGGTGGAGCAACACTTCTAAAGAACTCTGGGTTAAATGTCGATGATATTAAAAAGAGAGCAAATTGGAAATCTAATGTGGTATATAATTATTTACATGATTCTAAGCAAGACCTACTAGCTCTGGATGTGATGTTGTAGTGAGGAATGGTGTATCCATTGTGTTTGGCGGTTTTTGGCATGTACAGAATTGATATTGACCAAGTCAATTCTCACCAAACCCACTGTCTCCTTCCTTATTCCATTTGTAATATTGATATAATATTTATTATAATATTTGTTATTATTATTCCCAACGAACATGATTAACTTATGGGACTATATACACCCGTGTATATATTTATAATTAATATGTGCAGTGGCTGGACCTACTTTTCCTCCAGGGGCGCGCATTGGTATGTGTGACGTCACCGTAAACATCCAGCACCTATATAAACTGCGGGATCCAAATTAACCGTCAGTTGGCGAGTTTTCTCATAGCGGCACACACCACGCTGGGTGGTGCCGGAAATTTTAACTTTTAAATCTTATCTTGTATATATTGTATTACATTGTTATATTGTATTTTACTGTTATATTGTATTTATATTGTTATATTGTATTTATGTATTTATTCAAATTATTGTCTTAATAAAGGCATGTACAGAATTGATATTGACCAAGTCAATTCTCACCAAACCCACTGTCTCCTTCCTTTTTCCATTTGTAATATTGATATAATATTTATTATAATATTTGTTATTATTATTCCCAACGAACATGATTAACTTATATATATATATATATATATATATATATATATATATATATATATATATAGCCATAACCTGAAGGCTTGTAACTGAAAGCATCATCATGTGTACACCTGCCTAGTCTCTTTTTCATTAGAGGTGCCTCCATATTTGGAAACACAGTCCTTTGAGTCCAATAGTATCCATTCAATAATATGTTGACTTCATATTTTCTTGCATTTATATGAGGGTGAATGAATGGGCAATGGCACCTCCTGTAGGATGTGTTGATGAAAGGCATTAGACTTTGCAAAGATCTTCTCGCGATGTGGTACATGTAGAAGGTGTTGGTTTAGAACTCTAAAAGGAGTGAAGGGATCCATGTTGTTAAGATGGCTAGGTAAATGGTTACTGGCGTTCCAACAACTTTAGTAACACTTGACTTCATAAGTATCTCTGTGAATAGAGGACTGCTCCATAACTATTATATTGCTGAACCTACAGAATTATGACCTCCAGGGATGACAGGAAACAGTACTATTTTTTGTCATATCAATGAAACGGGCTGATGGCATTCAAATGTAGCATTAGAGTTACCATCACTTCAAATTTGATTTTGAAAGCTGGAGAGTGTTGTTCAAAAACACAAAATCAAGTAACTTTGAGAAATAATTATCACCCCACTTCTTTGGTAGAGAGGGTTATCACTAACATTTAGGAGTTTCTTTTCACTTAAATACCAATAACATAGCCTATATCTCTGTGATATACCCATTCTACATTGACCTTAGATGGGGTTTCCAACCAAACTCTTATTCGTCCCTGAAGGCAACATACTGACTATTTTGTTCAATAAAGTTCCATATTATAACCATGTTGAAACTAACTTGAAAAGGACTCAAGGATTATTACTTGTACCTGCAAAGTATGCACTCTTGATGCACCCTTCATCATGCTAGCCAACATGCCCAAAGATCCCAAATCACCAAGAGATTGCACTCCAGAATAGCCCGCCATGCCTCTCATCATTCATGGTAATACTAAAGGCAAAACATAGCTGCAGAGTTTGTATTTAGGATGGAAATATCGTGGTCCGGCCTATCCTCCCACGTGCGGCTGCAACTGTATCCAGATACAAAAGTCACCAAATAATGGTGTTGTTGTGTTCTAAGAATAAAGTCACTGCCATTGACCTGTATCCCATAAAGATTTTTGGTTGACAAAATACCCTAGCAAATTGTCGTTATCTGTTGCCATAATTGGTCATCAATGGTGACTCCTTTTTGAGTGATAACTCACTGCGTCATCTTTAGCCACGCTATGTCAGTCTCACATGGCATGGCGATTTATCACAACAGTCGCCAACATGATCTCACTTACTGCGTGAGTATGTGCCACCCCTTGTCATCCCTCAAAAAGCAGGGTGACTTATCACCACTATCGCCAACATGGATCTGACTCACTGTGTGATTATGTGCCACTCCCAGTCAGTTCTCATTCAGAATGGCGACTTATCACCAACATCGCTAATATGGATCTCACTCCCTGCATGAGTATGCACCACTCCCAGTCAACTCTCACTCAGAATGGCAGCTTATCACCACCATCGCTGACATGGATGTCACTCGCTGTGTGAGTGTGTGCCACTGTCATCAACTCTCACACAAAATGGCGAGTTATCACCACTATTGCCAACATTGGTCTCACTCAATGCATGAATTTGTGTCACTCCAAGTCAATGAGGATTGCATCATCTGTCACTCACTCTCACTCAGAATGGCAACTTATCACCACCATTGCCAAAGTTGTTGAGACAGCACCACTGTTCAACATGTAGCCTATCTAGGAAGTGTGGGCATGAAGTATAAGTCCCATACATATCAAATGTGCTTTGTTTCAGACTGATTTCCATGTAATACTTCAGATTTGAATCAAACAAGATTATTTAGAGAAAATATCAATTGAATTTAGATAGAGGTATCTATAAAATGAAAGCAACTATCTATAAACACCTCTTCTTTGGTTACGGGAAAAATACATAGGGAAATATCTACATGAACACCTTGTCTGTGGTTAGATGGAAGATACATATGGCAATACCTTCTTTGGCAAAACATACTTTGATCTGGCAGATTTGAGGCTGCATGATTACCAATGTTGATGATCATGAGCTTTTTATCTAACAAGGTGAGTGATCACCAGCGTCGCCATCCATGGTGAACCTGTGCTATGACATGGTGCGCATTTCATCTAGCGAGGTGAGTGATCAACCGCCTTGCTATCCCTGGTGAGTGTGAGTCATCACGATCCTCGCCAACCATTGTGAATGTGCGCTATGGCATGGTGTGTGTTTCATCTGGCGAGGTGAGTGATCACTTGTGTCACCATCCCTGGTGAGTGTGGGTGATCAAGATCCTCACCATCTGTGGTGAACCTGTGCTATCACGCGTTTCATCTAGCGAGGTGAGTGATTACCTGAGTGACCATCCCCCATAAGTGAGAGTGATCAGGATTCTTGCCATTCATGGTGAATGTGTGTTATGACGTGGTGTGTGTCTCATCTAGCGAAATGAGTAATCACTCATGTCGCCATCCCTGGTGAGGATGAGTGATCACTCATGTCGCCATCCCTGGTGAGGATGAGTGATCACGATCCTTGCCATCCCTGGTGAACATGTGCTATGATGAGGTGCGTGTTTCATCTAGCGAGGTGAGTGATCACCCGCATCGCCATCCCTGGTGAGTCTGAGTGATCACCATCCTCGCCATCTGAGGTGAGGCCATGTGATCACCACCATTGGTATTCTTCGTGATCTTTTGCTATAGCGACGTTGTGTTCCATCTAGCGACATGTGTAAGCCACTTCACACAGGTTGATGAGGAGTCACGACAATTTGCTGGGATGAAATTGGCATAAATTGTGTCGAACACAGGGGGCGATCAGGAAATGGACAGATAACAGATAAAGGTTTTTATTTGGTTTGCTTCTGGCTTAGTGGAGCCTCACTACAATGGTAGTTAGATCACAAATAAGGTCATGGTGTTGCAATTATTGGTTCCTTTTCCGCGAAGAGATTGACGTTTACAGGGGTTTAATTTGATATCCCTGACGAAGACATGGGCCTCAAATCACAAGGAAACTCACTATGTGTCACCTATAGTAAACTACCTTAGTGCCTGCAGTGTGATGATTACTCTTTATTTCATGGTGGATACGACAGTCTCATAGGTTTAACCAAGAGGCTCCGTATCACATGGGGCCATGGAATACAACATCCTGTACTCGATGGCAAGGTGATGTAACATTCTGATGCTGTAAACAAGTTGCAATTTAGTTGAATTTCATTGTTTTAAGATTGTGTAGAGGTACGTATTGTTTAACCATAGAGTTGGGTACCGTCTGGCGTGGCGGGTGAGTCGAGTCGTCGGACGTTCCTCAGGTTCCGGATAGGTGGCAGCACCGATCCGGGTCTGTGGGGACATCTGACGACGAACACCTGGGTCCTTATATAAAGCCCAGGGCTCAGCCGCTACGTCAGAGGCCCTTCTGGCCTCCGCAGAATGTAGATCACTATTAATCATTATTAGCTGCCCCTTTTATACTATCCGTCAGCCGTGAGTGTGCATTAAGTAATAAATCTAACCGTTGGCATACACTTGAAATACTGTCTTACTCTTTCTTTCCGAATCGTAAGACCCGAACCCCCAGGTCCGTAAGGCCACAACCCCTTACACTGGTGCCGTGACCAGTTAATTCTGGTGTATAGCCCGAACGTTATAACGTCTGAACGGCTAGTACATGGGTTAGATAGCCTCGCGGAAGCTAACCCAACAGGGCAATTAATTGCCCAGGAGAATGGTAATGGATCATTAGTGCTCCAAACCCATTCGAACTCCCAAGATGCGGAATCTGCATCTTGGAGAGATCCCGAACCCCACTATAATGATAGTGAGGAAAATCTACCAGACTCTGTACGACGTGAACAGTCCATACAGAGACAGGGTAACTTAATAGGCCAACAATCACTTGTTGACGAGTTAACTAATTCGATGTTCGAAGTTGGTGGTAGTACTAATCCAGAACATCCGGCACCGATGCCAAAAAGGGTAACATTCAGAGAACTACCTTATAGATTACCCAGACCCGGACTACCAATATTAGATTACAGCGCTATAGATGGCGACTTAACCTATGCGGTACCGGAAGGTGAGGAATTTAAACGACCGGATGTCCTGTTGTTAAATGAAACTTATGTACCTTTGAACGAGAACCTAAATACCTTGGTCAAAGCTAAAGATGAAGTACTCCATGAAAAACTTCAGCTGGAAGAGGACCTGACTGGCATGCGAAATGAATTCGAAGCCAGAAGGAGTGAGTACATGAAGGAACTCGAAAATGAAGAACTAAAACTTCAGGAAATGAGAAAGTCATTCAATAAAGAATATGACAATAGACACATTCGTATCCAAACATACATAGATACGAACGATCAACTAAGTATTGATAAGGCAAAATTCGAATCCGAAATATGCCATTATCAGAGCGAGTTAGAGAAATTGAAAATTCAGTGTAATAAAAAAGCTGAAGACAATGAAACCATCCGGGTAGGCATTATAGCTTACAATAAACAACTGGAGGAAGATAGACAGAAACTCACGAACGAGCTTCAGGAATTGCAGACTACTGCAATAACCTTAGACAAATGCGTAGAAGCCGCCCAGCTGACTATAGGTGATATAGATCCAGCTGTGGTGTCTACAATGTTGGGAAAAACATCCAAGGATGCAACTCCAATTAGATACAACCCATTCGTTGATGACGGGGCTGATAAGAATGTAGTATCCGGAATCTATAAGAAACCGGATAATACCGCAGGTAATGGAACCACACCTACACCAGCAACTCCTGTGCTGGATACAATAGGTCCGGCACCACCAATACCAGATTTGAGTCATAAAATTAAAGCGACTCACGATAGTGCTACTGGAGCTAACAATAATACACCTGTAGCACAACCGAGAGTACCGGGACCACCGAGACATATGTTAACACCACCTTCATATTTCTCCCAACCCGGCCACAGTACACCAGCAGGTCCAAGATTAACGAGCCCACCTCCGGGTCAAGGTAATGGTCCTAATGATGGACGTTTTCCTAGACCAAACCCGCCACAAAACAATGTTAATGGCGGTACGTACCAACCAAGAACAACTTCCTATGGATATAGATATAATTATAATCCATCAGGAAGTAGTAATTACCAAAATGGTAATAACTATAATCAGGGATGGAATCAAAATAATTCTTACCCTAGGTATGCGTCTTCTGGAACAGCAGGAAATGCCGGTTACAGTGGTGGATGTCCTAGCGGTTTATCCGGACACTATCCTAACAACGGTCCACCAGGAGGGAACCCTCCAGGCGGCCCAGGAGGATCTGGATCCGGAGGATCAGGATCGGGAGGAGATGGCAGGAAGCCAAACAGAAGAACTTCCATGCCTGCAGGGATGCAAACCATCTTTGATAGAAGCCAATGTATCCAAAACATTGGCATTGACTGCTACCGAAAGGGAGCAGATGGCATGGAAGTCATGAACTGGAGCATGCGAGAAGCAGATAGACTACGCGGATGTAATAACCCGGCACGTAGACAGGCACGGATACCCCCTCCATATGATTCAAATGATCCATGGAAGGATAGGTATCAAGCTTTTGTCGACGAAGTCAATTGTAGTGGCTGGACAAAAGAAGAAGCTCTGCCGTATTTGATCTGTTGGTTGAATAAAGGTGGAAAAGTAGCCCTCAACCAATGGAGAGCAGCATACGGATTATACGGCACCTATGATCAATTGGTCGAATGTGCCGCATACCTATTCAGATCAATCGTTAGAGAAGATCCATGGGTAAGCTTCAAGAAAAGTACACAGAAACCTAAAGAATCTCACAAGGTCTTTGGTTTGGAGCTACAGGACTTGCTATCAAAAGCGCGTCCGAATTGGGCTCATGACGATGACTGTTATCTACAGGAGTTGTTTATACAATTCTACAATGGATTGCGGGATCCAGATCACAAACAAGTAGTTTGGGATTCTTGGAAGGATGACACTTCCTTCAGTGACCTGTTCATATCAATTGATGGACATGACATGAAGAAACCATTGGTAGGTCTAGGACCTAACCCGGTAAGAGCAGCTCCGTTTCAATACGGAGGTACACCTGCTCCGATATATGAAACTTCCCAATTAGCCCCGGTCGATTCGCATGAGGCTGATGAGGAGGATGAATATGTCTCCGATGAAAACGGAGAATATATTGGATCAGTCCAGGTAGCTGGAAAGTATTACCGACAGAAGCGGTATAGGAAGGTACACTCGAGAGGGAGGGGAGGATCCGTTGCTGGTAAAACAGCTTCCGGACCGACTCAATCTGGCAATGTAACCTCTACGGCGAAGCCAACTGTGGCAGCCACTGTTGCTCCTACTAATATGATGGAAACATTAATAGCCGGATTAACAGAAGCTCTAAAGAGACTGAGAGTTGATAAATCTCAAAGGAGATGTTTCAGATGCCAGAAACTGGGGCCCTATGCTCCCGAATGTATGGCTGAGAAACCTGTCCCTCGTAGACAGGAAGGTGTCTCTGGAATAAGTACAGAGGAAAACTAAGGAGGGGTCTCCCGACGGGCAAAGAAGGGGATCCCAGTGACAAATCTTGCCATGATATCACCATCCGTGATGATAGTTGGCATGTAGTAGCAAACTCGCCTAGCACCGAGGTGGTTGTAGACACCCGGAAGGTTAGGGAAGCTGATATAACAGGTGCCACGGGAGCACAGGGGAAACAAAATATCAGTAACGAGGCAGGAGGCTATGAGCTAGCCAGGGTTGGTAGTGCCCACCTGCCCCCAGGTCATCCTTGTCTGGAATACCTGAAATGATGTGGATCGACTCCTGGTGTGAACAATGACGTTCCGATCCTCACGGATATGCCATCTGTTTTAAACGGAAGGCGGTGGTATGTTTGCCTTACTGTTAATGGAAGATCTGCCGAATTTCTCATGGATACGGGAGCTAGCCACTCCTGTATCTCCAAGAGGTTCTATGATCTTATACCGGATGAACATGATACTCTCAAATCGGGAGGAAGTGCTCAGACGGCCGATGGCAGTACCTTGCAGACGTATGGTAGAACTTGTGTGAAGCTACAGTTGGATGGAGTACATGACTATGTCATGAGCGCCACCGTTGCGGATATAGCAGATGAGGGGATACTCGGGTTGGATTTCGCATCCCTGTATGGAGTTGTGTTGGAACCCCAATCAGGAGTGTTGAGTGTGAAATACCCGTATCCTGTAAAGGTTAGATGTGTACTGAGACAAGTGAGCAGTATGGCTAGTGTGGCACACACTGTGCGAATCCCTCCGGGAATAGCCTGTGATGTGCTAGTAAGAAGTGATCCTGCAATGCGCAATAAGCCTGCAGTGATAGAACCGGATGTAGCTACTCTGTCAAGTATCGGATTAATATCTGCAGACACTATTGTAGCAAATGCGTCCTGGTCGGTAGTACCTGTCTCCAATACTGGAAACAGTACTATATACTTGAAAAAGGGACAAGTTTTTGGAAACGTGACCCTTTCGGAAACTGTAACGGATAGTAAGTTAAACTTACAAAAGGTAACAGGAAATGATGAAATTTCGGAAGACTTACTCAAGTTGTATGAAGAAACTTCATTAGAAGATCCGGAACACCGGAAAGAGTTCTATGATTTGCTCTGTCAGTATAGGACTGCCTTTGCCAAACCTGGTGAGAAACTAGGCACGACAAATAAGGTAGTACATAAAATAGATACTGGAGATGCAGAACCCTTTAAAATACCGTATAGACGGTTACCTTTAGCGAAAAAGAGAGTAGCTGAAGAGGAAATAAACAAGATGTTGGAACAGGATGTAATAGTCCCTTCCAATAGTCCATGGAGTAGTCCTGTGTGTATGGTAACAAAGAAAGATGGTACTATCCGCTTTTGCATAGACTACAGGAAGTTGAATGGAGTAACGAAAAAGAATTCGTATCCATTACCGAGAATAGACGAAACCATTGACTCCTTAGGAGGAAACAGTTGGTTTTGTACCCTAGACTTGCAATCAGGTTACTGGCAAGTGGGGATGAATCCTTCAGATATGGAGAAAACTGCATTTTCGAGTCATATTGGGCTATTCCAATATAACGTAATGCCGTTTGGTTTGTGCAATGCACCAGCAACATTTGAAGCAATGATGGAAACAATCCTAAGTGATTTATTGTGGAAAAGATGTCTTGTATACCTTGACAATGTCATAGTCTTCGGAAAAACATTCGAAGAGTGTTCTAATAACCTAAAAATGGTACTAGAACGTATTATCTCTAATGGTCTCAAATTGAAACCTAAGAAATGCCACATGTTTAGAAAGTCCATAAATTATTTGGGCCGCATCATTAGTGATGAAGGAATAAAATCTGATCCGGAGAAAATCGAATCAGTTACGAATTGGAATAGACCTAAAATACCCAAAGAAGTGAGGTCCTTTTTAGGATTCTGTTCCTATTATAGGGAATTTATTCCGAATTATTCTAGAGTCAGTTATCCATTACAAACAATAGCTAACTGGACTCCAGGAAGTACCAAGGAAAAATTTCCTTGGACGCATGAACAGGAATCTGCTTTTCAAAAGCTAAAAGACCTGTTCACGAGTACTCCGGTATTACAATATCCGAATGAAACGGATCATTTCATACTGGATACTGATGCTAGTAATGATAGCATTGGTGCAGCTCTCTCACAAGTCCAAAATGGGAGAGAGGTACCAATTGCCTTTGCCAGCAATACACTGAGCAAAACTCAGCGCAATTACTGCACAACCAAAAGAGAGTTGTTAGCAGTAGTCGTATATACCAAGAAGTTCAAACATTTACTATGGGGAACGAACTTTACATTACATACGGATCACTCCTCTTTAAGATGGCTACTGAACTTCCGAGATGCTGAAGGAATGTTAGGCCGATGGTTAGCCCATCTATCAGAATATGGGCTTGAACATCACCAGATTCAGCATAGACCTGGAGTGAAGCATTTAAATGCTGATGCTTTGTCTCGAATACCAATTCAGAAATGTGATAATCCGGATTGTACTGATTGTGGAGCTCATAGGGCAGTGTTAGCAGGGATTCGAAGACCATTCGAACCCCTAGTTGCCAGTATACTGGATTGGTCTATGGATCACATACGACGTTTCCAGGAAGCTGACTCGCTAACTGCGCAGCTACTGCAATTAGTACCAAAGGGTATACGTCCAGTTAGACCTGAGGTCTCTCTGGAAAATCGAGAAATGAGAAGGTTTCTTGCTCAATGGACCGAGGTTGAAGTCCGGAAAGGCGTGTTATACCGTTGGAAGCCATGTAATAATGGTGAGAAAATCATGCAAGTGGTGATACCACATGCCATGAGACATGACATTATGTACTTCTGTCATGGACATCGGACCAGTGGTCATTTCGGAAGGAAACGCTCGTTGGCACGACTTTCCAAAAAATACTACTGGCCTGGCATGACCAGAGACTTGCAAAGATGGGTAATTACCTGTCCGGATTGTTGTAAAAATAAACCCGGACCCGGGTTGGGTAAACTTCCCCTCAAGAACTTTTCGGAGTTAGATTCGCAAGAATCGGGGTAGATATCATTAGTGGATTGAATACAACCGCTAATGATAATACCTGTATGATGGTAGTGTGTGATTATTACACAAAATACACTAAAGTATTTCCACTACCGGACCACAAAGCAGTTACTTGTGCCGAAGCCTTTGTAAAAGGCTGGGTACTAAGTTTCGGTGTACCATTAATGCTACACAGTGACCAAGGCAGAGAATTCGAATTTAAATCTCTGGCAGGGTATGTGCGAATACTTGTCATTGTCATTTTGTGACACATGCTTATAACAGTACGGTACATTCAAGTATAAATTGTACTCCAAACCTTTTAGTATTCGGAGAGGATCTGATAATGCCTGCCGACTTAGTATTTGGAGTCGTAGGGATGGACCCGGAACTACCTTGCCATGTAGTTTTTGTGGAATGTTTAAGAGACAGATTTAAAAGAGCAAATGAGTCTGTCCGAATTGATTTGGAGAAAAGTGCCAAATGGCAAAAAGCTGGATATGATACCGATCTAAAGCATCGGAAATTCCAATCCGGAGACAGAGTTCTCAGATTACATGAACCACTTAGACACATAAAATTAGCGTCTAATTGGGATGGCCCCTTCATGGTAACACAAGTTATCAGTGATTGTACCGTAATTATTAAATCTGACCTTGGTCGACTTTATAAGTCAAATGTGGCTAGATTAAGGAAATGGTCTGGGAGGGAGACCTCCACAGAAATGTATGGTGAAGGTTCCGGAAAGATCCTGAACCAGAATCGCATAATAGACCAGGTAAAGAACACTACAGTGAAGCGAGGCCGTGGTAGGCCTAAGAAGTGTTCCGAATCAGTGGCACCCACGCCAACACCGATTAAGCGTGGGGGAGTTAAAAAAGTCTCGGCAGGTGAAGACAAAAAGAAGAGGAAAGGTGTCTCGAAGGCTAAGAAACACCTAGAAAAGGCTCTTCAGAATGTCAGGTCCGATAAAGAACTATCCGAGAAGGGGAGATACGTTTGTCGCAGCCCTCGAATTGCCCAGAGGACTGCAGTGACCTAACCTGTATACACAACGGGTGTAATGTTTACATTTAGAGAAACGGATGACAACTGACCCGAGAGGCTTATTTGTCGCCGCTGCATGATGTACCAATGGGTAGTGGACGGATAATCCGGTGGATTTGCTTAAGCTTTCCATAATCTCCACTTAAATCCCCAGACGAGTCATCGGCGTGAGCGATAATTACCTAAAAACAATCAGTTTGTTGATGTTCCGCTTGTAGCACGTGCGTTTCCGCATGACGTCACCGTGTCCAGTCTCGGCTGACCTCTCGTGACCTCGCGAGCCGCGGGGAAATGACGTCACGAAAGCTGGCCTGTCGCCATATTGTTTTTCGGTAACGTTCAAGACGGTCGAGCTCGCTCCCTTCTTGGATTTTACCGGCTAGCAACCTCCTTGCTGCTCCTCCAGAGTCTGTCTCCTGGTAGACAGACTCCGTCTGTTTCGGCCCCGGCGCCGTAAAAGCCGGAAAAAGGAGCAGTTTACTCCCGTGAGTGATTCCCCAGTCATGGCTGAGGAATCCGTAGCTGCAGCCAAGCTATCCGGTGACCCGGATAAGCTGACTCCGTCCGCAGAAGCTTTTCCGGAAGCTTTGTCACCTGTTACACAGGAAGAGAGCGAGATGATGGACGTGGAGGAACCCACGGATCGCTCGTTCGAGGAGAAGCTGGCCTCATTTTCACTGAATGAGCCAGAGAAAATGTTGTCTCCGCTCCCACCCGAGGGATCCGGAGGGGCTACGAGTGTTGAACCCCCAGCGACTGGGTCCGAGACCGCACAGGTCGACGGACCGAAGGACCAGTGGAAGCCAGCAGTGGCTGACCCGTTCCCGGTAGAATACGCGGTCGCTACCTGTACGTCCACCCGGAACTACAGGCACAAGTGACCTATGCTGACGGAACACCAGTTAGGTTGGACCCGAAGGTGAGGATAGCTGTCGAGGGCGTCATGGTTCCTGAAAAGCTGGACAGGACGCCTCCCGAATGGCTCCGAGACTGGCCGTGGTTCCAACGGGGACTCATGGTGGACGCTGTTTTCCGCAAAGCAGTGTACGAAGCCAACAGAGCTTTCCAGCTCGGAGCGTATCCGAAGCCGGATAAGACTCTGTGGAACGTCAAGGCGACTAACATCGATTGGGTAGGCTGCGTCTTGGAACCCGAGGGGCAGACTTACCCACGTCCTTGTACCACCCGGCCCCAGTACCGGACCACGAAGGAGTTTCGGGAAGCCGCTGCCAACTTTGAACAGTGGGACGACGGTTATTACATAACCGAGCAGGAGTTAGTGGATGTTCAAATCAATTCACTAACCGGCATGAACCGAGGTGCAGCCCTTCGGACGGTTCTCTTCCGCCGAATGACTGCAGAACAGGAGGCCCAGGAAGAGGCTAAGAGGGCAGCGGAAGTACCCACACCTCCTATCCCCGACCTGAAGCTTGCCACCCGAAGCACAGCCGGTTCTGCATCAGCCACCGGCAGTACTACCACCCCGGTAGAAGCCTCGACCTCCAGCGCATCCGGAACCCAGGAACCGGAGGAAGACTGGAAGGTCAGTAAGAACAGGAGGTCCGCTTCTCGGAAGCTCAAGAATCTACCGGATTCTGCTAGAGCCAAGCCGAAAGCCAGCACCTCAGCCACTGGTAGTACTGCCATGGAGGTTGAGTCGTCAGACGAGGAGTCGGTGCACGAATCCTCGGTTGAGTATGATGAGAAGGCCACTCCATCAACTCAAACCGAGGCCGAGCGATGGGCCAACGCCAAATCCGGATTCAAAACCTGGATTCCGACGTGTTTCTCCGACTGTGCCTACGGAGTAAAGAAGGACGGCTCTACCCTATATGCCTGCCCAGACTCAGTTAATAAAAATAATGAGTCAGATGATGAAGATTGGATGCGTCTTTCGGACGAGGATCCCAATCCGAGCAAAGCCTATCAAAAGATGTGGCTTATGCTAAACCACACCGAAGGGTATTACACTTATACCCAGAGGAGGAAGCTGCGTTGGGCTCTTGAGAAGTGGTACGGTGACGACCAGAAGTCCTGTCCCTTCTCTATCTGCCAGGATGCGAGTGATGTCTCGGTCCGGACCTGGAGTACTCCAGCCCGGTTCCAAAGGCATCTGGTAGAGACCCACTTCCACCATCACCCGGTTTACATTTGTGATCCGAGTTATGGTAAGAAGGGCAAGAAGTGCACTACGAAGGTTCAATATAACCGACGTAGCGATCTGGCGAGGCACCAGAAGAAATGCCACGCAGAAGGTTTGGATGGGGCCCGAAAGCGTATCATGGAGCTTCATCAGGAACTCATGAAGGAGTTCGATAGTCTGAGCGAGGATGCTTGGTCTAAGATCCGACCAGGGGACCAAGTCCTCTGCGAGGTTCCGAAGACCAACGATTCGAAACTCCGTGCAAAGATTGTCCTGACTCCTGGAAAGGGTAAGCTGGACATGCACGAGTCTCTCTGGCAGAAATGCGAGGAATCCGGCAAGGAGGGAAAGAGAGCTCGTGAAAGGAGCAGAAGGAATCAGAACCGTGGTGGTAACGGTAATGGTCAGACCACCACTAAAGTCAGAGCAGACGACCGCTCCAGGTCTCCTCTGGCTCGGCAACCCGACGAGCATGTTCAGGGCACTCCGGTGTTTAAGAAACCCTAACCTGCCAGATACGCTGGCGCCGTATCAAAGCCTGGGAAAGTTAACCCCCGTAACTTTCCGTCCTTTACCCAGGGACCTGGACCTGAGAGCCAGACCCTGGTCGTTGGAAAAGGTGGTCGACTTGTTCCCAAGAAGAACTCAGCTCCTGCTGCCACAGGATCCGCATCCGCTCCAGCCGCCCTCCCAACCAACTTCACCCAGGAGCAGTTAAGCCTTTACCTGCAAATGGGATTGAAGCAGAGCCAGCCTCCTGCCTACTGTATGCCAACAGCAGGCGTGTCCGGGAGCCCCACACCCGGAAGTGGTCCTCAGGCCGCATCGACTCCCCCCAAGGCTGTCGCTGCACCTGCGAAACCAAAAGACGCCATTACCATTAAAACCGGTAATGCGGAAGTTTGGTTCGAGAAGTCTCGCCAGGGGGAAGCAGATGTCCAGAAGGCCATCTACACCCACTGGGAGAAATGTGTCCGTGAGAAGGCAACAGAATTCCATCAGGGTCTTCTTAATGATACCCTGTTGTGTATGAAGGAGGTTGCGGATGCTGAAAAGCAGCGCCTCGAGACCCTCATTCGGGACGATGTAAAGTCCCAGGAGGAGGCTGCCGCAGCTGCCCAAGAAAAGGCAGCTATGGACGTACACGTCTTGGAGAAACGTGTCAAAGAGGAAATTACCCAGAATACCAACTTGAACACCAAGTTCATGAGGGTATTCGGAGTCGATCTCGACGAGTGGGACGGCACTCCCGAGTCGGCTCTAGCTCTTCTTAAGAAGAAGCATGCGAAGAAATCCGCCTAAGCATGCTACGGGTTATTTTCTAAAAAATTTTTTTCTCTCCACTAAATAACCAAATATAGTCTTTGCGGAACCCTACAGGTCTGCGAATGTCTTTTTCATTAGTATATGAACACCTGTTCTTTGTGTTCCGGGTTCCTTTTATGACCAGCTTATTGTATAATTCAGGCCGTATAATCCTTATTGTACCCTGAGTAGTCTATTTGGATTCAGAGCTTCACTTATAAACAATCCGATAGTAGACTTGCTGCTGTCAAACGTATCCGGATGCCGGTTCCAGACTTCTGCTGCCATCTGTGCTAACCACTTACTAGGATGGACTTTACGATTTACCTCTACATTTCACCTATACTCCTGAATGGACTTATACTACATGTTATTACTAATTCCGGACCAGCCTATATTGGATTTTTTACTTATGTCAACAATACTTAAATGGATTACGATTCTACACTGTTGACAAAACCCGATCTGCACTTTACTTCTAATCTACACCATTCGGATATACTTATGAACTATAGCACTTCCAGAGGATTGTGGGTAGCTGCCCCAAATTCATCTACCGTGTTCACTTTAATAGACTTTAGCACGTCCATCCCGTGGTTAGCTGACCACACTTACCTTCTAGTATCCGGAAAACCACAGCAGAAGACTCCAGCAGCATCTACCATTTTTTAATATTGTACATAATATCATATGTCTATTTTTCTATAATGTTGATCAGGTTCTGTAAAACCCCAAAAATGATCCTGGGTGAAAAATGACCCAGGGTGAAAAATGACCCTGCTCTGTCTGCTATGGAAAAAGCAATTTTAATTTGCTTTTTGGGGCCATTTTTCTTTATCTATCCATCATAAAACCATCATATATGAAAAGAGGAGGATTGATAATGGTAGTCTAGAATACCAAACTACTTTTTAGCCATCTTATTTTGCATTCTGTTTTAATTATTGCAGTGGGTATGAGGGAAAATAGCTCTCTGGGCTCACAATAATGCAAATGATAAGTTTGTATCACATTTGAGATTGATCAATCATACATCACTAGAAAGACCAATATGTATCCTAGTTAAATCTAAAATAACTTTTGGATATGAACTATAGCAGTTGAGAAAACACAATTTGAAACTTAATCTGTTGCCCATTCATAACTGAAAGTCAGTATAGGAGGGAGGCCCCTTATCTAGGTCAACTGATAAGGCAGAGAGAGGGGGAAGGGGAGGGGTGGGGGAGAGGGTCATAAATGACTCTGGGTCAAAAATGACCCAGGGTCAAAAATGACTCTGGGGTGAAAATTCTTCAAGTAGGGTAAGTGGGGGGATGGTGGGGGGCAGGGTCAAAAATGACTCTGGGTCAAAAATCACCCAGGGTCATTTCTATACTTTAGCTTAGACCTGGTTATTTGTATGTGCATATCCACTACACTGGTCATAACTTATTATATATTCTGATACGGGTATATACATATCTATTGGTACGGATCTCAAACTGCTGTTCATATTAATAATATAAGATCCGATAAACTACACCAGAACGTAAACATTATTGTCCTGCGAGACTTATTGTATTATATATATATATTAATCTGGTGTTATAGAGGTTATTTGGTACACGGTGATATCATATATATTATTATATTCATTACTACACCGTGATTTTTTTCTTTTCAAGTGTATAATACAAATGGTTCTACTCGTACTACTCACGGAATCCTTAACGGATTCGTATGATTATATGTCAATAGATAGTGTAGTTACTTTTAAAGTCTTTTTCAAGACTATATAATCAAATGTGTTATTAATAACTACAAACACATATGGATGTTATCATGTGATTTGTTCGATATTGGACAGTTCCGTTACATATAACTGTTATTATCACATTATACGAATTATGGTATTTTTCCGAATACTTATACCGTAAACATAGATTGTTACTATATGGTATAAAAGGTTAATTAACAGTTTCGCTACACATAACTGTTACTCATTCAACTAATTCGTATCATATTACAACATCCGGTCTGTTATTCTGTAACTATATACACTATCAAATTTGTAAAATTGACATTCGAATCATACTTAACATGGTGTTAACGTTATATCTATGGTTGAACCTCTATTACTAATGGTTTAGACATATAGAAATGTTATCCTAGTAATATTACTATAACTATAACACCCTCCTAAATGTCTGGGGGAGTGGTGTAGAGGTACGTATTGTTTAACCATAGAGTTGGGTACCGTCTGGCGTGGCGGGTGAGTCGAGTCGTCGGACGTTCCTCAGGTTCCGGATAGGTGGCAGCACCGATCCGGGTCTGTGGGGACATCTGACGACGAACACCTGGGTCCTTATATAAAGCCCAGGGCTCAGCCGCTACGTCAGAGGCCCTTCTGGCCTCCGCAGAATGTAGATCACTATTAATCATTATTAGCTACCCCTTTTATACTATCCGGCAGCTGTGAGTGTGCATTAAGTAATAAATCTAACCGTTGGCATACACTTGAAATACTGTCTTACTCTTTCTTTCCGAATCGTAAGACCCGAACCCCCAGGTCCGTAAGGCCACAACCCCTTACAATTGCAAATCATGAAATAAATGCAAATGTCCACTCCGGTGAATAATTTTGCATCACATGCAAAACTATTCACTGGTCATGGACATTTGCTTATATCCTATATATGCATTTTTTTATATGATATCATAGGGACCAATTTTCAATTTTCAGGACTTTCTGATGACGGCATGCCTTTAAGATATTGAAATCATCCGTGAATATTCAGATCGTCAGTTTTATTGAAATAAGCTCTGAGTGCATTGAGGGGCAGTGCAATGTGCTCACAGCGCTTGATGCACCATGTCTTTGTAGTGGTGATAAGAAAATGTGCTATGAAAATAGTAAAATCAATTTTATGGGCCTCAACTGCGGTTAATGTGATACTTGCCTAGGAAATTTCTCCTAGACACTGAAATCTAAGGTGTGAATGAGTGTATGAGCAGTGGTGTTTAACACCATTTTAATGCAACTCTCCATCCGGAAAGTTGAAACTCCAAATATAATAATTGCCCATCATAATATATACATGCAGCAAATATTGACGGAAAATGACGGGCATTTGCCATATGCACTGACAGACATATAATTTGATGGAACCAATGCCGATGGACCATAGGTCAGCTAGTCAGTGGCTGCTATAGGCAGTAGTCACCCTGTTCCAGGACAGTAGGTAAACCTTCTCATGGAAGCCCCTATCAGGGCACTAAGGGCATACAAATCCCACTCTATTAACCATTGAATAGGTGCTTGAGACTCAGCAGACCTAGGGTCATTCCTGCTAGAATACCGCCAAAAAACTCTCCATTTACTTCCCAGCAAGGCAGATCCTGATATCTATCTCACTTACGGCTTGTTAAGTTTCTATCCAGAGGTCAATGTGCTGGCCATGGCCACCATTTGTATGGCAGGTCAAGTATGCATTGTTCATGTGCCCAATTGGCTTGTCATCTCCGGCCTGGCGCCCTTCAGAGTCATGGGGCTTTTTTCTGATGGTGTCGGGCCTTCTGGGGCATTTTAAACAAACATAAGACTGGCTACCAGTGGTTTGACCTCTGACCCATGTCATTTCTGTATGCTGGCTTTCTACTAGTGAAGAATCCAGATGACTGGAGTTATATTTTGTACTCTTTCATTTGCTCTGGATGACCAATACCATGAGTGACATGTCATGAGTGACCATTTGCATGTACAAGCAGACACGTCAAAGCCAGCCTTCTACTTTCGTAGCTTGTTTTTCTGTTGGCTTGCTGCCACAGGTCCACCTGCATCCCTTTCCCCTTACAGATTACAACCTGAGCACAGCCAAAGCAAATTGGATATGGCAGACAAAAATATACCAGTTTTTAGACGTCCATTACTCAAAAGATTTGAATTCTGTTTTTTGCACAATGTACCAGTATTTATCTGATGTTATTCCCTTTGTTTGAAAATGATATTTGCCTGTGTTGTTTTGTTGTACATTTTGTATACTTTACCTATGTTTTGACCTTGTGATTATATCAAAATATTGAACTCAATGTAGGGTTAATGTCAACAAAGCAGCATGGGGATGTGGGCACTTCAAATATAATCAACTGTAAACATGGAATGATGGATTCGGGTTAGTTCAATGTGGGTTTATTTGAATGATTTCTAGGGATTATGCAAGAAAATGTGTGTGGGGGTCCACATTTAAGCTCACTATAATATATCATTGTATATGACGTACATGCCCAACCAGTTTTTGCTGTGCTGTGTGGGGATGGGATGTGGGTGGACCTGTCCCAGGAAAACAAGCAGGTTTTCCGCCACATATTGAACGGAGTGATCATTTTTATAAAAACGGTTTTCATAGACTCAGGAAACCCCCCTCCCCTTCCAATGAAGGCTTGTTCATGTGCCCGAGTGGCATGTTATGTTGGTCTTGCGCCCTTTACTGTTTGCATATAGTGTTGGGCCTTCTGGGACATTTTTATTTTGAAATTGTTCGAGACTTACATGTAAGTTGAGGTACAATTAAGATTATGCCGAGGGAACCTAGCGGTTCAGGGAACCTAGTTCCTGGGGTTGATCCAGAACTAAGACAGGCAACCTAAAATTCCCAGAAAACTACAAATCTGCGTAAAAAGGTGGGTTTCCGGGGGGAGACCCAGTTGCAGAATTGGTTCATAAAGGTCCCCATGGAAGGGGACGAATATTTACATAAGAAAACAGTACTTACCAGGGAATCTTGCAGCTGTAAAGTTTAGGCCTGACTGCGTTTACCACGCGGGAATTCTGACTGGCTGGGCATGCGTGACTCCACTTCTCTCGTAGGTTTCCGGAAACACTTAGGTTTCCGAGGGATAAACAAACATAAGACTGGCCACCAGTGGTTTGACCTCTGACCCATGTTATTTCTGTATGCTGGCTTTCTACTAGTGAAGAATCCAAATGACTGGAGTGATATTCTGAACTCTTTCATTTGCTCTGGATGATCTACGGCATGAGTGACCATTGCCCTTCCCCACACAGATCTCACCCTGAACACAGCTGTAGAGAATTGTTCCGGCAAAAAATAATATTAAATAATGATTGCATGTGTTGCTTTATTGTACAATTATATACTTTAGCCATGTCCTGGGTTTGTGATTATATCAAAATATAGAAATCAATATATGGTTAATGTCGATAAAAGCACCATTTGTGGACAGATGAGGGGAAAGGGCCCTCCCTGCGGGACTTTTAGTACTGTGTTTGGCCACTTGGGGAGCTACAACAGCCATAAATGTGAAAAATAGGCCAAAAATTACTATTATGTACTTTTTTACATAGAAAAAAATGGTTCTCTCAAAAATGCTCTATTTTCTGGCACTTCCTGTCTATTTGGAATGTAAATGGAACATTGTGAATCCAAAATGAGGCTAAAATAGGGGTTCTCAGGTAAATGTGTTACCATGGCATCATTATGCCAATTAAATGCCAAATTCAATGCAAACAATGAAAAATACAGCTTATTGCCTATATTGATACAGTTATGTCATTCCATTTTTGTGAAGCAATATCTCCAAGACCAAAAGGGCTATCTGCAAGGGTGATACCTCATTTTAAAGCTGATAACTTCAATTTTAAATGTCACATTACACATAGGAGGACCCTTTCCCCTCATCTGTCCACATTTGTATGTGCATGGGCACTTCAAATATAAGCAAAACATGGCATTTCAAGGCTTTACTTCTATACAATTATGCAATAAAAAAAAGTATGTGGGAGTCTACATACAAGCTCACTACAATGTATTATAAACTGGGGTACTAAGGTTCGAATCCCATAGTTTTAAAAAATGAATTTTGTTATCATTGTAAATATTGCCCGTGCAACACTGCAAGGTCCCTTTTATCCAAGGAGGTTTTCCACTACATATTGAGAATACATTCAAAAGGAACCAGAATATATCAGGGAATATAAGTGAGAAAACCTTCAGATACACCTTGGAGGTTATCTACCATAATTGATAGATCCAATGAGGTTTTCCCGTACATATTGAGAATACATTCAAAAGGAACCAGGAGCTTAATTCAAAACATCCTGGGATCCCAACCCCAGCGATCTTAGTGTAGGCACATATCATAAGACCTGGCTGGTCTACCCTATGTAATACAGTGGTTGCAGGCCTGTCCAGAATAGCTAGTCCTGGGATCACTTCACTATTCCATTTCCACCACTAAGATCACTGCGATCCTGAAGAAGGGCAACCAGTCCCGAAACGTCGATCAATATCAACTATTCTCTACATTTCTCAACATTGCTGAATGTACAACTTGTGATTGATATTTTATTCAATAAATTTTTTAACTTGAATTGGACCGTGTCTGGTTTTGTGTGAAATATTACTTTAGTATAGATCTTAGTGAAAGAAATGCATAGTGGTTTCACCTGAGTACAAAAGCACTTACAGGGAACACTCCTGATCTAAAGAGTGAATAGCCTGCTGTATACAAGGAGGGGAGGGAGGACGTTTGCTGAGTGTCCTTGAGCGCTCTTAGGGCTACTCATGCGTTAAGTACACTGTAAGGTAATTCTTCCCTTCTCTCTCTTTGTCCTGGAGGGAGGGCACAATGCATCTAATAGGCAAGCATAAATCATACATTCATGGGAACAACTCTTGAATACTGTTTGGGGGTCAACTGCACCCTGTGCTCTTTTGTTAGCCCATATGGGGACAGGGAACGATGGTATAAGCACTCTTGTGAAGAAGAGTGACTCCACAGCTATTCCTTTATTTTGGGACTCTTACCCCTGTGCCTAGTCAGTTCTTCTTGGAATAGTGTAGGAGGGCTGAGGCTAAGATCGATGCAATCTTAGTGCTGGCTAGGATATGTGAACCCAGTCAACTCTTAAGATCGCTTAATAGGATAAGGCTGATTTATTCGCTGGGGGCGTGATCCCAGGATGTTTTGAATTAAGCTCCAGAGTGAACAAAAGAGTGATCATTTTAGAACAACAGGTTTCAAATCTGCCCCCCTCCCAAGAAGCAAAATTGCTTTGTCCACCCAATGAGAGACCGAGAATTGGCTATGAACGAGCCCTTTAAATATTATAGTAATGTGCTTTTTCATGAAAAGAGGCACCCCCCTTCCCTCAGAGGGTTTGAAAGATTTGCCCCTCTAAAACCCATCGTCCTCTGTTGTTAAAAATGATCACTACCTAATATCAGCTGAAGTGTTATGATATATGCTTCAGCATCAATATTCATCAAATTATGTATTCAGAACGGGCATTTCAGTCCATACACACAGCAAAAGCTGTTTGATTCAGTAGTCAGCAGCTGCCTTTGCTTCATATAACTTATGCAGCGTGGGTGACTTTCCATTTTCAATGGGACATCGAATTAATTTCTCCTCTACACCTAAAAGCATAAAGCAATGAAAGAATATGTCATGGTGGCAAATCATTTTGATGACGTTTAGTGAAAGAGTGTGCTTTAAAATTTATGAGAGGTATACATCATCAAATGGTATATTTGTGAGCTTTCTTTCGCTGCTACCATAATATGAAGTGTGACTGAGAAGGTAAGTTCTCATGTAGGTGTGCCGGGCTATAAGAAATGAATTATCCAACGTCTTAGAAATGACACAGTTCCACTTTTGTTTTCATTTTGAATAAAACACTGTCAATATTTCAGGAATTAGGGACCTAAGCTGATATAATATATATCTATGTGAAATGTCTCATATGTGTAGCACACGGGCCTATTTCAACATCCGTATACATACTGGCTATATTGAGTACATGAGGCCTATGTTGTATCCTGGAGGGTGTTGTGAAAGGACAGGAATTCAATTCTGTCGAAGGTGCTATTCCCAAATGGGAACTGACTACACTCAGGCAATGACTTCTCCCCTGTTTTACACCAAGGAAAATTGGTTATAAAAGTGGTTCTGAAGTGGTCATGAATTGGGGAAGGCTTCCCAGTATGACTCACACTAAGAGGTTTGATCTGAGTGTAAGGTAAGCAGAAGAGCAGCCAGGAACTGGAAGGTGAGTTACGACTGTGAAAATCCGATTCTGATTCTTTTTGCAGTAGCCTCTAGGGATATTGAAATAAGCCCAAGAGTGTTTATGATAAGTTACAATCAAGCTGACAGCCCCTGATCATTTGTCTTCGTAATACTGTCAATCCAGTTTTTTTAATCAGATGTTAAGAAACCAACCATGTTTTATCTAAGTGTGTTATGCTCTAAATCAACTACTGTATCGCACTGTACACAACAGAAAGGGACCAGTCCTGAAATGTGGATCGGCTGAAGGAAATGTCCTCATGGCTGTGTATAAGTAGAAAGGAGGGATATGCTGAAACCCATTTATTGTATTGAAGATTGCCGCCGAGTCAATTAGCTAGGAAAAAAAACATATTGACTAACAGATAGCTAATAATAACAAAATTGACAAGTATGTACACATGTGCCCTACCCTGGAACACTTGGGGGGGGGACTTGATTTAGAATAAAAAAGTGAAAAGTAATGGATATGTGCTGAGACCCACTTATTGTAGTAAAGATTACTGAGGCAAAGATGACAGCATTCAATCAGCTAGAAAGAAAAAAAAATACTATTTCTAATTTTAAATTTAATCTGCAGGATATATAGAGGAAGCTTTCTGTGATGATGTCTGAGGTCTTATACACAAAAAGTAGAAGGCCATGGAGGTGATTTTAGAATAACATGATGAGGAGTCAAAAGAATTCTACATCGAGGCTTAGATAGAATGAGAACAGCCACGACTCCAATGTGCTTGGATTCACTGACCTGTGGTCCACAGTTATATGAAATCAAGCCAGGAAGGAGAGGAAACACATAACACTGTATTGCCTACGTATGTACACTCAAAGTTTTTGATGGAGACATGATCCAGTATGCTTGTTCAATGCACAAGCCTCGTCTGCTATAATACGAGCTCATAGATGGCGTTTTCCTCTCCATCTTAAAATATTATATTGAGAAAAACTAACTGTATTCGCCTTCTGTATAAGGCGCAACTTTTTGTTTTGCCAGTCCTAAACAAACATCAAGAGTCCATGGTCACGAGTAAACCATGTATATACACGGGTAGTATGGTCGATTTTACAGACAACCTCCTTCTGAGAATACGCTATGAGCTGATGAGTACAATAGGCCTTATCTAATATCCTTATATTACCTACGTGAGCCTGTGGCCTTTAAGGCTTGTGTAATCAATCAGCTTGTATAACACAACACAACCTTTCACTGTCCCCTATCACGGCCCTTGTCCCTGCAAATCCCAAGAATCGGAACGTCGTTTGGTGCTGTTGATAGGAAGGTCAAAGGTGAAGATGCCCCAAGTTGCCCGCCATTGTAAGGGCGGGGGAAGACCCAGGAGGGAATCTGTATGAATGTAGTTGAGAACACCCATACACAATAAAAGATTTTGAATCATCTATTATTTGGGGACTACAGAGTAATTGGCAAGGGAAGAAGGTCTCAGATTCGAACTTGGAATACAAAGGTGTATGTGAAATAATTATATTATTCTCCATGTATTAAGAAAAACATACAAAGGTAAATAGAATTCGACAAAATACTTGCAACATCTCACTTTGCATACAGGACAAGTCTATTATTATGACTCGATATATGATTATATATATTATAAAATATAGTATTTGGTGTTGAATTAAGGGGGATCCGCTATATTCATGCAGGGCCGTGTGCTATTGGTTAAACATTAAACGAGTGTATTTCTCCTATTACCTGGAATCTAAATAGTGTCTACCAATCTGCGTTTCCAACCTTGTCTCGTCATATAAAGCATTTATGTGGGTATCAATCGAGTAGTGTGGCTACTTGGAAAACCCTATATTGGTTTTGGGGAAACACTCAATAGGTCAGGTGGCACCCAGAGGGCGTCCTGTGTGACGTCACCTGTCTGTTATGTTTACCACTCAGTTTGAAATTTGTTGATGGTGTGGCTGAGGGACATCTTCTGTTGGGCTGTTGAGAGGAACATAGACAAAAAATCAGTCTATATCAGGAGCGAGGACAACACAGTCTGTGACAGCCTAAGCCGCCTCTAAGAGAAGACATCAGTGAGAAGGATCCACAAAGCAGATACTGCAGGCCTTATTTGCTGCTCATCCATCTTCTCGTCTTTTCAGGATGGGAGCGGCTCAACACTCAATGTCACGAGTTAATGGAGCAGTGTTACTCTGCCGCCTCTCTGGAAACCAAGTCAGCACAGATGGAGAAGTACTGAAAGTTCTGTCATGAATTCAGAGACTATACCATCCCCTGCACACCCAAACAGGTAGCCTTGTACATACGTTACCTGGTGAGAACATTGTACAAGTACTCATCAATCAAAGGATATGTGTGTACTCTATCTATCCACTAAAGTCTGTAGGTGAGCCAGGGGTGGACTATGATGACTACAAGGTGTATGCTGCCTTCAGGGGAGTCAGGAGGATGTTGGGAGACCAACCTATGGAGGCAGACCCCATCGTTTCTATGACATTAAATGAGTCATTCAATTCAATCTGTGGGGAGATCCCAATTGGGGAACTTCCTGGGACAGGTGAACTAAATTGGTGCTCCTTCTAAATACATCTTGTGTTGACCTCAGACCTGAAATATGCTGATGGATCAGATTTGTGGTCAATTTTCTTGTTATGTCTATTATTTGTCACTAGATTAACAAGTCACTTTTTTATGCCAAGTAGATAGGGACAATTTGTCACCTAAATTGAACAACAAACCAGATTACAAATCTTAAAATTAGTAATAATTTTTATTTATTTTTTTTGTATACTTGTTTCTTTTGTTTATTTGTGTCTTTGTTCTCATCTTATATAACCCATATCTCTTGTTTATTTGTGTCTTCACTCTCATCCTATATAACCCATATCAAACTAGTATGCGCCAATGAAACCTGTTCCCAAATTAGTTAACTGCATTATTATCACCTCTTCGCGTAGTGGAGCAGTTAATAAACATTTCAGTAAAAAAAAATCCTTCCCCATCACATACTATCAATCACAAGCTATTTGACGAATAACATCGGACATGTCTCATTCAAAGCAGCCCTTCTACTGTCCTTCAGGGCACTGCTGAGAATACAGCATGTCACCATATCGAATGCACATCTACATCAGTAGGATGTGACCATACATGAGTGGGGTATGTTGGTGAGGGTCACTAAGTCAAAAGCGATCCGATACAAGCAAAGGAAACTCTTGATATCTGTGTCATGGGTAGAGGATGAAAGGTTGTGTGCTGTGGAGTTGGTCGAGAGACACCTGGAACAAGCCCCAGCCTCAAGCAAGTCACCTCTATTCCTTATCCCTGATTCCTATGACTTGGAAGGTCTCATTTACAAAGTGTATCAGTCTACCCTGAAATTGATGTGTAAAAAAGCAGGACTGGACCCAGATGACTTCAGCAGTGATTCGATAAGACGGGGAGGGACTACCGACCTCGGTATGATTTGGATGTCAGTGCAGGATATCAAAGTGAGGGGAGATTGGTCATCAGACTGTGTTCTGCAATATTTGAAGACACCATTGGATGTACAAATACAGCAAGACATTATGGTGGCAGCTATAATTGCTTGCTCAGTGGAGCAACTCCCAAACAAGTGCTACACTAAACTTGGACAGCACAAATAACCAACCATTTGCCATGGACCAAGGTTGGGTTTGAACAGTCTACCTCGGAACTTCTTCTTGGCCTCTTGCCATTGTGTGTTAGGCAAATACACACATATGCCAAATGTGTTGACTGTTACTCAAGATTATATTTCCTAATTACTATTGCTATGCATGAGTTCATATTGCATTTCTACTACGGCTAGAATTGATTTGTCATACATAAAGCATTCATGTGGGTATCAATTGAGTAGTATGGCTACTATCTATTGGTTTTGGGAAGACACTTTATTGGTCAGGTGGCACCCTGAGGGCGTCCTGTAAGACATCATCTGTCTGTTCTGTTTACCACTCAGTTTGAAATTCTTCTTTTTGTTGTTATTAAAATAAATAGGCAAGAGCCTCTTGCCATTATGTGTTAGGCAAATACACACATAAGTTCATATTGCATTTCTACTACAGCTAGAATTGATACTAGTAAATATTGATTTGGGCACACCCAAGGTATCTTCTAGGTTTAAGACATCCTTTGGAGGTTTGCCACACAGGGGCCACACATGCAACAGTATTGTAATGCTGGGCAGCTTTGGTTTAGTCTACAGTTGACAGAGAATGAAGTGTGTGTATAAGCTGAGAGTGTGTTGCTCAGTGTACTGTAAACATCTAGTGTTATAGTATTACATTCACTATCATCTTCCTGTCAATGTGCCATGGGAAGTTTGAAGTCTAAAAAAGAACTTATAATTTCTTTGTTAAACATATCCTATAGGCTTACTTCCTGGTCAAATATATTGTATTGACAAGCGCTTTAGTTGTGTCAAGAGCAGTAATCTATGGATAGAATGTGAAAGGAACACAGGTGAGCTGCTTTGAGCAACAGTTGCCAAACAATTGAAGATTGATAACATTACAGAAACTATGTGAAAGGAATCTTCATATAATGTCAGTTGGGGATAACAATAAGCCATAGGTGACTTGCTAGTGGGGAAGGCATATATTGGAAATGATTTCTTTAGTCATCGGGTATCACAATGGCATTTCCTGTTGGGGTTAACAATGAAAGGTAATTGTATGAAAGGTAACTTGTATTAACTTGTATGAAATGGTTTTTTTCAAGAGCTACGTAGAAAGTACCTACTTTGGGGGCAGAAAACAAGGACGTTTTGACTATGCTCTCATGTCTTAGAGTCCTCTAAAATGTACATCAAGAAAGACTACCTAATTGATAAATCATTATTTTTCTCTCATAAATTCAAATAATGGTCTTTGTAACACCACCCCAAGTGTGTAATGAACGTTGTACCTTAACAAGATATTTATGATGTAACAGAGCAATGTGATAAGGCATTTTAAAACCTTAAAGGTGATTTGATTGTACGTTTCTCCATTACATTTTCGTTCGTGGAGCATTCCAGGATATACCATGTATACTGTTACCAAGTATTTATTAATGCCATAAATTGCAACATAAGATTATATAAATGCATATAATATGGGGCATAAGTGCATATGAAACTATATTAGAGTGTTCACGGTCCACTGACCACCAGAAATACATTAAATAAATAATAAGGACTGGTGTGAGCGACCTCATGGTTGACTGACCATGAACTATACACTTAAAACCTATGAATGAAAAAAGTCCTCTGTGCAGAGGACTTTAGGTCCTCAATTTGAGGACTTTAGGTCCTCAAATTGATGGCTCCTGGGGGGAGTACGCAATCCTGAAATTGATGAACTAAAGTCCTCATATTGATGAACCAAAGTACTCAAATTGATCACTTTTTATGGGAAGCAATGTAATCAATTCTTCTTCTTCTTCTTCTTCTTCTTCTTCTTCTTCTTCTTCTTCTTCTTCTTCTTCTTCTTCTTCTTCTTCTTCTTCTTCTTCTTCTTCTTCTTCTTCTTCTTCTTCTTCTTCTTCTTCTTCTTCTTCTTCTTCTTCTTCTTCTTCTTCTTCTTCTTCTCCTTGTTCTTCTCCTTCTTCTCCTTCTTCTTCTCCTTCTTCTTCTCCTTCTTCTTCTCCTTCTTCTTCTTCTTCTTCTTCTTCTTCTTCTTCTTCTTCTTCTTCTTCTTCTTCTTCTTCTTCTTCTTCTTCTTCTTCTTCTTCTTCTTCTTCTTCTTCTTCTTCTTCTTCTTCTTCTTCTTCTTCTTCTTCTTCTTCTTCTTCTTCTTCTTCTTCTTCTTCTTCTTCTCCTTGTTCTTCTCCTTCTTCTCCTTCTTCTTCTCCTTCTTCTTCTTCTTCTTCTTCTTCTTCTTCTTCTTCTTCTTCTTCTTCTTCTTCTTCTTCTTCTTCTTCTTCTTCTTCTTCTTCTTCTTCTTCTTCTTCTTCTTAGAGTTAATTAGCTAGGTAGGTAGCGCTAAATGATGGGTTGGGGAGTAAAATGTTGTTGTGGGGAGAAGGATTCCCACACAAGCGTGTGACAGGCTTTATCCGATGCTTTATCCGGCGGGACGCACTACAGTACCTGACATCCCCACTTTTAGACCGAGCCTTTATAGTGGGCATACTGTGTCAGAACTGGCCGATGTTTCCCCGTCCAATGTGACTAGTTGAAAATCTGACCGACCTTTCGCCTCAATTACCGGGGTCAGTGTGTGAGGTCTGGATTTCAGGACGAGGACCAGTGGGATTCTCCACAAGATTGCACACCTTGGGTATCTCTTCAGGTGGATAGTCCTGAACCGTCCGGCAATCATGATGACCTCATTTTTCCAGTGGACAGCCAGGTGATGCCGAACAATTTTGTTAGCCGTGGTTTTTAACAGCTTGGCGGTCAGGATTGATGTAGGCCAGAGGTTGCTGCCATAAATCATATTACCCACTGGAAAGCTGTAAGTGCTACCTATCATTTTTCTTGAGCTTAATCCAAGATTTGGGGTTAGCCATGGTAGGAGTACTGTGAACAGTAATGAACTGTGCTGGGTGTGTTACGTATATGTGATCATGTGCACAGTGCATGTGACAATGCAGCAGAAGATGGCGATGATTGGCGACAACAGGTGTAACCAGGGGAAAACTCAAGGTCATATTCCAGGTGTGTTATTATATCGGTGGACAATAATGTGGATTCATCATGACTGCTTACCACAACAAGGCCAATTTTAGACCGATTTTGTATATGTGAGGTTGAATCCTTCACAGAGCCCAAAGCATCAGTATCTAACTCATAAACTTTTTATGTGGCAATCTTTAATCACTATTTAGGCTAAAAATCATGAAAAATATCAGAAGATTATATTTTTATGGTGAAAATTGACTTTGTGCATTTTTTCATGCTAAACAAAATGACATCAAAATTTTCAGGGTATTTTGGTGCATTATTTGCCATTTGGACAGGTTACCATGGCAACAAATATGCCAGAAATTCCGAATTAGCATAGTTTTGGTTACCATGGTAACCAAACAGAATGTTTCCTAAATGTTCCCTAAATTAACTAAAATTCCAGAAAAATGTCAAATTTCCTACAACATGCACTTTATTTCAGCTAGATTTATTCATGAAGTTTGGTTAAATGATCAAATTTTCTCATCAGAACACTGTATTTATTGTGATTTCTTAGTAATTTACATGTGCGATCCACTGGGCTTGCTTTGGCAAAGTCACCACTCACCTCCGTAATCAAGGTCTGTGCATAGCAAATAAAAGCACCAGAGGGCATCACTGTTCCCTTTAGTTTCTCACCCTTCTATGGCATATGTTAGGGCTATCCTCCATCCA
Source organism: Acholoe squamosa (assembly GCA_949317995.1). Classification (NCBI taxonomy): domain Eukaryota; kingdom Metazoa; phylum Annelida; class Polychaeta; order Phyllodocida; family Polynoidae; genus Acholoe; species Acholoe squamosa. The sequence continues at coordinate 61,630,391 of OX439043.1, forward strand.
ATACAGGTAGGATCCTATGCAAATTAGGCATGTGTTTTCAGGTTCACAGTATGTTGACACAAATCAGGAGGTAGTCAAATCTATGTGCAAAGGAGATGGTCGTCAATGAGTGGCCAACACTCTTATACATACATTGTACCACACTACTGAATAAGTACTTGGAGCTCAGTGAATCGCACATGGTAATTTATTCAGATAAAGAAAATATTGGTATGGCGCTTTGTGATCAACTAGCCTAGCTTAACCCATCACCATTTCCTTTCTAACTAGAATATTCATACAATTCCAACAGTTTTTGAAATTTGCATAGTTTTGGTTACCATGGTAACCCAACAGAATGTTTCCTAAATGTTCCCTAAATTAACTAAAATTCCAGAAAAATGTCAAATTTCCTACAACATGCACTTTATTTCAGCTAGAATTATTCATGAAGTTTGGTTAAATGATCAAATTTTCTCATTAGAACACTGTATTTATTGTGATTTCTTAGTAATTTACATGTGCGATCCACTGGGCTTGCTTTGGCAAAGTCACCACTCACCTCCGTAATCAAGGTCTGTGCATAGCAAATAAAAGCACCAGAGGGCATCACTTTTCCCTTTAGTTTCTCACCCTTCTATGGCATATGGATAACACCTACACAGACTAAACCTGGTAACCAGTCCACGCCCGTGGAAAGAATAGTGTTGGAAAGTATGACCACCATATTGCTTCAGCCATCTTGGTTAAGACTGACCCCTGGTAGATATATAGTGATATATTTGCTGCTTTATCGCAAAAATGTTTTTTCTCAAAAAGATATGACCCACACATTTTCTTTCAGCATGTTGGGATTTAATAGAATTTTTGCTGCAGCATTTATATATTTATTTTATCACTCTATTGTGATATAGGAAGCAAGGTTGTTGTTGTATTCGTACAGCATGCCTTGGCATGTAATTGTACTCACTTTACTTATAAGTAGGGTCAGTACAATTACAGGGTAGACCTTCAGCTATGCCCCTGATTGAGTGAGTGTACCTTTAAGTCTACCTATATATACTCACAGGTCAACTCTATTAGGTGTACTCCTACTAGATTAACCAATCACCCAGTGAAAGCACAATTGTTTAACCATGTTAGGGCTATCCTCCATCCAATACAGGTAGGATCCTATGCAAATTAGGCATGTGTTTTCAGGTTCGCAGTATGTTGACACAAATCAGGAGGTAGTCAAATCTATGTGCAAAGGAGATGGTCATCAATGAGTGGCCAACACTCTTATACATACATTGTACCACACTACTGAATAAGTACTTGGAGCTCAGTGAATCGCACATGGTAATTTATTTAGATAAAGAAAATATTTGTATGGCGCTTTGTGATCAACTAGCCTAGCTTAACCCATCACCATTTCCTTTCTAACTAGAATATTCATACAATTCCAACAGTTTTTTAAAGGTCATGCCAAGTACTACAACCCAAAATCTGCCCTAAAATATTCTGGTAAAGGAAGAGTTAATTAGGGGTAATTTTCTGGTTTGTAGTTCTTTAAGACATTGGAAATTTGGTTGGTTCAGGGTGTAGCAAAAAGTTAGCTCTTATTAAACCTGTAGACTTCTACACTACTCACTCACATTTCAAAACCTACTTTACTAGGGGCACACTATATAGAGATGACACTTTTCCTGGTTAACCAGGAATTCCTGGTTTTTGTTTTCAGGATTTCCGAATGAAATCATGTTAAATTCCTGGGAAAATGTGTCCAAAGTCAAGTTTGCCTGTTTCTTTTTTTTTACCAGTGAGTGATATCTCCGGTATAAACATCCAAAAGTGTAACACAATGTCACTTTTGATGCTATAAGTGTTCCAAAAGTTTTGCATTATTTTACTGAAATGTTACATTTCTTTCATTTTGGTGAAAAAAAAATGCATAAATGAAAACTGTTCTTCAACACAGATTCAGTGTTATACATTGCAAATAATCTTGTGTGTAAAAGTGAAATTTTCTGTAATATATTGAAATTGAACAGCATCGTATTGGCTAAGGTAGTGTCTTTGCATCTGTGGTGGTCCCGAGTCATCCTCGAGGTACCTTCATGGTCCTCGTGGGCGACATCGAGAGCACCTCTCTTACCCAACGCCTGGGGGCGCTGGAGTCCAGCGCCACATCATCACATGGTCACGTGGCCCTCGACTCTGGTGTATATAAGGCCGTTGTACAGCCTTCCTCAGGGTCAGTCCAGTCGTGATGAACCATCGTGAGCGATGGTTGGCAGCTGCCCGACTACCATGTTGTGATACTTCTCTGTGCTGTTGCACAGAGAAGGTAAATGTGGGTTGATAGCTATAGACACTAGAAGGCTGTGCTAGTCGTTTAGTGTCGAGAGTGCTTTAGAGTTCAAACTCTACTACATGTAACTCTCATTGAGAACGGCTGATGCCTATGCGTTATTGACAATAAAGTTTTAACTGGAACCTGAATAGTTGTTCTTCGTTGTTTATCGAAGGATTCGATTAACCTCGAGGGGTAGAACACTACACTGGTGCCGTGACCAGTTGTTAACTTTAGTCCGCATAGATACTGCGAGCTTAAGTTCGATATACAGGGCCACTTGAATGAAGGTGATGACCCCAATCACCAACATCAAGCGGCTGCAGGTCCATTAGTGGATATGAATAATCCGCTAATTGGTGGTGGTTTGAACCACTCACTGATAACAGGTCCAAGGACACAGAGTTTGTCTTATGTGGAAAGAACAGCATCACCCGTGGGAAATCCGATGGGCCTTGGTAGTTGGTCTTTCGAGGGTCCTTCGTCCGTTTTTATACCAGGAAGTATAGACAGCGGCAAGGGACTCACCGAAGAGTTGTTGCAAGAGCAAGAATGCCAACTACGACAAGGTCGTCAACAGTTGGATGCTCTCACGAGTAATACCACGAAGGCTCGGGAGAAGAGTACAGAAATAGAGCTGAGGTTGGAGCAGCTTAGGCAGCAAGCGCTGGAGACTTCAAACAAGACTCAAATCGCTAATAGAGAGCTTGTTGACCTTCAAGAGAAGGTCAAACAACTCTTGAGCGAGAAAGAGTCCTTGCTTGCAACGAAGTCTGAGATTGAGCGTAGTCGATTGACAGCTATGGAATGTCAATCACTGAAAGCAAAGATCGACCGCCTTGCAACAAGCCGCCGAGAATGCGTCAAGAAAGCTCGAAACGATTTTCAGGATGCCCAACACGAGCAGACGTCCCTTAAACATAAGTTGAAAATACAAGAAGTAGAAAAAAACTATGTTGGAGGAAGACTGCAAGAGTTGCGGCATGAGCTGAGCCAAAAATCAGCAGAGCATACTAAAGAAGTAGCTGAACACCTAATGGCTTATGAAAAGCAGGTCAAACAGCTACGTCAGGAACGAGAATCGTTACTCTGTCAGATGCAAGCTGATGAGGATGCTCGAGCCAGGGACGAGGCAGAAGTGCGTCGTCACTGTGAGGAGTGAATCGAACACGCAGATAAGATGGCCGAATACCAGATTTTGATGGAACATAAAGCGAGACATGAAGCCGAGCTCAACTCCCTAAAATCTGAAACCTTAGTAGCTCAATCTCTGAAGAATCAGAAGGATTCGAGTGCTTTGCGAGCCATGCATGGAGAAAATGACAAACTCCAATGAGAGATGTCGTCTCATAGAGAGGCTGACGAAGCCAGGGTCAATCAAGAAGTTCATGATGAACTCGCACTTGAAGAACGTCTGCAGGAGCAAACAGACTTGAAAGTGCGTGCCGCTAGACCTCGAGAGAAACAACAAAGTAGTGAATGCAGCACTGCGAGAGTTGCTACTCAAGGGGATCTGGTCGAGAATCCTGACTACAGGGAGTGGCTTAACCGTGCCATGAAGGAGGTTAATCAACTCTTTGCCCTAAGCGAGCAACGAGATCTCTCGAAAGCAGAACATAGCCGAGAGGAATTCCTTGTATCGGAATTGAAACAGGCCAACGTTTGAAACAGCAGTCGGAGATCGATCGAATGGTAGGGGCTATCGACGACATCTCGAAAGTAGAATCAAGATCACCTCGAACTCAACCCGTTTCTTCAATGCCGCGTACCGATGGTCTAAGTGATGTGATCAGACAATTTTCGATCCCTATCACTGCCCAACAACATGTTGATCCTCCTAAGTATAGGGATATCAGGTTCAAAGCTTCACATTTGAGTGAGGCTGAGACTGGTAACCCCTGGGGGATGAATCATAGTCATGCAGATACCACTATGAGAAACATGGGGATGGATCATCAAATACCTAGAAGAGGTACAACATTCGCTCTTGATCAGGTCAGAAGATCAAGTAGGATGTTTGATAATACTTCTATCGGGCACAAACCTGCCCGGACTAGGTCAGTCGAGTGTCCTGCATTTACATGGAAGGATGATTGGCTCCGTTGGTACCACGGATTCAATCATGTCCGTTGAGTGAATGTATGGACCTCGAGTATGGCATTGGCTCAACTCCTCATGCTACTCCAGAACGGCCCCGCAGCTGATACTGTATGGTTGTGGGAGGAGCATGGAGATGGGACTCTAGAGGGGCTGGTCGACATGGTTACAGAAGCCATGACCTCTAGCCTGCAGGACCCCATTGTCACTATGGAGAAGAGACGCCAGGGCAAGAACGAAAGCATCAGAGCTTATGGCTTTGCTTTAAGACGACTTGCAGGCGATGCCTATCCAGGTGTGGACTTCTCGGTGGAATGGCTAATAACCAAGGTCAACCAGTTGTTCATAGGAGGATTATATGACACTGATTTGCAACAAGACGTGCTGCGAGAATGGCGCACTTACATGTCCCTCAAGGATATCATGGACAACTACTACCAAAGTTGGTGAATTCTACTTCGACAAACGCAATGTCAGCATTGGCCGACAGCGCTTTGGTCGATGAGGAACAGGGTGAAGTGTCCTTGGCGGGGAGTAAGACTAAGAAAAGTCAGAAACCAGCTAGCAAATCTAGGGTGTCAAATAAGGCCCCCGAACCCAAGGTACAGGAACAGACCTTCTCGCTGAGTCAATTGAAGAATTTACTCAGAGTGATCGAGGGAGGGAATGTTCCTGTTACTAACTCGGAGAAGCCGAGTACCCCTCCGTCCGACGCCAAGTGTTGGAACTGCAAGAGGCAAGGGCATTTCGCACGAACTTGCCCCGAGCCTATTAAAGGTCTACCACCCGACGTGACGGAAAACTGAGGCGGGCGGCTTGACGTGGCAATCTAGCTGCCCGACCATCGAAAAGCCAAGGTATCAGCACCTCTGGCACTCCTGATCAAACAACAGTAGATTCGAAGGAACTAGGTAAGGTCCCGGTAGGGCCGTCCAAGCCCTCTACCACAGCGGCACCGGTTGATCACCAGTTGGGTTCCAAAGATGTCGGTGTAGAAAAAGCCTCAATGGCCAAAGAACAGGGCGATGGCAGCCCGAAGTCTGAGGTGGAGGGTTCAACTGAATCGAAAGTGAAAGTTGACGCCGGGAGAGAAGTCCTGATGCGGCAGCTGGCCAGAGTCTGCGCAACAGAGCTTCCCTCGGATGATCCCTGTCTCTCTTTCCTTAAGAAGAGAGGGATCGATCTGAGTACTGACGTAGGATTGAGAATGCTAGCAGGAACCGCCCCCTTGTCGGGGAAACTATGGTACCTGTCCGCAGAGATTCGAGGGCGTCCTTTAGACTTCCTGATAGATACTGGTGCCACCCATACCATTGTCTCTCGGGAACTCGCGAGAACGTTAGTGGTGCCGTCAGATAATCTCTACGAGAGAATAATGGCGTGCACTGCGTCTGGAGCCGAAATGCGGACCTATGGTTGATTGGTTCTACCTCTGAAGGTCGCATCGACCCACTATGTGTTTAGCCCAATAGTGGCCAACGTGGCCGACGATGATCCTTAATCCGAGGACGAGTCAATTGGTCATGACCGAGCCGAAAGAAGAACACCATCAGTGTAAACTGAAAAGAGTATCATCGGTTGCCTCAGTAGCACAGACCACTGGGATACCAGCTAGACATCGATGCGATGTCCTGGTAAAATCCGAGGGTCTGGAAAGAGATCGACAGGGCATAGTCGAACCTGATCTGAAAACTCTGAGAAGTTTTGGGTTGGTTGGTGAGGCTGCCCTTGTCAGCAATGTCCGTCGAACAGTGTTTCCCATCTGTAATCCACTGAATCAAGACATTGTCCTGGAGAAAGGCCAGGTGGTCGCTACAGTACGCTGACAGGAACGGTGAATTTTCTTCACCATAGGTAGGATCTGTAATGTTGCGTCTCGAGCAAGAAGCTGCAGATGTCGAGACAGCAGAAATTGCGAGCACCCACACGGGGGAGCTCCCTACCTGGCTGATATGTATGGTGACACCCACCTGACCCAACCAGAAGAAAGACTGAAACTGTCCGCCTTACTGTGTAAGCATGTGGATGTCTTTAAGAGTCCAGATGAACCAATCGATATCTGCACAACATCGATACTGGTGATACACAACCTATCCGAGTCCCTTACAGGAGGATTCCTCTCAGCAAGAAAGCTGCTGCGGATGAACAACTTAAGGAGATGTTGGATACGGGGGCGGTTAGGCCAAGTACTAGTCCCTGGTCAAGTCCCGTCCAGATGGTGATGAAGAAGGATGGGACCATGAGATTCTGCATCGATTACCGATGTCTGAATGGAGTGACTAATCCTTAGATGCCTTGGGAGGAAATAAGTGGTTTAGTTGTCTCGATCTCCAATCTGGATATTGGCAGATCGGGATGAATCCCAACGATGTCGAGAAAACCGCTTTTTCTTGCCAGAGGGGGCTCTATGAATTCGATCGAATGGCGTTTGGTTTGTGTAACGCTCCCGCCACATTCGAGTGAATGATGGAGGAGATGTTGAGGGGTTTACTAGGTAAGATTTGCCTGGTTTACCTCGATGATATGATCGTCTTCGGCAAAACGACGGATGAAGCAATGGCAAATCTGGCAGAAGTTTTCAACAGGATTCGAGCATGGGGACTGAATCTTGTCTGAACGGGGTATAGAGGCTAACCCAGGGAAAATTAGCGACGTAATGACTTGGGCTAGGCCCACCACAGTGAAGGAAATTCGATCCTTCATTGGTTATTGTTCCTACTACCCAGAGTTTATCCTGGGGATTGCGGAACTAGTAGGTCCTTTGCAGGACTTAGTGGTCCAGAAACCTAAAGGTAGTAGAGGTCGTTACGAGGCATTCGCATGGACAGAAAGGGCTGAACTTGCTTTTGTCGAGTTAAAACGAAGTTTCAAGGAGACTCCTGTGCTTCGATTCCCCACACCCGACGGTCGTTTTATCTTAGACACTGATGCTAGCAATACGGCAATTGGAGCTGTTCTATCCCAGATTCAGGATGGAATGGAGGTCCCAATCTCCTTTGCTAGTAACACTCTAAGTAAAACACAACGAAACTACTGCACCACCAAAAGAGAACTGTTGGCAGTTGTCGTGTACACCAGGAAGTTTTGGCACTACCTCTATGGTGGTAATTTCACTATCCGCACCGATCATTCTTCTTTGAAATGGCTCCTGAATTTCAAAGAAGCTGAAGGAATGATTGGTAGGTGGCTGGCCCACCTTTCGGAGTTTGGTCTCGAAAACTCTAAGATCGAACATCGAAGTGGTGCCAAGCATCTGAATGCCGATGGCCTTAGTCATATCCCTGTGCAGCTATGCCAAAGGTCAGATTGCACAGACTGCGGCAGTACGGAAGTACGGAAATTAATAGGGCAATGGCCCCTCTTAACTTCCCGTGAAGGCTTGTTATGTCGCTGGAAAGTCGAGGCGGGTAAATCTGTCTGTGGATGTGAAGCCGACGGTGAATAAAAAATTACACAACGAGAAGTCATGCGATTGCCTCTTAATTTGAGACAATCCTACACTGAAAACATGAAAAACTTGGGCCCCTTTGTTTAATCGGACTGTGTGGATGGGTTTCCAGCATAGGCTGATGGATTCTGCCTGACTGGCAGGTCCATATTGGGACCATTTTTAATCCCGGTAGTCTGGTAGAACGGGGGTGCCTTTGATGGCCATGTTGGCAGAGTTGGAGCCCCATAGCCAGCATAGAATAAACGGCATATGCAAACAATGCGACTGGAGAACCAGAGCGTGACGGTGTGAGGAGAGTGAGTCGTTCCATTTTTGGAGCATTACCTTATTTGGTCATGGCATGATGCGCTGTGAACCAAATAGGAGTTGCCCCCCTCAGTCGCGTATGCCGTTCCTCCAATCAGAGACGCGCGCCGCAGGGATAAAAGGCCGTGTCGCACACCCCGGAGGTCACATTTGCGCCCTTCTCTTGAGAGTCAGACGCAGATAAGCTGGACTAAGCCTAGCTTAGCTCAGCTAGTACACCTCTGCGTGGGGACTTCCTACCTGAGTGTAGGAGGTCACCCACAACATAGCTTCGAGAAACACGACCTGCCTGTGTGCAGGCCGCCTGTGTGCGGTTAGAAGTGCATTGAAGGCCCTTCGAGGCTTCGACTCGCCAGAGTGCGGATCGAAACCCCTCGAAGATCTCTTCGACTTCTCGACCCGTCTGAGAATGGTTCGAGGCTCGAACCATGGGGTCCTCATCCGATGAGCAGTCTGGATACAGCTCTTCGAAGGCTCGGTCTAAAAGTGGGGATGTCAGGTACTGTAGTGCGTCCCGCCGGATAAAGCATCGGATAAAGCCTGTCACACGCTTGTGTGGGAATCCTTCTCCCCACAACAACATTTTACTCCCCAACCCATCATTTAGCGCTACCTACCTAGCTAATTAACTCTAAGAAGAAGAAGAAGAAGAAGAAGAAGAAGAAGAAGAAGAAGAAGAAGAAGAAGGAGAAGAAGAAGGAGAAGGAGAAGAAGAAGGAGAAGGAGAAGAAGAAGAAGAAGAAGAAGAAGAAGAAGAAGAAGAAGAAGAAGAAGAAGAAGAAGAAGAAGAAGAAGAAGAAGAAGAAGAAGAAGAAGAAGAAGAAGAAGAAGAAGAAGAAGAAGAAGAAGAAGGAGAAGAAGAAGGAGAAGGAGAAGGAGAAGAAGAAGAAGAAGGAGAAGAAGAAGAAGAAGAAGAAGAAGAAGAAGAAGAAGAAGAAGAAGAAGAAGAAGAAGAAGAAGAAGAAGAAGAAGAAGAAGAAATCCAAGAGGACCCGACCAGAGGATGCACAAAAGGCCTTGGGAGAGTCCCAGGAGAGAGAGAAGGAGCTCCGTCGAAAGGCGAAAGAGGCCGCAAAGCAGCAGAAGCGCAACTTGAAAGTCGCGGCTGCTGCAGCCTCGAGAGACTCCTCCCCCGATGAGATGGAGGTCGTAGAGCCGTCGACTCCAGCTACATCGAAAAGTGCCACCCCTTCTGGTTCGAAGAGCAAGAAAGCTCCTGAATCGACGGCATCTAAAGGGACCTTGAAAGACTTCAAGATATAGAAGGTGCCTAAGAAAGAGGGTCGTAGGAAGGAATCCGCAGCCAAGAAGGCTCCAGCCCGCGAAAAGAGCAGTGAGTCCACTGCTCCCCCGGAGCCTGGAACCGAGCCAACGGAGGTCGAGGCAGGTGCCGTGGAGAGCACAGTATCCTCACCTCCGGACACGGCCAAGGCTGTCGACGAGTGGAAACGGCTGTCAGGGATCACTGCCAAGCGACGTACCGAGCACGTCGATGACAGGCCCTTGACCAAGGTTCAGGATTACCGCAAGAATGGTCAAGTGGTACTCCCCAGTCTCGTCGGGAAGGATGGAAGCGATGACGAGGAGTGGTATTCTGATGATACGCATGCCATCGACTGGTATGTCTCGATGATCGAGAACATCACAAATGCCTCGGACTCGTCGGGGGTGTCGCTGACCGAGAGACAGCGGATTGGTTTTGCGAAGCGCATCTTCAATCCCGGGCAGCAGAGTGCTTTCGAGAACTGCACACGTAAGGGGTTCCCCCCTCGCATGTAAGCGACCGATGGCAGGTATGCTCGACACTTGGTGGAAGAGCATAGAGCCATCTGTCCGCAGTTCGGTTGTGTTAAGGTGGAAAAGACCATTCCATGTTATCAGGACCCCGATGACCCGACCTCTCCTCCTTTCCTGACTGCACGAAGAGGCTTGTACAACGCCGAGGGCGCTATTCAGCTAGTAGAGACACTAGTTGGCAAGTGTGAGCGGAATGAGAAAACTGGCGCGCCGACTAGACACTGGATGCGGATGGCTCCCGCAACTTTGTCTACAAAGGGCCTGTATATCAGACCGGAGCTCATGCCCGCTTTCTAAGGTGCCTTCCCGGAGTTCAGGGTAGAGCAACGAAAGAAGCGGGAGGCCAGTCGTCCTCGAGACCCAGCACCGACAACTTCTACGAGTGGGAACAAGAGAACCCACTCTACCAACGCTGGAAAGTCTGCTGGTTCGACTGAACCTAAGAAGCCAAAGCCGCAAGTGGCCCCCTCGAAGCCCGTACAGGCATCGAAGTCCACTCCGGCCTCGGCTCCTAAAAAGTCGAAGACTGCTTCGACTGGTTCAGCCAAAACCAGTACCAGCTAAGTCGGGAGGCATGGCCACGCTGGTTCTAGGAACCCGGTGGTGCCACACATCCTTGGCCTCACGGTCGAAGGACCATCGTAGTTGTACTATACACTACCGATGGGCTTCCTACGCTGGAAGGAGCTTCTCAATGAGACAGGGAGGAAACGACACGACCCCAGTTACCATACCCGGTCGTGCCTCCCTCGGATCAACCAGGAACCGGTCGTGAAGCAGTGTTGTCGACACTGGTCTCCAACGTTGGATGGAGCAGCACCCCTAACTAACTGTGATAATAATTTTTTTTTCTACAGTACAGTAGAAACCTCATATTTCTATATATATCCCTACTGTATCTGTCGACTATGTCGTCGAGTACAGTAGTTTAAGTTATTACCTTTTGTTTAGACTGATCCGGGATCTCTGAAACTTTTCAGAGACCTCGTTTCAGTGTAGTGGGGGGTTGTGTGGTGGTCCCGAGTCATCCTCAAGGTACCTCCATGGTCCTCGTGGGCAACATCGAGAGCACCTCTCATACCCGTCGCCTGGGGGCGCTGGAGTCCAGCGCCATGTCACCACATGGTCACGTGGCCCTCGACTCTGGTGTATATAAGGCTGTTGTATGGCCTTCCTCAGGGTCAGTCCAGTCGTGACGAACCATCGTGAGCGATGGTTGGCGGCTGCCCGACTACCATGTTGTGATACTTCTCTGTGCTGTTGCACAGAGAAGGTAAATGTGGGCTGATAGCTATAGACACTAGAAGGCTGTGCTAGTCGTTTAGTGTCGAGAGTGCTTTAGAGTTCAAACTCTACTACCTGTAACTGTCATCGAGAACTGCTGATGCCTATGCGTTATTGACAATAAAGTTTTAACTGGAACCTGAATAGTTGTTCTTCGTTGTTTATCGAAGGATTCGATTAACCTCGAGGGGTAGAACACTACACACCCAAGGCAATAACATGGGTCATAATCATCAAGGAATATTGTAAAATGTCTCATATTACTCAGAAAGGTTTGGCCTATAGAAATCATATTAGATATTGTGGTTAGATGGGAGATAAGGGGATGTTTAATACATGTATCTTGAGTGCATTTAAAATTTTCAGTTAAAAAATCAACCTTTTGATTTCAATCTTCCGACTTCCCGACCGTCTGGTACACTCAAATCTGAACTTAAAAACAGATATTAGGGCTTAATAAAAAAGCTTATTATGTCCTCCTTCCAACAAGACCAACAACTTCAGGATCCAGACAAGATAAGCTAGTATTAGAGCTGAGGGATTGAGCATATCCATTGAATAACATGGTACAAAAATTGACTCAAAAGTGGTCTGAGCCCGCACATGGATAATGAGCAAAAACCGGTAGTGCATCCCAATATAATCAATGTTAACATCTTGAATCTTGTACAGTAGACCCTAAGGATAAAAAAAAATACCTGTCGTGTTGGGATGTGGGGGGGGGGATGCATGGTGGGCCCTATCAGCTCCCAGCCTAAGTAGAAACGTAGGATAGCATTGACATGAAAAAAATAGAAAATAAAAAGGGATTTCGGGTATTGTGATCGTGGCTTATGGGTTGAAGTTTGCTATCGTGCATGAAAGAGATTGAGGATGCACAGGGTATGGAGTGACATCTCATAATGTGCATTACAACATTATGAGTAAGCCAATTTTTTTATGATCACTTTTTATGTGTCTGAAGGATGATGTTCGGGACAATACCACCACAGTTAAAACAGCTTACCTTGTTCTACACCATCACTTATGTTTGCATTAAAAAACCTCTGTTTCTTTTTGTGAGAAGTGGATAAATTCAGGGTAGTGAAGCAAAAGTCATGATCAGCTGAGTAGTGTGTGAATGTTGCACCATCAATGCTCACAGTGGCAACTGGGTGGTCAGCTTAAGTGGGAGTAATATATACTGGGGAAAAGAACCTTACTAAGATTTAAAGGTAAACTATTAGGCTAAAGTAAGTAAGTAGGTAGGTAAAATAGGGTAGGGTGAGTAAAGGAAAAACTAGGGGAGTAAGGTGTAAAGGGGGGAAAGGAGTAAAACCTAGGTGTATCAGGTGCACTCTCTCACTGCCCACTCACTTACTCAGTGTGCAGCGTGCGTCAGTAGCAGCAGCAGCAACTTTGAGAAGCTCACCTCACCATGAGTCAGAAATGTGAGGATAACCAAAAGTGGAGCAAGCCCCTTCAATTTCACTGACTGGGGAAAAGAAGTAGGTGAGCAGCTGGACAGTGGTGCCTAGGACATGTGCACCCATGTTCACCTAAGGACACATCACTTGGATTCACTGGCAGCAAAACAAGTGGGGCACAGGGGTACAGACAGCCCTCTGGATAACATGAACAAGTCGCCAGTGAACAGAACTCTTTCTTTACCAGGCTATTTTAGAGCAAATTTCAGGTTGAAACAGGTGTCATAAGCTTTCATAAACTGTTGGAATCAAGTCATTATTCCTATTAGAAGGGGAGTTGTGATTATTTAAACAAAGTTATTCGATCAGAAAGAGTAACATCCAAGGTTTTTCTACCTACATTAAGTGGTGAGATATATCATCATAAAAATGGTATTCATATAAGAAAAATTGATCATTCGACCAAAATTAAAATTAATATTTTTCAGCACTCCCTGTATCAATTATGATGAACTTAAGTGCATTTTGTAGGAAATTTGCTGGAATTTCGGTAAATGGTGAATTTTGGCACATTATGACTTGGAGACTTGACCATAGATTTGGTTACCATGGAAACCAAATCTATGGAAAATCAGCATTTTCAACATATCTGTTGCCATGGTAACCTGCCCAACTGACCAATAATGCATCAAAATAAACTGAAAATTCCAATGCCATTTTGTTGAGCATGAAAAAAATGTACAAAGTCAATTTTCACAAAAAAATATTATTATTTGAGGTTTTTCATGATTTTTTACTTGAATATTGATTAAATCTATGGAAAACTTCTATGGGTATTCAACATTTTGTCTCCAGTTTGCTAGACTGCCACATAAAAACTATAAGAGTTAGAGACTAGTGCTTTGGACTATATGGAGAACCCAACTCAAGGTGGGGTGAGGGAAAAAATCCCAGAGATTCAGTGGATTTTGAGGAAGTTATAGACTTCTCAAAATCTATTAAAAATCAGCCATAATCGGCCCAAACTACACATTAATGCGTATTCGGTAAAGGAAGATTTAAACAATGGAACCCATATAAATCTTGAAATTAGGTCAAATGGTGGCTCTAAAGACTCTCAACCACAAACTAAAGTTTGCACATCGCTGTATGCAAAATGGATTAGAAAAAAAAGTGTTAACTTTTAGCACATACATGTATCATAACATTCTCCCACCACAACATAAAATAAATAACCAAAGATAAACTAGGCTAAGGTAGTTAGGTAGGTAAGGTAGGGTAGGGTAAGGTAGGCTATGGGATCGGGGGCACCCCTGAAGTATTTTTGGGGGAAAGGTATAACACGCACACACACCCTATATAAACCTACTTACTCTACCCTACTCCTACCTACCCCTACCTACCTACCTACCCACCCCCTCTGTTGTTAATAATGAACGCTCCCTAACATCTGCCATTTTGAATTTAGCGCACATGCAAAGTCGATGACAAGGTATGTCAAACGTTGTCTGCTGTCCACCATTTTGAATCTTGCGCATGCGCAAAGGCGAGGTCAAAAGGTCACTTCCGGTTTGTAAGTAGGTCAAACAGATTTCAATAGCTGTAGCTATGCGCTGAATTTACCTCTATACACTACTGTAGTTTAACACTGCAGTGATAGGTGTTTTAGAGTGTGATTACCACTTCTAAAGATTTCACTAACATTGCTGCTTAAAATGCCCAAACTGCAGGAGACCTAGCATTGCAGAGGGTGTGATGTTAGACTGTATTAAAATAACCTTTAGAGACTTCCCTACATAAGGCTTGCAACATAAATCATTCTTCCTGGAAATACAGTATAACAATAAGCCTTAGGTGACTTTGTAGGGGGGAACAATGAAAAATAACTTGTATGAAAATGGACAGAACTGTTGTGGTTGCTTTTCGGGAGCTTCCCAGAAATGGAGGGCAGAGAATGAAAAAAATCAGACTATGCTCTCATGTTTTAGAGTCCTCTAAAATGTACATGAAGAACAAATTCTTTGAAAAGAATCACTATCCTTTTCATAAATTCATTATTTTTCTTTCACAAATTTAATTACTAGTCTAACACTAGCTTTCTAACACTAGCTGTTTACTATCTCATCCAAATAGAGCAGATCTATATTTGGCAGCACCTTTCTTTGAACTCAGAGACTTCATTCAACAAGTTTCTCTGTGCTGTTATTGATGTAGCCTGATGGAGTTTCTGCGCTTTTGTTGCCATTCACATGTATTATTTCAAGCTAGAACCTATTTCTCTGTGAAGCATTCTGAATGTTACTAATTGCCTCCATGAGAGCTGTGTAAATTAATAATATCTCAATGGATTCTGAAGTAAGGTATCATTATGAGAGAAATACGAGAGTTAATAGAAAGGCATAAAAGCAGGCTGGTATTTCTCATTCTTTTCTTTTTTTTGAGGGGAGGGTGGCCAATGTCCTCTTTTCAACAGGAGACAACCCTTCAGCTACTGTGTTAACTGTATTGTATGACGGGGGCACATATATTTTCAATTATTTTGTTTAGGATGATTTTATCTGATGAATCTAATAGCTACCATACTGAACATAATAATCAGGTGATTCAGTAGGCATCCCTGCAAACACAATCCTGAGATATACTCAAGACATTCTGGTGTCATGACTTGTGATTCCTCTGAGAATTGGACATGTTAACTTCATGAGATTTTGACTCAGGATTCCCACGAGAAAAGAAGATTCTCGAGAAACTCCTGTGTCTTCCTCATGTGATGGCACATACCCCAGACTGGCCCCAGTTAAACATGTTCCTTTTGGGGGAATAACATAAGATATAGACACATGTTTTAACTTGTGATTCTCACAAGAATCCACCAATTCATAAGAATGTTCAATTCCTAGGGATGACTTGAGATAGAAACTTGTGTAACAACTTGCAAACAACACAAGAATGCACTTGTTCAATTCCAGAGAATAACTAGAGACGTTTACTCATGTTTTCTCCATGTGAATCTACTGTGTCAAGACATTTTATTCTCATATCTTGTTTAGAAGAAATATATCAAATTCATGGGAATATCTCAAGATGCAAACTTGTGTCAGGACTTGAGATTGCCATTAGAATCCACTGGTACATGAAAACAATATGTCCAATTCCAGGAATAACTTCAGATGCAAACTTGTGTCATGACTTCTGATTGCTATGAGAATTCCCAGGAATAACTCAAGATGTTAACTTGTGTGATGGCTTGTGATCCCCACAGGAATCCACTGGCTTATGTGACCATGTTCACTGTCGAGGAAACACTCGAGATGTAAACTTGTGTCATGACTTGTGATTGTCCCAAGAATCCAGTTGGTTAATTTCCAGGAATAACTCAAGACATTTACATGCGTACATGAAGAACAAATTGTTTGTAAAGAATCACTATTCTTTCATAAATTCATTATCACAAATTCAATTACTGTGATCCTCACAGGAATCTATCGGTTCATGAGAACGTTCAATTCTCAAGGTTGTGTTTAGAGGGATACCATACTGGTGCGTTAAAGCTCTGGGGTGTCAAATAAACATTTGATAAATAAAAGATTATTACTAAAATCATTCTTAAACAATAAAACATTATTCAAATAAATGCCGGTCTGAAATAAGGGCCTACTAGTATGATCTATACGCATTGACCATTAACTTATTGCAGGTCATTACTTCCTCTATAAGACGTGTCAACAATTAAGGAACTGTAAACAGGTGAGAAAGTAGGGGAAACAGTAGGGGACACATCTACATATATTATGTCAGAGCAAGTTATGCTCTGTTATTGCAGGTATCCATATATCCACAACTCATCCGAGGTAATGGAACATCTCCTGTCCAAAGTCCCAAAGGAGCATACAAGGAGCTTCCGCTAATGTAGACACTCAGTGGGTAGAAGGTATATCAACAAAAAACACACCTATAGGAGGCTATTGCCAAAAGAATCGGAATCGGATTCTCACTGACGTAACTCACCTTTATAGTTCCTGGCTGTTCTGCTGCTCAAAACAAACTTCTTACCTTACACTCAGAATCAATCCTCTTAATGTGAGTCATACTCGAATGCATTCCCTAATTCATGAAATCTTAAGAATCAATTCTATAACCTATTACCTTGCTGCAAAACAGGGGAGAAGTCATTGCTTGGGGGTACTCAGTTCCCATTTGGGAATAGCACCTCCGACAGAATTGAATTCCTGTCCTTTCGCAACACCCTCCTGGTCAATGTGACCCCAGGTGTAATGGAGTGTATACCTGTGTTGGCTAACTAATTTATCTTATGCAATGGACCAACTTTCACTACAGTTGATGTGTATTATTAATTAACCAAAGAATACAGCAGACGAGAGCATGTTCTGATAGTGTTTCAGAGTATTCTGGGTGAGTGAAATATGAAAGAGTTCTTGACAACCACTTGACTGTCGAATTGTAGTCCATAGTTTCTGAAATTTCCTGGAAGTCATTTCTGAAATACTATGTTTAGACCACCCCAAATCTAACCAACTTGGTCTCTCATTATTCTGGGTGAGTGAAATATGAAAGAGTTCTTGACAACCACTTGACTGTCGAATTGTAGTCCATAGTTTCTGAAATTTCCTGGAAGTCATTTCTGAAATACTCTGTTTAGACCACCCCAAATCTAACCAACTTGGCCTCTCACGGACAGCATTTATTTGCGTATCTTATACAGGATCCTCTCAGTAACAGTGTTGCAGCTTTAGAGGTAATAGGCATGTATCTGATAGGTATCTAATGGAGGCTTCCCCACTGACCCTCACTATGATTATTAAGCTACATCTGGAGGGTTTTTAGCCAAAAAGGAAACATGAACGTAGTAGGGAGTCTCAACTTGTAGTGCTTTTCCTTGCACCAAAATGGTTATGAAATCATAAGATGGAAAAATCATGAAACATGTCCCAATTTAGCCTTTCGGTATTAGTTCTTTCAGAAAAGAAACATTGACCATTCATTTCCATCGTGCCCTTTGGGTTAGCCAACTCAGTCACTGCAACATGGTTCATGGTAGAGGGGCATGTTGAGGATTTATTAAGCTATCAATTCATAGATATTCTGCGTTGTGTGCTGGTTTGTATACAATAACCCAATGCGGTCTAACCCTGATTTGGTTTATTAACTGGAAAACCAGCACCCATGGCAGAATATCTATGAATTAATGGGTTTATCACACAGATTCCTCCATTTTGTATTAATTACTTAGCTTGTAACCCCAAAATAAATGCAGGAGAAGACATTTTGCAAGTGAAGACGCAATAAAACCCATTATGAAAAAAAGAGGCAAATACTTTAAACGTTTACAGTTTAGACTTGTTTAATTGGTATGATGTAACTATTTTCTTTGAAAAATATATTTTCTGGCTCTCTAGAGTATATGTTTTAAAGATTTCATCATGATAGCCCTAAAATGCAAGTGCAAGTGACCTGGTTCGCTGTGCCATGGCCATGTTGCCACTGCCAGGAAAGTGACACACTTTTGGTGAGAGGATTATAAGTCAAGAAGGTGAACGCCCAGCCATACGTTCTTCTTTGCACACACATTTTCCATAGAATCCAAGCTTGGCATGTAGATTCATTCAGGTTACAGAAACTGTAGGATCCACAGATGATGTTCGCATACTGCTTTTCTCCATACTTAAGTCAGAACATAAGAGAAACTATTGCGCCCCTCCAACAACACAGGGGATCTTATGTATCACACCGATTTCCAAAGTTAACTTGGGTATACAATGACAATTATGAGGAATGAAGAGTTACAATTGATACCTGCTAGGTATTGAGTGCTTTGTCTTCTTCTGAGTGCCAGTGTGTCACTGGAGGCGTGATGGCAAAGCCTATAATTATGATTTACCTTACAATAATCACAATGGGCTAGCACACGGTATGACTGGCAGCTGCAAAAAGCACTGATGAGGGCATAATCATAGGGTACAGCTGATGAGATAACAGCTTGCCTGCTGAATTATCGGGGATAATGATGTCACTGTAACATAATAGCTACATAGTGATGGGTCCAATTTGCAAAAATTGGCATGGACCTTACCCGGATTGAGGTCATACGATGCCTCTTCCATAAGGCACCAGGGTGGAATGGGGCAGGCTGTAACCCAGGTGTAATGGTTGTCATATTCAATATACATCTCTGCAAAGACCACGTTGGGGAAACTAGGTAGCCCAACTTAGCAGTAGTTGAGAAAATTGTTTCCTGCCAGTCTGCTTGGATAGATACATACTACATATGCACTGCGAAAAAAATGTTGTTGCAATAATGGCGCATTCCTCGAGCAAAGGTCGCCAGAGATCCATCTTTATTTCCACAGAGATTCATTGTACATTTTAAGTACAACTGTACTGCCACTTGGGGCTCCTTGTAAATACAACACTGGTTCAGCAATTTTCAATTATGGTGGTCCACTGTACAGTCTTACAAGGATCCTGGGTAGATTCAACAGTTATTTTTATAGTGTGTCTCTTGTGTAATAGGACTTTTCTGTGAAGCATTCTAAGAACATGAGGAGGCTGCCCCAGAATGCACCATACATTACATCAATATAGCAAGCATGCATGGCAGTATGTGCTTAGTGCATCATTGTTATTATAGTAAAATGTATTCTCCAGTCCAGTTAAGGTCATATTGTTATTTATTTTATAGTTAATCAGCTTCTGAATATCAACTCAGATACAATATATGGTTATATTCAATGTTTTGAACATTTATCCCACTAGATATGTTCCAGTTATCATTGTAATTCTTGATAGCTCAGTAATTTGGTCATACAAAAATGTGAAGATGTGACTGTCATAAAAAATAAGCGGCACTGCTGCTAATGAGAACTTATGACACCGCTAGCTCTTACAGGGTGTCGTCTCCAGACTGACAAAATGAGAGTGACCCAAGAGCTGACCGTTGCCATCATTTGGCATGATTGTTAGACAATCTGATGTGGCAAGAGTGCAGAAAGCAATCACCTTGGTTGCTTTTTGTCAGGAGAAATTGCCATCATGAGGGAGAGAACAGAACACTACCGGATGAGATACACTCTAAAAATGTAACAGTTGAATATATCCGGGTTCCTCATAAAACTGAAAAGTGAACAACTATACATGTGTTGCAGTGAACCAATGTGGTTTTGCAATGAAGCCCAAGATGACAGTACAGAGGTACAAGTAATCTCCATGAGAAAAATGACGGATCTCTGGCCACTTTGTGACAAATATTTCGCTTTAAATTCAACATCATTTTATTTTTCAGTGTAGAAAAGCATTTTCTTTCTTTATTTTACTATCTGGCTTTGGTGGTATGTATAGGTCTCTCTTAAAAACCTAGATAAAAAGAATAGTTTTAGGCCATAGTCAGCAGGGTGATGAGCCCCTTTGAGCTTGGTCTATACAGGTTTTAAAACTGAACGAGGTGAACAGTGTCGAATCATGGTCAATGGAGCCAGGACCCAGGCGAACGAACCACATAAACCTATTTCCATGTGTGCATGAAGTTAAATGACCTTTTTTATAACTAACTCTACACAATTCATGTAACAGGTATGATTATCTATCTATAAACAGACACTGCGGTTTGAAACTCCATAACTTAGAACCAGTAATTGTAGGTAGTGCCCCTATAACTGTTCAGTGTAATTATTACATAGCATTTGGTTGGGCAGTCGTACTGCTGCAATCACTACATGACCAATACTAACCTGCTCAAATGTCACTAAATTTAGGGTCCTTACTACTACTTAAAGGTGGGCATTCATAGTATTTTATGAAATGGTCTCCTGTGGTGCTTAAGGTTCTGTTCCCATATATTATAATATATCTTTTGACTCTGACTGGCCATAAGACTTAAGTACACACATACTTTTAACTATTAGGCTGTCCCATATATTTGTCTAAATCATAATTCTTCAAGGTACGTGATTCTAGAATCGATGATTCAACAAATATTGTCAAAAATTCCTAAATCATTGGTGTTAATGAATTTCAACCTAGAGAAATACAACTAACATATGGAATATTCAGGACTGAAGCTTGAAGGACTTAGTTTCTGGTCTGTTTTTCGATGTCAATGCTATTACACTGCGCTTATTCAGGACGGTGCTGTGAGGAGCTCAGGTAATCTACAGCAAAAGGTGGGTACTATTAATGGAAGGCTTTTGACAAAGGATAACTGCAAGCAAAATAAGAACCCAAAAACTTTACTTTCCCCAGAGAGAGATGTACATTATGTCAAATTATCATGTGATGAAACATTTATGAATATCATACAAAACTCATATCATCAGCTCTTCTGTGCTGATGCATGCCTGCATCTCATGTGATTTTACGTTACATGTTCATCTTAAATGTCAAAATAGTCAGAGCTCGCCTGTGGCAAAGTAAAACTGGTGTTCATCCCAAGTGGCTGAAGAAACCATAAAAAAAACAATCTTTATTTATGACAACTATGTTACCATCTGAATTGGCAACTATTCTTTATTTGCACGAAATACCCTTTACTCAGGTATGATTCAGTAAATAACACAGATCCTCTTGTATGGAATGTTTGGCGATATTTTTGACGATTCATAGAAAGGACCGCCAAATGCACGGCCCACTTTGGTAAATTCATGTTTATGAAGATACATTTATTATTGTCATGGTTAGGGAGGGAATTTGAATAGTAAACCATGTTTTAGGAAACATGGAAAGACTGATGGCAGAGATTTACTTGTGCAGAGTTTGTGTCCAAACTTTCTCTATGGGATAAAAGTTGAATGTAATCAATTATATTTTAAGTTGCAAAACATAACAGCCAGCATGAATGAAACAGCATAAAGTCTGTTCAGTCAAATCCAGTGCCTCATTGTGCAATTATTTTAACCACAAAACCTCATTTTCCTTGCAGTAAAACAGTTTGGGAATCATCAGATGAAAAAATCATGAAACTGGTACCAATTTAGCCTTTCGGTATTAATTAGTTCTTTCAGAAAAAGAAATAGTGACTGTTCATTTCCATCCTGCCCTTTGAGGTAGCCTCTTTAGTCACACTATAACAGTGTCAGTGGTAGAGGGGCATGTTGGGGATTTATTATTTGCTACATAGTGGACTGAATCTATGTATAGGAGATTAATTTAGTATTACTTTGAAAGAATATTCTTTCATTGAAATAATCATTGACTGGAATGATGCATCATTGTATTTAATGCATCCTGCAACAGGGTTTGATACAACCCTCAGACTTACAGAGGGTGGGAAAACGATTAGTGCCCCAGTGGCGCCACCCTCGGAACTAATTTTGTAGCATATAGGATGTTTCCCAGTCCGCGGCGCCCCATCCCTCCTTTGAATTCACTGCCGCACCGGGAGGCCGTGTTCAGACTTTTTTTCCCTTCTACCCGCTCCTTTTTCTCAAGTTTTCCTGTTACATTACCTACGGTCTTGGTTATCCACAATGATGACTCCCATATACCATGGTCATTTCATACCGTGACAATTGTGTTCTTTACACTTTGTGTTTATCTCACAACCAGCCTATACCCGGTTGTAATACTCAGTGGTTTCAAGTTTTAGTTTATTTACTCGTTTATTGTCCCTTAGTTCTCAGACTTTATAAACTCGTACCATAATCTGTACTGAATGTTCATACACTACAGATTTTAATAAACTCTCCATATCATCAGCCTCTCGTTTGGATTCATTGACATGGTCGTTTCATGCTGGGAGGAGTAGTTTAATCAGAATGCAAATCTTTCATGAAATTCATTCAATACCGCATGCTGTGAATTGCATCAAAACATGCATGTTTTTGTCTCACAAACCTGATGGTTTTCAAACAAAATCTATGTCTTATAGTAATTTAACTTACGAATCACCATCAAGGTCCTACTACATGTATTATCTTATCTCTATTATACTCCTCATTTTATGAGGACTAGAGAATTCTGAAATATAAATGTTAAGAACCCAATTCCCCAGTGAAGAGATATCACAACATTTTATAATGGAGGAATACTTAACTCAGGAGGGTCTTGCCAAAAAATGACAAGGAAGAACCTCTTAAATTTTCTTGATCCAGCACTGATCGAAACATGCATGACCTAACACGTTTCCACAATATTGCCAAATAATTTACAGTAGAATGCATGGAAAACTTGTTTTCAGGTGTAGGAAAATGTGCGCTTTTAATCTAAACAAGTTTGTGAAAAAATATTTAGCTATAAAAAACATGCACGTTTTGCTCATGTTTTCTCTTTGGCAAGACCCTCCTGAACACAGGAGGACTTTCTAAAGTATGCCACTGCCCCCAACCACACGGGGGGGGATTTTATGTATCACACTGGTTGCCAAAGTTAACTTGGGTATACAATGACAATTATGAGGAATGAGAGGTTATAATAGATACCAGCTAGGTATCAAGTGCTTAGTCTTAGGACTTCTTCTGAGTGCCAGTATGTCACTGGAGGAGTGATGGCAAAGCCTATGATTATAAGTTACTAATAAACTAATGTATGGCTAAGTGTGAAGCCACTGGGGTTCCGTATCAAGTTCTATGGGTATGAGGCAGAGCCATACCTAAATGCATTTATACCACAATTAACCCTAATCAATCAGCTGGATTATCACGGATAATCATGCAGCTGTAACATAATAGTTACATGGCAATAATTGAGGTCGTACAGTGCTTTTTCCATAAGGCACCAGGATGAAACAGGGCGGACTGTAACCGGGGAAAAATGTTGTCTAAATATCGGTGCTTTCCTCGCCGAAAAGTTGCCAGAGATCAATTTTTATTTCCACAGATATATTCCTTGTTCATTTGAGTACCACTGCACTGCCATGTGGAGCTTCTTGTAAATACAACACTGGTTCAGCACTTTTCAATTATGGTGGTCCAGTGTACAGTCTTACAAGGATCCCTGGTAAAAAGTGTGTCTCTTGTGAGTTGAGTTGAGTTTTAACAGGTTTATTGGCAGAAATCATACATGTGTAATGGGACTTTTCTGGGAAACATTCCAAGAAGGTTATGAATATAAAGACCCAACCCCAGAATGTACCATACATTGCATCAATATGGAAGTACATGCTTAGTTCATCCTTGTTATTATAGTAAAATGTGAAGTCTCCAGGTCAGGTTAGGTCATAATAATCTTATAATCAGTCTGAAGATCAACTCAGCTACCATGTAACTATATTCAATGTTTTAAAGATCCACCCCATTAGATATGCTCCAGTTATCATTGCAAATCTCGATAGCTCAGTAATTTGGTCATAAAGAACTGTGAAGATGTGACTGTCATGAAAGCAAGCGGCACTGCTACTAATGACAACCCAAGACACTCTCATAGGGTATCATCTCGGGAGTGACAAAATGAGAGCGACCTATGAGCTGACAACCGGCCATCATTTGGCACCATTGTTAGACAATGTGATGTGGCAAGAGTGCAGGAAGCAATCACCATGATTGCTTTTTGTCAGCAGAAGCTGCCATCAAGAAGGAGAGAAGAGAACATTACCTGATGAGATACACTCTAAAAATATAACTGTTGAATATACCAGGGATCCTAGTAAAACTGAACAGTGAACAGTGTTTTGCGATGAACCAGTGTAGTTTTGCAATGAAGCCCTAGATGGCAGTATGGTGGTACGAATAATCTCCATGAAAATAATGACTGATCTCTGGCAATGTTGAGACAAGGGTTTCACTGTTACTTTGACAACATTTTATTGTTCAGTGTGGAAAGGCATTTTCTTCATTTTTTTAGCTGTATCTCGCTATGGTGGTATATATAGGTCTCTTTAAAACACCTAGATAAAAAGGTTTAGGCCATAGTCAGTGATTAGCTCCATTCAGCTGGGTCTATACAGGTTCTAACACCCACTAGGTGAATAGCATAGAATCATGGCCAATGGAGCCAGGACCCAGGTGAATGAGCTACATAAATCCAATTTGCATGTGCACATGTAGTTCAATGATTTTTTATAACTAACTGTACACAATTCATGTAACAGCTGTGATTATCTATCAGGTCTCGAGGCCATCTCTTAAGGTACTACTACTGCAAACAGCCACTGCGATTTGAAACCCCAAAACTCAGTAAAAGTAATCATGGGTAGTGCCCTACAACTGTTCTGTACGTTCAATACTTATAAATATTATAGTTATTACAGATCATTTGGTTTGGCAGTCGTAGTGCTGTAGGAACTAGACAATCAACCCAGCAAATTGTCGTTATCTGTCGCCATGATTGGTCATCAATGGTGACTCCTTTCTGAGTGATAACTCACTGCGTCATCTTTCGCCACTGTGTGTCAGTCTCACATGGCATGGCGATTTATCACAACAGTCGCCAACATGATCTCACTCACTGCGTGAGTTTGTGCCACCCCTTGTCATCCCTCACAAAGCATGGTGACTTATCACCACCATCGCCCACATGGATCTAACTCACTGTGTGAGTATGTGCCACTGCCTGTCAACTCTCAGTCAGAATGTCAACCTTTCACCTGCATTGCCACATGGCTCTCACTCACTGCGTGAGTGTGTATCACTCCTAGTTAATCTTCTCTCAAAATGGCGGCTTATCACCACCATTGCCAACATTGGTCTCACTCAATACGTGAATTTGTGTCACTCCAAGTCAATGCTCTCTGAGGATTGCATCATCTGTCACTCACTCTCACTCACAGTGGCAACTTATCACCACCATTGCCAAAGTTGTTGAGACAGCACCACTGTTCAACATGTAGCCTATCTAGGAATGTGGGCATGAAGTATAAGTCCCATACGTATCAAATGTGCTTTGTTTCACACTGATTTCCATGTTGAATCAAACAAGATTATATAGAGAGAATATCAATTGAATTTAGATAGAGGTATCTCTAAAATGAAAGCAACTATCCATAAACACCTTTTCTCTGGTTACAGGAAAAATACATAGGGAAATATCAACATGAACACCTTGTCTGTGGTTAGAGGGTAGATACATATGGCAATACCTTCTCTGGCAAAACATACTTTGATCTGGCAGATGGGAGGCTGCATGATTACCAATGTCGATGATCATGAGCTTTTCATCTAACAAGGTGAGTGATCACCAGCGTCGCCATCACTGGTGAGTCTGAGTGATCACCACTCTCGCCATCCATGGTGAACCTGCGCTATGACGTGGTGCGCATTTCATCTAGCAAGGTGAGTGATCACTCGTGTCGCCATCCCTGGTGAGTGTGGGTGATCAAGATCCTCACCCTCTGTGGTGAACCTGTGCTATCATGAGGTACATGTTTTATCTAGCGAGGTCACTGATCACAATCCTTGCCATCCGTGGTGAATGTGTATTATGACATGGTGTGCGTCTCATCTAGCGAAGTGAGTGATCACTCATGTCGCCATCCCTGGTGAGGATGAGTGATCACTCATGTCGCCATCCCTGGTGAGGATGAGTGATCACGATCCTCGCCATCCCTGGTGAACATGTGCTATGACGAGGTGCGTGTTTCATCTAGCGAGGTGAGTGATCAACCGCGTCGCCATCCCTGGTGAGTCTGAGTGATCACCATCCTCGCCATCTGAGGTGAGGCCATGTGATCACCACCATTGCTATTCCTGGTGATCTTGTGCTATAGCGACGTCGTGTTCCATCTAGCGACATGTGTGAGCCACTTCACACAGGTTGACGAGGAGTCACGACAATTTGCTGGGAATACTGCTAGGCTCTAGTGTCACTAAATTAATGGTCCTCACTACGACTTGAAGGAGGGCAGTCTTAGTGCTAAGACATCATCTTAAGAAATACTTTTAGAATTCCCTAAATATTTTGTTAGACAACGTCAGAAACGATAATGTCACTTTAGCAGGTATATTCCTGGGATATATTTAACGTACTTTTACAGATCAGCTATGAATGTAGGGCATGGCTATGCGGGAAGATTACTTTTCGGGTCAGTGGTGTATTCATTTTCAGCCAGGCTGGGTTCAGGAAGTAGAGGATTCAAACTAAAATTTCTACAGTATTTGGGGCATCCTGGATGAGTGGACAGATTTACACCTCATTAAACTAGACTAGAACAGCGTGCCAACCCCCTACAGGGAACTGTTGAGTCACTCTCTGAGCTCATAGGGTTGTGAGAGCACCTCTACTACTACTACCAGTGATCTATCTCCTCTCAGTGTTCAATTCTAATACATCGCCATGTAAGCATTATAATTCAATGTAGGATGCTTTTTGTATATGGAGGTTTTAATTTGATATATCTTAAATCAATTCATTATTATGTATCATATGGAAAGGCATTCCATGAGGTCATTTTTGCGAATGTTAGATTGTTTTAAAAATTCACTTTAAGGTAATTGATAATTCCTTGTTTCATCTATTTTATACGCAGTGTGGTGCCTTTATCTATAATCGCACCATTAAGAATGGTCTAGGCTGAATTGCATCCAGGTGTAGACCAACTGACATTAACAGTGCATAAAGTTTCCCATGTGTGGAGATGCGAGTGAGATATATATGTTTACATAGCCTGCATAATGTGCTGATGTTTGTTGCTCTATGGACTCACTTTCAAAGTTCCATATGTGAATTGCCCTAAAGGTGAATCAATGAATGTCGTGGCAAGATATATCATATGATTTTTTCTGCTCTTCAAAACAACTTAATTAGATGTAGGAGGGAGGTCTAACATTGGTATTTGGAAATAATTGTTTCCTTACTGCCTAAGGCTAAGTGCAAGAAAGCCAATCCCCCCCCCAACACAACTGGTAGGGACGACATAATTATTGTTACTATATCCCCTCCCCACAGCCACATTTTGGAATAATATGGGAACCCATAAAAGCTATCAAGGACTGCATTCATGACTTAATTAAGAAGATACCAAAGCAACTCTCCCACTTGGTCATTATATATCTACCATTTTAATATCATCAAACTTTACCGCTCCCCATCCCCTCCTCATACACATAACGTATAGACAGTTCATTTTCTGGCCCGTGTCACGTTTCATAAAGATTTGATTGAAACAGTTATGAAATAAAAGGTAAAACGTCTACTTACTCACCTGATAGATAGACTGTCCATTACCAATTTAGACTATATCAAGTTCAGTTGAGATGGAATACGCTGGAACCCCCCCCCCCTTCCTGTTCAGGAGCAAGGACTTATTTCACCCATATATATATATATATATATATATAGATTCTATTGAACGGCAAAATGTAGCATAAGTCTATTTTTTCATTGAAGTAAGGTGTATGGGATCCTTCCCAGGACCACCCCCCCCCCCAATCAGCCATAATAAGGAAGTATAGACACTTATTGAATGATTGATGGAACATTTTAAATTCATCCAGACATCTTCCATCCAATAGGTATCGAAAGGGAAAGATTTCATAATTTGAACAATGCATAAAACTCGAAAAATGCTCGAAAAATGCTTTCCACTCTCGAGGAGAAAGCTTGGATGTGTTCCTTTTTTATGCCGTCTGTCAGACTTAATCCTGTCTATCTGAGTGAGGGGAGGGGGTGGAGGTAAGGGGGTGGAAAACACAGTTAATGACTTCGCATTAAGCCATTAAAAAACACTTTTTGTTTTATTTCTGGTCGGCATAGTTCCCAATTGTCCACCGAAATATGTAAAAAGTAGGCGCAGGGATCGAATTACGCCTGCACGTAATGGGCTCAAGTTGTGTTCGCTAATTCAGCACTCTGTTTGTCAACTAACCTGCTTAACACAAATACATTGTGTGAACATGTGCTACTGATATTCGCCTAGCCATATTCAAATGCTTAATTATGATTGATACATCATACATACACCCCAAAAATCAACTTCTCCCCAGTATTGTCCCGATTGGGTAAATAACTGGGCTTCATGCCCCTGAGTCATCCAATATACAAAAGGAAATACATCTATGATCAGATAGATAGAAAAAAAACGAAATATGCAATACACCTGGCTTTCAATAAGGCACAAACTATGCTATGTAATTTAATTTATAGTGTGAGTGCTTTATTAAGAATAATATGAAACAAATCGGCGCCTTAGTGCAAAAAGAGTTGTAATATCGCATCTGCATTAATTAATAGTAAAATGCACCTTAGTGAAGGGATTCCATACACTATATGTAAATGAGTATTGAATGAGTTCGATAATTTCATTATTTTGAAATGAAAAACCTTACTTACCTCTTGACATTGTTTTAGGGTAGAACATTTAGTGAAATGCCACTAATTAATGATATTGAAAATTGACGTAGATATGACTATAAGGGGCGAATATAATGCGTAATGTGGATGTCTGCTTATTTAGCTCACCATTAGCGTTAGCCATGATCCTCTGACAAGAATTAGTCCTGTGAGTGCAGTATTATTAGTAATTATTGAGAAATGCCCTCCAGGTCTCCTGCTATCCTTCACCTTCACGATAACATTTGTAAGTGTAACCTCGGTGCGCTCTTCCCCCGTACAAATGATCATGGTTGACAGTAGTTCTTCTATTTGAAGGCTAGGACTTTGGTTTGGGAAGCCCTGGAGCAACCAGTTGGAAACCTGAGAAGATGATGGCTCACTGGAGGCGGGGCCCTGGAGAGGAGTAATCCTGGATAGAGCTGGCGTGGCGTACCCTCAAATGTCTGTCTTTTTCGCTGCTAATCCATTTGGATATGTCCACAAGTCATGCGCTGAATCCCAATCAGTCACCATGGCCCGGTTTGAGATTGAGTACCAAAGGCAGCCTAAATTTGGCCGGTGTTCTTTTTTCAGGCAGCTGCCTCTAGCCAGAACTAAGGTGTAGTATACATGTAGTGTAGGGTTTGCGGCAGGGTTGAGGCAGGAATGGTGTATGGGGTAGAGGTCGTTTGGCTAGCTCGACTGTAGTCCCTTATCCCAACTCTGTGCAAAAAGGTCCTGAAAATAGGAACAGTTGCCAAGGAATGATCAATGATGCCATGGTTACGTAGGATGATGAAATGCTGGAACCTTTTTACTCCCTTCAAGTTCAATGTTCAAGTCCAAATGGTGTCATATTCGCAGTCTATAATGAGTGGGGAATGGCCCCTGCCATAAAATTGTATTATGCTTCAAAATGTGGATTTGTATGTATACTTTTAAACATGACGCGGTTCCACCTTTGATCTGCAAATCAAGTATAATACTTTACTGTGCCTGTTATATACTTGCAAAACGGTCATCGAGGCTACATGGAGGCCATTTCTTAACAAACCATGACTGGGCCCTTCGTGCCTACCATAGGAAATGAAATAACTTTAAGCCTGAATTGTATGGCTAACAAATCCTAAATCAGTGTTTCTACCGGACATTCTTTCCTACTATATATAATGTAAAAGGAAAAGGATTTCTGCACCAGCTGGTGAAAGCTACCTAGACTAAAGACAAGAGGCACTGGAACAACTGCCCACCCCTGAAGCCTAGCAGGGATTTGTGGGCTTTAGACCACGCTCCGTATGACCTTAATCCTCTAAGTTAGCCCAGACCCTTGAGGTGCTCTGAGCGATTCGAAGGCTTCGTTCCCTTCCCACTTAAGACGGCTCAGAGAAATGCAGCCACACTGTTTGTACATTTTAAGGAAACTGTCCTAAACACATTAAATTTTAATAAACTGATGATTTTACATATTATACTTTTGCTATCTCCTGTTGAGAAATCGAACATTGTACAGGATTCATTCTGCAGGATACATTTAATTTTCTTTCAAATGTATGCATGTACGCTCCAGGAGAAGGTCTTCCTTGATTCTTTCTCAAATAGAATCTATTTACCAGCACACAGCTGGCAACATATTGACAGTCCCAGTATTACTAAAATTGAAATCAGAACACACAGATAAAAGTGGGAACGAATACCTTATATGATACATTGTTCAAACTCGACACTAGGCTACCAGAGATCCACAGCGGGATACAATTTGCTTTAACATGTCAATAAAATCTACTATTGGAATGCACAGGCTGCTAGTCACATAGACAGATGTTCTCTGCTGTCAGGCATGAAGCTGGCTGCCCTCAGGCAGTTAGCATCCTTCCCCCATGTTTTACAGCACGTCACAGTAACATCTTCTATCCCTTGGATCCATTACCTTTTACCTCTTCAATGTCCATATACATAGCGCATTAGGTTTGTATGTTCATTAGTCATCAAGATCCATCTATCTAGCCTATAGGCCATGGACTACACCCTCCAAGTAGTACGGAAATGTACTGGTATTTGTAGTTGTAGGGATTCATGTGGAAAGGCCTACCATGAGATAATACCCTCCAGATCTGCATTCACGCCTCACGCCGACCTTTCACTGATGTACCAACACCACATGGTTAATTCAATAAAGTACTATTTGGTCCTTAAAGGCTTCAATCATCCTATGAGCTTCTCCCAGTCTCACCTACTCACAGTGAGTTGCTCCTTCTGCTGCTTCCTCAGTACAGGAGCTGCTCAGGTGATTCCATGAAGCCTGTCTTAAAGGGACCTTTTCTTTATCTAATGAAGATAAAAGCTTTTAAGACATATGCAAGTGGATTAGTTATGAACACAGATAACCCTACTGTCCTACATGTAGGACGCCTAAGTGACATCATGAGATGAGGTCTATATCCACACATAAAATTATGATACAAGGAAGTAAAATGTTGCATCCTAGGCACAAGGCTTCCAAAAATGCTCCATACAGGTTTTCTTAGGTAATTTTATGACATTACACACATGTCCCAAAACACTTACTACTTAGGGAATTATCTTTTACTATAGATTTTAACCTTCACAGAGGGGACAGATGCCCAACGTCCTACTGTTCTATATGTAGGACGGTGCATATCTCTGGATCTGCTATAGATAAAACTTTGTAATTTCTTGTATGGCATAAGTGGCCATATATAAGCCTAATTGTCAGTTTCTGGCACTCTGTTGCAGGAATTGTGGTTTCCATGGCAACCAAAAGAACGCAAATTTCAAAGGACAATAGTCCTACACACAAAAAAAATTCTAAATATCTTAGGCTGTTCGCCTAACATTTGTTGGAATTGCTAAGGTAAGTTGGGAGTTTGCACGTCGCCAAACCACCGAAGTTTTCTTGGGAGTTTACGCCTAACCCTTAGGAGAAATCAGGCAAGTTGGGCATTCTTCCTAACTTGCCTTAGACTTTTTCACTAACTACATGGACTATTTCAATACCCATAATACCCATTCTTTTATTTTGATCCAAACTCCACATGGATTAAGACACTCAGAATAGAGCCTCTCCATTTGAGAAGCAAGTTAAATGCCTCATATCATTTTCATTTGAAACCCCTGAACTTAGTTGTTCGGGGTTTGACTCATAGGGCCATAGATGTGGATATATGAGAAAATTGAATTTCCAGAGAAAAGGTGTTTTAATTCTTCTTCCTTGCTCCATCAATAACATAATAAACCTATAGGCTGTATTCTGTTAAGCCCTATGCCAGGTTGAATGGTGAAGGCTTTATCATGTCAATAGTCATTAGAAGTACCATTAATTTAACATTTGTAGGCCTTTCCATGATAGACACTTCCCATAATAGTCCTCATACAAACCACACTGCCACCTGGTGTGAAGAAATCTGCTAACCCTTAGATAAAACTACTAACCCCTTAGACAAAAAGACCGCTTTTCTCTCTTGGCTAAATCAAGCCAGCTTGCCTGAACAGGTTAGTGAATACAACTAACATGTTAGTAAAAATATTACTAACATGTTGGGTATTTTGCCTAATCAGTGGTTTTGGCTAAGTTAAATTAGTATTTACTAATTTGGATTTTTTTCTGTGTAAGTCCTACTGTCCTACATGTAGGATGATAAGCAAACCCTCAGTGGTTTTGGCTAAGTTAAATTAGTATTTACTAATTTGGATTTTTTTCTGTGTAAGTCCTACTGTCCTACATGTAGGATGATAAGCAAACCCTCATATCTCTGCATACGGTGCAGGTAAAGATCCAAAATATTATACTGGGCATATTTGGTCAGATTTTAGTCTACTTATCAATTTTGTCAGCACTCTATGACAAAAATTGCCACTTTAGGGCTATCTGGGTTAATACTAGGATGGTAGAATGGCTGGTGCCAAACTTATTATGACATGCTTGTGCATTGACAATGGCAATTCAAACCTTCTTTAGGTCGGGGAAAATGATATCTCTCATAGCAATTGCAGTACTTTAATTACCATACAGATGATTAGATGTTTTTCGTCATCTGATTATAAATTTGGATAAATCAGCCTGGGAGAATTGAAAAGAAAAGTATATATGCTTTATACATGCTTTGTCATCTATGTTGTCAATGGTCTTTATCTATGTATCATCATTAATTTTGAGATAAAGTGTCCTTAACGAGAATGTTGACAAACATCTTGTCAAACATAAACCTGGCATAAAATGAACATCACCATGTTTTCAATGTGAATAACATGGATTATGTCTGTGTATATTTTGCCAACCTCCATACGTTTTCCCTGGCATGGGGCCTGTTGGAGTACGACCCGGTTGTGCTGGAAATCTGCCACCACTCCACCCCTCCTTCCTGCTGACTAGAGTACACCTGTTCAGTAGGGTGGAAAAATGTGGCCCACAAATCTCACCCACACTACTAGTAGTCTAAACCATTCCTCAAGAGGTCATTTCTTAAGGTACTACGATTGCACGAATTCCTGTGCTATTCTTATGGCTATTTTTGTATGACCTTAGGGGAGGAGTCGGAGTGTGTTAAGGTGGCTGCCGGGAATTTACTAAATGTAATTAGAATTTCGCCATATTCTCACCAGAGTCTCAAAATGATTTGTACTGCTGATATGTGCAAAAATAACATGGGGGTTTCATGCATATTTTTGGGATACAGAAGATTCAACCCTACATAGGATCTTATAGTGATTTGTCACATAAATCCCCAGATTCATATCCAAATGTAATTAAACTTCTCCAGCACTTAGATTGTCAGCATATCTTTCCAGTAGATACAATATTGATATATGGTCCCAGGCATATTTCTGATGTTTTGGATTGTTGAAATAACAAATGCAAGGACTTGGGTACCAGGCCCATAGCCAGAGGGGGGCTCAGGGGGCTCGAGCCCCCCCCCCCCCCATGGGAGCAAAATTATGTGCAGTTCCACCCTCCCAGAGTTTTTTTTGTTTGTTTTAAACTGTGACATATTTTTCTGAAAGGAGCAAAAATATTTTGATATGGTTGGGTGGAATCCCATAGAAAATGTATTGGTTGAGCAGAACTCTTTTGAGTAGTACTGCTCGGCGTGACTCAAAGGGTGGAACTTGGACCTGAAAGGGCAGAACTCATCAAGAGCATGAGAGGGCAGAACTTAGGTGAGTTGAACTAACAGGGGGTCGCACCTAAAAAAATCACCCATTTTGCATACTTTTTTTTCAAAGTTTTTCTGGAGGAGCATGGCCTTGGACCCCCCCCCCTCCCAGCTTTGTCACTGCGCTTCACTTGCGATTTTCACAGCTTCACCACTCAAATTTTTCCATCAAGTTCCACCTAAATTATTTGAGTTCCCCCCCACCACCAGTGAAGTCTGGCTACAGGCCTGGTTAGAATAGTGACAGGTGGATCATCTAGCTTTTGCTAGGTGGCCTTACACAGCAGTCCCCATGGATCATTGGTAAGTTCTCTGCCTTACTCTCAGGGGACCTAGGGTTCAAATCCAAGCCATGCCTTTTTCTTTTTTGCATGTTTCGTTTATACATAATGCCAATGCACCACAGAGACCCCTGGTGCCAAAATAGTGAACCAACAAAACCCACCAGCCACCGTAAGTACTATCTTACAGGAGACCTTTAGTAGAATCACAACGTTGCTGCCTTAAGCTCTAAATCAATGGTCCCTAACTGTTCAACAAAAGAATTGTTTAAGAATCTCTTTTTGATGTCAATACAGTGCCTTAGTATTAACTGTAGTTCATTACCAATAGTCTAGCTCTCTATACGCTGCTAGGATATATCCTAGCAGTGTATAGAGAGGGTTTCAAGTCGTCCTTGTTGTGGTCCGTCGTAGTACTTTCGGAAAAGAGCTCCAGTGATCTTATACCAATCTTAATTTGGATGTGTTTCCTGAAATCGGATATGTTACCTAGTCTGCCAGTCCTGGATCCTCTACTCCCTTCTCGCCATCTACACCAACATAATCAGCCACTTTAAGAAAGATCTGCTAAATGCCATGCCATTGCCATTATTACCACCCCCGTCAACCCCTTCCAGCTTAGGATTAGATACAATAAAACACGGTATGACCAGCGCTTAATGGAGGCATACCTGTCATTTCAATCGTTAGGCACCCACAGAGGTAAAAATGTTCTAGGAGGTGTATGGTATTTCATAATAATACTGGTTAACATTGCTGGGAGTCACATTCCAGGACCTATAGTATTACAACACCATGTTTCTTTTTGCTAAGCCTCATGAATGGTTGCTGGGGTTGGCAAGTCAAAACAAATGGACTTCTGCCATGAGTGTTGTAAATGTAATAAGTGAGAACACAAGTTCTTCATTCTTTTATTCATAATTTCATTTTTTTCTTTTCCATTTCAGCGTATTTCTTATTGAGCATTGTCCATGCATGGTAATCTCATATTGATGGTTATTTATTTGATTTAGCAAAAGCAACTAAATTGGTAGTCATTGGTCTGAGTATGTATGGTGTCATTTATCTCAGATTTTGCCAACAGGAAAATAGCCAATTACATTTAACTAAAAGTATGATTGGAAAACGATATTGCTCCACTTTCGCGATGCTAAATTAACTGCATCAGAAGGTTACTTTCAATTCTGACTCTCCCTTCACCACAGAAAAAATTTTCTTTTTCTATTCGGTAAAGTTTATCATGATATAAAGTTTATCATGATTAAATTGTGTCCATATTCATCTGCCCTATCGAAGTTTTGCAAGCGCTTGCAGATTTTTTCAGTCTCTGACTCTTCTTTTCACAGTGAATCTAGTGAACTTTAGAGATACAGATAAATGAATTGGAAAACAATTTAATGTCAATTAATCTATTGAATATCGGAAGAGAAATCATATCCCTGTTTCATAATGTGTGGGATATTATCCTGTATCGTTCAAGGTCGGTCACTACCAATGAATCAAAACCTAGATTTACCCCATTTTTTTGTCAGATGTAATCTATATCATCTAGAAAACGATTTATAGTATGAAAAGTAGGGGGTCCTTACTAATTTTTCTAATATTGAATTTTCAAAAATAAAAGTTGTTTTTACTTATTTATTTTTAACCTTGAAATTAGGAAAGAAAAGTTTGAGAATTATTTTCTGTTATTTTCATCAAACACAGAGATATGAAACTTCACAGGAGAGAACGAGATAATGAGAATGGGTATAATGGAATGGAGTTATCTTGTGGTACTAAGATATTTATTTATTTGTGTCATAATATGTAAGGTGCAACAATATGATGTTTAAGTATACAGATGTAATATTGATATTGATTTTTGAATCAACAAAGAATGAACCACATTGTGTGTCATTGATAAATATGTCGACAAAAACAGATTTATGCTAGTGCGTTATAAATAGATGACAAGGAGTCCATCCATCCATACATTGCACTTGGTTTTGTCCCCTTTCTGGACCAAATGAACTGCCCAAACGTTACAAATCCTATACCAACAATTAACCATATATTTTGTGTCTTATTTGCATTACTTATTTATTCTCTGATATATGTTCTTTGTATTGAATTTATCTCAACAATATTACATCCCTGGTATGTTGTTATATTTGTATGTTAGTGCGTTATAATTAACTTTTCCACTAGAATTATGATTAACTTTTGCACTAGAATTGGCATAACCTGAACAGCATACACTTTGTACCGTGGTTATGACAGTAAAATACTTTCAAAACTCAAACTCACAGGATGAATTAACTAATATTTGTATTTACTAAGACTTTTTTTGTACCGCCATCATTTGCATTCTGGGTAAATTTCTCACATTTCAATAAAGAGTGGGATAAATTTCCTATTATTTCACAAAAAAAAACTTTGCCTTTAAGCA
Source organism: Acholoe squamosa (assembly GCA_949317995.1). Classification (NCBI taxonomy): domain Eukaryota; kingdom Metazoa; phylum Annelida; class Polychaeta; order Phyllodocida; family Polynoidae; genus Acholoe; species Acholoe squamosa. The sequence goes on from OX439043.1 coordinate 61,667,123, forward strand.
AAAATAATGTTGACTTTGGCAAAGCCCCCCTCACCTCTGTCACCAATGGCTATGCATAGAAATAGAGCTGCCAGAGGGCAGCATCAGTTCTAGAGTGTCACACCCTCTCCTTAGTATATATATAACAACTATGCAGACTCAATTTGGTAACTAGTGCACGCCCATGCCCAGCACAGTGTTCATAAAGCATACAACACGCGTGCTGCAGGTGAAGGTTTAAGTCGACAACCAGGGCTGGACATTGACCAGCTACTGTGGCTTAGTAGGGGTGAGGGTGGGATGGGTTAGAATGGGGCTAGGGATGACAGTAGAAGGTGGGATGACTGTTAAGGAGCCTGAAAGGAGGATGGAGGGGAGGGCCGAAGGCAAAGGTCAATGGACCCTCTATATGAGTATAGGTCAAAAAGCCAGGCCATAAAGGCCGCCATTTGTTTTCACGCAAGGATAGGATCAATGGTACTTATCCACATTTAGGCATTTTGGGCCTCAGCAACCATTTCCTCATACAGTCATGTAGGCAGCATTGATCCGTACTCTACGGTCAGCAGATAACAGCAACCATCTGATGTAATGCATCCCTAGTGACACTGGTGTACAAAAGCTATGGGACCTATCATTCAAATTTGTCCACAGTACATACGTCCCAACTACATTGGATGCATCTGAAGTATTCTTGAGTTATTGCCCATTTTACTATAATATAGCATGGTAAAACACAGTAGGGGTGTCCAATGGATATGATTATACATCCGTGGTCATACAGCTCTTTCTGGTGACAGGGGACACATGGTAAGAAGAATTCTTCTTATGATATTCCCGTCACTCGTCACTGGTGACGGGCAGCCATCAGGACACCTTATGACTTTTTATATGGTGCAATCATTGCACCACATACCCTCAGACCAGCCGAGGCCTGCTGTCAGCTTCTCATGTTTAGTAAAAACCAGCTGACATCTTGACGCACAGGAGATAAGTTGTAACTCCAGACACGCTATTCTGGTAGAGCTGACTGCCACCTTGTGGATTATCGTAGCACTTCATAATTCTTATAAGTAAGGTGAGTTAAAGGCACCAAGAAAGAAATGTTGTGTGTTCATTGGGATGCTGTATACTGATTATTAAAGGATTAGGTTATAGAGTAAAAGGCTTGCTTTAGGAACACAATGAAAAAAAATATAGTCAAATGGTGAAAAGTGAAATGTGGACTAATATATGACCAAATATGGCCTGTACTAAACCTTGGCACTTCATGTCAGGTCCAGAGCTATGAGGGCATGCTTGCCATCCTACTTATAGGACAGTGCTTGTTAGGATGATATGGAAATGGTGATATGGGAGAGCTTGAAACCGGCCTATAGCACCTCAGAGAGAGGCATTGTCTTACATGCAAAACAGTAGAGGAACTTGTCCATCTTTCCTTTCTGTAAAGGTCACAATCTATACTGGCAGCAATATTTCAAATAGTGAGTGTGTTGGAAAAAGTAAGTGACATTATAAAATTATCTATATATTTAAGAAACAATGCAACATTTTTGAAAGCTTGGGAACCAGAGCTACACTTATATATCATTTATTTCACTTCCAGATATAGACATCTTCCCACATGTCACTCAGGTGCCTATACATAATGACAGAAGAGTTATGTTGGTTTGTAACCTAGTAGCCTCAGGTGCTTTACCATGCAGGTTTATTACTTAATGCACAGCCGATTATCATCTCAGTTACCAAAATGAAACAACAGGAAACCGTATTAATCAAATAGTCTGATGTCAGCTTACAATTCTCCTGCCTATTAGCATTTGAAGCCGACAAGCTTAGCACAACCAATTTGCTGTGTCAGTAAGCCAGTCGGCAGAATGCAATCAATCAATATAGAAAACCATCTTTCAAAATTGATTCAGCATCATATATGTGCTGTGGAAAGATTGTGCAGGGTGATGACTGTATTCCTCAAGTGAGCTTAGAAATGTAAGTTCCCATGGTAGGGATACGTAATGAGGGAAGCGATGATGGGAATACTTTAAAAGGCATAATAGTATAGGGATACACCTTCCCTAGAGTTGTTTCTTTTAGTTTTTCTAGTGGAGTGAGATGCATTACTTTGGTATTAAATTAGGGGTTTTGTAGGGGTGGGGGAGTTTATAAAACAAAGAAGCGTGACATATAACCATCTATGGTGTCCATCATGTTAGATCGGGCAAATTGATAGAGGCTCAGAGCACTCTTGGTATCAGTTGGGGCCCTTTGCTGTCTTAATTAAAATAAAATTAAGGAAAATAAAATGATAAAGTTGTATGTATAGCAGAGGCTCAGAATGTGGGTGGCAAATATATCTCTATTTTATTTTTTTCAGTCATGCTATTAAACTAATTGATTCTAGATGGAATCAAAGAAGGACACAGAATCAGTAACTGTCCTCAAGGCAAGGTTGTTCAAGATTATGATGGGGACAAAAGATATAACAAACATCGAGGGATGCCTTGCCTATTGTGAACAACAAGGGCAAAATGATTAAGTTGTTAGTGATACTTGTCTTCAGCAGTGTGAGTTGATTAGGATAGGAATGGTAGACTCTAGGCTATCTGATGGATTGGTGGTAAAAAGAAAACTAAGTCTTGGTATATCACGTCGAATGCTTTGTACATATTGATACATCAACATCACTGGGAAGAAATAGTTGACAGATAATGATCTTACTATTCCAGAATGTGCTCAATGATATGTTCAGCATCAAATTGAGGAAGCCATCAAGTGGGTCAAATGGGTCAAGAGATTTCACAATTATAGTTTCTGCACTAATTGAGCATTGGATATTTATTCTTTTGGCAGAGGAGGGTTCTCTAACAATCTTTTTTTTTCTGTTAAATACTTGGCCATAGACACTCCATCAAACTGAATGTAGTTAAAACTTCATGGATGAGCATTTGTAGGATGAACTGTTTAAAATGGAGTAGGGATGGAAATGACACTGGTTTATCCAGGAAATCTGGGATAATCTTATACCTAGCATTATGTTTTAATTTATTTTCTTGAAGTTGCTCACATGTTGTTAGGATGATGGGCACGTGGGGTTAGAAATATTAGAGGAATCATAATTTTTCCCTCTGTAAAGGCCAAATTTTATCCCGGCCACAATTTTCTAAATATTAGATGTTTTAGAGCGATGTCATATCTAGCTATGGATAATTACAGCTACTATATTCATGAACATAGTGATAACAAGAAGCTGGCAGTTAGTGGATAATTGATGAAAGCTCTATTGTACAAAGTACATGCTGAAGAGATGTTAACTCAGCAAATAGCTAGTTGGTAATGCTAGCAGGTGTACTAGCACCTGGCTGTATATACATAATGACCATCAGGTGTACCACCCCTAGAGGCAGGGTGTGGCACTACTGAATACATTATAGGCGAGTATCGCATAGTGAGCGATAATGGATGTTGTATAAATGGTATGATGTACAATATATGAATTAAGTAAAAACAGTCGAGTTATCTACTTATCACATTAAGAAATTGAACATTTTTGAGGGCCTGGGACCCAGATCTACATTTCCAAATCTATTAATTTTACTTCTGAATATAGACCTCTTCTCATATGTCAATCAGGTGCATACAAACATAGGGATAAAAGAGTTATGTGGGTTATTTATAAACTATTAGCTACTGATATATTACCAAGCAGATGTTATTAGACAATAATCTTCATAATTGCTTATTATTTCATACACAACTGATTATCCTCACATGCATCAAATGAAAGAACAGTGAACCATATTAACCAATTAGTCTAATGTCAGCTGACGGTTCTCTTGCATATAAGCATTCGAAGCTGAGAAGCTTAACATTAACTCAGTAAGCTGGGCGGCAGAGTACACTGACTCAATGTAGAAAACTGGTTGATTGATGATCATCAACAAGCTTTCAGAATTGATTCAACATCATAATTATGCACACTAGGAAGGTTGTACGAAGCCCAAGGCCAGGGATGGAGTATTTCCAACATACTCTACTTTGCTGGTGTTGGCTGAAGTATTTCACCAGTTGCCATTGAGGGGCAAGTAATGAGGAAAGGTGAATGATGATGGGAATACTTGAAATAAAAGCATGATAGTAGGGATACACCTTCATTAATGGTGTTTCTTCTAGTCTCTCAGTGGTGGGGGATGCACCACTTGAGTATTAGATTAGTGGTTCTGCAGGAAGGGGATTGTTTATAAAACAAAGAAGCATGACATATCACCATGCATGGTGTATATCATATGGAAGCCAGATTGATAGAGGCTGAGAGCACGTTATGATTGATTCTTTTCTTGGGCTCTTGGCTGTCTTAATCACTGCATATCACATATCCTGCGGGAAAGTATAGAATGATAGAGCTGTAGGTGTAGCAGAGGCTTGTAACATGGGTGGCATATGTTGCCCATCTGTATGTCTCACTCATGCTAACCGTTAATTGAGGTCGGGTCCAACAAGCATGAAAACAGATTAAATAGATGACGGGAAAGAGGACAAGGAAGAACGAAGGAGGAACGGAAGCATACACATGCAGGTATATAAAGGTAAAATACCTGGGTTATATTTGATTTTTTCATCTGTTGACATACAGCTCAGTCAGCTCTTGTAAGAATTTTAGCACAAACCATTGATCATTATGTTCGCCTGTATTCTATATAGGCAACGTACATGGTTACAGTAGGAGAAACATTTATTATTTGAGTTTTAAAAGACCATGGCATGGTTGAAAACCTTCTTCAGACGTGGTGGTATATTCAGTAGACTAGAGTTTTGCATACCTAGCACCAGCTTTCCACCATATTCACCCTCTGGGACGAATACGGCTGCCTCTTCCATTTAGGGTGATGGGTATTTCTACCATACAGGGGCGGATCCAGGATTTTGAGAAAGGGGGGGGGCACAAATTTTAGGGTGGGTGGTAGGCTTATAGCTATCCCAAGCGAAGTGCAGCGGTTTCATAAGTGTAGCAAAGTGACTATGGTGGGCGCATCTGGGTCATGTCCCCAGAGAAATTTGAATTCTAGAGGACATTTAGTGCATTCTGTTGTATTTCTACACCCAAATTAAGAGGCTGTCATAGTCTCATTTATTACAAATCTCAGCCTACGGGTGAGGGCAAGATGAGACTGAGGTGGGGGAATGGTAGGACAGGTCACAAGAGAAGGATGAGAATGGTGTCATGGAGCTTGGAACAGGGCAGGATGAGACCTAGGTGGAGGGAGCGGTGGACTGATGATAAGAGTTAGATGAGACTGAGGTGGAGGAATGGTGGGACTGGGGTTCAAATATCTGTGGTGTGATCAGGGGTAAGGGCAGGAGAAGCAATGAATGGCTTGTAACAGACTGGTGGTGCCCTCAACCCTAACATTCCACAACTACAATCTCATCCTTATTTACCCCAGTCCCACAATTCCTCCACCTCAGTCTCATTTCCCATCTTACCAATCACCAGGATCACCAACTGGTGGGAGGCAGTAGACACAAGCATTTCCGAAAATTAATTGGGTATTATGGACACTTTTTAAAATCAACAGATCCATATTGGATCCCCTATTCAGGGCCCCAATCTACCCTCACCTTAACCCCCCATGTACACCCCTTCCTTTCACCAGTATTGTAGGACTTTGGGAGATGAATCGGTGATCTATTCTTATGGGGAAAATTTTGAAAAGATTAATGTCAAAACATGCATTCTGGTGACTTCTGGGAATGATGTCATGACTTTGGTTCTAGTAGGAATATTTAAAAAATTTCTTTGCTGTTGAAAAAAGCAGGGCATGGACATTCAGAAGAACAAATTTTGGGAAAAATAGGGGGGCACGTGCCCCCTGTGCCCCCCTCTGAATCTGCCCCTGCCATAGCAGTGTGAAGCCCCATAACAAGGCACTCAGCGGGTGGTCTGCCAGATCACCTGTCCAGTGGTAGAAATACTCTCAAACAAAAGGCAGAAGTACTCTCAAACCAGAGTTCTTATATGCATACTGTCAATAGAAATAGTGTTTAGTTGTACATTTCATGATTGAATGGAACCTAGAAAACTATAGTAGGTCACTGGTCAACCCCTGTGTGTCAGGGTTTAGCTATGGGACCACTGACATCCGCCCATTGGAACTCGGACAGTGGTCCCACTGCTCAACCCCGTCATATACAGGATTGATCAGTCAGTTAAGGAGAGGAGTATATCAGAGGGTTCAAATCAGCCTATTCCCTCACATATCTGATGTACCCTACTTAGTTTTTACAGATGTGTTTCACTCTTTTTGGCTATGAGTCTATATCATATGACTATGTGCCAACCACTACATCAAATAAAATAATAGTGGGTTGAGTGTATAGAGACTAACATAAGGAAATGAAAAGGCTGTTTTCAACAGGGGAGGTATGATAAGGGAAAAATGCTGCTATGGGGGAATTATAAAGAGCAGGATGGTTATGCATAATCATAATCAGTCTTATACTGGGGGATCGAGATATCAAATGTATGATGCGAGTGGAAAGGAAAAAGTCCTTAGAGGACAGTATACATGGCACATCCTTGGGTATGGTTTCTATCATATTGAGTAGGTGACGTCTAGGGAGTTATCAATATTCAGCTTTTACTTTGTATCCTTGGTGCTTAGCTATCTTAATCACATCCAACAGTCTTGACTAAAAAACAAATGCCACAAGGTAAATATACAGCAGTATGGTGACTCTTTTGTCCTTATTTTTTCACCTTCAGGTCATCTATTCATTTATAGGTTGTTCTTGCAATACGTATAGGGGAAAATGGAGATACATCGCCTTTAATTGAAAAAACTCATTTAACCCTTTATATGACAGACAATCTTAATCTGTTTATTTCTGAGGGATTTCAGTAAAGTGACATATGACCACCTGATTCCCGTTATAACATTAAGCTCTATTATTGTGTGTAGAGTTTGATTTGGTTTCATGCCATCTATTTTACTAGGGGGTTATTTCTTGACCAGTACCCTACAAACCGAGAACCCTCACTATATTGTCATTGCAGTCCTAAACTATGGTTTGCTAATGCTTGCACCAGTGTGACTTCACTACCAACCCCTATGACATTGTATTTACAAGTTTTTTGAACTGGAGCTTAGAACATGCAAGCATCATGTCCATACAAGAGCTTATGACCGTTCTGTACATTTTTCAACAAATTTGACAGACATTCAAGTCACCAGATTAGACTATCAATCAGTTTCTAATAGAACTTGAAACAATTAAAGGGCTAAGGATACTGTCCCTACGCCCTATGTCAGTGACTGACGGCCGTGAATCGGCGGTTTTGTTGTGTTGACATCCCTGAAATCACATGCCTTTAGCATCATGGACTGATCTCAATGGGACCGTAACACCATGGGATTCTGAGATCACCGTTGCGTGCTAGAGGTGTGTGATATGTGTTCATATAGGTGTAGGACATTACCTACGATCAGCCACTCTAATTTTGAAGGTTTCAAATCGTAGTGGTTGTACTGAAAAGCTGTTATCACTATGCCTGACCCGGACATGTTTTTTTGTCCTCAGAAATACAAACTATTATGACAGACCTTATCAAATAATTAACAACGAATTGATACAGCCAAAAAAGAAATACGACGTTAACCACTCCCCCCTCATTGTAAAGCACTGTTAACACAAATATATGGGCCTTAGGCTACCTTTCTCCAGAAGCTGTTATTCAATGAGCAGGTAAGCCACTATTTCCCCCCGGACAGGATGTAGCTCTGAACCTGGCTTGGAGCTAATCCTGTGCACTTAATGAGCTGCTCATAGGGTGGACATTATGAGGTGCTCACTGGTAGATGAGGATTGGGACATTGAGCTTTTGTCTTATATAAAAGGCAGTGAGGAAGCAGCAAGGACAATCATTGTGGGCGGTCTGCCCTGCGCCATCTAGACAATGACTACCATAATGATGTAGAACTGATCACTCCGTCATTAAGCAACTCCCCGACCCACCCATAGCTTTCTAGTCCAGTAGAGAGGAGCACTTATGTCTTGGTAAAAAGCTAAACATTTCATGATACAATGGATGATTTGCCATTGTGTAGAAAACATATCACTTGAGGACATTGCGTAAGATTTGACAAAGGTTTGTATCCAAGCGAAGTGAATCATGATATAATGACCAAATTCCCCTTACTGACTGTGCAGTTATTTCTATTAACTGTTCAGGGGTCAGCTGGTTCAACAGTTTATGTCTGTTTTAGTTACCAACACACAAAAAGCTGACTTGTATTGTATTCCATCAGCCTCTATAAGTCATGATTATTATTTTATGTGAATAACTTCTTCCCATAGAGATAGCATTGCAGGGCCGATCTGCACACCCCCAGTGGCGTAACGTGTGCCGATCCACCACAGCGGCCGATCCACCACTGCAGCCTCGTTCTGGGTGCATATAAACATTCAAAATGGCGGACCGCCGCTCGTACGGGGCACTACGGTAACAAATTTTGTTAATTTTCAGTTATTAAAAACTCTAAAAACATAAAATAAATATAGAACTAAACTCCCCTGGTGTCCTCGGTGGCCGATCCACCCCTCGGGGGGAGTCTCCCTTTCGTGGTGGATCGGCCACCTTGTACACCACGGTCGTTTAGTTCTATCTATTTATGTTGACTGTTATGAAAGGCCCAATACTATATTGGTGATATATATGCCAAGAGAGATCAACTTCAACATTACTATTTAACAATTGATTAATGGTTGTCATTTTGTCACTTTCACGACAAGTGCTGAATTATTAAAAAACGATTGGTAAAGGGCCTTCAGAGCTTTACCATAGATGGTGCAATTGGGTAGCTTCATACTACAGCTCAGGCCATTATTTGTATGAACAAACATAAAATACCCTTGATTTATCCTGAACTCACTGCCCATAGCGATGTGTTGATCATTGGAGAGCTAATTAATAAGTGGCCATGGCATGTTTTGAACTAAACCCCAGAAGTGTGATACAATATCTATGGGCAACATCAACCCAGCCAAAATAAGGCGCGGACCAACACTAATGGTGAGGCATTTAAGATGTCTAGAGACAATGCCAGCAGATAATTATATCTTGATTAATATCAGTTGGTTCAGCCCTCGCAATAAGTCTGCAGTATTCCTTGACTCCAGTGCTACAGAGAAATTTCGCATCTCCACAGCAGTTTCTATGAATGTTTCAGTTAATACTACTCAGGTCCCTAATCATGGCGTGTTAACATTGTTACAATGTGTTATTCAACATGAAAAAAATGAAGCTCTATTAATTCATAGACTGTGGACCATCCATTATTAACCTCAGCACTTTTCATGAGAACATACTCTTTCAGTCACACTTCAAATTATGGTAGCAACAAAAGAGAGACACACAAATGGGAATTTCGATTGATGTGTAACTCTCTTGAAATCTAAAGCACATACTAAGTCATTATGCATTTATTAAAATGAGTTGCCATGATGACATCTTATCTCTTTCCTTTATGTTTTAGAAGCAGAAACTAAATTAATTGCATGTCCCTTTAAAAAAAAGGAAAGTCATCCCCAAGGCATACGGTATTCAAAGAAAAGGCAGCTGATGGCTAATGAATCAGGCAGCTTTTGCTGCATATAAAAATTATGGTTTGGAGTGACGGTTCTGAATACAAGTTGTTGAAGCTGAAGCCAGAGGGTGAAAACAGCCATGTAACACTTAAGCTGATGTTAGGGAGTGACCATTTTTGATAACAGGGGCTGGTGGGTGTGAGGGAGGGGGGGGGGCAAATTGTTTAATGGGGGGTGCTATCATGACAAGTCCTGTGCATTACTATGCATACATTAAAGGGGGGAGGGTGTCACAGGTGAAACTAGGGCATGGCATAAGTAGATTGCAGTGTATAATACTACAACAGAATGATGCGGCAAATATCTTGAGAAATGAGATTCATACAAAGGCATACTCATAGATGGTACACAAAATGTAGAATGGTTTGAATAATGGATGTCCAAAAAGTTAGCCTGGCCATAACAAGCCACTTTGGCAAATGCACAAGGCATACATGACTTGCCATGCAAATGGCACCCATGGCCAGCACATTGATCTAGGTTGCCGGAAGTAAATGGAGAGCTCTTTTTGATGGTATTCTAGCAGCAATTACACCATCTTTGTTGTGTCTTGAGCACACATTCAGTTGTGGCTAGAGTGAGATTTGTATGCCCTTAGTTTCTTAATAGGGTCTTCCATAGGAAGGTTTGGCCACTATCTTGGAATTGGATGAATAGGCCTATGCCTAATAGCAGGAATGTTAATTACGATCTGGTCCATTGGCATTGGTTCCATATTGGAATGGAGAAAACTTTGGTTTTGTTGAATAACACTCCTAGAAGGCATCATAAAAGAGAGCAGTGATAGAAATGGTACTGGTTTGTCCCAAATAACCCTACTATCCTACACGTAGGACACCTGAAGGATATATATATATATATATATATATATATATATATATATATATATATATATATATATATATATATATATATATTTATATATATATATATGAAGAGGTCTATATCCAGAAGTATTTTTGTGAAAAGGTTTTGGTACCAGGCTACGCTGGTTCCCAAAAATAATTTAGATGAGGCTCTGGGTTTGTATGTATCTCTCTACCCATATCTATTATCTATAGTATTCAAACCTAGGGGTGTCTGGCTCTTGATTTTATGAATCCAATTGTATTCAATCAGGAGTTTTAATTCATATGCTCTTTGGCTGAGTGGATGTCTCCACAAAGTCCAATATATGGAATTCCATATGTTTCTGTCCCCAGTGACCTTGACCCGTGTTACCACATTTGCAGAAGTAGTTGGGTACCTCATTGTGATTTATTTTCTTCTTTGTTGGAGAGATTTTTTCTTTTTCTTCGTTTGATGGGTTGCCCATCCCTTCTGATCCCTAGTATGTCATTAGCGCTGCCTATGTGTTCAACCATTCTTTCTCTGATCTCTCTCTTGGTTTGTCCTACATACTGCTTTCCACAGTTTTTACAGCTGAGGCAGTATATCACATTGGAGCTTCTGCATGTCACATTCCATTTGGTTATATGTGTTTTTCCTGTGATTGTTGAAGTCATTTTGCCTGATTTGTTTATCAGTTTACAATCTTCACAGTTTAGTTTGTCACAGAAGTTTTTATTTTCTTGCTTTCTCTTTTCTGATTTTTCATCCCTTTTTGGGTGATAATCAGTCTTTGCCTTCACCAAATGGTCCTTTAGATTTTTAGGTCTTTTGAAACCATTGATGTAGTTGTCATTGTAGATCTGTTTGGTGGTCCTTGACCTTCCCAATGTTGGCCAGTTTTGTTGAACTATCTCCTTTAGTGGGTTTAGCCCTGGATTGTATGTACTAATCAGGAAGGCTTCTGTCTTTTGCTTTTTCTTCTTTTTGAGTAGATCTTCTCTCTGTGTTTTTCTTCCACTTTTCTGCAGCAGTCCTCGAGTAGTTTTTCAGGGTATCCCCTTTCTCTGAACTCCTGTAGTTTCTTTTCTTTATGTGCCTGGTAGTCTCCATCCCTCTTACAGATCCTCCTCAATCTTAAGAATTGTGAGTATGGCAGGCTCTTTTTGGTTGCTGGTGGATGAGCTGAGTTATATCTGAGGTATGTGTTTGTGTCAGTTGGTTTGACATAGAGGTCTGTATACAGAGATTCCCCCTCCTTCTTTACCTTTGTGTCTAGGAAGTTGATTTCAGTAAGGGAGGTCTCCATTGTGAATTCGATTGTCTCATGAAAATTATTCAGGTGTTGTAGCCAGATCTGCATTTCTTCCTCCCCATGGTCCCATGTGGAGAAGATGTCATCAATATATCTAAGCCAGGTAGTGGGTTGTAGATGATGAGCTGCAAGCATTCTTGTTTCTATCTCTTCCATGAACAGGTTGGCATATGAGGGTGCCAACCTTGTGCCCATAGCAGTGCCTTGTATTTGCAGGTATTTTTTACCATTAAAATCTAAGTTATGGTTCTTAAGGACAAATTCCAGAAGTTCAACTAGTGTGCCACTTTTTGGGTTTGTGTATGGTTTTCTGCATTGCATCAGTTTGTTTCTGATTATATCCAACCCCTCTCCATTTGGAATATTGGTGTACAGTGAGCCCATTATGGGGGTGTCTGTTACTTTGATTTCATTTTCTACCTTGTTGGTAAAGTCATTTGTATCTTTGAGATAAGATTTAATTTTGGGCACTAGACCTTTCAAGAAATTGTCCACAAATGCAGAAAGCTTTTCAGTGGCACAGCTGTTAGCTGATACCACTGGTCTCCCTGGTGGTGGATTCTGCCCTTTATGTATTTTAGGTAGGAAGTAGATGTAAGGTGTTGTGGGTTTGGTAGTAACCAATGATTCACCCATTGATCTGGTGATTTCACCTCTGTTAACCATACCAGTGATATGTTCATTGGCCTCCTGATCTATTATCTCAGTGATGTCTCTATGAGTTTCCCTGTAGGTTTCCCTATCAGAGAGTTGTCACATCCCCTCAGCTACATAATCCTTGGTCTCCATTATTACTGTGGCACCACCTTTATCAGCTTGTTTAATGGTAATTTCCCTGTCTCTGGAAAGTGCTTTCAGTGCTTTTTTCTCTGCCTTGGTGATATTGGGCCTGAGTTTTATGTCATATTCTAAATTAGATAAAGCAACTTCATTTGCTGTTATAAAACCTTCTAGGTTATTAGATCCTGTGGTTGGTTTCCAGACTGATTTGTCCTTAAGGGATTTTTCCAACTCTTTATCAGAGAAGGCTTGGTTTGGGAATTTTAACACAAAACACAAAGTACAAAATGTCAAAACAGACAAACATGAAAAGATGAAACATCCAAACATGAAAAAAGGAAACACTGAAACGCGAAACACAACAACACAAAAAGAACAAACATGAAACATGCAAACACTCAAACGTGCAAACACACTAACGCGAAACACAACGTCACTCTTGAGCCACCGTAGCAGTTTTCCAAAACCTTAAATACATTCTATTGTCATGTGCTTTTTTTTTTAATGTTATGCTACTTATCACTTTTGATTATATTTTCCTGAACTTACTAACAAGGGGGTTACTTAATATCAGCTATGCTGACATACCCTCCTTACTTGTTTGGCAATGTACTCACATAATTTACAATTCAAACTACATGTTATAGGTATGATAAAACAATTAATTATTCCTTTATGTACTCTTTACCCTTGATGCAGTATATAATTGTATGGAACCCGACATATGTCGAAGAGAATGCCTGTACCTGGTATGAATTATGATGCCAAATAAAATTAAATTATTCCTTAAAAAATTGTTCCTTAAAGCTGAAAGTTCCAAGGTGCATTGTAGACAGGTGAAACATATGGTTTCACATATTTTGCCAATGTTTAGAGCACTTTTACAATGACATAATACACGATTGTAAATGAGGTCGCATATAAAATTCAACAGGAGAATTAGACATTATGGTGTCTGCTTAGCTAAATTACTACCAAAGCCCAGATGAGCGAAAAAACCTTTGTCTGGTGAAGTTGATGGAAAAGAAAAAAATCAGAATTGTTTTACACAATCACTTTTCTTTGTTTTGTGCCTAGTCCTTTTTTTAACACAGTATGTATGTATACACATGTATGCATAACAGAATTTTACACAGGGTATGTGATAGAATACAACCGTAACATCTTTTAGTAACCTTAAACTATGTTTTTTTTGTTGTTTTTTTTTACTTTTACTTTTTCACACAGGATACATGAATAAAAGAACACAGTATACACATGACAGAATACATCCTTACCCTATGCAATTTTTACTTTTACTTTTCCCTTTTTCCCCCTTTTTCCCTTTTTCATCTTTTTTTTTTTACTTTTTACTCAGGATACATGATAGAACACAACCTTAACCTTAATTTGACTAAAACCTTTACAAAAACGCTTATACAACAAGTTTTTTTTTCTATTTTCAGACACAAAAAGTAAATTTTGTTATTTTTTTATTGCACATGCTACACTATAGTTTCTATGCATTAAGATGATGCACTATAATGCTTTAATGATTGTATGACACATGAACACCAGTTGTTGAACTGGTGCATAATATATGACGCTACAATTTGAAATGAGAGGAGCTTCAAACAAAAAAAAAGCTGTTGACTACTGACCCTTTTTTTTCACTGGTAGAATCTCTTGTAGCCTTGTTCCAGAAGTGGTCCCACACGTTTTTGAAGAGTTTTTACCACTTGAGGCGTGACAGTGTGGCCACAGTGTGAGCGGCAGGTGGGAAGGTATATGGCAGAATCCACAGAACGCTTCATTTCATTTATGTAGAACCGAGTGCCAATGTGGATATTATATGCACCCTTTTGAAGGTTTACCAGAACCGAGACAGGGAATGAACCAGGCTCATTGTCCAAATCACTGTCCAATTCCTCTATGAGGTAAGGAACGGATGCAACCCCCTGCAGGCTCAGAGTAAAATATTGCGGTAGTGCTTTAGAAGAGCAGGACATTTGCTGATGAATTGTCTGACCTTGGGAGGTGAAAGGTTAATACACCTTTCAAAGGGTTCACTTATGTAGGAGCAAATGATCAGACCTTTCATATTGGGTTTCTTGTACACCTCTATGCGTGTGTTTTCGTCACCTTAGGGGTAGATAAATTAAATAGGAGTGGGATACGCAATATTTCAACCGTTCGCTTCTTCCATAGCCCGTCTTTTCAAAGTTAATTTCATGCTTCACATACAGACCAAAGGTGTAGCAGCCTTGTTGGTGGCCTTGGTGGTGTTTATGCTGCTAGTGCTGCTTCTGGTGGTGGTGGTGGTGGTGGTGGTGGTGGTGCTGCAGCTGCTGCTGTTCTTTGCTTTTTTCCATTGGTTCAAAACTGGTCGCTTACACTGTTCCTAACCCTGACCCTTTCTTCTTACTGGTGGAAGAAGTTTTCTCATTAGTCAAAAGTGGGGTGAAGCAAGACCTGCCACCACCGCCACTGGTTTCTTTTCCTCCTCCTTTTTCTCCTCCTCATCCTTTTTCTCCTCTTCCTCCTCCTTCTCCTCCTCCTCCTTCTCCTTCTCCTTTTTCTCCTCCACCAACTCCTCTTTGGTCGATATGTTGCCAACGATGTCTCGAGGTGATGGTGGTGACAATGACTGAGAGAGAGAGAGAGAGAGAGAGGATGAATTATTTTGACCAAACTACAAGCATTAAAAAGTGATACCACCTGCTTTCTGGCTCACTCATTATTGACCTTATCCCACCACACTATCACATAGTTAAGCTCCCATCTTTTACATGTTACACATTGTCCACGCCACCTCTGCTACATGCTCCTTAATCAAAAAGCGGCAGCAGCAAAAGGGTGTTGCATTTTACCTCCACAGTTAATTTTTTCAAAATATTCTCCATGAATGAACCTATCAACATGTTCCAATTAGTCTTTTACATGGTGCACTTTGCCACGGCATGCATGCCATATGTTTCAGGATCAAAGGAAAAGTCTCCAGTTCCACGCATCATAACAATCTCCCAAAACAACTCGTCAGCATAATAACATTTTCCCTATCAACATGTTCTAATTAACCTATATCTATAACATATGCACACCCCTTACCCTACTTTTCCCTATATAACCCTAACCTACCTACCAACCTACCTACCCACCCACCCACCCACCCACCTACCTACCTACCTACATACTACATACCACAACAGGAATCATTGAAAGCGGATGTTAAAACAGGAGGATGAATGCAAGATGAAGGCAGGATGAAAGCAGGACACTGAGCATGACACAGGAGCAGAGCCAGTTGGATACTGGTTACAATGTCTTCACAGATTTGCAGCACTGGAAGGGAACTACACTGGAAACGCACTGATCACCAAGCGCACACGTGTACGCATAGAGTGCGAGAGAACTGGAGAAGTGATTTAAGTGCTTATGTGAGTTATTTTTAGTGCTTTTAGTCATTTAGGAGAACTACACTCCAGAGAGACACTTTCTGCTGATCCCACAATCGAACCGACTGTGGCGACATGCTTGTATGTGACAATATGTCTTGCGCTCGGACCGCAACAGTTGGGGTATGGACCTCCTCAATAGCTATTAGTACAAAGCGTACTTATATATCCATTGGTCATGTGGTTAGTGTTCCTGAAAAAAGCACAAATGGTGGCACCTAGTGAAAAGCAGACCCACTAACACTGTTTACACACACAGGTGGCACACCACTCACTAAGTTGCTACACAGCCTAACCAACCTACCACCGCCGCTGTGCCTACCGTATATAACATGCACCTAATGTTTCCCGCCCCATCATAGCATACCTACCATCATAGAGAATTACCTTCTGGATAATTTGTTTTTGGAATTAAGCAACAGACTGCCTATGACAGAGTACACTCGGCTATTTAAGACTGAGAATGCGTCTCATGGAGTACATGAAAAGTGGAACTAGCATTGCTTCAATAACCAGAGAAATGTTAACTTGTTGGTACAGGAAAAATGTGCATTGTAAGTGGACGGAGTTAAGAGATGCACTAAGTGAGATAGGATTTGGAGGAATACTGCAGACAGTTCATAGCATATCACAACATGATGGATCATAGTGAAATAGCTGCAGAGGAATGGAAAGTAGAAACTTTGTTTGTTAACTGAGAATTCGGAGTGGCATTAAAATTAAGTTTTTCTGAGCTTAACCTCTGCTCTACATCAGTTCACTCCGACAGAATTGTACAAAACCCTGTCCTTCAAGTTCTTAAGGTGTGGAAATACAAGAACATCCCAACAGTTTAATTATGGCGTTAAACAACATGGGAGCTAACACCTCTTTCTGTCGCATATGTATCAAAATGAAATACAAGTGGAAAAAAAACCTATGTTGTGTTAATCACACTTTTCATTTCTTGATGACAAAAAGGAAAGTAGCATGTTACATGGTGTACAATACAATAGCTACAAGTAGTTCTACTTATAGCTATTGTAATTGTAATACCCACTAGGTGTCGGGTGTATAGATGTCACTATTATTTTTTTATACCACAAGGGGGCTCCACTAAAACCCAGCTATAAGCAGTTGCAATAATATCCACTAGGTGTGAGGTGATTATGAGATGGTTGCCATGACAACCACCTCTCAGCCAATCAGAGCTCGAGTAACAAGCTAAAGCTGGTATAGTAAATTAGTTTACCAGTATATTAATATCATAATGATACAGTAGGTTGCTATGGTTACCAAGTTGATGTATACTAGCTCTTGTAAATAATTGAACAGAGGCATGTGTTTGGTGGAATTGATCTGAACATATCTGAATGCTGAAAATACAAACTTGCCAACCACCCAGCAAACACATAGAACATAACGCAGCAATCATTATTAGATATTAATCACTGGTAATACATCAAGTTTCAAAAGCAGTAGTATAGAGAGGTAAACTCAGTGCATAGCTACAGCTATTGAAATCCGTTTGACCTACTTACGAACTGGAAGTGACCTCTCAACTAATCAGAAGCCAGCATTTCATCAGAAGCCACGCCCATGACAGGATACCAATGACAGTGGTTTAACTAGTCCTCAGGACTACAGCGCTTGCCACGTCCGCGCTGATCTAGATATGCGCAGGCTATGCGGAGACAGACGCGGTGCGGATGGGGGCATAGTCCTGAGGACTACCGCTAGTAGAAGCAAAGTGCCCTACAGCAGGGGGCAGCGGGGACTACAGATATAGTCCTGGGGACTTTACTTTAGTTCTGAGGACTAGGTAAGTACATGTTTAGTCCTCAGGACCAAACAGAGGTAGCCCTTAGACTATGAATCTAGTCCCCAGGGGACCATGACTGTTTCTCTAGTCTTGGAGACTACAGATATAACAGAGTAGTCCTTGACTGACTAGTCCTGAGGACCACTATACAGTCCTCAGGCTTAATTTTCTATCCCAGGGACTATGGAACAATAGCTGCTTTTTCACGCCCAGGGCTACACCTATTTGACTGTACAAACATGTTGACAGGCACCCCTGGGGCCTAGGGCATTGGTCCCAAGGACTGTGTCTCTAGTCCCAAGGATAATGTTCTAGTCCCCAGGACTGTATCTTTAGTCCCTGGGACTACACAGAGCAGTCCTGGGGACTAAGAAGTAGTCCTCAGGACTTAATTCCTATAGTCTTGGGGACTACACCTATATAGTCCCAACTGCATTAGGTATCAATAGAATAATTCATAACCCTAAGCCTGGGCACCTCACATTAGTCCTAAGGACTATCTTTTAGCCCCCAGGACTACATTTAGTCCCCATGACTATGCGTCTAGTCTCAATGACTACACCTTCTTTTGAAGAGGCTAGAGGCATAGTCCTGAAGACTAGATTTTAGTCCTGAAAACTTTGTGCTAGTCCTGAGGAATGCACCAGCTGCACACCTAGTGCTTGCCGCGTCAGCATCCCTGTATGTAGGTCAGCATGGACGCGGTAGCAGTCTAAACCCTGAGGACTAGTTAAACCGCTGTCATCGGTATCCTGCACACCCATGACCATATACGGGCATGTGACCTTGTTTCTCGAGGTCTGATTGGCTGAGAGGTAGTGGATGTTATTGGAACTGCTTATAGTCGGTAATCATAGAATATTAACAGAGTTACAATGTTTTATTCAACATAAAAAAGAGTGGAACTATGTTAGCTCATAGGCTGCATACCATCTATTTCCCAGCTTGGCACTTAGTCATGTGAAAATACTCTCTCAGTCACACTTCATTATTATGGCAGCAACAAAAGAAAGGCTTGAAAATGGGCAATTTAATGATGTGTACCTCTTGTAAATTAAAAAGCACATACTAGGTCAGTAAGCATCATTAAAATAAGTTGCCGCCATGATATCTTCTCTCTTTGCTTTTATGCTTTTGGATACAGGAGCTAAATCAATTGGAAGTTCCATTGAAAAATGGAAAGTCATCCCCAAGGCACATAAGGTATTCAAAGCAAAGGCAGCTGCCGGCTACTGAATCAGGCAGCTTTTGCTGCATGTATGGACTGGAGGGCCCGTTCTGAATACACAATTTGCGGAATATTGAAGCTGGAGCCAGAGGGAGAAAACAGCCATGTAACACTTCACCTGATGTTACGGAGTGACCATTTTTGATTACAGGTGGTGGTTTGGTTTGTCCATTCTGATTCATTTTGAATAAATATTCTGCTTTGAGCATTGTGAATTCATATTTTGATATCATCACAAAAGATTATAAAAGTAGGGCGTGGCTAGAGTCGATTCCAGTGTACAATTGCACAACTGCCACATTAGAGATAACACAAATTAGAATGATTTAAGTAATGGATGTTCAAAAACTAGCCTTTTTTTCTGTCATGGACAAATTTCTTTGGCTGTGCTTTGGCTTGACCTGTGACAGAAGAGAGAAAAGTAAGTGTCCATAGTGCAAGGCTGCATGGTTTTGACCTATCCAATTGTAGATTGCAGTTAAGACTCATGATATTCATCATCGCGAGCAGGTTAGAGACTTCTCAAAATATCCTGCTAGATATCTGGATTATCCTTCATTAGACAACCGGCATACAGAAACGACATGAGTCAGAGGTCAGACAGCTGGTAGGAAGTGTGATGGTTGTTTAAAACGCCTCAGGAGGCACAGCACCATCAGAAAATGGCCCAGTGACTCTGAAGGGTGCCAGACTGGACATAACAAGTCACTCAGGCAGATATGCAAGGCATACGTGACTTGCCATGCAAATCGCAGCCATGGCCAGCACATTGACCTCTGGGTAGAAACCCAATGAGCCATAAGTGAGATGGATATTAGGATCTGCTCTGCTGGGAAGTAAATGGGGAGCTCTTTTTGGTGGTATTCCAGCAGGCATTACGCCATCTTTGGTGAGTCTCAAGCACCCATTCAGTGGTGGATAGCGTGATATTTGTATGCCCTTAGTGTCCTGACAGGGGCTTCCAAGGGAAGGTTTAGCTACTGTCCAGGAAGTGGGTGAATAGGCCTACTACCAATAGCAGGAATGTTAGTTATAATCTGGTGACTCAAAGGTCCATTGGCATTGCTTTCACAGTGGAGCCAAGAAGACTAATCTTTTTGGTTTCATTGAATAAAACTTAAGGAAGCATTGTAAAACAGATGGGATTAGAAAGCACTGTATGTTAATGTCAGCTTCTCTATTTCAGCTAACCTGATACCGCACATAGCCTGCATCTGATGCTTTTCAAAACATTCCAAGTTGAATGAACGTTAGAGCAACGTTATGTCAACAAATGCATCGCTCTAATTATTAACTAAGTAATGTATGAGCTAACAGGCATCGAATTGCTTGTATCGTAGGATATCGTAACTCATGGCCTACGGCCACTCGTTCTGATATCCTAAAATACAAGCAATTTGGTGCCTGTTAGCTCATACCTTACTAAGTTTATTACACGTTTGATCAATAATAAATCAATAGAATATCAATAAAAACAAGTTGAAAACAAAAATCCTTTCCCTGGACTCGAAGGCTGCCATAGGCCTAGCATGTGTACACATGACGAAAAAAAAGATGCGCCCAGACCGGGACTCATCCCACCTACCTCTAGCGGCTGAGCAATATACACTACCCACTAGACCACCGAGCCGCTTCTGGTGGCATTTTAACCAATAGACCATCAGTACACACACCTCGGCGCCCGGCAGCCGTTGGTTTGGTTTGGACGCGTCTAGCAGTCATCTATAATTATAATGCTATTCTAACCTTGTGCATATGAGATTTGTTGTGGGGGGGCACAGCCATATCAATGACTTATACAGACTTGGTTCTAACCAAGTGTATCTCGTCAGTCCCTGTGGCACAATGCATAGGGAGTTGGATTTGGGATCTGAGACTGCAGGTTCGACCCCTACCCTGGCCATGAAAATTTTGTGGGTTTAACATGTAACATATGACATGTTAGAAGTGCTGATATCCACCGGAAGTCATGAATAAAGAATATCAAGCATTGGCCTTTGATATTTTTCATAAATTATCCTACTATTAGGGAGGCAATCGTTTGTCAGGCGCACGGTATGGTTTGATGTGCTAAATACTGCTATGCCATCGCATAGTCACAGGCACAACCTGCAAAAGTTCAATGCGCACACTGGTAGGTTTTACATATTTTACTTTGTAATTGTATTAATAAGACCCAATAAACTCTAAAAGACACTTGCCCTGTGGCATAAGGGCGAGAGAAGGTGTGTGTCCCTGCCTTTTGCCAGTAAATTACGGTTTATTTTTTCCTGATTTAAGCCTCAAATTTAGCCAGAGGCTAAAAGCAGGGTGCTTGTCTGCAGCTAGGGACATCACTTTACTTGTGATGATGATGACATTTGTTTTGATTATAACTACATGCAGAAATAATAGCACTGGTCGCACTAAATAATATCAGTTGGCTCCCAAGTCTATAGCTATGTCTGTGTTACTCTATTGGTTCCCAGAACAATTACACAGCTAAAAATAATTTTCTTATCCAAGAAAATACACTTGATATAAAAATCTTTTCTAGTTATGAGAAAAATTCTGGTTATAAGATTCATCAGTCATCTTGACTTTAAGAAAAATCAAGTTTAGAACAAATCTTGAGCTGCCTTCTTGATTTGAGTTTTCAAGATTATTTTTCTCAAGAAAATTTCTCAAAATTGGTATTTTCGTCCACCAGGTAACATTATTTATCTTATATCTTAAAACAAGAAAGTCTAATTTCTTAATATGAGATTTTGTTAACTAGAAGTATTTTCTTACATCTAGTAAAAGGTAGAACTAAGATCTTGTTAGAAATTGACCATGGAATATTTTCTAACATGCAAGATAAGTATTATTTTCTTAAAATGAGAAAATCATGTAATCTGCCACTAGGTGCCAGCACTACCTGTTATGGTGAATTATTTGCAATACAAAGTACAAATTCCTAGCTTAAACTCGGTCCTAAAATATTAGATGTGGTAAGATAAAGTGAAAAACTGAAGGAAACTTATTTGGAATTAATTTAGTATCAGGTTCATTGGTCTGATAGTTGATTGAGGGAAATTCAAGGCATAAAGGATGCTAAACACCTTTTGCGTAGATGATATGATAATGTAAGGGTGGGATGTGCCATAGCCTTTCATTAAGTCAAAGACTTTGAATAAAGGTCTTATTCACTTAAGAAAATGTGGCTTCAAAGAGCTGCATGTAATCTGATGATCCTCTGTCACTGAGTCACCTATACTGAGAACCTTCTATTTGATCTAAAGCATTTCCATAATAGATAAAAATCATATCCACTTTACAAACAAGGAAATTAATGTTTTTTTTGAAATACTGAAAATGAGAAAATATAACTTATATTAAGAAAAAGTATCAGTAAGTTTATCTTGAAAAAAATCCTCTTCCATGAGAATTATCTACTTCTTTTAAGAAATATTCTAGGAAATTGAATCCTGATTTGAGAATAAATTACTTGATTCAAGAATTTATATCTTAAGATTGTATTTCTCAATTCAAGTAAGCTGGACATACCAAGATTTCAAGTAAAATTTTGTTACCTGGCGGACAAACTTGTTTTAAGTTAATTTTACTTAAAATGAGAAATAAGTTATTTTTGCCTGTGTAGAGATAGCAGAACTAGCTTTGATCCATTCTGAAGCCTTCATTCCTTACTTCCATTTGATGAAATTCGATGCCACGCGTGGGTTGTCACCTTTATCTGCTTTACCTGTACCACCCCCAGTCCTTTGACATGCGACCTCATGCATTGAATATTACATAGTCCTATGTAGGTCTAGTATTTTCAATAATTCCACGATGAAGGAACCTCCTGTTAATTTGGAGTATTCCTTTATTAGGCGAACCATATTTCTATGGCACAAGACAAATCACACCCACTGATTGTCAGAAGAATACACCATTGTAGAGAACTCCACCCCCTCCCCCAGGAGAGTGTCTCGCGAACATTGAACCTCATTTCCACATTTTTAGTGTGGTATATTCAAACTCTTGAGATGCAGCTAATGACTCAGTTTGCAAATTTTGGTTTTACAAAAATGTTAGAAAGCTTTATGGGATGTATGTCAATTGCAGTCACCTAATTATTTGGAACTGCTGTTAACAATGGGTGACTCATGTGGTCCGGCTGCTGCTGCTTGTGGGTGGACATCGTTTTCCCATCCTAGATACAAATTTACAACTATGTGTAACTGCCCTTTACAATTATCAGCCAGGACGCTGTATTCCAGATACTTGATATCCTTACAAGGTTGCGCCCATGTCCTCTTCTTAAGAGTCCAGATAAAAACAAAAGACCCACATGGGAACATATATTATTTAGTGCCTAGAATTACTCACGTTTACAGTTGGGTTCCATCTGGGCAAACCCATTTCACAGAAATCCTGCCGCTGCCAGAGACTCGTCAACACAAACGAGTATATAGAGTGGTCAATCGCTCCTGACAACCTAAACTCGTCATTCCGACAGGCAAGTTGTCATACTGACAATATATAAACACGTCATACTGACAACTTGGGTTTAAAGTCACACCTTTCAACCATCTCCAGATTTTGTGGATATTGTGATACGACCTTAATTTTCTATCAGCACCTTCCATATACATTTTGGTTAGCTTTAATGGAATCAAAGGATCAGATGCATAATAATACCTCCTCTATAGCTCTGAACAGCAATGGAGAAGCAATTGGAACATGTGGAGACCTGCAATAATTATCACTAAAACCGAATTGATCAGATAACTATTAACACTTAGTTTAGTGATAAACTGTTTGTAATTCTTTCCCATGAATCTTCCCGTTGATTTACATACTCAGTGAGCAGCAATTACAAGGGGGGAAAAGTAGTTTGGGGCTGAGAACTAGGATCCATAATTCTCCTGTCATTTGAATATTATACCAGCACAGAGCAATTAAACATCTACTTTGCTACAACCAGCCTCGACTTTAGTGGAGGAAGGAATCTCTATCCAGTCTGAAGGGCTCCCTGAACACAATACTGCCAAGCCGAGGTACCTTTATAATCACCTCCATGTCCAGAACCTGGGTCACTTGGCTGAAGATGGTCCCTCGAGAACAGACACCTTGAGAGTCTTGCTGCGTGATGTATACCCACCAAACACCTGCTCAATCGCCGAGTCAGTGTCCTCTTTAGCACTGCTTCATTTCTTGTCCAAGTGGAAAAGACTTTCAAGTGCCCACAAACAGGCTTTGTTATTACTGTGATGAATGACAAGGTGTGTTCTATGCTGCTTTGAGTAGTGTAGGTAGAACAGGGTAGAAGATGGAGTGGTTATTGAGGCACAGCTGCATAGAGTGACCAAGGTTGACCACTTAAAAGACAAAGAAGAGACACTATTATAGTAATTGTGCTCTTGATCAACACTTTTGTTAAGAACTTTCCTTTTATGCATACAGGATGAAAGAGAACACGAAGTTTCTAGTTAAATATATGTTTTTCTTTTCTTGAATTGTCTCCATATATTCAGGATAAAAGGCAAGCAAGACTCGCCTCTCTCTGAATAGTTTGTCTATGTAAACCCTCATGTACAAGTAAACCTATGGATTTACATGGAAATACGGACAAGGGATGGCTTTTAAGAATGAAGAGCATTTTTCAGGGATAAAAAGTAATGCCTACCTTTCAGACATAATCCTGAAGTCTCAGAATGCGGTGGTTCTATGGCAAAGCGATTCGTGCATCGGCACCCTGGTACAATGCATATTGATTCTACTTTAACACCCAATGTTGTGATAAATGGAAAAAGGATGAAAGGACGTGGCAGGTGGTCTTAAAGTTATGTTAGGTGGGAAGCCCATGGAGAGGCTAGTACTACTGGTGTTTTTTTTTTTTTTTTGTTTGTTTTTTTTTTTATAAAATATGGCGATATTGTACGTTTGTAATTCCATCAGCATCCAAAGCCCCCCCAATTAGTTATAATTTAGTTGATGGCAAGTATTTCTACATCGTTTCATCTGTCAATAAGGCCCAAAGAAAAATGGTTCCGGTCACCCGACCGACCTCAGCTCAAAGGGGCCTACCTCAGACTTTTTTGAGAATTTTTTTTTTCAGATTTTTGTCAAGATTTTTGCAACATTTTTCTTTTTTTTTCAAGATTTATTCAACTCAGGGTCTTTATTCGAAACATAATTATATACATATTTTACTATCATTTTCCCTCATATCATACAGGAAACGATCCTTTGTTATAATAACCAGTGAAAACCTAGCAATGTTTGACTATATGAGGCCTTAGATACTTTAAAAAAAATCCGACCTACCGACCTCAACATTTTTGAGCATGTTACCAGAAATTCAATTTTCTTTTGGCCTAAGGCATAATATACAGCACTGCACGCAGGCTTAATCTGATTTGAATATATTATGTTTGTTAAAGGCTTAGAACGTTATGAATGCATCATTTGACTGCAGATAAATCGTCACTTTGAATAAACCACCCTCCAGATCTAGACTGTACAACTGGAGGGATGTTAGAGTCATAATGCAGTGAACACTATTATTTTATGTAGTTATGCACGTTATTGAGCATAATGCTACCCAAAGCTACATGTATTGAAAATTGCTGAAGCAGCAGGCAGGTCCCGTCATAGTGGATATAATTTCTAGTTTGACTTTATCAGCTTTACTTTCCTATCTTTTAACATCCTGTTCACCCCCAGGGTTTACCCCATTAATAATACATAGGTTTCATGGCTTTGTGATTCAACGAGGGATTATACAGCTGGCTTGTCTCTGTTAATTAATCAGGGGGTTGATACAAAAGTTTAGAAAAGCTTACTTTCATTGAAACGACCGTGATGAAATGAACATTTCAGACCCAAAGCAATACTCTCATTGAAACGAAAATCTTTCATGGTAATTATATATCATTTTCCATGGTAAATGCAATACAGCATGTTATAAATAGCATCAAAGTGACCATTAATTTTCAGGCACCAACGTGGTTATCGGTTAACTTGTGAATGGCCCTCCTGGGACTTTGCTGTGTACAGTAGCTGTTATTAATGATAAAAACCTATCTATACGTAAAATATCTATATTTCAGCATTTTTGTTCAGCTCGCTGTGTGCTCACTGTTACTCACTACCAGGGCTGTTGAATTGTTATTTTATACAGGCATTTTCATCTGATATGTATTGTGTGGACATTCACACTGAGCGATATTTAACATTGAGTTTACACAGGCGTACAGCTTTGCCTTAATAAAATATGCTCTTTGTAAGCTTCAGCTGCGCACACTCTATTTGAAACATATTCACGTTCAGCGTTAGACCACAGACAAGCATGATTAAACTGTACAACACACATAGATTTCCATTAGGTTAGGGTTCTGGTAAACATTAGACCTTCTAATAAAATGTGAAATATATAATGTATAATGGCCCCTTTTCGTCCAAAAAGGGCATACATCGATAGTGCACTAAAGCCTCTATCGCAGGAATTGAGGCCAAGTGGACTATCGATGTTACGTCAATAGTCCACTTGGCCTCTTTCGCACAATTGAGCCATACATTTCCTATATGAATTCCTGGAACAGAGGCCTAGTGGACTATGGGTGTTCTGCTATTAATCTGGCTTTACCTTGTACAACCAAGGATGAATAGAGGAAATAAGTGTTATTCTTCAACATGTAGGTTTGATTAAATCCCTCATATCATTTCTTTATACCCTCAAAGGTTCCATCACCTGCACTGTATACATTGTGTGAATTGCACGCTATGGCCATACTTGTAACATAATATATTATGGCTTCTGTACATACTACTCTCCTTTATAAAGACTTGTTTCCAGAAGATTTGTTATCTATCTCTTTTTCTGATTATTCATCAAGGATCTATCCCACCCCTCTAATCAGAAGTAGACATGTAGACATATGACCCCTCATTGTATAATCTCATTATTTCGACAGTCAACCGGGGGCCTCCTTGGATTTCCTCAAAAACATTCAAGGGTGAGGATTGGACGTCATTAGTGATTATCTCCCCCAAGTGGATTGAGGCTTAGTCTTAAATGGTAGCAGTAATGTTTAGGTAGTTAGACCTACAAATTGTCCGTGTCCCAATTAATTTTCAGTGGATTCTACAACCGGGATGGAATCCTTTCATACAACACATAACCTCAAACTCTTACTTCTCTTGTGTCATGTAATACAAATAGAACTGCCAAAGTCATCCATAAAACCAGAGTCTTATCAGTGTAGTTGCATGCCCAGTGCTGGTAATAATGACATTGATACAGCTAGAAACTTCAGATATAACCAGTGATATGTGTGTGCCTTCATTCACCTTCTACGTATGCAATCCCACGCTCTAACAACGGCACATGGGAGGGTTCTTTTCTTCTTCAGTATCAGCTTGGAGAGCTTACAACATCGAAGGACAAAACTTTTGAATTAAAGCAATGCAAATTTATACCTTGAATGATACTCTATGGAATATCAAAGCGGAATTAGAAAAAGAATCTAGTGTAGGTATACATGTATTCTTGATGGTGACACGTGTGCAGTATAAAAAGTTGCATTAGATCCATAATTAATATGGGTTTGAGTGAGAAGCTTGAGCAACCATGATGGTTCTCCATTAATATATGAAAGCAATTTGGTCTACAAAGACAAATTAATTAGTGAACAAGAACCTGTATGTACTCTACCTGGAGGGTCTTGCACAAGCATAGGAATTGAGGTCTGTCGGAGGTGCTATTCCAAAAAAGGAACTGACTGACTCAGGGAGTCAATTGTCTGTTATGTTGCCAAAAGGTAATTCGTCAGAGAAGTGGTCCAGGAGGGTCTTGCCAAAAGAAAACGAGGAAGAACCTAACTAAAAACGTTCAGAGATCACTGATCTGTGGGAGCATGGTCTAACTCGTTTGGATTGCATTGCCAAACAACCCCCAGTATAACACATACACTATAGCAAATGTGCACTCTTTGAGGATCAAGCAAGACCCTCCAGGAGTGATCCTGAATTGCTGAATACCTCCTGAGCAAGAACCAATTCCCTGCTATTTCTTTTCTTCCATTCCCTGGCCTACCTACTATGGGAAGCGTTCAGGTGGAACCAATCATGGAACCAGTTTCCCCAACTTTTCGACTCCATTACAGTATAACATCGAGAGTCCACTTGGTCTCTATCACAGCAATTTACAAAATGGAAATGCATGGCTCATTCGTCGGCGAATAGCCAAGTGGACTATGGGTCTAAGGTGGGAAGTGGCTTCCCAGGGTGGAGAATCGCAGGGAACTGGAAGGTGAGAATCCAAATACCAATCTTTCCGCAACAGCCTCCTGTGCTCTACTAAGTCTTGATTCCACCTGCATTTAGGGTTACTTAACGAGATGTTACTGGAACACAATTATACAAGACAACCTTCAGTCACAGCCATTAACATACAGAGAAACATAAGACTTCTCTCCTTGACCTGAATATTTACATTAATAGAACCTCTATTCATCCTCTAAAGGTAGCTGATGCAGGAGTCCTGGCGAGACTGCTTGCCAGCCCTTCAATGGAGCATCATGCCGACCATACAAGTTTGATACATATACTATTGGGGTGGGCCTGATGTTCCAATGAAGTGCTGGCAAGCAGTCTCACCAGACCTTCATTGGTGCATCATGACGACCAATGGGCATGTTGATTTAATGCATCAGTGGCCCTCAAAGGGTTCAACCTAATTGATTCAGATTTTCTGATTTGATATTCTATCATTGTATTGTATTGTAATTTCTTTTATTTATCCTGGAGGAATACATATCCAGTTATAGAATGTATTTGCGTATTCTCCAGCTGTAATAAATATATATTGTTCCGTTATGCAAGATTTAAGTGACAAATGTCACCAAAGGAATATGCAGCACCATGCAAAGGTTGCATAGTACTGCATTAGGTTAGTAGCTTTGGAATAAAGGAAAATATAAAAGTACAAAATTTGAGGCTAATCAAATAAAGTGTATAATGCTGTGTTCTCTGGTGTTCCTAACAGCAGCCTCAGTCAATAATCCCTTAAATGTCAGCAGAATGCAGATAGAGAAAAAGAAAGAAAGGAAAGGAAACAAAAATAGCACAAGAGAGGAAGCAGGAAGCAGATAAATAGGAATACATGGGGACAGACGGGACAAACAGTACATATAATAAAGTTTTCATACTTGCCACATCAGTGTTGAATATGGATTGTATATGCAAAAAGGCCTAGATATTGCATTAAACTGAGTATTGAGTACTGAGACATTTGTGTGTGTATAGTTTTACTTGCCCACCCACCCAGGGAAGAGACACAAAGAGCTGCAGCCAGGTCAGCTATATGTCTGGTAGATCAATGATCTTTTTATCATATTCTTTCTTAAGCCAGGATTTAAATTTCGACATATTAATATATTTCCTGACAGCAGCATCAAAACGGTTCCATGTTGTGGCTGTCCTATATTTACCCAGCCAGCACGACCACATGGGCCCCAGATGGGATTTCTCCAGGCCTGTGGGCCTGGCCCAGATGGGTAAATGCTGGGAAATGTCAGGGAAGCCAGCTGGGGCCCACGTGGACTAGCCCAGTTCACTTTATGATCTGAAGGTCAATGGATCTAGTCCGAGCAGTGACAGCTACTCTTCCCATCCTCTCATAGCATTACCAATGTTCATAAATATCTTTTTCAATCCCATTATGATTGAAAATAAAAGAAATGAAAACACCAAAACATGAAAAATAATTTTGTTCTATTCTTTATGAAGTGGGCATGGGTCTCCTGCGAAAAAAATGGTGTGGATGTGTTGGGACTAGATCCACCGACCTTCGGATCAATAGTGCATTGCTCTTCCTACTGAGCTAACAGAGCAGCTGTGATAGTCATAGTAAACATCTCCCTAGTAACCTAAGGACACACATGAGGACCCACACAGGTTAGAAACCTCATGTGTGTTCATACTGTGGTAAAGGATTGAGTCATTCAGGTAACCTAAAGAAACACATAATGACCCACACAGGGGAGAAATCCCATGTAAGTTCACACTAGGATAAAAGGTTCACAGATGGACGTAACTTTATAACACACATGATGATCCATACAGGATAAAAACTAAATGTGTTCACACTGTGGTAAAGGGTTGAGCTGTCTAGCTAGCCTTAGGAGACACATGTATGATGACCCATACAGGGAAGAAGCAGTATATGTGTTCACAATGTGGGAAAGGATTTATCCATGCAGATGCACTAAAGAGACATATGTTTACACATCCCAACACCTTGAAAGCATGTGTCAACAGGACAGAGTGTTCGTTCTCTGATTGAAGATGAATTGGGGAAACACAACTAAGAGGGAGGCACTATCATAGTTGTGATTACAATGGAAGAGAGGTAGGTTAGTGAGAGGCCCTATTACTTCATCACATTGAATAGTTACCCCAGGGAGCACATGCTCCGCTAGACTCCCTGCAAACATCTAAAAATGAGCCTTGGTTAAACCCTTAAATATAGGGAAAATAGTATTGAATTCATAGCTGTGCTCCCCCTAGACCAGATTTTCTTGGCTGTGTCCTCCTAAACCACATGTTCTGGATAATCAGATGAATATTCTGAATCAAATAGATGCTTTTGCTGATGGTTGCTATATGAAGCTGAATGCATCATTGGTTATCACATCATATAACATATTGAAGCATCAGGACTTCGCCCAATTCAATGTAATGAGTAATAGCACCTCCCTCTCAACTATCCCTCTGAGATTTTGACTATAACTAACACAGCTGCCCGGTTAGTCCAGTAGGAAGAGCACTGGACTATTGATCCAAAGGTGGATCTATGCCCAACACATCCACACCACGTTTTCAGCTCGAGACCCTGGCACACTTTATAAAGAATGAAACAAAATGATTTTTCATGTTTTGGTGTTTTCATTTCTTTTATTGTAGAGTATAATGGGATCGACAGAGACTAAGGAACATTGGTAATGCTATGAGAGGATGGGAAGAGTATCTGTCACTGCTCGGACTAGATCCACTGACCTTCGGATCATATAGTGAACTGGGCTAGCCCATGTAGGCCCCAGCTGGCTTCTCTGACATTTACCAGCATTTACCCATCTGGGTCAGGCCCACAGGTGCAGAGAAATCACATCTGGGTCCCATGTGGTCGTGCTGGCCAGGTAAGACTTTTCCTAAAAGCAGGGTTAAATGCACGAGATACTGTCATTAGTCTGGCATCATGAGCTCTGGTCCTAATGGGCCTTAAATCTTGGTGTGAAGGGATAAGGGATTTTCTAAAACAATGGGATAAAAGATGTTGTTCCCTTCTATGCTTCAACAGGTTTTAGTCTGCTAACTTTAATAGTTTTTCATGATTTCTGGTTCTCTTTCTAAGGTAGACTGACCTCAACTCATTATTAACTAAAGGCTGTAGTGTGTCAAGGGTCGTGTCAGGAGCAATGCTGTATACCAGGTCACCATAATCCAATACAGGCAATAACATTGTTTAAACCACATTAAGGGTAACTTTTTCAGAAAAGTTAGGTCGAACCTTCCTTAACAAGAAAAGCTTATGTTCAACATTCCTTTTTGTAATACCTATTTGTTTTTTTTAGCTTCATCCTATTGTCTAGTGTGACCCCTTGTTAGTTGTAGGTGGGTCCCAGGTCAATGTAATAGCCTCCCAACTTTAACTTCGGCTTCAACAACCTTTTCCCTAAAGCCCTGGTAGCAAAGGTGACAGCTTTAGTTTTTTTAGCATTTAGTGACAATCTATTACTATCACACCATTTTTTTACTAATTTTAGTTCTTGGTTCATTGTTAAACTTGCTAGTTGATCTCTAGGGACATGCGACATATAAATGACAGTATCGTCTGCATAGTGCTGGATGTTTAGTGTATTAAGGCATTGACCAAAGTCATTAATGTACATCAGAAGTAATAATGGACCAAGGACAGAGCCCTTGAGGACACCACAGGTAATAGTCCAAGAGGCCAGACACTTTTATTTTTGTTTTGGGTACCAAAAGGTCTGATGGCAGATTCTTATGTAAAAAAGTCTCACGAATTCAGATCTGCAATTCTTAAAAAAATCCGACGCTGCGTTTTCGCACAATCGGGGCTTAAAGTAGGTCACCGTCAATTCTCAACATGGTAAATATATGTCATTTGGACTTTCAGATAAGTCCTATCTCCATTTAATAGGGTAATCTACACCCATATTATCAAGAGTTAGGGTTCTCCTCTTAATGTTCTGCTTTTAATAAAATAGTTCCCAACATCATTTTCAAGATGGCCGCCAATATTTTACCGATTTTGACGATTTATAAGCATACAGCCACTGTAAACCTTGCCTATCTATATAATGTAACATGACAATGGACATGTTTTTCAGTGTAACAGTGGTAAGATTAATGTTGCCTCAGCTTTAACAGTTAAGAGACACAATAAGTATATTCCTCATCAATCAATAGATACGGATTTATGATAATTTGTATTATATGTGCATAAAATACATTTACCGACTGAAGTGTCATTTAGAGCCTACAAAGCAGATGCACTTTTAATTTGTGAATTCCTAATGCACATCATCCTTTTTTCTGTATTCATTTTCTCACACATAACATAAGAATGTTCAACTAATCTTGAGAATGCTTTTTACCACTAAAGATGGCTTTCCTATAGTATGCTTATGCCCACTGAACTTGGCCGGAGAATCGATCAGTTCTAGTTTTCTGGAATAATTTATAGTCATTGATATTTCTTATTAATGACCTGTAGGTGGAAGAGCACTCAGTATTCATAATAAATGGAGAACCTTGATATAGGTGCTGCCACCTGGTGGTTCAAGGTGGATCTAGATCTGCTGAATCAGTTGTTGCATTGGACACAACTTTTACATTGCATTTCCTCTCTGGCAAAGTTCTTCAACAGCACACATCTGGGTGAGTCATTTATTGAGAAATAAGATGGAAATACATATTGTGTGTAGGGATGTGCATGTAAGGTAAACCCTTGTTGCATGAGGTCCAGTTTAATCTAAGAATCTAACAGCAATATATAGGACCAGCAGTTTCTTTCTCATATCCAAAAATAACTGTGTTAGGTGTGACATAGTTTCAGTTTCGGTTTCTATTCAACTCAAGCCAGTGTTGATGACCATTGAGAATTAAAGGTATTGCAGGGAATATGGATGTATTGTAGACAAGGTGTGTGTAGGTGTGTGGGGGCAGTATGTATGCATAGGACCAGTAATTTAAGAATGATTGTTGTTGGGGGGGGGGAGCAGGGGGGTATGCAGCTCTCTTTGTAGTAAATATGGTCCACTCCTGTCCTGGGTTCTCATGTAGACAGACTCTACTGACCCCCACCCCCAACAAAGAGTTCACAAAGGTAAGAAATAAGGGGTATACAATATTTTGCATATCATTTCATATTTGCTATAGTGCATAGGAATGTCCCATGCACACATTGAAGAGGGGGGGGGGGTCCGTATGGTTTGGGTCTGTATGCATAGGAAGGAGGGGGTTGTTCAAATGCATACATGATCAAACTGATGATTTGTGACTATCATTATGGTGTTCATATTGTAGCGGGAGGGGCGCTTGCGTCGCCCGCTGCACTTCAACGCATGAAGCGCACGACGCGCCCACAAGGGGGGGACGAACCGTCCGGTCCGGTCGTCCGACGGATAAGGGGGGTATATATGTGAGCTCAAGGCGAGCGATTGTCAGCATTGAAGTACACTTGGTAAATAAAGGATCTCGTTGGTAAACCGCAAGGCTGGAAGTTACTGTGTCTTTATTGATCATAAAACTCGTTACATTGGTGACAGCGGTGGGATCTGGAACGGATTCAGGCAGATTCGAGGTACGGATCAATATGGACCATCCTTTATTATCAGGAGACGACTTCGGAGAGGAGTCAAGAACAGGGGAGGAGCATCCTGGTGATGGACAACGGACGGTCTCTTTTGGAGGAGGGACTTCTTCGTCGTCAAGGGGAACAATGGTTGACTGTAGTGAGGAGGGAATATTCTTACGGAGACAGGGGCAACCAAGGACGGATTGGCAAAACGACCAACGGGGCTGGTCGGCAGGCGCTCGGACGGAGTGGACACGGCGAACTCCGGGAGATTGGGGCAGGGATCAGCCCCAGCATTCCCCGCCATTAGCATGGGCGGCGGCCGCAGGGAGTGTCGTGGATAGGGCGGATAAAGGGGACCAGGCTATGGGATTGTCCAGCCAGCCCAGGAAGAAGGAGGAGCCTACAGGCGACGAAGATGGGCCCACCTTGGTCCCACCTAAGGAGGAGGATGACAGGAGGCCTATTGTAATGCCTGCCCAGTTTGATGGGACGACTGACCTGGAAGAGTTCATGTCGCACTTCAAACTATGCATCAGGGCTAATGCATGGGACGATGCTACAGCAGGAATGTTCCTGGGGCTCAGTTTAAGGGGCAATGCGAGGAGGCTGTTGGCTGGGCTGGAACCTTTTAAAGAAGGGGGTTATGTGCAGCTGGTGGCCGCGCTGGAACGCCGGTTCCAGCCGAAAAACCAGGCCGATTCTCACAAGGCGGTGTTTAAAAACAGGGACCGTGAGTCGGACGAGGATCTGTTATCCTATTCCGAGAAGCTGGAGCAGCTGGTAAAGCTGGCTTACCCTGAGGCCGACAAGACCACGCTGGATAGCTTGGCAAAAGACCGATTCCTGGATGGCTTGAACGACAATCAACTGAAATATTTTATTCTCTATGCACAGGCCAAATCGCTGGAGGACGCCGTGACTGTGGGCGTCAGGGCGGAGGCACACATAAAGAAGGATCGTGAGAGTAGTCGGATGCACAAGGTGCACCTGGCGGACGGTACCATGGCGGCGGAACTAGAGAGCCTTCGTAAGGAATTTAAGAATGAGCTAGCGCCCCTTCGGGCGGATTTCATGCGGGAGCTCACACTGTTGAGAAAGGACATGGCTGGGGCAGCCGCGATTGGAGGTCCGCCTAAGAGGCCGACAGGAGACAAGAAAGGATGTTTTCTGTGCGGGCGGGAGGGACATTTCAAAAGGGAATGCCCGTTTAAGGATGAGGCGCACACGGGGTCGGACGACAAGGCGACCACCAAACAGGCCGGCAGCAAACCGGTGTCGGAAAACGAGAACCGGTCCCAGCAGTAGGCCGGCCTGGGACCGTAGCTTTACCTGACAACAGGCCTGATGTGGATGTAACGTCAGTCCACGGGAACGATATTACCGGGACGGGATTAATCGTCCAGGGCATGATTTGTGGGCAGAGGATTAAGCTGTTGGTGGACACAGGGGCGTCTATAAGCATCCTGTCTGTCCGCTGGTGGGACAGGGGCGGGATTTCTAGGGCGATGAGCCCGCACGAGAAGGCGGTCGTATGTGCAGACGGGCGCCCGATGGCGATAAAAGGACGGATAACGGCGACCCTGGAGATAGCGGGCGAATACATGAGGGGCGAATTCCTGGTGGCAGACGTCTCCCCCGAGGGAATATTGGGGGCTGACCTGCTCAGGAACAACAACATCATGGTGGACCTGAGACAGGGCCGATTGCTATGGGCGGAGGAGAACGTTGGGGGACCGCCCGCCCCTAAGAGGGGGAGAGAGGACAGTTGCCGGGCGGTGTTGGCGGACGACTGTTTCGTCCCGGGGGGCGGCCAGGCAATGGCCACCGCCCGCGTAGAGGGACAATTTCCGGAGGGATGGAACCTGTACGGCATAGTAGAGGGACACCCGGGAAATGAAGAAAGGTTGGGCGTCAGAGTGGGGCGAGGGGTGATCTCCCCGAACGGACGCCGCGAGACTCCGGTGGTTATCTGTAACGTATGGCCTGATGAAGTGTGGATCAGGAGGGATACCACCTTGGGAATAGTTCACGCCGTTGGGGAGGATAACGGCTTCTGCGGCATGATAGGGCCAACATGTGACGGGCAGGAGGGCGACGGCCCTGAGGGGGAACGGTGGGAAGAGGCAAGACATACTCTATTAGAAGGGATAGAGGCTGCCTATCGGGATAGGGTGGCTGCCTTGGTGGACGGGAAGAGACAGGCCTTCGCCGTCCGGGACGGCGAGGTCGGCCGGACTGACGTCGCCCAACATAAAATTGAGACGGGGGACGCCGTCCCTATAAAGCAGCGGCCACGCCGCCTGGCGCCACATAGGCGGGCGGAGGTGGACGACAAAGTGCAGCGGATGTTGGACCAGGGGGTTATTGTGGAGTCCAAGAGCCCCTGGGCATCGCCCGTGGTCATAGCCAAGAAGAAAGACGGGACGGGGCGCTTCTGCGTGGACTACAGGCGGTTGAACGCCCTTACACGGAAGGATGCGTACCCCCTGCCACGGATAGACGACTCGCTGGACACCCTCCATGGTGCCTCCTGGTTTTCTACGCTCGACCTGGCTAGTGGGTATTGGCAGGTAGCGGTCAGGGAGGGCGACCAGGAGAAGACAGCATTTGTCACGCACGGTGGCCTCTACCAATATAACGTAATGCCTTTTGGGCTGTGCAACGCCCCTTCCACGTTTGAAAGGTTGATGGAGGTGGTGCTCAAGGGGTTACATTGGCGGGCGTGCCTGGTGTACTTGGACGACATTATCGTCTTCGCCCCGGACTTTGAGACTCACATGGCGCGACTAGAGGAGGTGTTAGGAAGACTCTTGCAGGCGGGGTTGAAAATACAACCCAAGAAATGTCAGCTCGCACGGAGGGAGGTCTCCTTCCTGGGTCACGTAGTGCGGGCGGAGGGGGTGTCCACCGATCCGGAAAAGATAAGGGCGGTGGCGGAGTGGCCCCGCCCTACTACGGTGGGTGAGGTACGGAGTTTTTTAGGCTTGGCCGGGTATTACCGTTCCTTCATACAGGATTTCGCATCAAGGGCGAAACCACTTTCATCCCTAGGGGAGAAGGATCGACGATTCACCTGGACAGAGTACTGCGAGTCGGCGTTCACAGACCTGAAGAAAGCACTGATCTCGGCACCGGTCCTGGGGTACCCACAGGCGGACGGCCGATTGATACTGGACTCGGACGCGAGTCTCTTTGGGGTGGGCGCCGTCCTGTCGCAAGAGCAAGGAGGGCTGGAAAGGGTCTTGGCGTACGGCAGTCGGACGCTTAGCCGGCCGGAAAGAAATTACTGTGTGACCAGACGGGAGCTTCTAGCCGTCATCTTCGGGCTCAAAAAGTACCGCCATTACTTAGTCGGTCGCCCGGTACTGATAAGGACTGACCACGCGGCCCTAAAGTGGGTTACTGAGTTTAAAGAGCCGGAGGGCCAGATCGCCCGCTGGCTACAGATACTGGGGACATATGACTTCACCATTCAGCATAGACCTGGGAAGGACCATGGGAACGCGGACGGGCTCTCCAGGTCGCCCTGCCGCCAGTGCGGTCGCCCGGATACGACCAGCTGGGGGTGTGCGGTCGTCACCCGGTCTGGGGGAGGGGAAGAGGTGGACCCCAACCCGGAAGCGGGGAATCTCCTAGGTTCCCCATTGGAATGGGTCAGATGGCAGCGGGCGGACCCCACACTGCACGTCGTCCGACAGTGGGTGAACGAAGGGCGGCCAGGGGGAGAGGAGGCGGCCGAAGGTTGGGAGTATGACCTAAGGGCATACGCCACCCAGATTGGGCGCCTAACGGTGGACGACGATGGTGTTCTAGGCCGGCGTTGGATATCTCCCATGGCGGATACCCGAGTACAAATACTGGTCCCTGCCAGTAAGAGAGACGCGGTGTTGGAAACCTTGCACGGGGCAGGCATGGCAGGACACCTTGGGCGCCGTCGCACCATGAGAAGATGCCAGGATTATTTTTACTGGCCGGAGTACAGAAGAGACGTGACCAGATGGTGTACGAACTGTATGCCGTGTGGGCGAAGGAAGGCGCCCCGCCCACCCCACCGCCACCCCCTAGGCCATGTGCCGATAGGCATGCCCATGGAACGTGTGGCGGTGGACGTAATGGGGCCGCTTCCTAGGACGGAAAGGGGGAACGTCTTCATCATCGTCCTAGTGGAGTACTTCACCAAATGGGCCGAGGCATACCCTATCCCAGACCAGAAGGCGGAGACGGTGGCCGAGTGTATAGTGACGGAGTTCGTGTGCAGGTTCGGACCCCCGGCCAACCTACATTCGGATCAAGGACGCAATTTCCAATCAGTGCTGTTTAAGGAAGTCGTCCGTCTGGTGGGGGCCGCCCAGACCCGTACGGCCCCATATAACCCCAAGAGCGACGGCATGGTCGAGAGGGCGAATCGGACGATTGAGAGTTTGTTGGCGACAACGGTAAGGGACGACCAGAGGGACTGGGACAGGCACCTCCCCTACGTCATGGCCGCGTATCGGGCGACAGAGCACGACACGACGGGGGCCTCTCCCAATGCCATGATGTTGGGGCGGGAGACTGGTTCCCCTCTGGCTCTCTTGTACCCGTCTCAGGACATACATTACGCGGGAGGAAGGGACGGGTTTGTGGCCGAACTCCAGTGGAGGATGGCTAGGACGCACAGCCTGGCGCGGGAGCGCTTGGGGAGGGCTGTGACACGGCAGCGAAGGAACTATGATAGGAGGACCGAGGCTGTGAGTTATGCGGTGGGCGACAAAGTTCTTTACTTCGTACCGGAGAGGAAGGTGGGGATATCACCCAAACTCCAGTGTTTGTGGACGGGGCCCTGGACAGTAAAGAACCATGTGGGTGGCCCCATTTACGAAATAAGTATGGGGAGGAAAAAAAGGGTCGTACATTGCGACGCTTTGAAGCCAGCCCCACAGTTATCTCTTCCCGTGCCCAGAGAGGGCGGGGGGGTCGGCAGCGTCCCGGCAAACGAGGAACCAATGGGGCGCGTGGCGTCGCTCTGTCTGGGACCTGGGATTGCGTCGCCTGGCAACCAAATCTGGGCGGACGAAGACGACTATAAAGCAGGGGGCCAGGTGGCGGGGCGGAACACAGCAGCCATGAGCTCGCCGGAATCTGAGCCAAGATCCTCCCGTTCCTGGGATAGGAAGGGCCGACCCCTCTTGCTCCCTGAAAACAGCACCTGGAGCAGCGAGGAAGAGGGGGAAGCCGACACCGACCACTGCAGGGTGACAGCCTCCCCCAAGAAGGGACGGAC
The DNA here is from genome assembly GCA_949317995.1 of Acholoe squamosa. NCBI lineage: Eukaryota > Metazoa > Annelida > Polychaeta > Phyllodocida > Polynoidae > Acholoe > Acholoe squamosa. The sequence goes on from OX439043.1 coordinate 61,706,247, forward strand.
GGAGTCCTATATGGAGAAGGAGGAAGCCAAAGAGGAAGAAAGGGCGAGGGAGGCCGCCCTGGCGTCTTTGGACAGAGGTCGGACAAGGGGCAGAGAGCAACGGCCCGCACATATCCATACAAGAGAGGAATGGGTCAGGGAAAGGAACAGGAGGAGCAGGGAGAGGTGGCGCCTACGTAGGGAGGCGGACGAGTCCCAGAAGGAGGAAGCTGCGGTAGCAGAGGCCGTCAGACAGATCTCCCTCCACTGTGGGGAGGACGAGGACCGTGACAGGGATCTGAGGCAGAAAATCAGGGCGGCAGCGGCCAGAAGGAACGCGTCGTCCCCGGTACGACGATCGTCCTCCAGGAGTCGAGAGCGGCGACGGTCGGACGACCGTAGGCGGTCCGGCTCCACCGGAGGGTCAGTCAGCCACCGATCGTCGGACGAGGGCGGGGGACGATGGAGGAGGAACGGACTACATAGCTGGTCGCACGACAGGTTGGCGGGCGACAATGGTGGACGACATACTGACCGCCGGGAGGAAGGGACCACGAAAGCCCTGGAATCTGATCACAACGGCTGCAAGACAGGGCACCGGACCGAGCATGAAGGTAAAGGGGGCAGGACGTCCGCAGGGGAGGAACGATCCTGGAGGGATGCGGTCATGAGGGCCCTGTCCACGGAACCTGGCAGGGCGGCGGAACAAACCCATTCACCCCCGGTCCCCGCCCCGCCTCTTCGACCGAAAGGAGGCCAGGAGGCCGTTCTACGGGCCTTAGCTTGCGGGGAACCTAGGCCTCGCAGCCGGTCCTACGGCGACGACGACCCAGGATGTGGACAGGCACTCCGACCCCGGGAACAGCCTACCCTGGGGGGAAGAATCGTCATTTTGACGTCATCAACTAAGGAGGACGAGGGGGGTAGACCCAGAGGGGTCGGGTCGAGAAGGGGAGCGAACCAACGGGTGGACGTAGAGGTGGACGACAGGGTGGAGGTTGCCTTCCGGCGTATGGAGGAAAAGGAAAGGGCCAGGGCCAGGGCGGCCGGGCGGGGAGAAGATCTATTTCAATTCGTGAACGTAGAACCACCAAATCGTGGGAAAATCCCAACGTCAGCGGGGACGGACGAGACCCCGACGGAGCCGGCCGGCGAGAGTCCCACGGTCGACGTGGGAGCGAGGTGCCTGGAATCAGTGCGCCCTGAGAACGACGAGGGGTGCCAGAGCCAGCCAATCGGGTGCGAGGACGCTGTTGCCAGGCCAGCCGCGGGTGGAGGAAATCTAGGCGCACGGGGGGGGGCGGGGCCAGAATCTGTCACACCACCTGCCTCCACCAATAGCGGACGACGGGAGCCGTCGTCGCAACCAATCGGCATACAGCAGCTGCTGGACATGAGTTCGATAGACAGGCGGTGGGACCCAGACAGGCACACTGGGCGCCAACATAAAAAGGGGGAGGACGCGGGGGCAGAGGGGAGAACAGACAACCCGGCGTACCAAGCGGACATCATGGCGGATCATAAGGACGACGGCCAATCGATTGGGGGAATAGTTTGCGCCCAATGTGTCATTGCGGGGGCGAAGGACTGTACCTTTCCGGACTTGGAGAGCTTCAGAGAACACGCACGCGATCACGACACAATAGAAGGTTGGGATTGTCCCGTACCAGGATGTCCGATTCAGAAGGAGAAGAAACGCAAGGGGGACCTGATCAAACACATCCGAGCCAAACACAAAAAGCACCCGTGGGCAAAAGGAGGAACAAAGGTGATGCCGCCTCCTACGGACATAAGGAGACGGAGACAGGAGGACGAGTCGCCCGATGGCCGCCTGTCAGAGGTGTCTGACGATGAAGGGCGGAGCCCCAGCTCTACGCGGAGCCCCGGCTCGGCTCACTCGAGCAGGGGTAGCAGAACACAGCAGAAGCGGAGACTGTCCCCACAGGAAGTCGTGGGAAAGCTAGGCAAGAAGCACAAGCCTAGGAAGTCGGACTCGCCACGTAAGAAGACCACCCTGGTGGTAGACGAGTCGTCCACGGAGGAGGGCGAAGACGACACGGAAAAACCTGACCGAGAGGGGGAACCAGACGTGGATAGACAGGGGGACGACCAGTCGTCGTCCGGGGCTGGCCCGGGCTCCAAAGAGACCGCGACTGAGTCGGCCGATCAAGGCTCCGCCGACCATCAGGCCACAACAGGGCAGGAAGGGGCACGGGGCACGCCGGAGGCCAAAACAAGGGGGGAACCAGCGTCGCGGACGCCTACAACAACTAAACCGTCTGTTGCTCCGGGTGAAGGCTCACCTCTGTTGGCCACTGTTACGACTCCCGGAAAGGACGCCGGACCGGGGCGGTTGTGGGGCGAGCGGCTACAGGACGCCATCAGAAGGGGGGAGTCGGACAGGGCACGAGAAATCCTGTCAGAAGTACCAGGGACGATCAGCTTCGTCCAGAGCACGGAACAATGGAGTGCTAGTAAGCCTGGACGGAAAGAAGCCGTCCTGCAGACGGGCGAGGCGGAAATCGTGCTAAGTCAGGATGTGGAGTATACGGCTGGGGGAGACCGCCAAGGTTATGATACCGTGGTGCCTAGCCCTGCAGAGGTCAGAATCTATGGACAGGGGGGAGGAACCTCCCAAATGACAACGACGAGTCAGGTCTGGGGCGGTGCCCAGTTTAATCCTAGTGCACCCCAGGCAAGCTCGGCACAGGTACGGGGCGCCCTGTTCACCGCACCAGCTAGCGGGCGGACGGAGCAGACGACGGACAGGACGGCAGAGGGGGACCACCGCCCTACTAGTGGGGGTGGAGATGCGGGTCCTAGGTGCGGACGACCCGAGAGACTAATTGACTGCGGGGGGGGTGTCACCCTGCCCTGGTCCCAGGAAAGTCAAGGCCCCAAGGAGATATTACACGCCTACCTGGCGTCTATAGGGGAGGCCGTCCCCGCGGACGCTCTGTACGACACCGCCGGGGGGCGACAGGCCACCATAGTGGACGTGTTGGAGCCTGGCGTGTACCAAGTGTTCCAGTCAAGGTCTACTCTGCTACGACGTCAACCCCCGGAACCGGTAAGTGTGAATAACACCTTCGATGTTTTTATAGGTGGGGTTGCTGCAGGGACTGTATTGTCCCAAGTGGGCGTCGTACAGCCGTACGCCTTTCAGGACAGTGGTGAGGTCAGGATGGAGACGGGAGGGGTAGAGCCTACCCTACAGGATCTAGTTAATGCCATGGACCTTTAACAAGAAAAGGGATGGAGGACGACGGGGACAGCCTGGGGGAAGTAAGGGGTCCAAGGAAAATTTGGAATTTTGTATGACTCATGTTCTTCTCTTTGGACAGGAACAAGGAACTTCGTCGGGCAGACGAGGGCGGCCGAGGTAGCTGGTGGGCGATGGGGAGCCAACGTCGGCCGGCTACGGCGTGCGGGGAGTCGGGAGGACCTCGGGGCAGGCATAACCCGGGGATCGGACTACATTCTGAGGGCGGATGCACCGGGACGTTGGAGGGCGGCGGGACGGGCAGTCCACTTCCCATGGAGTACGGTGCACGACCCAGAGACTTGTACATAAGTTACTTGTTGGCCTAGGGGCTGGAGGACACGGATTATGCAAAGAGACGGTGCTAGGTTAAGGGCACTAGGACATTAAAGACGTTGTGTTGGGCGACTTAGCCTATGACGAGTGGAGCAGGGCAACCTGTACGTCCGGGATTACGGGACGACTCCAGAAGGGGGTACGACACCCTCTCCCCACGTTGGGGGTTAGTTAAGCTGTATCGGACGTTTTACGAGGCGATTACCAAGAAGGAAGGCGCGGTTGAATCAAGCCAAGTTAGTTCTCGTGGGTCGACCGGGGGCAGCGGCCAGTCCCCTCCGGCGACGACAAAAAGTGAAATTAAGTAAAGTAGGCATGTTAAGTTAGGGGACATATGTTTGTCAGGGGGGTTAGATTAGTGACCGGAGAGTGTAGCGGGAGGGGCGCTTGCGTCGCCCGCTGCACTTCAACGCATGAAGCGCACGACGCGCCCACAAGGGGGGGACGAACCGTCCGGTCCGGTCGTCCGACGGATAAGGGGGGTATATATGTGAGCTCAAGGCGAGCGATTGTCAGCATTGAAGTACACTTGGTAAATAAAGGATCTCGTTGGTAAACCGCAAGGCTGGAAGTTACTGTGTCTTTATTGATCATAAAACTCGTTACAATATGTCAGATGTGGAAGACAGAAACTGGAATAAATACTTCCATTGACATGCAGACTAGGAGAGTAGGATTGTTTTGTTGCTATCTTTCAATATAATGCAAAACTTGTAGAGTAGTTTCAACTAATATGCTTGGCTTGCTAGTGCTCTTGGTGATGGTTTGGTGGTGGGTACTAACCTATCTTTTTTGTTTCAGGCAATAGCTCTAAACTGAACAATGTCTACTAGATACTGCATACTGCATTTTCCATCCAAGAACAATGCTGATAGACAAGGGCTTATAAAAGCATGTGACCAACAAACCTTTGAAAAAATCAAGTTGGCTGATCAGAAGAGAAGGTCTTACTTGAAGCAATCAAATATTTTAGTATCTAATTACCAGAGTACTTAGATGAAAATATGGGATACCATGTCAAATGCCTTAAAGACTTCATTGCTATTCCAAAAGATGGAGGTGACAAGAGAATTAAGAAAAATGTACAACAGAAACCAAAATTAAGGTCAAATGTGACACATACTACTCAAAATAGCTCTGGTGTGTTTAGAACTGTTTGCATATTCTGTAACCGTTACAGGAAAACTAAGAAGGGTAATGTTGAATATCCTGGGAGTTGTGAAACTGATACAGCTGAAAAAACAATAAAAAGTGCTGCTCTCAAGCTTAGTCATCTTGATATATCATCCAAGATTAGTGGCATTGATATGAAATCAAAAGAGGTGAAATATCACCATTCTTGCAAGCGAGATTTTCTGAATAAAGCACAGGATGGCAAAAAGAAGTCTGAAAAAATGATCAATCATGAAAATGCTTTTAGCGAACTCAAAACATACATTCAGGCAGAAATCATTGATAGTCCTAGTAGCATGCTACTAACCACCATTCATGAAAAGTACATCACAATGTTAGGGGAGTCAACATATTCTGCTGACAGCCTCTGTGCTAAGATATTAAAAGAGTATGGGGATGAAATACAAAAGCACACAGTAGGCCAAAAGAAAGGTGTTATATTGTATAGTTCAAAACTGACTGCTGATGAGGTAAAGAAACTAGTGTTTTTTTACCACAGCTCTCTGTTTGAGACAGCTGTATTTCTCCGTAGACAGATACTTAATATGAAGGAGTGTGGCAAAGAACACATGAATGAATTCTCTGAAGAGGCTCTTGAAAGAAATAGGGAAACTATTCCAAAAGATCTTGAAAGCTTTTTCACAATTCTCTACACAGGTAAGGCAACACTTCCTGGTCATGAGAAATCTGTCAGGCTGGTGAAATCAGTCTGTGATGATGTCATATACTGTGCAACAGGAGGGCGAGTCAAACCCATGAAACATGTAATAATGGGACTTGGTATGAAGAGCATTACAGGTTCAAGAAAGGTAGTTGAAATTCTGAATCGATATGGACATAGTATCAGCTATCATTTGGTAGAGGAGAAAGAAACAGAGATAGCTACTGAGATAATGGAGAGACAACTAGTAACTCCAGATGGAATTAAAAGGAGGGGAGGAAAGAGTACATCTTTAGCATGGGACAACTATGACGAAATGAATCAAACACTCTCAGGGAAAAACACCCTGCATGACACAGTTGGGATATGCTATCAGAATATCTGCAATGATCAAGATGAAAAACAAACAGAACCACAGGACACAGACACACAAAGTCAATCTCTGCATTCACTTTCCCCCTCATCGAACAGTGATATCAAGGTTTCAAAGAGAACATTCCATTTCAAGGAGAAACATTTGGAGCCATACAAAAAGAAACCAAAGATAAAAACATTTCAGTATAATGTGAAGTATCTGCCACCTCCTCCAAATATCACAAGGATAAAGTACCTTGACCACCTATGGGTATTGTCAACTCTAGTGGCAAAGGCCCCCATGTGGGTTGGGTGGAATTCTAGACTTGCTATTGACAGTCTCCCACTTCACACCATAGCCTACATGGAAAACATCACATTACCACCCACAAGGTTAGATGTTGTTTTGGAAACAATGAAAATATCCCAAAAGGTAGCAGCGGAATGTGGACAGAACATTGCTGTTGTCCACTATGACCTCGCCATCGCTAAACCAGCCATGCAGATCCAAGCTTCTGAAACACCAAAGTATGATAATTTATTCATCTGCTTTGGTCCTTTCCATATACTCCTGGCCTACTTTGGTGCATTGGGCTATTACTTGGATGGTTCAGGGGGAGAGGACATTCTGGTAGAAGCAGAGGTACTGGCCAATGGCTCTCTACAGGGATTCCTTAAAGGCAAGCACTACAACCGGTAGGTGCTTTCTTTTGACTATATATATAATATTAGTGCTGAAGATATTTGCACATGACCATATCATAAAATGAGATATAATTGATAAATTTCACTTGTAGAAAGTTCTTATATTTCAATTTTCGAAGAATAAACACCCACAAATATGTATTTTACCAATATCCACATATCTAATACAGGTATGGTTCCTTCCAGGTGTAAAAGGATCCATCCACTCCTGGCAGCAGCAATGCACACTCTGCATTTCAAGCAGTTTCTGACTGAGAAAGGGACTCTTCCACCGAGGTTAGTAGACATCATCCATGAGTTAAATGACATTGGAAGCCCTGAGACATTAGAAAAACTAGAGAATGATGAGGTCTACATAATGTTCATGAATGATTATGAGCAGTATGCTTCCCAGACACTCGATGGTGTGCATGGGAGCACGGCAAAGTATTGGATGATCTACATTCAGTTAGTTCACACATACCTTGTATTCAGCCGAGCCTGCCGCACAAACGACTAAAACTTGTTTGTACATGGACTAGGAGAAATGTGCCAGCATTTCTTTGCTGGTAACCGACCAAATTACGCAAGGTGGATGGTCCGCTATCATCTAAATCTTCTGAACATTGATGAAAGCCATTCAGAGGCCCGAGAGATGCTTGAAAATGGAGCACTGTCAATCAGGAGGACTGAAAAGCACTTCTCCAGGACAGCAGTGGACATGACACTAGAGCAGACAGTGAATAAAGATGCAGCCTCAAGGCTCACTGGGATTTCAGCCTTTTCTCTGTCACCTTCTACACGCACCAAATGGACTGTGACCAAGACAGCACGCAGTGCAATAGTTGGCTGTCTCTTATCTGGAGCTGGATTGCTTAAGCATGAGGATATTACATCCGAGCTAAAGCCACAGAGGATAGCAAAAGACAATGAGGACCTGCAAAGGCTCATTACACAGATTTGTGATTCTATGAACCCTTTTGCACTTCCACCAGAACCTGCCCTCTACAGTCTGTCCACAGGTAAAGAAGTACCAGAGGATATAAGGCAGGATCTCATGGAGTGGAACGAGAAGGGCAAAAAGTGGCTGGAAGATTTATGGGAAGGGTGCTTTAGTGACCCTGAGAGATTTGAGAAACCAATCCCTTGTAAAAAATCAAAAATTTTGCGAGTGCAGCGGTTAAAGTAAAGGTCACTTCCAAGGATGCCAAGATAAAAGAAGTGGCAGGAACAAGGAACCTGTTTGGCAACCTACTGTACCTCAGCAGCAAAGAGGATCTTGATCTTGAGAAAGTGTTTGAGTATCCTCTAACTCCTGTTCCACTTTCACTTGGTTCTGTAGATGGCACTATGAATGCAACAAACAAAGCTATGTTGCAGCACAGGATTGAGGAAATTGCTCCTGGTATATCAAGATTTGGAGAGAGTGATGTCACGCTGGTTGATGCATCATTCTTTCTTTACCAAATTGTAAATCCACCTATCACTTATGGGGAGGTTGCAAAGGATATTCTCACAAGGTTGTGCCAAATGTATCCCACTGTGCATTTCATCACAGATCAGTATGAAGTTGTACCCACTATCAAAGACACTACTCGAGCAAAGAGACATCAGAATGAGAAGCAATCTAGCACATCTGTTCAAATAACTGGCCCAAAGCAGCAGACAAAGGAATGGAAGTCAGTAATCAAATCTGGTGCCTTCAAAACATCATTTGTTAAGTTCCTGCTCAAGGAGTGGGCAAAAGAATCCTATCTACAAATCCTGGATGGACACTCTGTGTATTTGACTTGTCAGAATGAATGCTTCAAGTTCAGTGTCAAAGATGGAGCCATCATCAGGGAAAGAATAATTGAGCTAGAATGCTTTCACATAAAGGCAGATACAAGGATAATGTTTCATATGACACATTGCATTGGGCACAATGGACAGGCAGAAATTGTGGTTAGAGCAAATGATACAGACATATTTGTTTTGCTGCTATATCATTTGTACCACATCTACAAGACACATGCTGTAAAGGCCAAAGTCTGGCTAGATGTGGGATTATCTAGCAATAACACAAGAAGGTGCATCAGCATCACAGAAATGGTAGATAAACTTGATGGTGATGTCATAAGTGCACTACCAGGGTTGCATGCCATGACGGGAAGTGACTACACTCTAGCATTCAGTCACAAAGGGAAAGTGAGGCCACTGAACCTTATGATGAAAAACAAAGCACACACTGACACATTCTCAAAGCTTGGGGAAGATAATGTAAATCTTGTAGATCTCACACCTGAACTTGAGCCATGGGTCTGTGCATTGTATGGAAAACCAAAGTTCCAGTCTGTAAACAAGGCAAGACTAGCGATATTTGAAACAAAGTATGCACCCAAAAACAAAGGTGACCTCCTTCAACTCGCAAAAGGGGCAAATCCGAGTAATTTTCCACCAAGTAAAGCAACATTGGAGAAACAGGTCGAAAGGGCCAATCTTGTAGCTTCAACATGGAAAAGAGCCTGGCATCCAAATCCTCTAAGCACAAAATGGATGGGAATTGAATGATGGTCACTATGATATAAACTGGTTTGATTGTGCTCAATTCCCCAAATCAATCAAGGACACCCCACTTGAGGATGAAGACCTTGAGGAAGAAGAAGAGATGGCATATGGGGAGAACAGATATGGAAGGGATGAATCAGATGGAGAGGCAGATGAAGAATGATGGTGAATATATCTTGAGAGCTTCACTGTCAAATATGAAGCAAAATCAACATATGTGGAACGCACAGTCCTGCTGATTATATTTCTAATATAAATAGAGCATCCATATATTTCTGATAAAGTGTTCATCCCTGATAAACAAATTGCTTGATAATTAATAGTCATAGCCCAAAAGATCACATTGTAAGTTAGGTACATAGAGGAAAGCTTAAAGTGTTTTGTCTGTTCTTCACGTATGTAAGCATTTAGGATGATGTTTAATTGATTTTTTCTGTGCGGAAATGGTCATCAAAGCTGACAAAGAGCTGTAAATTTGATCTGATATGTTACACAGAACCTTCTGCATAATTTGACTTGCATGAAAACATAGTAGGGATTGGGTATGTGTGCATTAATAAACGATGATATGTTTTATAGTGGTTGTTTACTTATAAATCGTCAAAATCGGTAAAATATTGGCGGCCATCTTGAAAATGATGTTGGGAACTGTTTTATTAAAAGCAGAACATTAAGAGGAGAACCCTAACTCTTGATAATATGGGTGTAGATTACCCTATTAAATGGAGATAGGACTTATCTGAAAGTCCAAATGACATATATTTACCATGTTGAGAATTGACGGTGACCTACTTTAAGCCCCGATTGTGCGAAAACGCAGCGTCGGATTTTTTTAAGAATTGCAGATCTGAATTCGTGAGACTTTTTTACATAAGAATCTGCCATCAGACCTTTTGGTACCCAAAACAAAAATAAAAGTGTCTGGCCTCTTGGACTATAATGGGATGTACATCTGAGATGCAGTTATTTGCCTTTGTTCGTTGTTTTCTGTTGGTGAGATAATTTTTGAAAAGATTAACCGTACTATCCATAAAGTCAAGATGATGAAGTTTTTGGAAGAGAATGGAGTGGTTTAAAGTATCGAATGCTTTTTTTGAAATCTAGAAATATAGCTGTTGTAGAGTGGTTATTCTTTAAGTTCTGAAATACATTGTTGGTTAATTTCTCAAGACTATCAATAGCAGAGCGTCCTGGTCTGAAATCGTCTTGATTTTCTGATAAAAGATCATGATTATTTAGGTAATCAAGAGTTTATTTGTGTATAATTTTTTCTAGAATTTCGGCTGGAAGTGGTAAGGTGGAAATCCATGGGTCTTAAGTTGTTAACATCTGTGGTGTTACCCCCTTTTGGAAGTGGTGAAACTAATGCTATCTTCCAACTATCAGGGAATGTTGAAGTTCTCAGCGACAGATTGATAATGTGGAGGAAGTGGGCTTTAAGTTCTAATAATACATCCTTAAGGACATAGGTTTTTATGTGCTTAACTCCACACGATTTATTGATATTGATCTTTTTAATGTATGGAAGTAAGTCCTCAATGTTAATAGGGTGTAATTCAAAGGTTGGGTCGATAGCATCATTTAAAGGCAACCATGGTTCCTGAAGGCCTGCAGCAAGCTTGTCACCAATGGTGGCAAAGTGGGTGTTAATGAATCCTGCTGTGCTATCAGATGGTATATCAATGTTATTAGTTTTGTCTACCAAACAAAAGTGTGGATTTCCAACTTTAGGATTGATTACCTTATTAATACTCGCCCAATAAGCTTTGGGCTTGTCTTTGTTTCTTTCAACCTCATTAAGATGGAATTCCTGCCTAGCTCTCCTACATTGAGTCCTACATCTCTTTTTCAAAATATCAGCAATTCTGAGGTCATCTAAATCTAAGGTCCTTTTGGATTTTGCAACTGCAATATTCTTGTCCACAATATTTTGCAACAAGGCATCTGTAACCCAGGGCTTTTTCTGCTGCTTTATGTTAAAATTCTTCATGGGGCACATGATGTCCAATAGGTCTGTGATATACATAACTAATATGTCCCAGGCCTCTTGGGGGCTATTTGATTCCCAGAAGCTATTCCAGTTGAGATTCTTCAATCCACGAATGAAATTATCCTTATTGTAATGAATGTATGATCTACCTGAAAATTTTAAGTGGGATCTTTGGTGTAGATATGTGACAATGACTAACATATATCATTTCATGATCACTGATTCCAACACTGTGGGTACCAAAGGTAGTAATGTGGAGAGAATTTGTAAAATTCAGATCAATAGTGGTATAATTTCCATTTAGATTAAAGTGAGTGATATTATATATAAGTTGTTGTAACCCTCTTGCTGAGGTCATGGACCTTAACTCATCCTGATCATGGTTTGGGGCCCTGAAATTGCCAATCTCCAATCATGATGATTTCAGAATATTTATTATAATCTACAAAATCTTTTTCCTTTAATAATTTTACTGCCCTTGGAAGATCACTGTCAGTAGTAGGTCTGTATACATTTAATGGGTTTGGACATACCCTTGGAAATGGTGAACATTTGTAGTTCCAAATCATTATCATTATTGTCATGGGTACCATTGGCATTATGGCTGTAGGTGACATCATCGCTTAAGTAAACCATGAGTCCACCTCCAGTTTTGATTTCACCTGCCAGTCATTGCGAATAAATTGGTAACCTGGTACAGCAATGTCTCCATCTCTAATATCCTGGTGATACCATGTTTCTGAAAGGGTTAAACAATCAATAAAATCCCATGGAAAATGTGTATAGCTTTACAATATATCGTTGGCAATAAAATTTAAAGCAGAACCTAGCCTAATCTTAATAATTCCATCAATTTCCAAGAGCATGTGTCTTTAAGAATATGGATCAAATAATGGACTGTCCTTTGTCACCAATCATTCTCAAGAAATGTAGTCAATGTACTAGAAAAAGTAACCTTTTTGTTGTTTTCTGTTCTAATATTGGGAATAGAAAATAGTCGATCAAATATGTGATGCAAATTTTTAATATCTTTTAGAATTTGTAACTCATTTTGCTGTCCGATCTCTAGATATTTTCTGATAAGGGCTTTATTACATTTTTCTAGTACATTTCCTATTTGATTTAACCCTTCATGAGGATTGTTATCAGTAGGCAGATAAGGCTGATAAGGGCCGCGCTGGTTGCTATAACATCACTGGTGCTTCCAGGGATAGTATGTAGATATTTATAGCCACACCCTGACTTAAGGAAGACTCTATGAGCCATAATAAGCCCCTTATATGGTCTACATCTACAGTGCATTTAATTACCCCTCACCCTCAGCCCGTTTACAGACCTGTATTATAGATGGGGGGCAGATGGATGGCCTTAGTCTTCATGTCGAATTTTATTGTTCCAAACCAAAGGCATGTTCCGAAATCCCCCTTTCCCTTTGCAGGGGTCTGCAATTTTTCGGTTCCCAGGCTTTTCATAAAAAAAAGAGGTGATATGAGAAACAACACATTCTGAAACATGACACATTTTTAAGTTATCATTTGTGTGGAAAGACTAACAGGATTTGAGTCATCTTATATATGAGATGACCCTGTGTCACCAGGTTATGGAGGCGTGTAATTGTCATCTTACTCCATTAGATGACCGAGCGTCATCATTCTAATACATTAGGATGACCCAAGATGTTTGTACTATAGGACCATGCCGCTTAATCTGATACATGGAGAGATAAGCAATGATAACAGCCAACATGATTTACTGTAGAGAGAATCACAAAGGAGTATTCTGAGGCATGCCGGTTTGGCCCATAGTGAATGATGAAGATTGGCCATGTGAGGATTATAATTTTCACTCTTCATGAATGTTCATTCTCTTCAACAGGGTGATATAGCCTTCCAGACCTTCACGTCGTTTCCTATAGCACTTAAAACAAAATGAAATAGGCATACAGGTAAAAAGACCGAGAATCCAATATTCTAATTTTCCAATTTGCCCCTGCAGACTAAACCAATCTAGCGTGTTGGATGAGGACTAGGGCTTAGAGGTAGGGTTAATTTCCTCCATGGAAAATTACTCAGGAAGTCAAGGTGCCTATGTCGTGACAAATGGTCTCGTCTAAAAGGCAGACAGACGGACATTGCAAAAGGGTAATTGGAAGGCCGAAAAGTGCTTAGGGCGGAGGCAATGTTGCAATATAGCATTTAGCCTGACTAAGGTTTAATGATTGCAATGGACTACAAATTTAGCGAAGGACATTGACGAAAAGGTTTTCATTAGAGCTGTGGGGGACAGATTTTGTTTAAAAACATATGAATGAGTACATACTGTACTTTTATTGTACTCTTATAGAGAAACTACAAGAAATTTATGTGTATGCAAACAATCTGTTATTGAAAGTCCTTTTATGAATGTTGGCCTATGACAACAACCTGTCTGCCGCATGTACATCATCACAACTTTCAAAAGTCCAAGTTTCCTCTTCTTTTCTACAGGTGAACTGCCAGCAAAACACGTATGCACGTTAATCTGTTAATAACTCGTATGTTCATAGACCTTCAAAGTTGCCTAAAGCCCATAGTTCACTATGCTTCTGTTGCCAGATTTTATGTAGAATTTGTATGGCTCATTCCTGCGAATTAGGCTTAGTGAACCATGGGTTTAAGGACTTCTGAAAATAGTGTTGGACACGAAGGGGTTCACATTGTAGAGGAATGGCTTCCTAGCAATGTCTGCAACTGTCCCTGCGACTGTACCAATGCAACAACTTTGTAGATAGATGGTGTACTATGGCCTTGAAATCGATTATATTGTGGTCAATGGGATTTTCAAACTCGAATTCACTACTGTAGCCTAGGCGGCTAATATCATCTCATTCATAGTACAAACCCCAATATAATCCCTGAGATATCATAGTTACCCAGCAAATTGTCGTTATCTGTGGCCATGATTGGTCATCAATGGTGACTCCTTTTTGAATGATAACTCACTGCGTCATCTTTCGCCACTGTGTGTCAGTCTCACATGGCATGGCAATTTATCACAACAGTCACCAACATGATCTCACTCACTGCGTGAGTATGTGCCACCCCTTTTCATCTCTTATAAAGCATGGTGACTTATCACCACCATCGCCAACATGGATCTAACTCACTGCGTGAGTATGTGCCACTGCCTGTCAACTCTCACTCAGAATGGCGGCTTATCACAATCATCGCCAACATGGATCTGACTCACTGTTTTATTATGTGCCACTCCCAGTCAGTTCTCACTCAGAATGGCGACTTATCACCAACATCGCTAATATGGATCTCACTCCCTGTGTGAGTATGCGCCACTCCCAGTCAACTCTCACTCAGAATGGCAGCTTATCACCACTATCGCCAACATGGATCTCACTCACTCCGTCAATATGTGCCACTGTCTGTCAACTCTCACTCAGAATGGTGACTTTTCACCTGCATTGCCACATGGCTCTCCCTCACTGTGTGAGTCTGTGTCACTCCTAGTTAACCTTCTCTCAAAATGGTGACTTATCACCACCATTGCCAACATTGGTCTCACTCAATGCGTAAATTTGTGTCACTCCAAGTCAATGCTCTCTGAGGATTGCATCATCTGTCACTCACTCTCACTCAGAATGGCAACCTATCACCACTATTGCCAAAGTTGTTGAGACAGCACCACTGTTCAACATGTAGCCTATCTAGGAAGTGTTGCATGAAGTATAAGTCACATACATATCAAATGTGCTTTGTTTCTCGATGATTATCATGTAATACTTCAGAGTTGAATCAAACAAGATTATATAGAAAAAATATCAATTGAATTTAGATAGAGGTATCTCTAAAATGAAAGCAACTATCCATAAACACCTTTTCTCTGGTTACAGGAAAAAAACAAAGGGAAATATCTATATGAAAACATTATCTGTGGTTATAACATAGCTGGGCAAAGTCATAGTGCATTATCCTTAATGCTGTGTTCTGATTGGCTGATTCACTGTGCATTATCTAGATGGATAATGCACTCCCAGCAAAGGAGGTTACCCTCATCTCACCTTTAGACTACATAATTGATATATATGTGTTGTCAGGTGGCTGATGGGTGATTTTTCTGTGTTATAACGGAAATAATGCACTTGGTCACTAGGCCCCGAGATGTCTCAATACAGTCTAGAGCATGACCACAGCCATGCCCCATGCATTATTCCCTAATTAGAGGGAAGATACATATGGCAATACCTTCTCTGGCAAAACATACTATGATCTGGCAGATGTGAGGCTGCACGATTACCAATGTTGATGATCATGAGCTTTTCATCTAACAAGTGATCACCAGGGTCCCCATTACTGGTGAGTCTGAGTGATCACCACTCTCGCCATCCATGGTGAACTTGTGCTATGACATGGTGTGCATTTCATCTAGCGAGGTGAGTGATCAACTGCCTTGCCATCCCTGGTGAGTGTGAGTCATCACGATCCTCGCCAACTGTGGTGAACTTGTGCTATGGCATGGTGTCCGTTTCATCTAGCAAGGTGAGTGATCACTTGTGTCGCCATCCCTGGTGAGTGTGGGTGATCAAGATCCTCACCACCTGTGGTGAACGAGGTACATGTTTCATCTAGCGAGGTGAGTGATCACCCGAAAGACCATCCCCCGTGAGTGTGAGTGATCACGATCCTTGCCATCCACAGTGAATGTGCGTTATGATGTGGTGTGCATCTCATCTAGCAAAGTGAGTGAGCACTCATGTCGCCATCCCTGGTGAGGATGAGTGATCACTCATGTCGACATCCCTGGTGAGGCCATGTGATCACCACCATTGCTATTCCTGGTGATCTTGTGCTATAGCGACATTGTGTTCCATCTAGCGACATGTGTGAGCCACTTCACACAGGTTGACGAGGAGTCACAACAATTTGCTGGGTATGCTAACACGACTAGTATAAAAGTCATGCAGCTAATGTACAGTAGCCCAGGAAAATCAAAAATCAAATACATGTACCATTCACAAAGTTAATGAAGAATGAAAAACAAAAATCCAAAATTGAAATAAAAATTAAAAAACAAATTCTATTCACAAAGTCAATGAAGAATGGAAAATCTAAAATGAAATGAAAATCAAAAATCATATTCCATTCACAAAGTTAATTCACATTGTCAAACGCAAAGCGAATAGTCAATGAAAAATGAAAACTCAATCACCAGCTGGTTGCTGTCAACTGTAAACTGTCAACCCTCATGGTCTAACTTGTGACAGATATCTTTTAACATTGAGGAGTGTGTGAGGAGGGATGGAAACTGTGAGTAGGGGAATGGGGGGGGGGGCTGGGTGAGTAAGGGAATTAGCGAGTGGGTCAGTAGGAGAATGAGAGAAGGGGAATGAGGGGAGTGGGTGATAAGGGGACTAAGTAAATAGGGGTGGGGGAGTGAAGGAGTAGGGGAATGAGGGGAGGGGGCAAGTAGGGGAATGGGGGAGTGGGTGAATAGGGGAATGAGGGGAGTGTTTCAATAGGGGGATG
This sequence comes from Acholoe squamosa, assembly GCA_949317995.1. NCBI lineage: Eukaryota > Metazoa > Annelida > Polychaeta > Phyllodocida > Polynoidae > Acholoe > Acholoe squamosa. Next base: position 61,722,749 of record OX439043.1, read on the forward strand.
AGGGGAGTGGGGGAGGAGGGGAAATGATAGGAGTGTTCATAGGGGAATGAAGGCAGGAAGTCTCACCCAGTCCCCTTTTTCCCTTACTCACCCCTCCCTCATTCCCCTACTCACCCAGTCCCCTCATCCCCCTACTCACCCCGTCCCCATTTTTCCCTACTCACCCCTCCCTCATTCTCCTACTCACACTCTCCCCTTTCCACTTTCCAGCCTTTTCCCTCACCCCCTACTCACTGATTCGGCATTCCCCTACTCCCTCACTCCCCTCATTCCCCTACTCAAACATTACCCTCTTCCCCCTACTCACCATTTCCCCTCATTCCCCTACTCCCCAATTTCCCTCCTTACACTACTTCCCCATCCCCCTACTCACCCCTCTCCCATTCCCCTCACCCACTCTCCAATGTTAAAAGATACCTGTCACAAGTTGGGCCATGAGGATTGACAGTTGACAGCAACCAGATGGTGATTGAGTTTTCATTCTTCATTGACTTTGTGTCTGGACATGTGAATTGACAGTTGACAGTTGACAGCAACCAGATGGCAATTGAGTTTTTATTTTTAATTGGCTTTGTGAATGGACTATGATTTTTTGTTTTCATTTCATTTTCATTTTTCTTTTCACTTATGAATCAAGTTTTTCAATCATTTTGTGACTGCAATTTTTGTGAATGCAATTTTTTTTTAATTCTCACATTTTGTTTTTTCTTCTCAATTCTCAATTGACTTTGTGAATGAAATTTGATTTTTTTTTCTTTTTAAATTTCTTTTTAAATTTTGGTTTTCATTCTTCATTGTTAGTGAAATTTGATTTCCTATTTTCTGTTTTATTTTCATTTTTCATATACTTTACTTATTTTTTTCGTTTTCATTTCATTTTCATTTTCTTTTTCATTTCTAATTTTTGGCTCTCCTGGGCCACTGCACTCATGTATATATGCCACTTCATTTTCTAACAGTGTATATTAGTTAGCATAATCACGTCATAGTAGCAGGATAAAAATCACATTCACCCACATCACCATTAAATCAGAGCACATGTGGGCTGTCCTCTATTAGCACAGTCAATTAGACACGGCTATGGCATGGAAATCACAGATGGGAAACATCTCATCAAATGGATTATTATATATCAGTAGTGAATTAACCCCCTGGTCAGTGCCAGCGGAACCACTCGTTACCCTGTCACAGGAAATGGCAGGCAGAGGGCAGGCCTGGCATTAATGGCGGCTGCCCATAATGCCAAGCACGCGCGCTGATTCATTGGTCTGAATGTTGGGCAGGCTAGGTAGGAGACTATTCACCATACTAGGCAGATTTGCTGATAATTTATGTTGGCTATAAAGGGTACTAGGTAGGCACCAAAGCCATCTTAGTTGCTGTAGAATGCATAGCTTTCTCTCCATGATTGAGGTCTCAGGGACGAAAATGCCTCGTACTGTGTTTTAATTATACGGTGTAACACACAATAATAATCATTGGGTCTTATTTATTCAGGGGAAAAGGACCCAGCAAATTGTCGTGAGTCCTCGTCAACCTGTGTGAAGTGGCTCACACATGTCGCTAGATGGAACACAACGTCGTTATAGCACAAGATCACCAGGAATAGCAATTGCTATGCCACTTGAGTCTAACACACAGTGGCGAAAGATGACAGAATTAGTTATCACTCAAAAAGGAGTCACCATTGATGACCAATCATGGCGACAGATGATGACAATTTGCTGGGAAAGAAGAAAAAAAGGGCCCCATACCTAATAGATGCATCTTTCTGACATATCATAGGCAGACTTAAGATATGAAAAGACAAAGAAGATATTGAGCACTGGGTTACAGCATGAAAGACGCTGCATATAATTTTTTAATATGCACAGAATAATCTACAATTTCACAATATCCAATCGAAGAATGAAAACATACAGCGAGAAACGCTTTACTTTAAAGCCTAGGACATTCTGTGTCCCATTTCGAGAATTCAACAGCAGAGAACGAATTCTTTTCAGTATCCCTAGTGACAACATAAACCTGAAGTTACCAAAACCTCACTATACGAAAACATGTCCCAGTTTGATAGCCAAATTATTAGGGAATATCCAGGTCGTCATGCACTTTGAAACAAGTCCGAGTAGGGTATATCTGATGACCCAAATCACCTATAACCTGATAATTATCATCTAATATCATCAGGGGCAATATTATGAATGCCAGAAGATGCCTTTACAGCCATTTCTGCCAATACAGAGCTTATACCAGAAAATTGATTCTAGATTTACATTAATAATAATAAAGCAATTAGAAATACACCATTTTATTTCAATCATGCTATAATAATTACTATGGCTCGTACCTTCCCATAATAATTCCATGACTTTTAAAACAGTAGGTAGTGCCTCCTTGTGTAAGATGTTCACCTAAATAGAAATAATTTCTATATTGTAGGTTGGCACTAAATGTTTGGTTGATTGTATGATATCTAACACACACTGTCAGCCCGGCACAAGGGTTTACAGCAGAGTGCTTCTTATTCTGCAATACAGTAGTAGCTGCTGTAGGTACAAAACCAATGACCCGATGTGGACCCTGCTGTCTGCACTACATAGGTATTTATAGCCCATTTACAATTACGACTGAGAGTACAGGGAGCATTATAGCTAAGGAAATGCACTGTATATTCTGTCACAAGCACATGTAATGGTCAATTCTCACGAAAATGGAGCACATGGCCAAGGAGGAGAAAAAAATCTGAACTGCTCAGATGTTTTGTATTTCTTGTGGGCTGAAAGGCAGTATATAATCTTAATTACTCACAAAATTGGGAACACTAACTATGAAAATTAAAGATTTTATGACAGTTTTAGGACGAAAATTAGTGGACCTACGTATGGTGATGAATCTTGCATATGAACATATTACATGGGTTGCTATAAAATAGAATTATTTGCAAGAAAACTGATATATTTTGTTCATACAGTCATAACAACATGTTGGCTAGGGGACTTTATCATTTATATCTATGATAAGAATAGATTATGCTGCAATTAATTATACCCACTTATGGAGCTGGACCTACGTATGGTGATGTACCTACGTACGGTGATGTCTATGCATTGCAGTCATTATCTTCAAAAATTTATTGATTTCTGGTATTGTAACTGGTCTATAGTATTCATCCTTAGTCAATTGAAGTATATCAACAGGGTTATAGATAGCATTTGCTATTTCTATCATTCTATGGCATAGGTTTCAATCGTGGACCTATGCATGGTGATGTACCTACGTATGGTGATATTTCCATGATTTTTCCCAATAGTTTGCAACATATTCATCCAGTTATGACAATATTTTGCATGGATATTCCCTGGACCATATATATTAACATGTTATGAAATAATTTACTAAATATTACTTACTCTCCTTTAATCAATGATTCAATGTACCTACGTACGGTGATGCTAAGGGGTACACCACATGCTTGTCAGTCCTATAGGTCATTGACATGTGCATGTTAGAAATATTTTATATCAATATTATATTGCCCCCCATTGAGCCATAAAAACTGAGACATCTATATATCCCAAGAGGATTTTCTCCTTGACATTATACTCATTCTAGTGTACCTACGTACGGTGATGCAAATGTTACACAACTACATTTTTCCTTATAAATAACAAGAAAATAATTGGAAATGAGCTCTGATGGTGTCAAAATGTTCGTTTTTCAATTCTACAATAGTCCATATGAAAAGTGTGGTTATGGACCTTATTGTACCTCAAATAAATCACCTAATGTGTTTTACTTATATTTTTTTAGTTTAAAACCTTTGAAATATCCCCATTTTACCCTGTTATTGGCATAGATTAGGTCACTACATTGGCAAAAGTGGGTACCCATGGTATGATAATGTTAGCAGCAATGTGAATGTATAAACAATATAGCAGTTAGACCCCCTGTTAAGTGTACATGGATGGGGAAAGGTATAGTGAGCCTGTGCTCCATTTTCGTGAGAATTGACCATTATATGGTCAATTGCACTGAGATGGGGACAAACCCATTTGTATACCTCTCATGATAGGTGATATCATAGGCAGAGACATTTAGTGCCAGCCTATACAGCATAGGCTGGTGGTGACCCCCCCCTTTTGTTAAAGTCCTGAAGAAATGGAATCAGCGTGACTCCGATCACTCAGATGACCCCCTTTAGGACTCCTCTGTGACTCCCTATAAATAGGGATTCAAATATACTGACTCCATAGGAATACAGACGCAAGCTTGTTTGACTCTCCAATTTGACTATGTTGTGAATGGAGTCAGGATACATTGATTCTTTTATTGAAAGAGCAGTTAATTATTTCTGGGTAATTTGTTTGGTACTTCAATGGTTATGGGGTTCGGCAGTTGGGATTCTATCACCTGTGACTCTGATAAGAGGAGAGTCAATATTATAGAGTCCAGCCCGGCTGACCCCCGTTTTGACTCAAATTTCCAGCGCTATGACTCCATTTCTTCTCTCTGTAAGGTCATTTCAGTTGGAATTGTGTCTTGAAAGAAAACTATTTTGCAGGACGATACTTCTTAAACGTACGTACCTTAATAAATGTATTAGAAAGCGCTGACGATTTCACTTTCCTGCCGCTGTCTAGTAGCATTTGAACCAGCCAGAGAAAATGAATTTAGAATCGGCACAACTAATGACTATTTATATGAGAATGGATCCAATCGGTACTAGATTTAAAAAGAAAATAGAATACCAATAACATCGGTCCTAATGAGTTGATAGGAAGAAAGTCTGTAGTCTAATATTCAGTGAAGCCGATGCCAGAGGAGAAAGCAGTATCGATTAACTAGTTCATCAGTTCTGATACTGCAATATCCGCCAGTGTAATGTGGGATAGAGCATTAAAGTTGGTGGATTGTTTCTTAGGCAGCTTGCAATTTCAGAGGAATGCATCTCTTCTCAGTTTTGTATCAGCGGTGATGGAAATTGATTTTGAGGCTGGAATTTCCTCAACCTTGGTGCAATTTCTGCTGGGTTTCCCAAACAATTTATATCAAGGCTAGATTTAACTACAATTACTGAGGACCTTTCTATAGACCTAGCACAACCTTAAAGCGGTGCCGTGATAGCCCACTTGTATATCACTATGAAGCAAATGCATAACTTTGAAAGAATATTCTTTTATTGAAAAGATCAGATTGTCGTTTCATGCTGAGAATAATACTTTCATTGAAAAGAAAATCTCTCATCGTTTATAATTTTCATGGTATAAATCAATACAACATGTTGTAAATTGCATCAAAACGATCAAGAGTTTCTTTCTCACAAACCTGATCGTTTTCAAACAAAATGTATGTCTTATAATTCTTTAACTTCTAAATTGCCATGTATGTATGTATATATATATATATATATATATATATATATATATATATATATATATATATATATACATATATATATAAATATATATAAATATATATAAATATATATAAATATATATAAATATATATAAATATATATATATATAAGATATATCTTAATGCCTGATACATGCATAGTACCATGTTTCTTAACTAAATTGGCGTGGTGGATCTTGAACGCAAGATTATAAAGGCAGATTAAATCCTAAGGCAATCACCCCAATTGACAAATAGGCACAGATCTGCTTTGAAGTATAAAAATCAGGTTCCAGACGAGCCCTAGATTTCTAAACACTCTGTGTACAATTTCAAATATGGTATTAATCACCATTATTACTTATTACCAAAATTATTTTTGGTATGTCCTATTAGGGGCTCCGTACGGAGCCCCTAATAGGACATACCAAGATTTTTTTTTTCCCATAAAAATATTCTTGCAAATACTGAACAATTCTTGCGGGTACTGAACAATTCCTGCGGGCACTGAACAATTCTTGCGGGTACTGAAAAATTCTTGCGGCTACTGAACAATTCTTGCGGGTATTGATCAATTCTTGCAGGTACTGAACAATTCCTGCGGGTACTGAAGAATTCTTGCAGCTACTGAAGAATTCTTGCGGGTATCGAACAATTCCTGCGGGTACCGAACAATTCCTGCGGGTACTGAACAATTTTTGCAGGTACTGAACAATTCTTGCGGGTACTAAACAATTCCTAAAGGTATAGCAACATTGAGCAACATTCTTGCGGGTACAGAAACTATTTAAGTGGATACAGAAATGATTTTTGCAGGTAACGAACTATTCTTAGGGGTACATAAGGAGTCCTGGATAGGTCTTGCAAAAATATTTTTTACCAATAGAAATTATTCCTACGGATACAGGAACAATTCTTGTGGGTACAAGAACAAGTCTGGCTGGCACAAGAAAGATTTTATTGGAGGAAAAAAAGACTTTTTGGTAGGTGAATGCATAATTCTAGAACTCACAAGGATAATTCTAGCACCTACAAGAATTCTTTGGGCACCAACAAGAATTCTTTGTGTACCTGCAAAAATGTTCCTGTACCTGCAGGAATCTTCCAGTACCCGCAGGAATCTTCCAGTATCCGCAGGAATCTTCCAGTACCCGCAGGAATATTTTTTTCATGAAAAAAATCTTTTTGGTATTGTTCAGTATCCGCAAGAATTCTTCAGTACCTGCAAGAATTCTACATTATCCGCACGAATTCTTCAGTACCCGCAAGAATATTTTTTAAGGGGAAAAAATATTTGGGGTATGTCCTTTTAGGGGCTCTGTACTTTTAGCTTGCCAAACTAAATACCCCCAATTTTTTTTCTCAGCCAAGCTTTACGTTTGCCAAAAATATTTTTTATAAAAAAATCAATAACTTAGTAAACAAATCAATAAAAGAATATCAATTCATGTTAAAATCTATCAACACTTAAATATTTTTTCAAAAAAAAAAACTCAAACCTTTTATAAGTAATCAAGGGGCGTGGTCTATTATGCAAATTAGGTCACATGACCACATAAGTAGGTCAGGTCACGTGACCACCTAACTAGGTCACATGGTCACCTAACTAGGTCACATGGTGATCACGTGATCACCTAAGTAGGTCAGTAGGTCATGTGGAGGTCACGTGATCAAATGGTCGATTGAGTAATAAACAGTACTTAACTATAGTCCCGTTCTGATACATACTATACTACTCTGAATCTGAATCTGAATTATTTCCAATAATATAAGTGCCATGCAACTGCTTTTCCTCACTGGTGACCTGTAGCATTTTGGTCGCATGCAGATTTTAGAAGGAATCTTGTTATTTGGTACACGTGACACTTACATGACAAATATACCTGTGTGCATGTGTCCATGACGTCAGTTGTTCGTGTGTAAATTAATTAAGTTCACTAGTGCCTTTTATGATATACCTGTCATCCCTAAATGACCATCGTTTAGCATTTTTCAAGGAATCTGTCTGTGAGGTGGTGTATCTATGAAATTTAATCGCATGTCTGGAATTGACGTCAGGATTGAAAATTTGCACTAACTCGGCTGTGATTAAATAACAATTAGCTGGACTCTAACAATTTCAAATAATGAATATCGGTTTTCCACCACCTTGATTCGTCAAACACTGTGCCTCAAACATCTGACAAGAAATCAGTACAAACGTGCTTATGTCGGGCATGGTTAAAAGGCGATCGACCCAAGTTTGAAGTTGGCCTGTCTGGCTTCCAACAAAACCGGAGATGAAACAGTAGTAAAAATCCAATAGTGGCCGGCGGATATGTTGTTGGTGATTTGATGCTGTGGGTAAGTAGATGACAGCTGGGGTGGGGGGCGCAGTTGAGTTGGGTGCTGGGGTGTTGGGTGGCTGCTCCATGGTTGGGGAGGAGCAGCTCGGGCGTGAGGAGGGTGTGGTGCACAGGAGGAAAGGGGGATTCTATACCCCTGGAGGCACCCTACCTCTAACATCAGCACCTCCAACCACCACCCTGGAGGCCAGCAGCTTCAGTAGTAGCCAACATTCAGCCTCACGAGCTGAGGAAATTGGAAATCGGTGGCGGGTAGTTCACACGGCTGGGCGTGGCCCTAGCGGTATTCACATGTTTACGCCGTAACACTCAACCACCAACTCATGCTCCCTAACCCTTAAATGTCAGGATAAGGCATTGATCAGCTGACCTTTGATTTATATTGCTTTAATGCATAGCCCAGGTTGTGTGACTTACAACTACTGCAATCAAGGAGCCAACCTATCCTATGGGTTGAAATGCCACTGAAGTATGTGATGATGCTGTGCTGACCCTTTAGTTTCCAGCCACGAGCACAATGAAAGCGAAAGAGGTTCTGTCTTTAAGAATCAGACTGTCCTCAAAAGGTTAATTAGTAAGGACCATCCGAACCCCTACCAACCCCGACGTTGACCTGATCCTCTCAGCATTGTACTGCCTATAAAGATGCAGGATTAGCTTTTTTCTAGATAGGAGGATGGTGTGTTAGTCCTCAAAATGACCTGATACTAATCTCATACCATAAAATTCAAATAAATTGGTGTAAAAGATAGCGATTAGTCAGTCAAATGAATTTTGTCAGAAGCATAATCGTTCAGAAGGGTGTTGCTCCTATACTCAAAGGAAGAGCTGGCTAAAAATGCCCTTGTTTCCAGTCCTTTCTTTAAATGTAGCTATAACTTGTCCCTTTTGTTGCTCACAAGTGGTCATTCAAGTACGGTGCTAAAAAAGGGGGATTTGAGTAGGTACCTAGTTGGGAGAAGTCAGTCAGTATACTAAACTATAGAGTGTGTGACATGACACTGGTAGTGCAGCTCTCTCTATTTTAAACAAGGCAGGTGACTTTTCAGTCTTATGTGGTGAGTGCAAGTACTTAGGTGAAGCAGTGCACGACTTGTTTAGAAAAGAGGGCACATACTCACAGCTCTTTTTACAATAGGAGCAACACCCTCCACAAATCATAACTATTTGCAAACAAAAGTGTGTAAATGAAGAATAACTCACTCCATCAGTACAATTTTGTTTGTAAAAAACGTTCAACCTTTGCCTCCCATGAGACTGTAGGAGCGATTCTGTATCATATAAACTATGCCACAGAAGCTATTGCTCACAGCGCAATATGGAATCACTCCTACACATGCACAAAGGCACATTTAGGTAGACCACAGAACTGCCAGATAGCATAGGTCAGAGCTGGTGGAGTAGGGGAAGATGAGGGTGGTGTCCAGGGTTATCCTTTGAAGAGTCCTACACAAGAGCAAGTGAGGTTGGGTTGAAGGGTTTAGCTGGATGGGTATGAACATGAGGGGTGTGAGGCCATCAGGGTGGGGCACTAAGGGCGCCATGGTAGGTAGGGAGGAGTGCATGTACACGTGGCTGGGGTTTATAATAGGGGTTTGGGGAGTGTTATCGATCACAAACCTCCAGGGTCCCGCTACACATTGGAGATTGCGCACATCAACCATTTTCAAGTCGGAAACCGGAACCGCCTCTAGACCACACACCATTGGGCAGCTGGATGGGAGGTGGATGGAAAAAATGGTTTGAGTGGAGGTTGGAAGTTGATATAGACTCTATATAGAAAATGGTGAGGGGAGTGAGTTATGGATATTTATTTTGACAGCTGGGCAGCTGGGGTGTTATTCATAGAGAGAAACTTATTACAAAAATCAAGTGATTTTGTGGCCAATTTTAAACTTCAAAATGAAACAGATCCTGTGGGGTTGAAAACATGAGATGAAAGCGAGGCAGTGGTTGTGAGAGAACATGCAATGGAGGAAGAGAGAATAAGAAGGAAATTTAAATAGGGGAGATGCAGAGAGAGAGAGAGAGAGAGAGAGAGAGAGAGAGAGAGAGAGAGAGAGAGAGAGAGAGAGAGAGAGAGACGTGTGTTACACATAAGGACCCACTTTACGGGGACCAAAGGACCTACCTGGGTCCTTATGTTGACGGAGTGGGTCCTAATGTTGACAACATAAGGACCCAGGGTCCTTATGCTGCCAAGATGGGTCCTTATGTTTATGGAGTTGCTCCTTATGTTGATTCAGCTTTTCTCCCTCAAAATTGGGTCCTTTGGCTGCCTGGTCATGGCGGGGAGGGAGGTTTTGGGAGACATAGAAGGGGGCGGGGGAGGGTGTTACCCATCCCTGGAGATAGTGAGAGCGGGAGGCAACATTATTAATTACGTAATGAATGGATATCAGTATTTTTGTCATGGCAGACACAATCGTTACTACAGATTTTGTTGACTACACTGAAAACCCGCTGCTATTGGAAAGTCGTCATATGTGACGAGTTTAGGGTCACCAGAGGGTTGTCAGGGAATTATGACTACCCTATGTCGTCATTCTGACCATTCTGGCTTTACTATTAGTGTATATGTATGCCATAAGATGTCTCTACTATGCCCTGCCCTCATGCATATGATATACCCTGGAGTGTTAATAGGCTGATCATTCCAGTACTGATGCCTCTCTTACGGATAGTGCTGGAATACAATTCCTTATTCATTAAGGGCCTACACAACAGTGCTCACACAATACTATGTAATGTTCAAATGACCCCATGATAGTGTGTTGGGAACATGATAATCAACACTAAATGATGGATGGAGGAAAAGAAAATAATCTACAAAAATAAAAAAATCAATGATATTGGGACCTTGAAAGACAAAGCTAGGATATGATTATGTAATTTCTAAGCAGGGCGTAAAGGGTTTAGAGGACAGCTCTAGTGATGACCCCATGACAACTTATAGCTGTAGATTTATGTATTGTCAACCTGGAGGTACCCCCGCCAGGACACCCCAGGCTCGGCCTCATCTCTCCCCAGCTCCCCTGCAGGTACCCCCGCCACTATGAGGCCCCAGGGCTGGCCTCATCTCCCCCCGGCCCCCCAACCTGCAGGTACCCCCGCCACCAGGAGGCCCCAGGGCTGGCCTCATCTCTCCCCAGCCCCCCACCCTGCAGGTACCCCCGCCACCAGGAGGCCCCACTGCTGGCCTCATCTCTACCCAGCCCCCTTGCAGGTACCCCCGGAGGACCAGGAGGCCCCAGGGCTGGCCTCATCGCCGGGCATGTTTCATGCTCTAGTAATTGAATGGGGGAAGGTGCTGCCACCTAGGGCTAAGTTCGGAATACATACATGTCATAGACTGCAGTTTGGTAGTCAACCTATTGTGTTACAATATTGTTTACCGCCACTTTTGAATCAGTTATGACGGTGTGAGGTCATGTATTTTTGAACCCCACCCTCCATCCCTCTTTATTTATATGGTTTATCATAATCGGATCGGTTTAGGCCAGTTGGCCATTTGGTTATGGTGTCTGACTCATGTTACATGTTATTCATCTCAATTAATTGGTTATTCGTTATCAATAATTAATAATTGGTTATATAACTTACCAGGCATTTATTGTGCGGGGCCTGGACTGCGGTATATGTTTAATTTGGTTATAATTAATTATTGGATCGTTCTTCTAGTGGAGTTGACCCCACTACCAGGAGGCCCCAGGGCCAGCCTCTTGCCTCCCACCCCCCCCCCCCTTCCCCGGAGGACCAGAGACCAGATGGCTGGCCTCACGCCTCCCCAACCCCCCTGGAAGTCATCAAATGCATTAGATAAACCTGCTGCTCTTCTCTATGGTGGCACATATTTCGATAACTATATAAGAATCTTTTTATTTGAAACAAACGCTATCTTTAAGGTTTATTTACGATCTAAATATGTAGTGGTATGAATTACGTTTGTCTACTTTCTATAGACGTAAATAAACATTCTGAATAATTTAAAAATCTACCAACAATATAGGTCTACTACGATATGGTATTGTTGATATTCCTTGTAAATATGCGTAGTATACCACCTATAAGAGAGGGTGGTAGATTATAAGACCGGTTAATTCTTAATTCATTTCTCAATCTTAATCTTTACGAAATAAGAAAGTTAAAAAGTGTTTTTCAATATATCCCATATCCAAATGAGCTGACAGACTGGGGATCGAACCCAGGATGCTTTGGAAAAGACTACTGAGCTAACCAGGCTGTTGAATATTCTCTAGCTCAAGGAATAATGCCATGGGATTTCTAATATGAAGGTGCTACGGTTTAAACCTGACAGGGGCCAATCCTTTTTCATTTTTAGTTCCATGAAAATCACCCTATGCTTTGGTCTGCTAAGCCGTCCTAATCATTCAAAGACTTTGCCCATTTGTATGGTATTCCTAGTATTCATGCAGCAATACTAGCCTAGATGCAAATCAATAAGCGAAGGTTGTCAAATAAGCACAGGGCGAGTGTAGAGAATGGTAGGATTAGACTGACAAACTGGCTCTGTTCCGGGCCTACACTACTCTATATATTATGCTCTTTGCTACTGCCGAGGTAAGCCTGGTTATGGTAGCAGCATCAAGTCGGCCCCCCTTCCAATCTTGTGTCTGTTAGTTCTCATCTTGTTAATGCTACTTGTAATTTTCTGTGTCCTTCTTTGTTACAGTGGTCACAAATAGTCAGAAAACAAATCCATCCAAACTTCTTGATTCATTAAGAGTTTCAATAATGAAAATTTGCTTGTAGGCGGCACTTTCTATTTTTCCCATATTCATTTTTTTTGCAGAAGGAAATCTTGAAATGTCTGCAGCAGAGTATCCTGTATGATACCTTCTGAATTAAGGCTCTTTTAATTCTCCAGACACCAATTACAACCATCACAAGGGAGCCTGGTTATCTCAGTTGGTACAGGTGTGATTTCTAACTATAAGATTGCAAGATCGATTCCCCTTGGAGAACTTTTTTTATTATCATTTATTCAACGTTTTATATTTCTTTGTAAACCATATATATTTAAGCAGAAAAACGTACTTCCAATATCTATGTCTCTGCAACATACATAAACCTTAACGTTTGAACGTCTGTATATATACCAAGCAAAACTATGTGGTTGGCACCAAAACCCTACGTAGATATACCATTGTGCAACGTCCATCTACGAAGTTGTGTTTGATGGGTCCTTATGTGGATCCTCCCCCTGACATACGGGTCCTTATGTTGATCTCCCTCAATATATGGGTCCTTATGTGGATCCGCCCCTCCCATATATGGGATCTTATAAATGTTGATCCTCCCTGCCGATAGGGGTCTTTATGTTGATCTCCCTCAATGCATGGGTCCTTATGTGGATCCTCCCCTCCCCTTACATGGGTACTTATGTTGATCTCCCTTAATGCATGGGTCCTTATGTAGATCCTCCCCTTGACATATGGGTCCCTATGTTGATCCGCCCCCCCCCATTGGGTCTTTATGTTGGTCTTCTTCATGGGTCCTCATGTGGATCCTCCCTTGAGTATTATGGGTCCTTTTGTTGATGTCTGAATGGGTGGATCCTCCTCTCTATGGATCGGAACCTGGAAGATTGGACATAGCTCTCCGGGGGGGGGGGGCAGGAGAAATAAGGTAGATGTGCATAATTATAGGAGGAGGGGGAAACAGGTGTAAGGCGATTTAGGAAAACACATTGGGTATGGATCCGGGGTATGGATAGGGGTAGTCTATGCATGGGTTTAGGGTATACATATATCTGGAGGCTATTTTAGGGTCCTTTCCCTGTGTTCCTGGACCCTTTCCCTCTGTTCCTGAACCCTTTCCCCATGGTCCTGGACCCTTTCCCTGTGGTCCTGGACCTTTTCCTATGGTGCTGGACCCTTTCGCCATGGTGCTGGACCATTTCCCAGTGGTCCTGGACCCTATCCCCGTGGTCCTGGACCCTTACTCCATGGACTGAACCCTTTCCCTGTGGTCCTGGACCCTTTCCCTGTGTTCTTAGACCCTTTCCCCATGGTCCTGGACCCTTCCCCCATGGTCCTGAACCCTTTCCCTGTGGTCCTGGACCCTGTCCCTGTGTTCTTAGACCCTTTCCCCATGGTCCTGAATCCTTTCCCCATGGTTCTGAACCCTTTCCCTGTGGTCCTGGGACCTTTCCCTGTGTTCTTAGACCCTTTCCCCATGGTCCTGGACCCTTTCCCTGTGTTCTTAGACCCTTTCCCTGTGGTCCTGGATGCTTTCCCCGTGTCCATGGACCTTTCCCATGGTTCTGGACCCTTTCCCTGTGGTCCTGGATCCTTTCCCCGTGTCCATGGACCCTTTCCCCGTGGTCCTGGACCCAGATTGTGGGTCATGAAGCATGCTAGAAAAACAGATGCAACAGAGGGAGTGAGGATCAACATAGGGACCCACATACATTTGCACATACACTGCAAAAATGGTGTTTAGATCCTAAACACAATTCTAAACATATTCTTGCAACGTTTTTGTAATCACATTAATTTCCTAAACATGTTTAGCCAAACAATGTGCTTAGCTCAAGTGTTTAGAAATGTAGGTGTTTAGGTTAAAACTTTTGTGTTTAGATATATGAATTTTTGTGTTTAGGTATTTATGAATTTTTGTGTTTAGTTGTTTAAATGATTTGATGGAGAATTAAGGTTTGCAGACATGTATGCATTAAAAAAACAGAGATATATTTTGTTTTGTTTTCTCATTTACTGGGCGGAACATCAGCAGGTATTTACTTGTCAAAGTCTCCAAAGATGTCAGCCACATCTATATTTGTGTACATATATTACACACTGTAGCAGAATGAGAGACTTGAGAAAGTACAAAGTACAACAGCTTGGCAGGAAGGACATTGCCTTATCTATTCCAGAATAACATCAAATAGGTGTCAGTCATGGAGTTTATTGATTATTTTATGGAAATGATGGTGGCATGAGGTGAATCTAGTCAATTTCCTATTGCCCTTTCTATTCACATGACATTCTATGAAATGAAACCATGATAAACATGGGATTTGGGGACATTTGTCACAACAATTGATTATAACTGTGTGCAGATAGTCCAGTGAAAGGTAGTGCTGCTACCTGGTGTGGATTCAACATCCAAGTATCTAAACATATTGATGTTTAAATATAAACACCTATTTTTCAACTGTCTCAACTCTAAACATCTAAACATGTTTAGCATAAATGTTTATGTAGTTAGAATAAAAGTGTTCATTTCCTAAATGTGTAGTCGATGAGACACCTAACTGACCTATATGTTTAGGTTTTAAACGTGTTTAGACCTAAACATGTTTAAAATCTAAACACCATTTTTGCAGTGTAGGTGACTAGCTATAATAAATCTAGATATAAACATAAAAGGAAAAATTACTTCAAGGTGTTTTACATTGATTTTTGTTCTATCGGACGAGAAAAGGGAAATGATTGTTCAATGTAATGAGAAATTGTTTTTTTAGGCAGCAAAGGGACCCATGGCACTGGAAAACGCCTAAAAACGGCACTTCAAAATGGTGATTGATTGAGAAACGCAGCTATGTTGTCTTAACACTGCACTCCGAATGGCCAAGGTATGTCGTTTTTACCGCCTCTTGGAACTAGGACAGGTCATGTGACACTTTTTAGAAAATATGATTGGTTAGTGTGGACTTTCAGGCCAGTGAAAGTCCATTATTTTTAGGTTTGGGGGCTTCAAGAGATTTCATTTCAACAGGATAACTGATACATTTGAAAATTTATAAAGAAAAATGGCTGAGGTACTTAGATTCCCAGCATGCCTTGTCCAAACCAACATGGCCTCCCCAATTCTGGGTGAGTTTATTTTCATTTCTGATATTGTCACTTGTGTCTCGGAGTGTTTCAGCCCTCACGGGACCTCATCAGGTATAATCTCGGGGATTATATTGATTTATTTTTATAGCCCAAGGGGTGCCTTGTAGTACCACTTCATTGGAGCGTCATGCCGACCCTAGAGGGTCAATACACAAACTCCTGGAAGGATGGCATGATGCTGCAATGAAATCCTGCTGAGCAGTCTCGCCATCACTTCATTAGTGCATCACTAATGGGCATGGTGCATTAATACATCCGCAGCCCTTAAAGGGTTAATATACCTGAGAAAAGCACTTAAAAGGGAGGTGAAATTCCCATTGTGGAGGTCAGAAGCATAAGGACCCATTTTCACCTCTTAATTATGTATTGTTATAACTGTAATATTGCTTTCATATCATGGGAAAATGGTCGGAAGAGGCAACCCCACCTTCCAGGTGAGTGATCATCAAAAATATCATAAGACAACTTGTGAGGGGCGAGGTAGCATAAGGATCCATCCTCCCCCAGTCCCCAGAGAGAGAGAGAGAGAGAGAGAGGGAGAGAGGCAGACAGACAGACAGACAGACAGACAGGTTCAGAGAGAGAGAGAGAGAGAGAGAGAGAGAGAGAGAGAGAGGGCATTAGAGTCGCTCATGCTAAAATCCGCTTTGCTGAAAGCAGTTTCAATATTCTAAACAAGGGTTTGGATCATTCTACACATTGTATTATTAGTCTTATACATCATGCTATAAATGCTCTAAAATGGAAATAAATTCTCGGCTAAAACTCTAGCGTCCTCCCCTCATGGTGATAACTTATAATTGTTGATAACAGCAAGGGAGCTTCAGACTCAAACTAAAATTAGCTTTTAAAACACATCCGAATTCATTTATCTCATAACTGATGTCTGTTCTGGGTGCAGAACCAGGGTGCAGAAACCGTTTTAAATTCTTTCTGTTCAGAGCGCCATTAAGAACAAAAGCTCTGTTGACAAATGAAATGAATCCCCAGAATATTTTATTCGGGTGTCAGGTGTTGGATTTCTGAGGGCCTGATTGAAGATTGCAGCTGCGGGAAGCGGCATTTGTGATATTCAAATATTACCATGCACCGTAAGAGATAAATGGTTAAAATTACCCTTTCTTTAAAAACTTAATGGCACGTATTACTGGAGAGTTTTCATGAGGATGGTGCACTCACTACATGTGCAAGATAAAAACCAAGTTCATCACTGTATGTACTATAAACACGTACAACAGCTGAGGCAAAAAGAAGTTGTTTCCAGTAACCCGACCCACCCTAGCAAGACAAGGCAAAAAAATCTTTTTGGACTTTGAAAGATTTTGTCATTTTTCGGGGGGAATCTTTCTTAATTTATAGAAAGTTTCATACTTTTTTTTTATTTTTATATTTTTTTCATCCATTTTCCTTTTCATATTCTTTCCCGTCTTTCACAGCTGTCAAAGTTTTCGGTCCTTATTTTGCAATTGAATCAAAGAATTTGATACATCCATTGATTATGTGCCCTTACATTTTCTATACATATGTAAAAAAAAAATTCCGACCTACCGACCCTACCTTTAAAAGTCATGGGACGGGAAACAAACATTTTTTTGGCCTGAACAACATTGCAATCAAACACATTTTCCCATGGGTAAAAGCAAAATACAGAAACCATAACAGAAACTGCCCCAGGGACTGTCAATTTAAAATATGTATCTTTGATACCTAAGAAACCTCCATTTTAGTTACAGCCAATCTTCGAACCAGCTCAGCTTGGACCCTGTATTAGTTTGATAGCAATTTGATAGCATCCACATGCAGACACTTATAAGTTTCTTGCCATCCCTCCTTCAAGGCATGATAACTGATTCCAACTGTCCAGAAATCTGACCCTGGAGCAATATGTCCACATTTTGTAAACTGACCACTGCTGTAACCGCTCAGTTCGAGTAGCTCTAATCACTTCTGGCCTTAGGGCATGAGCTGCTCGGGTCAGGATGGAGTTAGTACCTGACACCTCACAGGAGCTGCTCTCTGACATTCTGACAGTTCTGTACAGGCAAAACTGCCTTCAGTAGCTATGTGTGGGATTAGAGAAATATGGCACTGTGAAATTCAACCTGTGTCCGTAGGTAACTTTAGGAACACTGTACAATGCAACTACGCTTTGACAGAAGAAGTGGATTCGATTTTATGTGCAGTTGTGATCAAGGTATTCTCTAGCAGTCAGCACATCAGGTGTAAATGCATACAGGGAAAGAGTTTGACTAATTATGTTTTTATTGTCACATTGCTGTGGCATTTCCCTCTGCAAGCCTGACATCAAGGTTCACATTTATTCAACACTGAATTATGCGATTCTGTGGGGCCTTTCATTTTTGAGTGTTATTCCTTTGCTTCTGAAGGAATCATAGGTTCACTAATGATGTTACTAGAGAAAGGAGAGGGTGGTAAGTCTCTGTGTCTATGGTAACTTTTTATCTGGTTAGGTTTATAATGGGGCCATAGGCCTTTTTATACACATGGGTTTCCATTTTAACTTGAGGTTCACATACATACATGTCCTGCCCGGATTAGCTCTCTCAATAGCAGTAGCGGGAAGGTATCGGAAATGTATTGGAAAGGTATTCCACCAAGATGCTTCTGTTAGCGTGGTGGATCTGGTTACTGGTAGAGTCCAAAAATGAGGTCCATTTAGGTCAAAATAAGGTGCTTATTCGAACAAGATTGTCTAAGAAACAGGATATATGAAAAACGGGATAATATTGGGAATATAAGAGACATGACATATTAGAGATGGGACAATATGAGAAACAGGGTACACTGTGGTAGAGCTCACTAAGAAATAGGACTCATGTATGGAACAAGTGATCAATGGATAATTCATGACGCGTGTGTGTTAGCAAAGGATAGTTACACAAGGGCACATCTGTTCACACACCTCGGCGCCCGGCTTGGCTTGGTTTGAATGCGTCCAGCAGTCCTCTATAATTATAATGCTATTCTAACCTTGCGCATATGAGAGTTGCTGGGGTCAGTACTGGCTTAGTTTGGTTTGAACGCATCCCGCAGTCGTCGCAGTAATGGTAGCAGCAGGGACAAAGCTGGGGGGGGGCACAACCCAGACTACAGGATATTTTCACACTTTGAATGTATACTAGTTATATGTGAGTGACCTCCCCGGGCTTTGTATCATATCAAGACCTGGTTTTAACCAAGTTTTTCTCGTCAGTCCCTGTGGTGCAATGCATAGGGAGTTGGATTTGGGATCAGGAAACTGCCGGTTCGACCCCTACCCTGGCAATGAAAACTTCGTAGGTCTTAACATGTAACATATGATATGTAAGGTGTGCATGTTATCCATGGATAACAGCATTGGCTGCCTGTTATCCTTGGATAACCGCACACCTTACAAAAGTCATGAAGCATGAATCATGCCATGCAATATTGACAGGTATGTGCATGGGAATATCCAGGAAAAGCACCCAACATCACAGAAGTCATGTAATAAACACATATACATCATAAGAATTAGAAATTTGATATAAGGTCCCTGTATAAGAAAATATGACTTGTCCTGGTTCTTAGATTATCACTTCTGAATAAGATCGTTATTTGTACTGAAAGGAATAATCTTCAAAATCTTAGTCAGATGTTAGTCAAAAAGGATAACTTTCTAACCATAGTTACTCAAAAGCATGTGCCTAAGTGTCCAAGTTTTTCATAGTCAAAAACAACTAAGTTGGTTTTCCTAATTTTAACTGATGGCCATCTAAGCAGCCTACTCTGGCTTAAAACATATTGTCCTAAACGTAGGATGAGGCTTACAAGTAGGGCATATCCACAGGCATACCTCATATGCTAGGTTTGACAGTAGGATTCCGTTTTGCCCATGTACGCTTATATTTTGACACATACACTTCTATTTGAAAGGAAGATTTAAGCCAATATACGGCACTAGCATATTGGTAGTACTGTGAGAATCAGCTGGGTGGCTCATGTAGTTGGGGGCTAGATCAACAATAAGTGAGCCAGCAAGTAGAAATGGGGGTTCCTGTGGAATTTAGTACCTGTTTTATCCACCAGGGGGCATCACTATGGGCTGGAAGGTTCACATTTATTCAACACTGAATTATGCGATTCTGTGGGGCCTTTCATTTTTGAGTGTTATTCCTTTGCTTCTGAAGGAATCATAGGTTCACTAATGATGTTACTAGAGAAAGGAGAGGGTGGTAAGTCTCTGTGTCTATGGTAACTTTTTTTTTCTGGTTAGGTTTATAATGGGGCCATAGGCCTTTTTATACACATGGGTTTCCATTTTAACTTGAGGTTCACATACATACATGTCTTGCCCGGATTAGCTCTCTCAATAGCAGTAGCGGGAAGGTATCGGAAATGTATTGGAAAGGTATTCCACCAAGATGCTTCTGTTAGCGTGGTGGATCTGGTTACTGGTAGAGTCCAAAAATGAGGTCCATTTAGGTCAAAATAAGGTGCTTATTCGAACGAGATTTTCTAAGAAACAGGATATATGAAAAACGGGATAATATTGGGAATATAAGAGACATGACATATTAGAGATGGGACAATATGAGAAACAGGGTACACTGTGGTAGAGCTCACTAAGAAATAGGACTCATGTATGGAACAAGTGATCAATGGATAATTCATGACGCGTGTGTGTTAGCAAAGGATAGTTACACAAGGGCACATCGGTTCACACACCTCGGCGCCCGGCTTGGCTTGGTTTGAATGCGTCCAGCAGTCCTCTATAATTATAATGCTATTCTAACCTTGCGCATATGAGAGTTGCTGGGGTCAGTACTGGCTTAGTTTGGTTTGAACGCATCCCGCAGTCGTCGCGGTAATGGTAGCAGCAGGGACAAAGCTGGGGGGGGGCGCAACCCAGACTACAGGATATTTTCACACTTTGAATGTATACTAGTTATATGTTAGTGACCTCCCCGGGCTTTGTATCATATCAAGACCTGGTTTTAACTAAGCATTTCTCGTCAGTCCCTCTGGTGCAATGCATAGGGAGTTGGATTTGGGATCAGGAAACTGCCGGTTCGACCCCTACCCTGGCAATGAAAACTTCGTAGGTCTTAACATGTAACATATGATATGTAAGGTGTGCATGTTATCCATGGATAACAGCATTGGCTGCCTGTTATCCTTGGATAACCGCACACCTTACAAAAGTCATGAAGCATGAATCATGCCATGCAATATTGACAGGTATGTGCATGGGAATATCCAGGAAAAGCACCCAACATCACAGAAGTCGTGTAATAAACACATATACATCATAAGAATTAGAAATTTGATATAAGGTCCCTGTATAAGAAAATATGACTTGTCCTGGTTCTTAGATTATCACTTTTGAATAAGATCGTTATTTGTACTGAAAGGAATAATCTTCAAAATCTTAGTCAGATGTTAGTCAAAAAGGATAACTTTCTAACCGTAGTTACTCAAAAGCATGTGCCTAAGTGTCCAAGTTTTTCATAGTCAAAAACGACTAAGTTGGTTTTCCTAATTTTAACTGATGGCCATCTAAGCAGCCTACTCTGGCTTAAAACATATTGTCCTAAACGTAGGATGAGGCTTACAAGTAGGGCATATCCACAGGCATACCTCATATGCTAGGTTTGACAGTAGGATTCCGTTTTGCCCATGTACGCTTATATTTTGACACACACACTTCTATTTGAAAGGAAGGTTTAAGCCAATATGCGGCACTAGCATATTGGTAGTACTGTGAGAATCAGCTGGGTGGCTCATGTAGTTGGGGGCTAGATCAACAATAAGTGAGCCAGCAAGTAGAAATGGGGGTTCCTGTGGAATTTAGTACCTGTTTTATCCACCAGGGGGCATCACTATGGGCTGGAATAGGAAAAATATGCCTAAAACTGTTTTAGGGTACATTTTCATGGAGAATTCAATGATTTTTGATAAAATGTTCTATTTTGGGGGGTAAGGTTCAAAACAAGGCATGTAAAAAGAACATATGCATTTTTGTTGATTTCTGTTGCCAGGGAAACATGATTTTCATTCTAAATAGGAAAATCAATGATCTCATTTGAAGTTATGTTTCACCAGGTTTACTATGGCGAAAACAAAACAAAAATACCTTTTCTAGATCAAAAGTTATGGGCAAAAGAATTTAAAAGTTATGCTACTTTAGCTAATTAGCATAAATTATGCTAATTTTAGATATATCTCGTGGCCAATCAGATGTAGAGCTTATTGCCATTCAGGAAATGGTCATAACTACCCATATTTAGCAAGCCATTCCTCTAAGACTAACAGGAGTATCTTCTCTTACAATATATCACTAAAAAGCTAGTGATCTGAATTTTAAAGTTGACTTTTAGCATGGAGCACCCCTTCTCCTTGCCTCTACACTTTTATTGGCCTCTTTGTATAGTTTACTTTGATGCTCCCTTCCTCACTTGTAGCTATTTTCTGAAATTTATATCCCTGTATAGCAAATACTGCCAACTTTAACTATATAAGCTTAGTTTAAACCTAATAGTTCAAATATATTAGAAATAAAGCCTTTAGATTCCAATAAAAGGTCACATATCACCCACTTTGAGTACACCCAGACCATTGTCTCTCTATCAAGCTAATCTATTACCCTCACACCTGAAAGAAATTACCTTAGGGTAGTCAATGAGCCTAGCATAAGCTAGTTATTGTTAGTCACCTATTAGTCAGATGGTATGGAAGCCGTGAAGGGCCACATCACAAAAAAACATGCACTTCAAAATCAGCATGATTTTCTGTCAACCAGCATGATGAAGTTTAAAAAGATATTGCTGTCTAACATGATATTTTCCCCTGTCAACTGTCAAGTTTAAAAAAATCTGCCATTAACTGTCAACCCGACAGTTGACAGAGGAAAAAATTATGTTGACACCAGATAAGAAAACATGATTTTCCACTGTCAACTGTAGATCAGCTGTTAACTGTTAACTTGACAGTTGTCAGGGGAAAATATCTTATTGACAGCAGTTTGTGTTTCTACTTTGACAGTTGACAGGTGAATTTTCAGGTTTGACAGTAGTTTTTTATGTTCCATTTTATGTTGTTTCCATATTAGAGATCAAAAAGATCAAGTTGAATTTTTTCAAGGTGTGGCCCTCAACGGCTTCCGTACAGATGCACTAACTAAGATCATTTAGCTCGTTTACCTAAGATCAGTTAGACTGACTAACTTGGCCTTTTTTTCAGTGTGGACGAGATCGTCATCCGGATATTGCCAGCCACACAACACACTGATACACAGTATGGGGGAGGGGGTAACAGTGGCAGTTGCTTTTTGGATGGTGCAAACATCGGTACCCACAGACTGCACTAACATCAATCCTTTATTATCAATGCCACAAAATGTGTTTAACACTTACCTTGCAAATGGTGAGAAGATAGACCAAATTGAAATAAACTTGTGCTTAAGCGAATTACAGCATGGAATCTCAAATGACTCTTAAGCTTCAATGTATGAAACTCCCCATAGCCGAATCAAAATGGTTTATTTCCTGTGCAAAGGGGGGTAATGAGTGGATTGTGTTTGGCGCTTGAGCTTGTTGGGAATACTCAACATTTATGTAGGAAGGTTGAATATTTCCAACACCATGTATGGGCGAATATTGAGGATTTTGACATACTTTATTATATTTTCAATGTATTTTTTATCATAAATATTTTCAAAACTATGCTTTTGCTCGTCTGGGAATACTACAAGCCTAAATTTTGGATTTGGTGTCCTTAGAATGACATTGGAAAGTGGTCAAATATTACGTCAAACGTGAAGATCATTATATTATTATATTTCTGCAGGACCTGTCCCTCTGGTAAAATCTCGCCCTGCCCTAGCCCTCGCCCTCTCAAATTGCCAATCCTGCATTATAGCATCCAGATACGTGGAAAGCCAACCTCACACCTCGGGACAAGCCATTGTCTCCCACCTGTGCCTTGGTGCCTACGTAAATTAAGTGTCTTCCCAAGGTGTAAAGTCGTAACTTGTTTCTATAGTAACGTCGGCCCAGTTGGTCTTTGTTTTCTTGGTGTCTATTATTTTCAGTCCACCATTGCCAACCCTCACACTGGAACAATGAACGAGTTTCAGACCTTAGAAAGCTTTGTCAAGTTACCAATTATCACATTCATGCTGGTGTTCTGTTGGGGCCTCGCTGGACAAACTACAGCTGGGCATCAATTCTCAACTTTAAGAAAATCTCTTTCAGATTTTGAAAGAAATACATTTCATTTAAGTAATTTGGTTGTTAATTTCAAAATTAATTTGGTTCTTCAAGCAATTCCAATATCATATCACGATGATTCATAATATAACCTTTAGCACCAATGACGAATTGAGATGGTTCACACTAGTTGGCCTTATGTACGACTTATAATGATCCCATGCCGAGAGGTTCATTTTCTTTTCTTCTTTTGTGTCCTTCTTTCCTTTTCCTTAATTCATATTTTGAGAAACTCTTTTTTTGGTTTAATCAACACAGTCAAGCACTCTTTTATTAAACGAGATGGTCTCACATATCAAATGCGGTATTATCTCATTAATAACTACTAAAAGTGAAACATAGCATAAGAATAGTATCAAATAAAGGACCTCCTTCACCAAGACTTATGGGCAAAAGTCTGAAAAAATGAACTTTTGGGCATAAGTCAGAATTATTCTCGTACATCAGACACTCGGCGCTCGGCCATGCGATGGTCCAAAGTGACCCAAAAGTTCACTTTCTGATGCTTGAGGAGCTCTTCCGCCAGATTTTTTCTAATTTTTGCCCATAAGACAGTCAACTGACTTACAGGATGAAGGTAATGGTGCTTCCACCATGTGATCTGACAGGTCATGTGACTTTGTTTTGGTTGTACAAATGAATGGCGTGATATTGAACAAAAAGAAACATGTCCAAGCGAAAAGCTGAGCAGTCTATTCAGCAGTACCAAGCAGAAGAAGCAGCATGGAGGCTGAAAATGGTGACAGCCTTGTACATACTAGACGAGGACATAGACAACGATTTCATCTTGCTGGGAATCCTAGGATACACTGGTGTTGGATGCACCCCTACTTGAAAGAACGCAAGAACAAGAGACAGAGGAACACACTAGCCAAACTGGAGGCTGACTTCTTAAGAGTAAGTACTTTCTAACAACCTTTTGAAATTCAGATGTTAGAGTAATGTGCTGTGAGCAAAAAATAAAAAAAAATAATTGACTGTTATTTTATTACAACTAAAAATGAATTAGATTGAATGAAGGTAATCTTTTTTTTTTTTAGTTGGGCTGCACAGATGAATACATGAAAACTGCCAAGATGCCTCCTGAAGTTAACAAGAATTTATTAGAGAAGGTGCGCCCTTTCATAACTTATAAGGACACCAACTACCGTGAGGCTATCAGAGCTGAAGAACGCTTGAGCATCACCATCCGCTACCTGACGAGAGGTGAGTTTCAGTCTCATTTTATATGAAAAGGAAAATTTTAAAACATTTATTTTCGCCTCCTGTCTGTCATATATCATAAAGCATACAACAACCTAAATAACATGCATCTAACGTACAGGAAATAATGTATGGACTTTCATCTTTCTTCTTTTTTAACCAATATTCTTTTTTTGAAAATAAAATAATCAAAAATCATTTGTGTTAACAGGGGACAGTGCCTTCTCCCTTCACCAGGGGTATTTGGTAGTAGAATCTACCATACTGCCCCTCATGAGGGATACCTGTAAGGGGAATTTTTGCATGCTGCATGAGGAATATGTCAAGGTATAATTTTCAATTAAATTATATTCAAATACAGTTCCTGCATATTATATTGCCAATATTTTTCAAAATGTGTTTGATTTTTTTTTTCTTTAATGTAATGTATTTTTATGTCCATCAGAAATCAATGTACACTTCATACTTAATTTAACCTACTACCATGTGTAAGATAATGTGTAATTGTACATGAAAAAAACTATAAAATATTTGTAATATCATTTTACATTCTTTCTCTCTATGATTTCTAGACACTAAGTACCCGGGCCGAATGGCTGGAGATGGCGGAGACATATCATGATAAATATAATATGCCTCACGTCACAGGATCATTGGATGGTAAACATATTCATATTAAAAAACCGAACAAGTAAGGCACCGCCTTCTACAACTACAAAAACCTTTATGCCGATATTTTATTTGCAATGGTCGACGGTGACTACAAGTTCAGATAGGTTGATGTTGGGGCAGAAGGTTGTGCATCTGACTCCACCATATGGCGCTACTCTTCCTTCGCGAGGAACTTGGAGCGGGAAGACAATCCCCTAGACCTAGCAAAGCCATCACTCTTCCCAGGATATGAGGGTGGTGACTTACCCTACCACTTTGTTGCAGACGATGCATTCGAACTAAGCGAGAGAATAATGAAGCCGTTCCCCAGCACATAGCTCACAAAGGAGCAGTGCATCTTCAATTACCAACTTTCCAGATGTCGCACTGTGTGGAAAATGCCTTTGGAATTCTGGCAACAAGGTTCTGTGTTTTCCGCAGAGAGATCGAGATGAGCCCTGAAAACGTTCAAATCATTTTCCTGACGTGTATAGCTCTACATAATTACTTACGCACAGAAGCACCAGACGACTACCTTGGCAAGAAGGCAACTGACTGGGAAGGCAAGGACTATCGCCAATACCGTGGGCAGTGGAGGGCCGAGGCTAGACTTCCAGGCAGACAGCCTACCCCAGTCTGGAACCGTTCACAGAGGGTCAAGGACATGAGTAATTTCCTTGCCAAGTGGTGTCTTTCAAAGGAAGGGGCACTCCCCCACCAGCTGCAGACAAGTTTTGATGCATGACTTCTACTTCAAACGTTGAAGAACTGTGAAGGCCAACTTCCACTACTAAGTAGTCTAGGTTCGACATTGACATAAACAGTTAAAGATTCATGAATACCTGTTCAAAGTAAAGATAACTTTTATTGCAACGTCAGTATGATGCTAGTATTTATTACAGAGAAGTGTCCTGAATTCTCATCTGAACACCAGATTCAGCTACATCAATTTTCAACATATAGCATAGAGAGAACTGTAGTGATGTCCTGAGTGTTTAATAACCTAGATCTCCATGGAAACCATGTATGATATCAAACTTTTTTTGGGAGACAAACAAAAAATGTCCTTTTTTTAATTTTTTTTATTAATAACAATGACTGAGTTTAAGTATCAAAGTGTCTCATGTTAAGAGACAGGAAGCATCCTGTCCGCTGTGATGCACTACCAGTATAATGTAATTTCTAGTGTCCCGTGGCTGACACATCAGATGAATGACTCTGAAGAAAATGGTTTTTTTCTCATTATTAAGAAGTCTCCTGTACTCTCTTCTTAACACCAGATTCAAATATGTCAGTTGTGAACATATTATAGCATATAGAGTACTGTAGTGATGTCCTGTGTGTTTTATCTGCTAGATCTCAATGGTTACCACGTATGACATAAAACTTTTTTTGGGAGACAAAAAAAAGTCTCTTTTTTCATAACAATGACTTAGTCTAAGTATGAAACTCTCATGTAAAGAGACAGAGAGGACGGCATTGACGGACGGGAACAGAAAGTAGCAGTCTGCATATTTCTTTTTGGCGCTTGGTCTTACCCACAGCAGGTGACCCACTTTTAGGCCTGCCTTTCTAGATCTTCTAGTAGGTATAACGTAGGCTCTTTATGCAAATGTCTATGACCTCAGCTGTGAAATAAATAGTAAAGAATATATAAAAATGAACCCAAAAAAAAGAAAACCAAAAATGTATTTGATTTTTGACCAGCTGTAAACTTTGAAAAATATTTCCTTTCTAGTCAAATTTGACATGCACCTTCTTGTTGAGGTTCTTAAGCTTTGACAGCTATGTATCTGGCAGTAGACACTTCAAAGAATATTTAGTTTCTTATAAATTCATTACAATAATTCATTCATTAAAGCCTTTTTTCAGATAGCATTGACTACATTGTAACACTTACTGGGAACATGGAGAACCAGGGAGAACTTGCGGAGGAGTACTTCTCTGACATTTTTCACTCGGTAATCGTCATGTTCCATGTCATAAAGGGCTGGTTCAGCTGACCATAACTCGCACAGGGTGGGCTCCCTTGTGAGGTCCTCTGACCACCATTCTGCAAGATCCTTCTCTGGATCTTCATAGTCTACAGCATCAGGAGTTATCTTCAGCAGGCTTTTATTTAGAGCTGCCAAAGCAGCTTCTTCAGAATCAACGACATCAATGTCTTCTTCTTCCTCCTGTGCCTTCTTTGAGTCAAGGACAGGATGTTAACAGTCATTAAAACTACCTTGTAGAGATTTTGGAGAAGTGTCAAGAAGCGTCTCTTGGTCTTGAGCAGAAAGATCGTTGTCACTATCCTCACTCATGACATCTTCCCCAGCTGTCTTGTCAACTGAAGAAGAGACCTTACATTGTTTGGCAGGAGAACCCTGTACCATAGAGTCTGTGACCCCTTGGTTAATGATGCTCGTAATAGCGATCTTCTGAGAGTTTGTCAAAATTAATTCACCTGCACTGGTGTCACTAGATGTAGCTTTGCAGGGGCAACCAAGGTGCCTAGGGGCGGGCTTCGTCTCATCGGCATCTTTCCTGGGCTTGGCTGACCTTGCTGCGGTTTTATTGAACAGCCTAGGGGAGGCGCGGGCACTGGGCTTTCTTTCTGACACATTTTCAGGTTCTGCTTCTTTGTTTTTAGCAGATTTACTTGTGTTTTTTGACATACCGTGCGTCCTCTTCATACCACGTGACACCATCTTGCTGCAGAGGTTTGTATCAGCAAAACACGGTCACATGATCACTTTACGCCTTTTCACCACCTCTTGGGGAAAAAGTGAACTGAACCCTTGCCGTTGCCCACTAGACGGCGATGTAGTCGAGCGACTTATGAGATGTGCATTCACTGACGCCGTGGTTTGATATTTGAAAAGGCAGCCATAAGTTGAAAAAGGAAACAAAGTCAACTGTCGTGGAAGACTAAACCACTTCCACCGACCTCATATTCAAGCGAAAGTCAACTGACGCATGGACATAGGGTCGGTGGAAGTGCTCTTTTTGTCAAAAGATGCCTCAGAAATTGACTTTTGGATGCAAGTGAACTGATGAAAAGCACTTCCAATTCCAACTTTCGCACAGTGTCGCAGACTCATAAGTCTTGGTGGAGTTGCCGCTTAAGCTGATGTTTCCTAGGGTGAAGCCCTAGTTTTGTGAGTGTGACAGCTAAGCCTCACCAGAGGATCTGACAGGTCCTTCCGGATTTTATGGATAAGTGTACCTCCTGACCTCCTTGATCAAATAATATGAGTCCTCAAGTCAGAATCCCTTCTCTTCCTACAGCCTCCCGACATTGAAACTGATTACAGATTAAATAATATTCCATCACCGAAGCTCATTTTAACCCCTTCCCCACCCCCACACAGAACATCCACATCTTTTGCCACCAATCTAACAGGTGCTCGTGATGAAAGATCCAGTGCAGATTCATAAAAAGGCACGTTTTCCACACAAATTTGATATCGAGCAGTCAGTTGAGATACATCTCTCTTAAAGAAATGTCATCAAGATTGATTGCAGTCAATCCACCTCCCCTTACTTTGCACTCAGGTAGTATTCCCTCTCCTATCCTGCTTCTTCACAGAAATATGGAAAACAGTAACAGTAGCTGTTACCTTGAGACCTATCGTCAACTGTTAATAATGAAGTACGCTTAACAAATTGAGCTCTAGCATGTTCATGGGTCAATATCCTTCAAACGCCCATTTCATGAAACGCCCGTAATGGAAAATAAAGGTGTCCTCTTTTCAAAACCTGTCAAATTTTCTGAAAATACATTTATTTACCTCCAAAAAACACTAAACGGGAGGATTTTGGTCCCAGCGGTTCAGTTTTTATTAACGGCAGAAGGTGGACATGTCTTTTCGAGAAAAACGTCCGTAATTTTAATTCATTTCTCATGTTCAATCACTTAACACATATCTACAACCTGCTGACCATGGCTTCTTTGGGTTCATTTTACAGTAGTCAGTTGTGGTAATTGTTTAAATAGCTTTTAACCTTGCATCATGATTTATTTAACAGTAGGACTTCTCACAAAAAGGACAATTTCACTAGAAATTCTGAAAGTCCATGTTATGCCAAGTATGCTGCATGAAAGTTCTTGCTGTTTCAACAAGAAGCAGTCCTTGAAATATCTCTTTCTTATCATGAAACTCCAACTCACTATCTTTCATTTGGACCCACAATCAGGTGTAATGTTCATATTTATATCAGTCCCACACACTCTCAAAGTTGGGTTAATTAATGAATTTATATTATGGGCGTTTGTCCACGGACCATACATTCACTAGCCATGTTCTTGTATCACCTTGATGGCCACAGGTCCCACCAGTTATTCCTCAGACCCCCTATCTTCCACATATAGGTAGTAAACACATGTGGCATCATAATCTATACCCCATACCTCTTGCAAATCTCATTTTCCCTGACATCCACCCAACTTTACTAATGTTAAAAGAAAAAGTTGTAGATCCAAAAAATTTTTCTTTTCCGTCAATACCTAAGCCACGCAGAAGCATACACTGACTTATCATTCAAACAACTTTCAACATGTAGGTATATGTCTTTACTTTCACTTTGACCTTAAAATTAATGGATATGGTTTGAATTAAGGGAGCTCAGACTCACATATTTCATCCAATAATTAATCTTACGGACGTTTGCCCTCACTCCCTATTTTGTAGGGATTTGACAGCTCTATCCTATGTGGCCTCCATGTCCTTCCTAATCCCCTCAGAGCTTTCATACATTAAAATGCCAAAGCAGGGACATGTGGCTGTGTCCTGCTGGCCCCAAATCAATTGTAATCAACCATTAGACCATACATTCTACATCTGAAAACCAGCTTCTCCAAAAATTATAAAAATTTTGAAAAAAGTCTAAACGTGTTCCCTACCTTTAAACCTTGAACACCACTTTACATTTCATCCCCTCCCCTTATTTACTGTTTCTCTATGTACCCAGTTATATATCCTATTAAACCCATGAACCCAAACCACCCTGCCACCAATTTTTCATTCATACATCCCCTCTCTACTCACCCACCTATTTAAATTATGGACGTTTTCTGTCGACCTCTGGCAAATTGGCCAAAGACCATGTCCTGCCACACCGCTCACAGCTCCCCTATTTCTAACTCCAAACCTTATATTCTGCCACCACTTATAAGAGACACCCTCTGCTATCCCTTCCTGTTGTTATTGACCTATACCTATCCATTTTCCTTTAAAAATTACACCCCAAGTAAAACTTTTACCAAAAATTTTCCCTGTTTCAACCATGTAGCCTGACTTAGTACTTTAACCACTGTACAGTGACGTTCCCCGGGAACCTAACATATGCCCCTACATAGACCCAAATATGTTTGGAGTAGAACCCCTATGCTGAAACCTCATGTAGGCCACAGAACAGGTACCCAGCAGCTGTCAAGTCAACATCCAATATTTATTACGGGCGTTTTCCGCGGACAACCACTTTTCGTCATCGCCTTCCTAGCTCCCCCAAAATAGAAAAAAAAAAGAATTTTTGCTTTCAGACAAGGAAAACAGTTATTCCTGTTCCTTCAGCAGAGCTGAAACAGTTATAAAAACTAAATCATTCTGAGTAACATGTTCTGAAAGTTGTTTCAATGATCTAAGCATTCATCTCTCATCAATTACCAACCTGAATTTTCAAATACAACTCCATGTAGCATTACCTGTTCTGGTATAGAAATCTATCATGTCCAGGCCCACTGCTTCACCATTACAAAAATGCCTGAACTTACTAATGTCACTTAAATTATCACTCTAACTTCTCTTATCTAGTGTACTATAATAAAAATTACGGACGTTTGCGTCGTTAAGCAAACATTACAAAATATCTGTGTGATATGGTTTAAAATGGTTAGTAGTCATCAACATGCAAATAAAGGTTCTTGGGGTCTGCTCTCCTCCTCTCTGGCTCCACCTGTACCTGCTTAATTAACTCTTAAACCTACAAAACCAACTGTGAACCAACTGTGTTAATTAATCAATTTTAAAAGTAGCCTTTCCTATATACAGTGTTTGAACATAAATTTTGATATTGTCTAACATATATACATTTAAAATAATGGGCAAAAATCAAACACTGCATAAGGAAGGACTGATAAAGAAATTTGTCTGGCCTGTTCCTACATGCGAAGACTGGAGAGGAGGTGTGAAGACGGTGGTGCAATGTCCTTGTACTCCCCTCGGCTCACATGGGTTCGGCTGTGCAGACAGGTCAAGTCCGGTTGGTATGTACAGTTCTGTAGCCTCAAGCCCTTGCGGGCGAAGCTAGAGTCCATAGTAGTAGGTATGTGTCTCTAGACTGAGGTGTAGGTACTCTACTTGCTGTTGGCTCTACCTATACGCCTGGTAGGTAGCCGAGGTCTGCAGTCTACCCTGACCTGGTAAAGGGCCTGGACTGACTGAAACTCTTCATGGGTTAGCAGTAGGTTCCGGGAGCGGGCGTTGCTGTAAGGGGATGCTACAGGGCGGATAATGTCGGCCTCGGATATTTCTTCTTCATCTTTCAACTTCGGCCAGGACAACTTGATGTTCTTGTCCCAACTGCTTCCAGCTCTGAAGCCGGGTCTCAGAAAGTTAAGGTTGTAATAACCGCGGGCAAGCCTCTCGCTGGTCACTTCAGCGACATACCATGAATTCCCCCACACAGCTGCAACATAACTTCCACGCTCATACACTTCCTGCCGCACACAGTCATGGTGGACATCAGAGGTGTCCTCAACATAGCGAGCACCCACGTGCTCTGCAGTGTCGACCTCCTCCGGTGCTGCAGGTTGCTCAGTCTCTATCTCTTCCTCTATCTCTTCCTCTGTCTCTTCCTCTGTCTCGTCCGGGATAAGTCCGCTCTTGATGGCCTGGGCACGCGCTCGTCTAGCATCTTTCTCCGCCTCTTCCTTCTCAGCTGCATTATGGGCTAACTCTGCAGCTTCCATCTGCTCCGTCTCCAATTCACCAAGGCGTAGCATAATGTCATAGTCATATAGTAGGAACTCCTTCCACTGGGATCTTACAGGGGTGGAAGCACACTCATTGTCAAGCAGAGGGATGTTGTTCTCTCTATCCCAGCAGCACTCGTCGAAGCACGATGTTGCACGTGTGCAGATCTTCTCCGAACGGGCAGTGACTGCTACTGAGTGTATGGTCATGGAGCCTTCTACAGACTTTGGGGAAACAATGAAGGGCAACCGGCTGCGTGCATCATAAGTGTTCTTCATGGACATACAATCATACTGCACGGTTCCCTCTCCATCATTACAATGTTCAACAAACAGCTGGGCAGTGTAGATGTTGTTACCCTTCTTCACTTTGTAGTCCACCTTGCGTTGCGCGGCTGCACCAACGCCGTCACATGGACCTTTGCATGTCTCGAAGTAATTCCACGTACCGTCGAGTTGATACAGCTCATGGTGGCGACATACCAGACTGTAGATCGAGATATTCCTATACTGGGATGATGGTGAATCCGTCCAGTAGTGCACGATCTTGATGTGCGGGTAGTTCTCGGTGATGTAGTTGCACACTCGCTTCATTATATGGCTGATGGTCCCAGCGTCATGCTTGCGGTCATCGCTCACGTAGCAGAGGCACTTTGATACTGTCAGGCCGTCCTGCTTCAAGTGAATGACGACTGGGTGGACAGTGATTCCATCTTTGTTGAAAAAGACAGACTGAATCTCACCGCCCTCACCAAACCCTACTAGCCAGTTCTGGGCAAAGTCCATCTGTATCGTACAGTCTGTATCGCCAAGCTCTTCACGCTGCTGGCGGACTTTACTGTGCTGATGTTTTGCACGGTCGGAGTGGTTCTTGGTAACGTCAAAGTCCTTGATCAGCTGTTCTATGAAGTCAGTCTTGTCCAGGGTACAGTCCACAGGGCGCAGTCTGTTCACCCAGACAGTCTCATTTACCTTCTTGGTGGCAAGCAGCACTGGTGTAAACTGCCACTGCTTGAAGGTAATTTCATCAGGTAAGTTAGAATAAGTGTAGTCCTTGTTCAGCCTTCCGGTGTCATCTCTCAAAGCCTTCTCGAATGCTGCCTTGGTGTACTCCTTAAACAGGGAATCAGGATTGACTGGCACAAACCGGGCATAAGCGTTGATGGCCTTCAGCTTCAATGAATAGTTCTGATGGGTTTTACAGAGACAACACTCAACCTTGTGCTGCCGTAGGGGGACAATCCACTTACACTTCCTTAGCACACGAGTGAAGTGGTTGTACTGGCACTGGTACTTCGCGGGAGCACAGTCTCTGTAGGTAGCATGGATCTCCTTAACATCCATCAGTAACACACGCTTTTGCCTCACTTTCTTTACCCCGTCTGCCTCATCCTTTGCGAAGAGAGTCACCTTCTCCTTCTTCCCTGGACACAACCAAGTGAACTCACCATCCTGGACGAAGGCTATGATAAAGGCTTCAAGTTCTTTCTTATTAACTCCACGGTCGGTAATGTCCTTGTTCACATGTTTGGCTGCCTTCCCAGTGAGACCGAACTTCTTAGCCATAACAGCCATAAGTTTCTTCTCGGTGAGAACTTGTGGGTCTGCTAGGCTGTGCAGGATCTTCTTCCTCTTGTTACGGCTCAAGGTCTCATTGACATGCTGGGAAATGACATCCACAGCCTGAAGGATGCGGTTGTCACTCACTGATTTCTTACGAGCTTCAGCGAGTTCAAGCTGTCTCTCCTTGCGCTCGAGTTCTGCTCGGAGAGAAGCAATTTGAGCATCAACTTCCTGCTTCTCATGCTCAAGGGACTCAAAGTCATCAAGTTGGGTTCTGAGTCTCTTGTCATAACCTGAGCGCATCTTACGGGCGCGCCGCTCGTGGATGCGAGCACACTCTGGGTGAGGGAAATGCTCCACCGAGCCTTCCTTCCCTGGTGCTTGTCGCACTTCCAGCTCCGCCAGGGGGTCGCTGGATGGTCCAGGATGAGACGCGTCACCTGCGCTGTCGGGTTTGTTATAGCCACTGAAAGAATAAATGCAACAAGAATGAAAATAAAGAAACACTAATATAAATTACGGGCGTTTGCGCGCGTACTTCAAAACATTGAATTAAGAGTGATTAAGTTAATGAATTCACATAAATGTGAGATATTGAAACACTATCTATGTTCAGATGATTTGATTTGGTGTGACTAATTTATAAAGATGCCCACGATGCTCCAATGAAGTGCTAGCTCCAGCACTTCATTGGTGCATCGTGACGACCAATCATTTTTCAACTTACCATGGTGTTGGCGAAGACATGCGGGCAGACTGCCGTGGAGCTGGCGCTACTGGTGTCGAGCGGGATCGCTTCTCTGTCATGATAACCACGCTGCTTAGCGCCCTCAGCTCTTTCATAGCTGGTTTCCGCGGAGTCGTCTTGCCATCGTTCAAGTCACTATCAAATTATATTCAATTTGTCACTTATTCTATACAAAAGACACAAACTCACAGAAAAAATGAATTAAT
Source organism: Acholoe squamosa (assembly GCA_949317995.1). NCBI lineage: Eukaryota > Metazoa > Annelida > Polychaeta > Phyllodocida > Polynoidae > Acholoe > Acholoe squamosa. Next base: position 61,757,928 of record OX439043.1, read on the forward strand.
TTGAATTTAAAGAAACCTTTATTTACTTGTTATATAGATCTATTTCACAGAACTTGTCTTATGTACAATGAGGACATTTATGTTACATGATAACTTTCAAATAAATCTAGGACTTCCATTATGTATTTGTATGTACATGTTGGTCTAGTTGTCTTCGTCGGTTGAAGAGACTGAAGAGATGGTTATTGGACTCCAGATAGGCACGGTTGAGTACAAAACGGGGGGGAGGTCTTCCACAGCAGAACTGCCAACAAGAACAATTGAACAAATGTAAGAAAAGAAGATAGATTGCCGCTAAACATTGACCATAATAAAAATTATGGGCGTTTGCGCGTACACTCTCAACTTGAAATCAACATTAAAGCGAAGTGTGTTTTAGTTTCATTACTTAACTCTAAATTAGGACAGATCTGGAAAACACTTACTTTTCGGTGGCGGTTTTTACGGCTGGTGGCACCACTGGCCTTTGGATCACCAACTCCCGTGTGGCAGGCACCACAGCTCCACGGCCCTCCCTTCCGGGTGGTGTGAGGCAAAGGGGGCGACGAGAGGTGCTACAAGAAAAAGGTGAGTCTGTAAAGTAACTATTTTTTTATTTCAGATTTCTGGAATAGCTGAAATACACCCTTCTTCTTTTATTATTTACTGAAGTATCTATTGCAAAAAAAAATAGTATATACGGGAGTAGGAGTACTTACTTTGGGGTGGTAGTATCCTGCTGTTTCTCTTGCGTTGAGTCCTCCTTCGTCAAGTCCTCCTGGGCCGTCTCCACCTGGGGCGTCTCCTCGACCTGCAGGGCGGCTCCTGCTGCTGCACTGGCTGCGGTACGCCTCTTCCTCCTGGTAGGGAGTATGAAATAAAGTTATTGTCAGTGAATTGGGATACAGGCCATCATAGTATATATATACATGTACATACATGTAGAGTAGGAGTACTTACTTTGGGGTGGTAGTCTCCTGCTGTTTCTCCTGCGTTGAGTCCTCCTTCGTCAAGTCCTCCTGGGCCGTCTCCACCTGGGGCGTCTCCTCGACCTGCAGGGCGGCTCGTGCTGCTCTGGCTGCGGTACGCCTCTTCCTCCTGGTAGGGAGTATGAAATAAAGTTATTGTCAGTGAATTGGGATACAGGCCATCATAGTATATATATATACATGTACATACATGTACATGTAGAGTAGGAGTACTTACTTTGGGGTGGTAGTCTCCTGCTGTTTCTCCTGCGTTGAGTCCTCCTTCGTCAAGTCCTCCTGGGCCGTCTCCACCTGGGGCGTCTCCTCGACCTGCAGGGCGGCTCGTGCTGCTCTGGCTGCGGTACGCCTCTTCCTCCTGGTTAGGAGTATGAAATAAAGTTATTGTCAATGAATTGGGATAGAATCCATCATACATATACAGAGGTACATTTACATGTATACATATATATATATGGGAGTAGGAGTACTTACTTTGGGGGGGCCTTGACAGCAGACTTAGGGTGGCTCGGCTCAGCTGAAGCATATAATGCTTTGCGGGTCTCATCCGAAACCTTCATAAATAGTAGAATAAGATCAATATTACGAAAGAAAGACAAGGTAAGTGACAATAATCAAAAAATTATAACATACAGCAAAGTTGTTTTTGAATTGTGAATGTTCTTAAACATTTGTCCATGAGATGAAGATTCAATATGAATTCATGAAATAACATACAATATACATTCATTTAATTTTACAACATCTATAGATAGAACGTGGGGAAAATGAATAATTCTTTTCTTGAAACTGATACTCACTACTAGAGATCTACGCTGCTGGGGTGCGGCATCCTCGGTCTGCTGGGGTGCCTCATCGGTCTGCTGGGGTGCCTCATCGGTCTGCTGGGGTGCCTCATCGGTCTCCTGGTGTGTCTTGTCCTCCATTGCCTTGGGTGCATGCTCCTTGGTGGACTGCTCGGGGGCCGCTTGGACCTAAGGCCGGGTGCCTTAAACTTCCCCCTACCCCCATGGCCTTGAGATCTCTTCTCCAGATGAGGAGGGAGTGGGGAGTTGGGGTTCTGTTTTAGAAAATTTCTCCTTTCGCGGTCTAATTTACCACGGGCTGACGACAACTCTCTCTCCCTTTGCTTCTTTTTAAAAGCTTCTGATCCTTCACCCCCTGCCTCGGCCGCTTCTTTCAGTTCTCTACGCTTTTTTACCGAGCGTTCGGCATCTTTTTCTAGTTTTTTGGCATATTCATCTGGGTCTTCCTGAACTTTGTCTCGATGCCTCTGGGCACATTCTTTCCCGGACATCTTGTCGTCACCCTTGGATGGCCTACCTACACTCTTCCTTCCTTGATCGTCAGACATTCTTCTGTTAGAGAAAAGAAAAGAGAGAAAGTTTGTTAAAAGGAACGCCCGCAAACGCCCGTAACATTAATTTGAAAATAAAGTGGCAATGGGATTCTGCAAAAATGCCTGTTTGAAAGACACAACAGAGGTGCATCTTCACCCCTGATATCAAGTCCCTATCTACATTTTTTCCCCTGTCAACAGAGGATTTTCTATTATGCTTACGGGCGTTTGCTGAGAGAAACGCCCGTAATTGTAATTAAAATTGTACTTTACACTAAGAGAGTAAGGGAGGAAATAGTCCATTTTGGGCAAGAACAAAGTACATCAGTAGGCCTAACTTTGGACATATAGAACAGGTGGGCAGGATATGGCTGATAAGAGAAATGCACAAATCTATGTCAGCGACGAACGCCCACAAACGCCCATAATCAATATCACCACATGGTCTCCAGAGTGAAATGGAGGGGTGTAAAAGCAGTTTCTTCATAGAAATTTCAGAACTAGGTGTAAGAAGGGGGTCAGGGGAAGGACAGGAGGGCTAAAAAACAAGATTTTAGAGAATAATGACTTTCACATATATCTTTTTGTGAGCTAAGTGTACTGTTTCGGACAAGAAAATTGTTTTTGAAGGTGAAAACATACTTCATATGACATTAAAAATCATCCAAAGAGGCAGGGGAGAAGAAAGGAGACTGTTTTCTAACATAAAATGGAAGTTCATTGATGTTAGGGACACACCTTTGCATAGTATAGGTCCAGGACATAAATGTAAACAACAACCGAAACTTTACGGGCGTTTGTGGGCGTTCGCGAACGCCCGTAAGATATATTACGTCACATTCTGGAACGTCGTGGAAATGGTCTTTGCAGACACGCGGGCACGTCGCTGCCTCTTTTAAAATGTTCCTAAAGAACTAATTCATCGATTAAACACACAATTTTTACAGCCAGGTTGATCTATGGTCCGAAAAGTATGCCCCTAACATACAGAGATACACGAAATCTTACCTTTGGTCAAGTTTGCAGCTAGATTTTCACTTCTGAAGACAACCCAGTAGGACTCCAAGGATGAAAGATGGCGGCCGCGTCATCGGCTCACCCTCCGCCAGGAACCAGCTCAGCTAGTACCGAACGCCGGCTGTAGGCGTCCCCGAGAATTCCCGCCACTATAAAACTTATGGGCGTTCGGATAGGCAAACGCCTGGCAAACGCCCTACATCGACTCGATGTATATTCGAGGGTAGAGAAGAGGGAGAGGGTTCAGGGAGGGTAAGAACTGTTCTGTAGGAGAGAATTTAGTCTAGGGTACACTTCTCCACAGGTTTGAAAGACGTAGGTGTGGTTTTAATGGGAGATATTGCCACTTCTTTACATTCGTTTGGACAAACGCCCGTAAGCAAAACTATTGTATGAAACTCTCCCAACACACATTTTCATGGGAAAGAGTGGCGATGGGGGTCTGTTTATTAGTTAAATGGGCAGTAAATGAAGGGAACTACTTTCCCAAAGAGGAAAAATGGATATAGGGGTACTAGTCTCTGACCAGAAGTACCTGGGAAGGGCAGGTTGGACCTCCCCGACAGATGTGGTATGTTTTGGTATATGAAGCCCACTTGGTGGGTATTACAGATAGAGGGTCAAAATTAGCTTGAGTTAGGCCCAAGACTTCATGCTATGGGCTAAAAAGGAGAAAAAATACCTGTGGCTATCCATGTCACATTTATTGGAGACAGTTCTTTGACATTTCAGTGTAAAAAGAGGAAAAAACACCTTTTCTCTGACTTTCAAGCTGATTTCTGCAGCATAATTAAATATAAATAACGTAAAACTATACATTTTTATAGCCCCCCTTATGTTAACAGTACATCAGGTATAAGAAACAATAGATAGAACTCATTGGCACTACCCCAGGGCTGTGTGAATGGGACAAGTACCCAAACGCCCGTAATATAAATCAAAATGGACATTCGGTAGATATTGACCCTCATGTATATGCAGGAATATTTGAGGAAAGTATATCCTTGATTTTGCTTTTAGCTACCAGGTGCTTCTGGAATGACTAAAGAGAGGAAATGAGACCAAGGAATTGCTTATGGGTGGATTTCTTTTCATGTAGATTTCAATGGGCATCCTGCCAAACAGTCCATCATCATTGCTTAAATTCCATATTAGGAATATAAAAAGAATATTTTCTATGGGATTTCGTCACAAAAGACACTTTTCGGTTGCCATGGAAACCATTCGGTTACCCCAAATATAATGTTTCGGGCCTTATCCCTAGGGTACACTAAAAATATATGACTTAAAAAGGTACTCTGTAGTGATCACCTTTGCTCATCTTGTTGATTGTGTTTTGGGAGGGTACCCCATGATCTTTAGGGTGATCATGTGATCATGCTGGGTGACCTGATAAGAGAGGAGTTTCGAAGTGATTTCTTTTTCATTGATTAAGATTTTTGCATAAATCTGCATATTTAAATTATCCCCTTTATTCCCCACACATTGAGGGCACTTCAGGTGTCTTATGCCATGAAGAGGCATACATTTAGATGTTTGTATAAGGAAATTAGCTAGTCCCCTTATTTAGAAGTATGGTTTGAGTGACAAAAGAGGTTTCAATCATTAAGCATGCTTTTGCATTTGATAATTTTGACCAAATAACCTCTTTGATCACTTAAGATTCAGGTGTGATGATATTTTTCAAATCATCAATCTTATAAACACTGATGATCAAGAGGATTGTAGATATAAGTCAATATAACTCACATAGTGAGCAATGGATGTCTCATTGCTGTATACTAGTGCCCTCTGGTGGGAGAAAAATATTATCAAAGTGATGAGGTCATCAATTGGGAAAGATCACTTAACAATGGTGATCACCTTCATATAAACCTATGTTTTCAGTGTATGTCATCAGCTACTCAAAATTTAATATATTCAGATCTTGAATGTCCCTCCTAGAAATTTAGGGAGTTTTATTTCTTAATAAGATTTATTTTGGGGTAGAAGGTATTGAGAGCTTATGTAATCATATGTGATTTTCAGTCATAAACAAAACATGATGTTTTGAAACGGATTCCCAAAGAACTATAGTATTTCCTATGGCCACAATACCTCATTAAAAAGGTTATGAAATGAACTCTGAAGCCAGAATTCCCCTTGGATGGCACCTTCGAACAGCTCGTTCTCATAAACGTTATTGCATTGAAGCGTTGGCTGCAGTGCTGAGGTGGGGTATAGAATAATGAAAGAGTTGGTATGTTATTGTATGCACGCCATAACATCTTATGTACTCAAAAAAGTTCTCTAGTCTAGATTTTGAGAATGGCTCGGGAATTTCTTGGGAAAGACTTCCCAGGAAAGACTCGGGATATTCCCATGAACTGGACATGTTTTTTTTTTCTCGAGCATAAGATGTTCTGGCATGTCCAAATTTCCAGGGAAAAACACATTCTCCTTGCCCAAGTTCTGAACGTTCCCAACTCGAGCCCTGTTCAGTGGGATATCACAATAATCTGCCATAGGGTATATTGTGGCTACACTGCCTACACTGAACTACATTTTCTTCATCTTTATCTTGTACCTAATTGAATATACACACAAAGTAATACATACGATGTGTGAATGCTCTTATTCTCCGTCTGCACTGTGGTATACTTTACAATACGTGAAGCTCTCACCTTTATGTATCAGTGGGTTCAGTAGCAGCCACGTAAAATCATGAAAATGAAGTGGCTGAGCTGGAACAAAAAGAAAATGCTAACAACTATAGTTTATCGTACCTGACAGTCTCTCTAATAAGATGCTGAGTGTATGATAACTATAACAGCGCTCCACCCCAACTGTTAATGTTAACTGTATTTCATATGGTTTGTTGACTTTCTGATGTGAAATTGCAATCGAGTTGGTTGTCAAGCTAATTAATATTTTTGATATGTCGGCTGATATTGATGTTAATGGAATGACAATTATTTCATATTTAGAAAGTATGCGCACACGTCCGTCCAGATGCTCACTGAAAATGTGCAGTGTATAGCATATAAACCTCCGTAGTATGTTAACATACAAAGTCAATCTATATCATATAGCACTACGTGTATTGGGCCTACCGATAATGGAACATCTGTGATCTCCTCAAGTCTTAATTGAGAGCAGTGCCAGTGTTGTACTCAAAACAATACTTACTCCTTATATTGTACACATTGCTTAGCATAAGGGGTTGTATGCATACACTGTTACTTGCTGCCTTTGAGATATATATAAGCAGCAGTTGCACAACATACAGAGGGAATACATCAGGGCTGTGTATAAAGAAGCTAGGGATGTAAAGGTATACCCTTTGTAATAGCATCTGCTCTAATTAATCACACATCCATTGCGATCTGTTGTCTATCTGTTGTGAGTGGCAGATGTCCATAAATAAGTGTTGTGTGAATAAAAGGGACTAATCTGATGGCCCATGAAGAGCAGCTGGCTTTCGGCATCTTTGCTATTGATGTTCTTAATTACCCCCACCTTACTGTTGTATACAGGCTCCCTTGCCTTTCAAGGGCCCTTTCATCAAACATAACAATTGCTGTCAGTAAATAGATATAAAAGCTTTGCGCATTGTCTCACTCAACTTTCCTATTGATCTTTCAGCCGGTATTTATTTGAACATTCAGACTGGGTTTCTATATTTCATCGGCATATGTTATTTACAGGTATCAAATGAAGAATCGGATTAAGTATGCAGAGAATAATACTCTTCTTGGCTGCCAAAACTACTTGCATGGAGATGCCATGCAGGATTTCCTAGGGTGATAAGACGTGCTACAAATTCAGGACGTTGTATAAAAACGTCAGTTATATGATTCAGGCACAGGTAGGTATATAGAAGTTATAGCCACCAATAAAGTCAGATGTTGCCTAACTCGATCTGGAAGATGATTAGTCATGGTAACATAAAGTTAGATTACTAGCTTTCTTCTCTGAGTAATACGAACATGCTATCAAGTAACTATTTTCACATCATGGAAAATATGCACATGTGGACATGGCGTTTTAGCATATATTAGAGTAATTCCCATTAGTTCCAGTGTTTTCATCATCATTCATCTGTTCTGTACATAAAGAAAAACATGTATCTGCAAGTTGCACTGCAACCCATGCATGTTGGCCTGTAGGTAGATACTAAACAGAGTATCTCCCGTGTGTACCACATAAAACAGCAACAACTGATCACTCCTATATCCCTACATGCTCTAGTGGCTATGATAACATGGTGATAACATCATGTAAACCTCAGAGTGTGCTGTCTTAATTCTCAAAACAGAGACTAGGTGGCACCCTGACCTACTGATAAGACTTTCCCATGGACAGAGGCTTTTTACTCAGTACCAAATGGCACCTGCATTAAACCTGAGTTCAGTGTCTTATTTGATTGCGCTTTACATATGGCTAATCAAATCCACCTGAATCTCTACTGTTTTTGGCATAATTATTACCAACCAAGAGCTTTAATAAGCAGAGTTATTCTTAACACAGATCTACAGAATGGTGTGCCTAATGATTTAGAAGCATTTTCTGAAGTACATTCTATTCTTATTGATAAGACCTTTAGGCAGTAATTGCCCAACAGCGCCCTTTCCCTTCAGCAGTGGTAATCCCTATAATTATGTTACCCATCAAGGGAGAACACCCCTCCGCTGGGGATTTTTAATTCCCCCATTGGCCATCAGGGGGCATTGGAGGGCAGAACTACTCTAAAATCATTATAAAAATACATTAAATTAATTTTTGATTTAATGGTTTCATTTAAAATGCACCATTTTCGGTAGAAATAGCCCATATTTGGATGATAAAATGACAATTTTTCATGAAAAATCAACCTATATGCCTATTCCTGGTTGCCATGGCAACCATTACAATAATTAAAATTTGCAGACTTTTATGCCAATATTTGGGGATACTCACCAAAATCCCAAAATTGAAAACATAAATGGAAAATTCCTTCTAGATCAAAATCTATGATAAAAATCTCCACATTATTATGTATTTTTTAAGAAAAATGCTTTTTTAGACATTATTATGGTTTATACTGTATTTAGAGCTCAATCATTTATTTTAGATAAGAATAACAACCTATGTTCAAGGAGGGGTTCTGACATAACTACTAGGAATATTTAACCCAACGATGTCTCATTTTAAAGATCTTAAGTATGAATTTCCCTGCAGACGCGTGGTTTTGCTTGCCTGGTCACATATACCAGGTACGGTGGTCTACTTTCAGTCGCACTACACTAATTGACGTTAGGTGGCAGCAAGTCACACAAGCTAGACCCGCACTGAAGGGTGTAGTACAAAGATTATTGGTCTAAAATTGACAGTGGAAATGTAAATGGGGCATCAAATTAATCCTTATAGTGTATACTAACAGGTTTGAGTGGTATCTAAGATGGAATTTGATGTTAGATTGGGCCTTTGAGGTGAAAAGGAATTATTGATTTAATACAAAATATTCACTGCAAAAGTGCATGATTTGGGTATGTCCGCAGGAAATGACCTGTAAAAAAATTAAGTCACAAAGCAACCATGCAAACGGGTCTAATTTTTTAGGAAAAATGTGTGGCTATAAGAAAATCATAGTAGCTAAGCCCAACAAACAGCAGGGATATTTTATTTCGGCCTAAATCCTATATAGAAATATAGAGAGAAAACAATTAGTGTAGTGCAGCCTTTCCGCTAGCATAGCAGTTGTTTTTGCTTCTTGGAGGGGGCGCTGCGAGTGGTCTGATGCTAGTACCCGTGCCGTGTGGGGTGTGGTCGGTACTACGACCTCAGGGTCATAGCAGAGGTTTCCCTTACAAACAGTGAGCTGCCATTCTATGTACCTTGTATCTACAGAATCGGCAACGCAGGTGGATTTCCTGTCCTATCAGCAAACATAGATCCTTCCCATAGGAATGCTACCTCCCTCTGCATAGTGCTCCGCTTGCACTTCATCCCCCTGCTTGTCTGACATCTCACTGGGAGGGGAAAAGGTAGAGAGGAGTTTTGCACATGTGAGCCTTCCATGTACAGCTTCTCATCTTCCCCTCTTAAATGGAATGACAAAAAATGCCAGAGTACTAAAACGTTATCAAACCGAAAACCATCTTTAGGTAAACGAAGTATCAACTCAACCCTAATTTTGACTTTCTAAGGGTGAACTACCTTCTAAGCACATATCACTTCCTTTTTAACGATGTAATCCAAGATTTCCACCAAATTACCTTTTTCTTTTCAATATTGGCCCTACAGAAGTCATAATGACTTCGGTACATGTTCACTTGGCTGTGTTAAGGGTGCGAATGTGATTTTGCTGAAGGCATTGTAGACACGTACAGGAACACTCCCTTATCACCCCACGGCCTGAGGCACGTGCCAACCTGGCTGTAGATAACGTTATCAATGTACCTATGGTGCCAACATGACGTTAGTGTTGTTATGGGAGGTGGTCTGGGTGGCAAAAGTCTCAGATGAGTGGCAGGGATGTGTAGGTAAGTCAAAAATGAACAATGAACTGATAAGCTTTCGGGCTGCTCAAAGTAAAGAATGCTTAACATGAAGCTATTGACCAGCTATTGTGTCATATTTGGTTGGTTGGCAGATCGTAAGTCAATATGAAAAAAGAGTTATCCCTAACTTAAATGGGGGAACCTCGTTGTGAGGATGCTTCTATAATACTAAAGGTAGCGATATTTGCTGGACATACATCTTTGAGGCATATTTCTGATATAATCGAGATGTTAAGATCGTGATTAGAATATAGCATTGTTCGTACAAATGTAAAACAATGCTAAAGGATAGGCTGGGAATTGCCTAAACATTTCATATAAAAAGCATACCGTGCACTCTAATAACAGGGAATCCTCCTCAGAAATACCTAACCTCTCTCGATAATGTGTTGATAACACTACAGAGGCGTAGGAAGCAAATCTTCATTGGGGGGGGGGGGGGGGGCAGCGGGTCCCCACCATGGCCACCTTGTATTGTTGACTCAAGCGCAATAGCACCTCATAAAATTTGTATAAAAATGTAATTTTTGATGAATTTTTTATCTCATTTTAGGCTCAGGCCCCCATTTTCCCGGGCATTTTCCCTATCCCATTACTGTATCAATCTACTTTGACAATGAAAAGATTTAGCTTCTAGTTCAATTCATAATGAATTCTTGACAAATTTTGGGGGGGCCCAGACATACTCAGGCCCCACCTGCTTTATGATTGGGGGGCGGGCCCCCCAATCCCCCCTTTTCCTACGCCCCTGCACTAGCACTAAGTTCATAAAGGGTAAACCTGTACAAAACGCCTTTTAAAAGCAAACAACAAAAGGTAGAGTAGATTAACCTAAAGACGAACACATACCTGGAGTCGACCACCTGCCAGCTAGATTTTCTCACTCTCAAATGTACTACATTGGTCTTGAACCCTAATATTATTGACAAAGAGGTGGTATAGTACTCCATAGAATGATGTCCTGGAATATATGAAGTAATTGTCATTGCATGATAACACACTGAAGTTCCCATGTTTGAATGGTTTTTACCATGACCAGCTGGCCATTTCATCAGAACTCTCCAATTTTTGGTTCGATAATTTGAAGATGACAAGTGCTCTCACATATACAACATTTTTAATTTTTACTGTAATGCTATGGTTATTACTGTGTAGAGGAAGTATTTGATACTGAGATTGTGATGATAAAGTTAAGGAATGGATTGTTATTGTCCATATTGAAGTTCTATACAGGAACATTAAAAATAAAGCCTCTATAATGCAGGGTTGGAAATACCACTTCTATTTTGATGAGATTTATAATATCCATGGCCATAAAATTGCCTCAAATTTCCATTCTAATTGACTCACTGTAAAAAATACATTTTCTTATGATGCATTAGTTTTAATTACACAATTGTACTGCATATTTATAGAAGACACTTATTCTTTTTTTCAAATAATAGTTTAATGATCATAGCATCATTAGAAGGGTAGTTATCAAGTGGTCCACTCAAGGTGCAAGGTGGTCATCTCAAGGTGAAAATAGACTAACTAAGATGGTCTTAGAAATGGTGAAAAACAAAAGATAAACTTTACACATGGATTTGAGAAAGGTAATTGGTAAAAAAATAAAAATAATTGTCTTTTACTTAGTACCTTGGGGAACCCTAAGGACCTATTAGACTCAAAGATATTAGCTACTGCATTCCCTTTATTGAAAACCTGCACAGGAACGGTCAGCTTTAGGTTAATCTACCCTAATGCTAGAAGGAAAAGTAGTAGCAGGGACACGGGGCTGTGTTGGGTGATGTTATAGCCGTTGGAAGAAGCTTCACGTGTGGGATAAAAAAGACGTAGTCTCGTAAACAGAACGTCTGGACCGTGTTCTAGGGGCTGCTTTACTGCCCCCAAGAGACGTGTGAGCATGTTTCCTCTGTTAACATATTACTTGCTTGCCTTAACACCTGCTAGGTTTAGTTTCGTTCAGGAATTCATCTCTTGGTAAACACGTTGAAAGATTGAGGTGCTACATTATAAAGACTTTGCATTACAAAGGTTATTTCATGTTAGGGAATGACATTATTTTAACAATTGGGGGGGGGGGGCTTTTTTCGACGCTTTGACCAACAGATTAAATTTTTTTCAACTCGACTGAGGGTGGTCAAAATAATTTGACCTGTTTTCAGTGCAAAAGTCTGCATGTTGCTATAAGTTAAATGGGTGCATTTGCAAATGATTTTCGGCCCATCCGGGGTGGCCAACAAAATTTTGACCCTTGGTAAAAAATGATCACTCCTTTTGGAAAGGGTTCGATACAATGCCCCATAAGTTAAGTAATGGAAAACCCCTGCGGAGCCGGAGGTTTTGCCATAAAACCTCTGAGCCGAACCTGAGGAGGTTTTATGGCAAAACCTCCAGCTCTAAGGAGGTTTTCTGACTTATATTCTATCCACTGAAGTTAATGTAACAGTAAAACCATAAATATAAGCATATTTTGACATAAACTGTAGAGGCCTAGAAGAGGATTTGAATCTTCTACACTGGCTGTGATACAAAGCTATGATAAATATATATGGTGTTCCAGTCTACAATCACCAGCAGTCTCAATAGTATAATGGTTAGCATGTCTGACTTTGAATTGCAGAATGTGGGTTCAGGACTGCATGGGGAAAGTGTTTTTAACTTACACATACAAGGTAAAAGGAGTCTTTGTAAAAGGCCCCCCTGAAGCCCCCTTTATCATTTTGGCAATCAGATGATGTTACTTTTAGAATTTATTGCTAAAAAATGACAGTGGTCACCCGAGAATAAAACAAAATCACACCAGGGGTTTGAACCTGTGTGGTCTAGATTTCCAGCCCAGGCCTTAAGCACTACACTAGATTGACCAGTCAAACTTTCAAAGTGAAATCACCCTGTTTATCTATAATTGATTACTCAGTCACAGAAGTAGCATATTGCCCTTCAGTAGATGTTCTAACTCCCACAGTATCAGCTGAGTACTTATCGTGTAATGGTTAGCACATGAGACTCAGGATCCCAGCACTGTCTGGTGTGTGGGTACGAATCCCATATGTGACAGAATTTTCCCAAGAATTACATCTGCTGTTCAAAAGTGACCTTATTCATAATACCTCCTGCTATGCTTGGCCTATTTCACAAAACCTCCTTCCAGACCTGACCCAATTCACAAAACCTCCTGCTAGAACTGATCCAATTCATAAAACCTCCTGTTGGCCACCAAACTGTAGAATATGGACATAAACCTACAGTAGGAACAATAGGGTGCAGAGCCAGGTGGAGTAAATACCTCGGAGCTCTCCCCCATGGCATAACCCACTACGTCTCTCACAGCCAGTAGACGTCCTCCAAAATTGTCATTAATATCATTAATGAGCTATTAATGCATTGATAGTCTAAGACGAGGTGAGGTTTGCTGGAAATATTTGCCCGACCAATGATTTTACATAGCGATACGTCTCGGCACTCGTCATTACATCCGGGCACCTCCCCGCTTCATCAACAAGACTGAATGGCTGTGTGCGTTGGATGGCTATGTAAAATCATCTGATTCTTATTCATTTAGAAGAAAATGGAGAAATTAGGCATGGCATGTTCATATAGGATATCTAAAGATGATTCACTGTCAATAACTCGACATGGCACTGTTGGATTCTATGCTAACGAGGTGTGTAAACCTCAGGTATGTCGGAAAACTTTTTCAAATCCTTCATGTACATTGGTTTCTAGCACCGTTTGGCTTGGTATAGAGGACAGCGGGTTCGCCTCCTGCCACAGCAGCCAGGGATCGATTCCCCATAGAGCCCTGAACGGTTTTAACTGGAAATGTATGGAGAGGTTGATGTTGTATACTTCTCCCATTTATTAACATGTCCAAGTTCGAACCAAAGATGTCTTATAAAATAAATGAAGTGTCAGAGTGCGGTTAAACCCCCATAACGGAATGGGGTCATGACCAAAAAAGCATGCTGATGGCCCTGAATTGTGAGATAACTAAGAATCAATGGATAATTCATGACGCGTGTGTGTTAGCAAAGGATAATTACACGAGGGCACATTATGGGAGCAGCAGACTACTAGACCTTTGGTACACACACCTCGGCGCCTTACAAAAGTCATGCTGCAAGCATCATGGTGTGCAATATCAACAGGTATTTGCATGGGAATATCCAGAAAAAAACACAAAATCACAGAAGTCGTGTAATAATCAGCTATATATACGGTCTATGCCATGTTAAAAGAGCTTTGAACAATTCTGACCAAAGTCACATGAAATAGATCCAAAGGTCCACTCAAATTGAATTTGCCTGAGGGTCATCTTGGTTATCTCACTTGGCTTAGTCTCGGTTTTTTATTCGGACTAAGAATGCAAAACTGACCACCAGTTGCAGCATCACTGTGGCACTCTGTTACAGTCAACTCTTAAAAACTCCGCCCTAGGGAAGTCTCAGCTCATCTCTGAATGATTCATTCTATATTTTTTATTATACACAGAGATAATTCCTTCAGAACTCAATCTCTGACAAGGCTGATTTCCTTCATTCTGAATGGTAATAAATCTTCAAACTGTAGCTCTTTATAGTTGGTGCAAGCTTTAGTTGACTTCGATTCACTATTTATCCCTCCTTGGTTTTGACTCCTCATATGTGGGTGTAGCTATTTAAATTTCAGCAAGAGATGCAGAGCCTTTCCAAACTGGATGATTGTAGATGAGATTAAAGGGGTATCTGGGAGCACGTTAATAGACCATTGCACAGTAGAGATGTTTTCAAACAGGCAAACCAGACTTTCTCAAATTCATTAAGGTCTAATTTCAATATGACATTACATGCCCAAAAACTATACTTGGATTTCTGTTTCATAACCAAAGTCTGCAATGTCAAATCTCATTATGACGTTATATTTGGCTGCAAAATAATGAATGGACCAACTGACATTTACATGTAACAAAAAAAAAGCTTGCATACCCTCAAAAAGAGCTGATGCTATAGCCACTGGCGCATCAATATATCTCCCGATTCAACTCTCGGAAAAATAGCTAGATGCTACACATCGCAATTTAAGAAATAAATATGAATGAATGTACATAATTATGCCGTTCTATTCAATATTTTTATTCCAAATAAAAAGCGATTATATGTGCCTTAAATCAATGTCAGAACATTTAAAACATTTGTATTACCCCGACATCTCGCATACAAGGTAAACCCCACAAAACTCCTACCAAACCACATCTTAAACCAGATTTTGGTCATAATATTATTATTGCTCTATAGTTTTATGGCCTCGCATACAAGATGCAGCATTAACCTTGGCTGAAACAAATAGACGCAGCTGGCTGCACCCAGCTCACATAAGGTACAACTGGATTGTGAGGTGCAATAGTTTAGGTCTAATTTTTCAAATCGTAGTGGCTGTGTTCAGTCGTACCATCTTGGGAAATGCCCTCCTGGGCTGCTGTCTGTCATCGCCAACTATAGGTCCAACCATCTGGAGGTAGATTTGATAGGTGGTCACCGCATCTATTTTCTCACATATCTTCCCTAGCTGCCTTACTCTGTGTCTTGCTAAATTTACTATGTTTTGTTTTGTTAGCTGAACAAGGCTTGAAAGTTGGGACTGTAAAGGAATTTGCAAACCATGCAAAGAGTTTGAACAAACCATGCGTTAGCTTCCTAAGCGAAATTTTAGGATGGCTAGTCAATCTTTTCTTGGACAGCTGAATCAGAAAATCACATATACTGCTTTATTTGGGCTGTGATTTATAATCAATGGTCATTATTTTGTGTAAATTCAATGACCAACAAACCTCTGTCTGTGCCCAATGTCTCACCGTTCCTCTTACCCACCTATCAGTTACTAGTGCTGTTACACTCTTCATGGAAGTGGGTGGGCGACAGTGCATAGCTTATTATTCAACTGCTGGATGTTCCCTTTACTGTCAGCCCACCATCCATCAACCCAAATCCCCAGATGAATACAGTCCATTATATTGAGGGCCTCCCCCGCTTTTAGTTCGGCTTCTAAAATGTCAAAACTGGATGGTAATTCATAAGTTAAAAGTTTAACAGTGATATTTTTCGTGTTGGAGGGATCAGCCTGGTAACCAAAAAGAAAAATGATCTTTTCCATGCTATTCACAACATGCTCTATTAAATTCAACTAGAAATTTTGAAATTAGAATTTTATCTTTTTAAAATTTTCCAATGGCACTTCCGCTAAACATGATACATATATAGAAGATGATTCATCCTAAAGAACCAGTATCATAAATTTCTTTCAACACAGAGGATTATTTTGAATCATAGTAGGGTAGATTAACCTAAAGACGACCACATACATAGGGTTGACCACCTGTCAGCTAGACATGTAGTGTATTGGTCTTAAACCCTAATATTATTAAAATAGAGGTGTTATAATACCCCATAGAATGATGTCCTGGAATATATGAAGTAATTGTCATTGTATGGTAATACACTGAAGTTCCCAGGTTTGAATGGTTTTTATCATGTCCAGCTGGTCATTTCATCAGAATTCTCCAACTTTGGTTTGATAATTTGAAGATGACAAGTGCTCACATATACAACATTTCGACTCTAGGCAAAGATAAATGATAGCATAAGGAAAAGTGCAGAAATGTTAAATACCTTCTGTATAGGACTTATTTCCTAGAACATACCAATTTCACCTTGAGATGACCACAATTTCTCCTTGAGCAGACCACCCCTTACTGCATTATTTATGCATTTCATTGAATAGATACCATTAATTATATAGCATTACATCCAAAGATTCATATTTAGAGCAGGCTTGGATACAATATCTCCCTGGATGATGTTCTAATACACACATTTCAACCTTTACTGGAATCCTACTACTAGTAGTATGTAGAGTAGGTTTGTGATACTGAGAGCATTATTATAAAATTAAGAGCTGGTTTATTATAGTGCATATTTCAAATTGATTAAAGCACAGTTTAAACAAAGCATTTTTAACTCTTCCTTTACCAGCCTATTTCAGAGCAAATTTTGGGTTGTAGAAGTTCACATAAGCTTTCAAAAACTGTTGGAATTTTGTGGATATTCCAATTAGAAGGGAAATGGTGATGGTTTAGGCTAGGTCAGTTGATCTCAAAATGTACAATCTCGGTTTTCTCTATCTATTATCTTTAATGAGAAATATTAACATAAAGATAATGCTCTGATAAGTAAATTTGATAATTTAGAGAAAATTCAAATTGTCATATTTCAGCATTCCCTTTATCAATTTTAATGAAATAAAGTGCATATTGTAGGAAATAGAGGATATTTTTGAATGTTTGGTACACATTCATTGCAAGAAACGTTCTTTCAGGTTACCATGGCAACCAGAACTAGGCAAAATCAATGTTTTTAGCATAATCTGACATATCTGTTGCCATGGTAACCACCCTAAATGGCCAAAAATGGATTAAAATTCAGTAAAAATTTTGATGCCATCTTGTTGAGCATAACAAAATGTATAAAATCGATTTTCATCCAAAAAAATATATTATTTGACATTTTTTAAGATTTTTCAGCTTATATACTGATAAAATCTATGGAAAACTTTTAGGGTATTTCAAAATTTCCTCTCAAGTTGGCAAGAATACCATGTAAAAAGTATCAGAGTTAGAGACTTATTCTTTGCAGTCTCCAGAGAACCCAACTGACTCTACGACTATGAGAAAAATCTAGGCATTTTATTGAAAATTAAGGGAGATACAGGCTATCTAAAATCGGCCAAAAATCGGCCCAAATCGGCCCAAACTACGCATTAATGCGTAATCGGTAAAAGAAGAGTTAATGCAGGGTTAGCATTATCACCTCTGTTTTGATGAGATTTACTATATCAATGGGCATGCCATTGTTCCAATTTTCATTTTATTTTAGCCACTCTAAATCATATATGTTCCTCATGGTGCAGTATCTTTAACGATACTATTTTATTTCATATATATTTAAGGAACTTGTTTAATCCTTAATTTGATGTTTTTATCAAAAGGGCTTTATCAAAAGGGTGGATATTAAGTGGTCAACTCTAGGTGCAAAGTGGTCATCTCAAGGTGATATTTAACTAAATGGAATGTTTGTAGTAAGGGTGATAAACTAGAAATAATTAAAACATGGCTCAAATGTGGGATAACGTTTGGCAATTTCTCTTTGATCACAAATTATATGGGCTTTTGGATCAAATAATAAGAGTTTGCCTACAGCGACATTGAAATGACAATGATCAAAAGAAACGATCTCAGAGTTTAATTGGATTTCTTCACCTACAGACATAAACGAAACTTTACCTGGAGTGTTTAGCAGCCTTATTAAATGAGACTCATCCACCTGAGAAGTCAATGTAACATTGGAGGAATTACAATTAAAAATGATCTAGTATAGCTAGGTACCAAACATACACGCGAACTGCTATACTTCATGTTACCACAAGCGGGCAGACCAAATAGCTTCCATCCCTTTTCCACCTACCCTCATTCCAGACACTCTCATCCATCTCCCTTTCTTTCAGTAGAGGTGTGGCACAAAATTACATTGGGTGACAGCTTGGCCACCCATTAAGTAATGTGCCGGAAGCAAGAAAATCGCTACCTGCACGAAAAAACTTCTCTTACTGGTGGTATGAGCATTAGTTTAAGGGACTATATTTCAACAACAGGGGGATGGGTTTCCACGTATATGCACGAATCCCCCTCCCGTCTTAAAGAGGGCCAACAAATCCCCCCCACCACCGGAGGTTTGTTTTTTCGCTGAAAACACACAAATTATCAAATTTATGCCCCCCCCCCCTACAGAGCTTAAAAAGACCTTGCCCCCTGGTCAAAGAAATTTTGTCTATCCCCTATCAAACCCTCCACTCTGCTGTTGTTAAAAAATGGCCACTCCCTTAATAGCGTATAACTAATTCAAACTGTGGATTCCAAGTAATATTCATTACAATCATAGTCTTGTATAACAGATAAGGTCAAATCCACCTGGCAAAAACGGCTCAAATATCTCTGTGACTTTGAGTCTGTTACGTTTTTGGGACCTACCTAAATTCACAAGGGACAAATCTACAGCAGGGAGTATAGAACACAAGCAATCCTTTGCGATTCTAGGGCAGAGAAAATAGAATGCACAGAGATATAAACATCCGGTGAGGCTCCACTACTCGATTTTTGCAGAGAATCAAAGCTATCCTCAGAAGATAAGACACAACCACACATGAAAGAGTGGTATTTGTTATCATTGCAAGGTAGAAATCATATGTTGAGGGAGCTATTTGTTTATCTGGGGATGTGATTTTGTGCAATCTCAGGCATGCTTATGTTGTCAAAAAGATGTTTTTATTTACTAAATCAAGCTGGTGTTATGTGAATATTGCAGACTTTCACATTGGGCAGTCTCTACAATTCGAAATCAGACATGTTTGATTTTTAAGAGACAGGTTGGTGCTAGACTGCTGTGTTGTTATTTACAATACTGTGTTTTTGTTGATACAGCAGAAGAAGGTCATCAAACCCTACCTGATCAGTGTGACATCTCAGCCACAGGTTTGGAGTAAATGTAAACAATTTTAAATGTCATGTGTATATAATTTAGGACTGTCAACAGCACATACCTCAGACACCGTCTGAGTAACATTTCGTGAGGATATTCCAAAAAATCGCGTAGTGGAGCCTCTACTATCAACAATGGCAAAACATCCCAAAACGTACATTAGTGCAGTCATTATGTAACAAATTCAAGAGGTTTTTGGCAAATCTGGTGGAAATCATGAAAACTTGCATACAAGGTCTGTAGATAATGCTGAAATGAGATCCAAGTGGATACATTCTTTTTCAAGAATGTTTCCCCCGCCAAAATTGATGTTGAATATAGATTGTGTAAAAATGATGAATAATTCCATAAAAAAAATCCCTTGACTTTTGTCTAATAGGTTAATTTACAAAACTGAACATGGGGAATAATTTATTACATGTACAATTAACCATAGAAAGTATATTATGTGATGTTTAAACCAAAACAGCAATGATGATAGCTCAATTTGCATATGTAAATGAGGTATTTTTATGCAGCTCCGCCTTTGGACAACTGAGAGTTAACCACCCAATGGTAGACTCCTGGGCCAGAATGCAGTGGAAAAACAGTACAAAAGCAATACATGAGCAGAAATTTAGGGTTTGGACTAAGGAAAAAAAGGCATTTTGGCCTAATCAGATAGATGTTAAAAGAGAGAAAGGATCCTCATGTTAGTGAGACCCTACATATAGTGAGTTTAAGCATTAGCAATCAGCTTGAGTTTGTCACTGTTGATGTTTTTCATTTTCAGGGTAAACCCTGAGCATGTATTCATTTTGTGAATTGCAACATCCAATGAATTCCACAGAGTAGCTTGCTTATATTCAAGGCTTTTTCTATAGTGAGGGTTCCAGGGGGTTTTGCTCCGTGGGAACGTGTAGGGATTGGTCTACTGTCTACATGTACTGGTTTAATACTGCTACAGCCCCATGTGCAGTACAGTAGATCTCTGCAGAGCTACTGCTAGGGGCAGGAAGAAGTACTAAAAGAGTGTCCACTGTATCACTACTGTCCCTCTTATGTGCATTGCTCCTACTACCTCTACCCACCAATTATATGTAGCTGCATTTACTTCATAGTAGTAAGTGTAACTGATATAGGAGGGGACTAGGGCATTATCAAATCAGTAATACTGGGTAACCACTACCATAACAGGAGGCAAACATAAGCCGATACTGATACAGCTTTCCTACAGTAGTATAACAGCAGCATTGATGTTGAGGTGGGAAAATAATAAAACAGTGGAACAGTGATATAAATTGTATTTGAAAATATCATGATGGTGATAAAGAAAAATGACAACTCATTACATTAGGCCCTACTTCCTGGCAGTGAGTAATATCACACCTTCATACACAGTGTACCCACTGTGTACCTTCTCTAACTCAGGTAAATAAGGAGTCCCTAGTTTACCTCAGGTGAGTGAG
This sequence comes from Acholoe squamosa, assembly GCA_949317995.1. Classification (NCBI taxonomy): domain Eukaryota; kingdom Metazoa; phylum Annelida; class Polychaeta; order Phyllodocida; family Polynoidae; genus Acholoe; species Acholoe squamosa. Next base: position 61,778,790 of record OX439043.1, read on the forward strand.
TGAGTAAGTTATAGAGTTTTTATGCCATTTCGACAGCTAATGTCATATTCATGCTGAGAACTACATAACTTAATTTCATGGAGGAATGTGTCAGCACCCACACATATGTGCACCACACACATCCAAAAGAGAAGAGATAGAAAAGAGGAGAAATAGGCATTTCTAGTGGGCTAGGGAAGGCCATTTACCTCAGGCAGACAAGGTAAAATAAGAAAGAAAATGCGAGCAGGTGGGGAGACACTGTTACTATCACAAATAGCCAAATCACAAAAAAAGAAACACAAGTAAAGCCATGAAATAAGATTTTCTTATAGCTATATATTGATATAGTGAAAAGTGTTTGGGTCTATGTGTGTACTAGGGTAGTAGGGAAGGGGGTGGGGTCTTGGGGTACCACCAATGCCAGTGGAGTATATTCCCTTAAGACCATAAATCATGTGGACCTTACCACCCAGGTTAATTCCAGAGTTCAACATGTGATTTCCCCCTGTGCGAGTATGGAGAATTTCGGTATTAAATTGGAGGTAAAATGATGCTTTTCGGAGGTTTTATGAGCATGATTAAATGCTCTATTGTAATATTGTTAGCCCCTTAATGGGACAATGTTACTGCTTTGAAATGCCATAAATTTCTAGAAAAATGGGGGCAAAAACATAGTGTTGTCTTCCCCATAACCCATAACTTAGAAACATATAATGCCTCCTGGCCCCCTCATTCCATGTCCACTGGATATCTATAAGACACACACATTACTTTGGCTGATTCTATAAGATGCACTAGGTGTATATTATTCCCTACATATGAGCCATTTATTTCTGGACTATCCAACTCATTCCCTGCGTATCAATTAAATTACTGGCCTATCTAATTCATTCCTAGCCTATATCTGGCTTATTAATGGCCTATCCAGCTTATTTGTGGCAAATCGAACCCATTCCCAGCATGGGCATTAGGAGACACAGCTTATTCCAGCTCATTCCTGACCTGTCATCCCCTGCCCATCTAGCTCATTCCTGGCTGATCCAGCTCATTCCTGACCTGTCTGGCGTTCCCCTCCCCATCCCCTGCCCATCTAGCACATTCCTGGCCCATCTAGCTCATTTATGGCCTGTATAGCTCATTCCTGGCCCTTCTAGCTCATTTATGGCCTGTCTAGCTCATTCCTTGCCCTCTAGCTCATTCCAGGCATATCTAGCTCATAATTATTCGGCATATGTTCCTCATTTTCGACCTATCCAGCTCATTCCTGGCCAATCTAGCTAACTCCCGGCCTATCTCACTTATTCCTGTGCTGTGTAGCTTATTCCCTGCCCATCTAGCTCATTCCATGCCTATCTAGTCCATATCCTGTCTCATGCCAGGCACTATGTAGCATATTCCTGTCCTATCCAGCCCATTACCAGCTGATGTAGCCTATTGTCCATCTCCTATTTATGTGGCTACAATAGGACTTTTTCATATGATATGGACCATACAAAACACATCCTTCAGTGGATTCTTTCAAAAGAATTTTGAATAGATTATGCTAATTAGGGACAGTCAAAATGAAAAACAAACACTATTTAAACCTCTGATCAATTAAAAAAAAGGTTTAGTCAGCATTAAATTATTTGCATGATACTTAAGACCACAAGAATTATTGACTTGCTTATGATATGCAGATTAGCCAGATTTTATGCAAATAAAAGTCATGGACTACTAATCTAGTCTTGTTATGAATCAAAGTAAACAATATTTTTGGTCTACATTCTTTATCCACCTAGAAATCATTGCAATATGATTTATATGTATTTACGGGGAGATTACATGGATTTTATACTTTTTATTTTGAATGTCATAGTACATGTAGAAACCTTCATTAATATTAATGTATCCACTTAGATTTGGATTCAGCATACTCAAAAACCCCTGTAGCCCAAATTTCATGATTTCTGTCGAATGTGCCTAACCATTTAACATAATGAATCCACTACATTGGATACATTTATAATCCTGTTGAAATTGAGGTAGTTCCCAAAATTCACAGATTCAAAATCGTAGAGATATTTGAATCAATTTTCGAAATGTGGGATTCGATCTACAAGGGCCTTTTGTTAATAATTATAACAAGTTGGCTGACTTTCATCAAACCTACCTCTCTCACATAACCTTAATCGCCTGCACAATGTTCAAAATTGGTAGTATGTACATGTTTAAGATGTTATTTCTGCTTCCTTCATAGAATGAGATGACTTCCCTTTGTAATTTCATTTTGAATTCGCATCCCTAAATCTCTGCTGCCTTTCAATGGAGATTAAATATTTGAAAAAGCTAGAACTATGCTTCGTTGTGATGAAGATATTATATCTAATAAAGATTATAGAAATATCCTACTTGAAAAAGGGATAAGATAGGAAGAGAATTGCTGCACAGGTGTGACCGAGCAAGCAAAAACTGTGCAGGGAAATTCATTATCAAAGATCTTCAAAATGAGACATCATTGGTTAAGATATTCCTGGTAGTTATGTTAAACACCTCCCTAAATATAACTTGTTATTCGCATTGGAAAATGATCAAGGTCTAGGCCTAAATACATTATAAACCAGAGGCACAGGAAGCAAATCTTAATTTGGGGGGGGGGCAGCGAGGGCCCCATCCCGACCACCTTGAATTGTTGGCTCAAGCATGACAGCCCTCATAACATGTATAGGTCAGTCCACCGAAAGTGGGCACCTGGGTGTTTTTTGGTCTTTTTTAGATACAGGGGGTTATAGAATAAAAAAGTATTTAACCATTCTTCTTATTACTTGTTTCATTTGAAAGAAAACACATTGGGCTTCAAAAAAGGGGCAAATTTATGTATGTTGAAAAACTGCCAAAAATTGCCTTTTTTTAATTTCCACCTCACTCCAGGCTCTATACCTTCAAGCCAAGCAGCAACAGACTGATACAATCTCATCTCTTCCTTAGTGGGGGGTCCTATCTAACATTTTCATGTGGTTAGGAGGTGCTCTGGTTGGCATTGTACCCTGTTCATTTTTGTAACCAAATAAAGTTTATGTAATGGGCGTGATCAAAATAAAAGTGCACTGGTATGCCTACTAAACACTAGCCTCAATCTTCTTATTTCCCACCAAGATTAGGGTCCTCATAGGGGTTTCTCTGGTACAGAAGCTTAGGGTCTACTTGCAGGCATGACTATGCAATACATATTCAAGTATTTTCAAGTCCATTTTGCACATGCCCATTACGTTCATATTTCTGCATCCAGGCCAAATACCATCAAAGTTTTCTTTCATTCAACCAGCCTAAGAGGAAAGTATATTGTCAATAAGTCATTTAAAAAAAATAATGGAGTCTCTACATGCCCCCCCCCCTTTTCCTACGCCCCATTAAACCATAAATGTGACACAAAAAGGGGTCTTAGTGCAGGGTGCAATAGAAGGCCCCTTTTCCCAGTGCATGTCACATGGTGATTTTTATCATAGATTCTGATCTAGAGAGGATTTATAATTTCCGTTTTTAGTTTTGGGTTCTTGGGCAAAAATCCTCAAAAAATTGGCATTAAAATGTGTAAATTTAGATTAATGGAATGATTATCTTGGCAACCAGAAACAGGTATGTAGGCCAATTTTTCATAATAGAAATGTTCATTTTAACCTTCCAAATATGGGATATTTGCACCAAATGTGGAACTTTTTGAATTAGACCATTGAAATTCTCCATCAACAGTTAGCTCATGCATTCTTATAATCATTGAAGATTTTTTTGCCCCTTCAATGCCCCCTGGTGGCCAAATGGGGAATTACAAATCCCTCGCAGAGGAGTGTTTTCGCTTGTTCAGTCACAGGTGTCTAAACACAATCATGACAATCCTCAATAAAACAGTGTGATGCCTTAAACTATCTGGCAAAAGCCTTGAAGGCAATTGTCCCATGTCTGAAAGACGTTGTAAACGACCAAACAGCAACCCTGGTCGCTAAGTACTATAGATAGAAAAATAGATGTCCCTACCGACAATGATCCCACATATTTTATTGATGCTATAAAGAGTCTTCATAGCCTTGCATTGTTGCTTGGCCTTCCAAATGTTTTGGGTCTTCTTTTTTTTCCTTACAGTTTATTCTTTGAACAGTGGCTTAGACTTAATAAGGCTCTAGACGACTCTGCCCCTAAATCCCACTCAGGGGGACATTTCTAAAGACACTAAATTGTACCTGTCTAGTCTAAAATTAAATCCCTTACAATAGCATATTAGGCATCTGCATTACTGACGCCCTGCTGATAATTATATTCAATACTCAAAAGCACTCAACCATAGACCAAAAGAATAGTGTCCAACTCTAGACCTTTTATGACACTTCGTTGCTTTAGTTTTTTTTCCCTTTACCTTACTTTTCCCAGGAAGGAGACAATACACCAATACCAAACTGCCATCATTCTATAAGGTGAAAATAGTACTTTTAAGTGATGCCTACCATAAGTTGGAGCTATTTATCCCACAGGCGCAAAATAGCTGTTGAAATGTGGCAAAATTCAATATTTTTTGCCATGTTGAGGTGGCCCAATTGGATTGGCAGCTTATAAGAGGGACATCACCTTCATTGTCCAAGTTAAGAACTTCAAGATCAATGAGAATGTCACTTCCTAGGATGTGTGAAATAACAGTTTTGATGTCATGATTTTTCAAAAGTTGTTGCGAGATCAGTGAAAACTGAAAAACTGACTACCTTTGGCCTTGTGTAAGAAAAAAAAGGCCTTTATGTCAACTTCACTATTTTGGCATTTCCTGATAGTGGATGAATGTAGGTGATATCACCAGCAATGCCAGACCTCTAGCTCATTCTGCTTTGACAGTATTTGATTTGGAAGTTGACCCTAAATTGAGATTTTTTAAGACAGATATGTTCAAATCTCAGGAAGTAATAGGAGTTGGAATCTACACTTTTGTGTATGGTCACAACTTATATATGGATCTTCATTTAGGAGGAATATTGTCTGAATCGGACAGGGTCATGTGGAGACCATTTTGTTGAAATACCATGGAATGACCCGTTTGAATTAGAATATGGTTAATAGTTACATTTTGGGTATCTAGGTACAATATTACATGTATACCAAGAGACTGGTAGCAACACTATCGACCTGAAGGGCGTTATGTATTCTCCAGTTACACCACAAGATTTCATTGCCGCTCAACACTCTAGACCGTAGACTGCATACACAATAGTGCTGATTCATACCACACACATAAAGAAAGTCCTATTAAACGTTTCCATTCCAACTTCTATACATAGAACCTCATCTCTGTGGGGTATTTGTTCGCATGATAGCTAGTGGATACCTTCCAGTTGTTATTCATTTCTATGGGGAAAAGTGATGAAGGAACACGGGTCACAGATCATCTGTGGGAAAATTGATGTGACCTTTATGTTATACTGGATGTTTCCCATTTCTTTCACAGAGGCTCGTAGGTCATAATATCATACTGCAGTTATTACTAGAGCTATACAATTCATTATCATACTAAAGGGACATTATGTTGATTGTAGTGTGCACATTAAGATTGTGATATGCTACAAACCAACAAAAACTATTTTTGATATTTATAATCTCCATCCTGACTTTAAACTAGAGTAGACTTCTCTCTTTTTTTTCTTTAAGATAAAGTTACTTATTTGATTACTGTATGATGATGGTATGGTTGAAAATGTGGTCATGGAGAATGTGGCTGGATTTGTATCTGGAAATGGCTATCCCAATGTTTACATATGGCTGATAGTCACAGATCATCGTCAAATGGGTTGTTTTTGCCTCCCACTCAATAAATTGTTCAAAATAAGAGATCTAGTTGTCTTATTTATGCATTCTGTCTTTTAACGCTAAGAGCTTGAAGGGGAACAATGGTTTTGCCTATCTCCTATATGCATAATAAGTGAGCTACAGGGGTGCAAAGGGCCAAAAATGATCATTTTTGGGGTAAAAACAAGGAACTAATTTTTCCCCTTGCTACCAGAGAAAAAATAAAGGGCCAAACCCTTATTTATTTCATCTGGGATATCCCCCTAAGGTAGAGAATATTTTTGTAACAGTTGGGGGTCCATACATTATCTTTTGTGAACACTGGGTGCATAAATCCTTTGGTGTAATCATCGTGAGGACGCGTCTACAACCTTTTTTGGTTTTTTTCTACCATGAAAGACACTATGGATGGACTAATAAAATTTATCAGGTAGAGACCTTACATGTACCTATGTAACCAACAAAGAAGATTGAACCTGCCTGTTAAACTGTGTGTCCCAGAGGCTATTATAATGGTTTTGGGGTAGTTTACGCAAGGACACGTTTACGACCATACATGTACTCATAGCAACTTAACAGGTAGGTCAAATTAGCACAAAATGTGGACCATATAATTTTCTCATTGACTGCCATGGTGAAGACCTCACTTTTTTCACATCCTTTTCCCAGACAATTGAGCTCGGTAGCACACCAATTTCTTTTCATTTCTCACATCTATATATGAGATACTTATAATATTTAGAGTTTCAGGCAGATAGCAACACAACTTCTATACCGCTCACCCTCTAGTATTTACCTTTAAACTAGAGTAGATTTATCTCTTTTTTTCTTGAAGATAAAGTAACTTATTTGATTACTGTATACATGATGATGGTGTGGTTAAAAATGTGGTCATGGAGAATGTGGCTCGATTTGCTCATGTATCAGGAAATGGCTATCTCAATGTTTGCATATGGAGATTCGTGTTTCAAACTTATATTGTAATTGATAATTCATACCTTGGAAGAAGATATTATCCTTTAAAGCATAAAAACCTCTATTATTCTGTCAGCTCCTGATGCCATCACTACCCTAGCGGTCAAATTGTGAATAGCAGGCATGTCACTGCGTGGTCAACTGGGTACCATTAATTATCTCTTTAAAGCAGTGTTAATATTGGTGTCAGTGTTTACAACAACATCACTCTGGAGGAAACACACCCTGAGAAGCTATTAAATGTAGATTGGATAGTGTTTGGTCCCAGTTCAGAGTCTTTTGGACGCTCCATATTTCAATAAGTTAATTTTCCTCCCTTTGTAAGCAGTGAACCCCTCCAGAATACTGTTTAACCACTTCAGATAGAATGTTTTATATTTTCCCACCATTGCAAGCGGGTACATTTCTCTGGATTTCCAAAGTGAATGTTGCCAAATTATCTACAAATGCATTTCTACTTCAAGAGTTTACTGCCTAGTTATATATTAAAAGCTATGCCATACATGGCTTTAGCATTTAAAAAGATCATTGATACTGATACTGCCTGACCCGGTACGAGAGAGATGGAATTACAACGCCTCCCTATTAAGGTTTATGGCATCCATGAGCGCCTCTACTTCTTTCTTTTTCCACCTGTCACTGTTGACTGGTAAGTCATCCCTGAGAGGCAGGTCTTCTCCCTCACTGTCTGAGGAACTGACGTTAAAGTTGTTGTCAGTCGCATTAGCACCCAGTAAAGCGCTGTCATTGGTAGCATCCAGGAAGGTGTCTGCAAGAGGAGGGTAGAGTATAGTGGATGCTTGGGAGTCTACAGATACATCGTACTTCCTAGAGAGAACCATTTGTCTTTTTCTTCTTGGGTAGAGTCTTGCCTTTTTTTCCCCTGTTTTTTTTTCAAAACACAGAAAGTTTTCTTCTTTAATTTAAAATCTATACCAGTATCACAAGGAGAATTGTCTTACTTTTGACATAACAAGAACAGAAAAAAAAAATTCTTGTTGTGTAACATCGCGATTTTCGGCGGCAACACCATCCAAAGACAGGAGGAAATACAGTGAAACTATTAACCTATGGTATGTCTATGTTTCCTACACTATATATACGGCACATGGCTGTTGTATTATTGACCAATGGGAGGCATCCCTGGCATATACTGCGGAGTCGGGGGCTGAAGGTGTTAGTCATAGTGCCGTCGGGGTCTAATGGCGGCCCCTAGCTGATAATGGCTATGTGAGCTATAGGACCTGAAATATTAGCTCTCTGTCCTTACCTTAGTCCCTTTTGTCTCCATTGTGGGATGAAAAGTGTGATACTCTGACCACGACGTTAGCCTTCTGTGACGTCACTTAGTGCAGGCTCAGTGTCGCCCCGTGTGCACAATGATTTTTTGTTCACAAATTCTAGTTGTGCAAAGTGACAGGGAAGATAAGTTATTGGGTTCTTTGTTTCATGGAGAAGCTGTAAGCGACATTATGAGGACCTTTAACCTTATTAGGTATTTCTTATTTCATTGTGACATTATAGAAAACGAAAACATGAACACAATTTGGTAAAAACGTTTTCTCTTTTAATCTTTTGAAAAACAACACAACAACTATGACTTCGTCTTTATTAAAAGATATGACTAAAAAAATAAATGAAAAATTCCTCCGGGTGGAATGAGATGAACTCTTTTGGGAAACAAAATCTTTCGACTTCCAGTCTCTCAGCAGTAAGATATTAAACATCATCGGGAAGATGACAATAAAAGTTTTTCTTCTGTTCTATAGGTTCTACAGCAAACAAATGACCATCATATGATAAACTCTGGAACTTTGAGTCTCATCACATCCTGGATTATATCCGTGTCTATGGTGGCTTTTCGCATGCAACATTTTTCCGTACAAGAAATACTTTGTCTTCTTGAAGTCAGCCTTGGTACAAGAACACTTTTCCCTTTAATTAGTTTATGCCACACAACGATAGAAACACTTACATTCTAGAGAGAAACATAATACTGTTTTCCTTGTCTTCTTAACATAGAACTATCAAGTGTCAATGACAAAATGGAAGACAAAAAAGGCACATAAGGGGTCTTTAATTCTTGGTCACATTAATAGCAGTTATTCAGTTCTCACTGTGCTTATAATATGTACTATAAGTCATGTTGTGGTACCTTAACAAGAATAACACTGACAGTGAGCCAGCAAGCAGAAATGGGGGTTCCTGCGGGATTACTACCTGTTTTAGCCACCAGGGGGCACCACTATGGGCTAGAATAGAAAAAATATGCCTAAAACTATTATAGGGTAGTTTTCTATGGAGAAATCAATGACTTTTGATATAATGTTCTATTTTGGGTGAAAAGGTTCCAAATTAGGCTTGTAAAAATAATGTTTTTGGGTCTAAATAGGCATTTTTGTTCATTTCTATTGCCATGGAAACATAATTTTCATTCTAATAAGGAAAATCAATGATACGATTTGAAAGAATTTTTCACCAGGTTTACTATGGTGAAAACAGAAAGAAATTAACATTTCTAGATCAAAAGTTATAGGCAAAAGAATAAGAAAATTATGCTAATTTAGCTAATTAGCATAAATTATGCTAATTATAGATGTATCTCATGACCAATTAGGTGTAGAGCTTATTGCCATTCAGGAAATGGTCATACCTACCCATATTTAGCAAACCATTCCCCTGAAAGAAACAGGAGTATCTTCTCTTGCAATATATCACTGTTGTTCTTCTTCTTGGTCTCCACCACCCGCTTCCGAGTGGAGGAGTCAGATCTGGGTGTCTCTATGGGAGTGGGGCGATCCTTGGTTGGTTCTTGTTTTGGGTTTTTCGCTCCTTGAGTCTTCTCTTTTGCGTCTGTGGCAAGGTGCTTGCAACCATGTATCTTTGTGGCTTCTATGACTTTACTTTCTTTGGCGCTTCCTTCTCCTGCTTAAATTCCTGAGGTGGTATGTCTAGATAATCGACTTTAATCCCCCTGCTGCTTACATCAATGAAATGGCGCCTAGTCTTCAATGGAGGAATGTCTCTTGTGCTGGCATAGGTAGCCATAAAGATGCTTACCTGCAACTGCCCCTCAGGGACATCTGACATAACATCTATGATGGAATCATCGTGGCCATCTTTTTTTGTGTATCGTCGGAGCAAAGGTCACAAGTCCCTTTCTTCTGTTCCTCATCAGGGTAGCTGTTATGTGGGTGCGGCTTCTGTGTTTCCAGAGTTAAAATAACAGTCTCTTTCTGGTTTTTTTTAGGCCGGAGTAGGTATTTCAGTTCCTCATTTTTGAGGTTTGAAAATTAATTTTATTGTCCGACACAATTTAACAAAAGTGGATAATGACAATAAAGGTGATTCCTCATCCAATTCATCTGTTTCAAATCCAGTTATTTTCACATTATGACATATATGAATGTACATGATGAAATGAGGTCAAACAGGTAAAGAAAATATGTATTATGTACATAAAAAACAAGACTACCATATGACTTAATGGTCACACAACAGTGACACAGCGGATAACAGGGTTTAAGCGGGCTCAAACACATGCTTCATTACGCATTACATTTAGTATAGAGTACGAGAGTAAGACAATGCAAGATTTGAAGTATGTAGTTATTAAATGATTCAGACAAATAAGCAGTAAAGATTGTCAATGGGTGTAGTCGTTAAAACAGCTCCCACAAACAATGACATTGCAGCACATGATAACCATACGACAACCATTACTACATTACCAAGATTAGGCAACATACTCAGTGTCCAGTAAGAGTAGTCATTACAACAGCTCCTACTTTAAACGAGGGGGTAGTCATTACAACAGCTCCCTCAGTAAAACACATCAATCATCCATGTTAACAGGATTCTTACTGACTTTAGTCAGGTCAGTTATGCCAGATAATCTCTTCTTAAATATAATCTTATCTTTACTGTGCTGATACCAGCTCCCTAAATTATTCCATAAGGTTATACCACGATGCATAGGTGATTTATTATAACCATGATTTTGAGCAGTGTATTCTTTAAACTTTACATTGTTATCCGATCTTAAACCAGGCCGCCTTGGTTCATTCTCTAGATATTCAGGATTCTTTGCAAGTTTAAACATGTAACACAGTAGCATTACCTCCCTTCTCCTCTTTAAAGTTGGTATATCGGCCAATTTATACATCTCAGCCTCAGACAAGTTCCTACCCCTAAAAACAATCTTCAGACCTCTCAGCTGAAGCCGATCCAATTTTTTTAAGACAGTCCTCATTTGCACCATCAAATACAAAACTAGCATAATCAAATAATGACATAATAGTAGTTTTATAGACAATAAGAGCCACATTTTCAGTCAAATTGTGCCTCAGTTTACTAAATCTGAACCGTCTATGGCTTACTTTAGAATTAAGATCCTTCAATGCACTATTAAAGCTCAAGGTCTTATCTATTTTTAGGCCTAGGTAACAATAGTTCTCAATCACCTCTAATTCAGTAGTACCAATTTTAAGTGAAGGTACTTTCATCCTCTTTAACTTATGGCTACTACCATACCAGACCACTTTGGACTTATCAATATTTATCGTCAATTTTTTTGATATAAACCAGGACAGTATACTATCTAAAGCAGTCTGCATTTTTCCTCATAAACAACAGCGTTAGCTTGATCTATAATGCCCAGATCTACAGGAGGTAGTTCAGTGTCTTTGTTTGGTTCATACTGCTCAGTCCCCTGGGAAATAACAGCGTCAGCTTGATGAATGGTCCCATGATCTACAGGAGGTTATTCAGTGTCATTGTTAGGTTCATACTGCTCAGTTTCCTGAGATATACCAGCATGACCTTGATGAATGGTCCAAGGATCTACAGGAGGTTGTTCAGTGTCTTTGTTTGGTTTATACTGCTCAGTCCCCTGAGAAATAACAGCGTCAGCTTGATGAATGGTCCCATGATCTACAGGAGGTTGTTCAGTGTCTTTGTTTGGTTTATACTGCTCAGTCCCCTGAGAAATAACAGCGTCAGCTTGATGAATGGTCCCATGATCTACAGGAGGTTATTCAGTGTCATTCTTAGGTTCATTCTGCTCAGTTTTCTGAGAAATAACAGCGTCAGCTTGATGAATAGTCCCATGTACTGAGGCAGGTTCTTCATACACCCGACTTGGTTCAGCTGATAGCTTGGTTCAGACTGCGTCGTTTCCTCAGAAATAGCAAGATTGCTTTCCTGATTAGTTTCTGGTACAAGAGCAGGAACCTTCATTGTACCTTCCTGCCAGACCAACAGGAGCATATTTAGATGTCTCGTTCCTGAACTGGTTTGGAGCAGCAGCTCCTGGGTTAAATTGTTCATTGATCCTCCAACTGGGCCCTGAAGTTGAATCCTGTGACTGAAGGGGGAGGTTGTTGGAAGTTGAAGGAACTGCCACGTCCTGCATGTAAGTTTGGTCTGAGTTTCTCACTAGAGAGTCTATTCCTCCCGTATGAACACGGAGGGGAGTAACCAAGGCTGTCTGATGACCTATCCCAAGTGTGGTCCCCAAAGAATCAAGAGCGACTACTGCAACACAGAGAGAAAACAATGTAACAGGTAACAATACAGAGAAAATCAAAGAAAGTAAAATAATTGTTATGTCAAAGTTAATGTTAATCTTTCTCTTTATTAGCTTTACATTGAAAATATATATTTCTTCTTCTTGTTCTGCCTTCTTGTTCTGCCTTGATGTTAGTCTTCAATATTTCAGGCAAGTCATGAATCTGTGTTTCTTCATCGGGTTCATCATCGCTACTGCTGCTGGCAGCGTACATTTCTCAATCCTTAAAAATTTTAATTAAATGGGGGGTGGGGAAAGAGAGAAAATGCAAATAAAAAATAATTTGAATGAGTTACACCTGTTCTCCCCTATTATCACTCATGTCGGTCGTCACAAAAACCAAGGTTTCTCTTTTTTTTGACGGTAACAACTTAAAAAAGTACCTTCTACATAGAAAACAGGACGGATGGCATATTATAGACAAGATTAGACAAGGTTTACTTACTTTTTTTTGAGACATGTCATTATAAACAGAAGATGTTTGGCTATGGCAGCCACCAAAATAACACAACGAAATCACCTCCCGGAAGTGACATAGTGCCCTATCTGGGTCATTTTACACTGGTTCCCCTTTGTTTTTTCTTGCTGTGTGACAGTCTCGCTGTCACAATCGCTATGAATTCTTGTTGTCACAACGACTGTCATTCTGAAAAGGCAGAATGATTGTGCAATGGGCGCAGAGACCTCTCTTTCTTTTTCTTGCTGTTCTTTTGGATAATTTACATAATGAGCTTTCGTTGTTTGTGCAATGACCCCTAGTCCATAAACCGTTCTCTAGTCTCTGCATGCTGTTTACCAAGGCATCTAGAGCATCCTAGAGGATCTTCCCATGCAGTAAGGGGCTTCTCTCCAACATGTCCTTCTTTATCCTTGGCATTTTTAATATTCTTTTTTGTATTATTGCATAGCATCTGCCTTATTGGTAAGTATGCTCCAGTATTAACTGAAATATTACCCTAGCTGTGCCACAATGAATGCTGCTGACCTTAGGGCACATCTTATATGTGAGGTGTGCCTTATATGTGGGGTTTTACAATGAAAGGTTTTACCCTTTTATGACTTTGATCTCATATCTAATTCGCCCTTCCAACATGTCCAGTGTGATAGAATGGCCTTAACAGTTTGCGGCATCTAATGCTAAACATCCACTAAGGGATAGCCTTCCGTGTATTTCCTTGTACTTATTGCTTCCCCCTCTCTACCTCCTCTCTTGCCACACCAGTGTTGCTTCTCTTCCTATTTATGTTAATAAGAATCAACTTTTTATGGTATGGTGGTATCACTGATTGGAGCTACCTGTTTACTCCAGCTTACAGTGGAGTCTCTTCAGCTTCTTGGTAGGTATCCTAGCCCTTTAGTGTTTATGATTCTTAGAAAATGAGATCACTTCCAGAGGTTTTCCAACCACAGAAATAATGAAATTGGAATAATTATTTTATTTTCACTTTAACATTGATTCAACATTTGATCAACGCTCCTACTTTAACCGTTGAATCAACAATGATGTGTAGTTGTTAAATCATGGAGAGTTTGAATAGGCCATGTAAACTTTCGAATCTTACTTAAAGGGATATATTCCAAAATCCAATGCTAAGGTGTAGGGACTCTAAGAGGAGGAGAGGAGCTGGGAATGCAATGTTACATAATACCAGATGTCCTGGTGTGAGGGCCTGGGGGGCTGGCCAAGACTCCAATATAAAGTAGTGTCAGTCTCCAAGCACCCTTCCCCCACACTCCTTATGTATTAGGAGCATAGTATATGGTTTGAGGTGGAGGGTTTTTTGTATACAAACAAAAAGTGAGAGGGGCAGGGAATCTATAGGTTTAGTATTTTCTAACAAGTCTGTGTAGAGAGGATAATGGCAAAATAGAGGTACACAATGCCTCTCCCTTTTCTACCTTTCTTCCTTTTCCACCCCTCCCCATCCTTTTTAATGGCATTTGGTTGCCATGGAATTAAAACGTAACAAAACCTTTGTTTTTAGCTCCTTTTACTTGAAACAGCCTTATCGGATACACATTAAACATTCTTCTCAGGTCTGATGATGGAAAAAGAAACTTGAATTCAATAATTTGATACCGTTTTTTATTTGTGGATATTCCAATTATTAAGCTCTCCAGAGCTCTTCAAAGTTGCATAGATCTTGTTAAAAAAGCTTATTTTCCCCTATTTTCGCCCATTTTCCCCATACAATTACAATCCTCTTAAGAACTGTGCAAAGCTGAACAGCTGTGTAGAACATAATGATTGGAGTATCCACAAGCGGGAAAAAAGCTCTCCATAAAGTGACTTCAATTTGTGTTTACAATTATTACATCTAAAAATCATTCTAAATTTCCATCCCATAGTGCTGTTCAAATGAAAAGTAATTAAAATGGAACATTTTTGTTCCATATTCATTCCAAGGTAGTCAAACCCCCCTAATTGGGAATAAATCTGAAAAAGACAAGAGATATGGTCACACAAAGGAATGAAACATAATAATCCAGAAGTTGTGTCTCAAATTACACGTTGTGTTTCTCTGAATGTGTTTCTCCGAAAAATACCTGTCTAGAGCCTTTATCTTTTACTGGGCATAATATCAATAGCCAAAGTCCACATGTGTTATAATAATAATTGTCGATCAACACAGTAAAAGGTACGCCCGCGCACCCCCTCGTGGGTGTACCTTTTACCGTGTTGATCCACTTATCTGCATTGATTCAACTAGAATGTGCCTAGTTGGTGAAGGGCTAGGAATCAGAATGGTGATAAAAAACACTCATTACGGAACGCATACATATCATTCTACCCTAGGGTAGGAGCTTATAGGTAGCTCTGAGTAGATTTCAAGCTGGACCACACACATATTTTCTGGCAACAAAACACTAACTAACAAAACTCTAACAATATATATACACAGATTTTGCATTTTCCATCATCTACTGGCAGTTTTATAGTCTAGCATATACCATGGTGTATGCTGTTCTAAATCAGATATGAACATGTATAATGCTTTATTGTTTTACTCAACCCATGGTTTCTGTACATATCACCTCTTCACAAATGCTTACAACCTTAACTTACAATTTATATAGCCAATAAGCTTAGCCCATTTTGCACATCGAGTGCATTTTTTTGAATATCATATCTAAATGTGTGCAGACGGCTTTTTAGTTTTGTCTGATGCCATCAATATTATTTTTATTATGAACCATCTGTCCAGAGAGGAGGAGAGAATAACTGATTGTACTTCATAAAGTCAAATGATAAGTCTACTCTGCTTGCAGCATTAGCTTTTCCAAACTCCAGTCATTACTTTACATATTGGGATAATGTTTACCATTGAACTAAAACTGAGGTTCACCCGTCTATCTCCATCGGTCTTGTGTGGCAAACAGCTTTGGAACAGAGCATCATCCTGTGATAGAGGTCACCCAAGCCCCTTTTAGTATAAACTGGGAAGAGTGAAAGGAAGATCATAATATTAAGCCGTCAATGTTTATTATTGAAATAACATACTGAGAAGTCAGAGAAATATCGTAAAGAGAATTCACAGGTAGAGTGGTACCATTGTGTCTTACACATGTGATAAACCTCTAGAAAGAACCGTGACTGCTCAGTAAAACCATTCAACTATGTTAGAAGTATGTTGTTTTAATTTCCACAGCCTGTTGAACCTGCCAGTAATACTAATAAAACTGAAAGGTGAACCAATGTAGTTTTATTGCAGTAAACCAGTGTGGTTTCTACAATGAAGCCCCAGATGGCAGTACGATGGTACAAGAGATCTCCATGAAAATAACGACGGTTCTCTGGCAATTTTAGAACAAGGATTTTGCTGCGATTTTATTGACATTTTTTTCAAACAGTGCTGGCCAGAGAGTCTTGCATTATGACTCTCTTTCTTTACCTTTTTCAAGAGGATACAGCAAAACACATCTTAAGTTACTCTGACTGCACACATTCACTAAGATTTATAAATCTCAAAGTTAGAGTGGATGGTCGTAGGTTATGGCCAACGACTGCTCTGTAAGACCAGCACTTTTTTGTTATTACAAAGCCTACGCTTTAAAAGTGTGAAAGCGGTGGTATGTTAAGAAATGCACTCCGGAGCAGTCCATAGATAAGAGGGCAGTAGAAGTACCGTTGTCCTTGTTTTCTACCTTCTACCGTCACAATATAAACTTTAACGGCCCTTTAACACGCTAGACAACCTACAGCATATGACCCCTTGGCTGCCTGCACACATTTGGCAATACCTACAGGAACAAACTGAATTACACTATCAAATATCAATCATAATGTCAGTCATTTTTTAATTGCTGAGATGCACTTTAGCTAAAAGTAGCTGCCATAAACAAAGTATGAATGGCATTTTATAACAGTTTACTAGCCATAGTTGCTTTCTTCAAATGAACACAGAGGCAATATTCATGATTATCCACACTTTCAATTCAATTTACAAATAACCTCACACATACTTGTACAATACATTGAAAATTAGTCCACTGAGCACTATTCAGGGATTCTTTGTAACATAAGAACTACATGTATATCCACCCAACATAATTATGCGCAGTGAGCACATTTACCATCGTTGCTATCCACATTAAATCTAGCTCTAAAGTATCAGCTCCTGGTTCCGTCATTTCATCGTTTTCCCCTAGGGTGACCTCAGTGAGAGAGAAATAGTGGGGGCAGTCTAGTGGACACATAGCTAGACAGTCACTTGGGCACAGTTAATTGTCTCTGTATATCAGTATCAATATTAATATTAGAGTTAGTGCTAGCAGCAGAACCAAACAGTAGCTACGGCCCTAGGAACTATTAAGCACAGATTTAGTCTGGTCTCGTCCCTGTTTAAAGCCTTGGGGAAGTCTTTATTTCACGAGGTAGACTCCAACACCCTCCTTTCAGATAAGAAGTGAACCGTTTTATTGAAATAGAATTTAAATATTTTAGACTTCCAGGGCAAAAAAGAAGAATTCTTCAGCATTCCTGTCAGAACACAATTTGTCCATCTATAAATTGCTGCATTTTATCAAGGTTCTATGCAAGATTCTGGACATCAATTACATGTCCAGACCACCTAAAAGGTCATTGGGAGGACATTGATTGCTGAATGTATTACTGAGGCAATGGGTGCTTAGACTTTATATTCACACCTCAGTATTCCGTGAAAGTACAGTTTAAATCATCTGTATGACCCTATGTGAATTCAGGTATTGCTGGTTGCTAAGTTAGGGTAGGGTGTTGTTAGGGTTATCCACGGAAAGCATCACTTTAAATGTTCCTTTTGACATATGTATAGAGCACTAGTCGCGAACTTCCCTTTCTTGGCTGTTGTTTAGGACCTACAACATGGGTAGAAATTACTACAATGGTACTTTTTCTTCCTGGCAAGAGTTGATGGTCATTTCATTGCTTAAGGAAATTTCCCACTTTGATACAGAAAGAGTGGATTAAATCTTTTAACACTTAGGGTAAGTAGCCCCTGTCTCGACCACTAGACATGTCGGCATTCCTTTAGTCAACCGACCATTCACTATGAGTTATATTTACAATATATGAATACTGTTTTGGACAGATACAAAGTGTATCCATTGTAGTCGATGAGGTACAATCAATTGGTATTCCCTATGATACCTGAAAGAAATGAGTCTTGGGGGGAGGGATCAACACAAATACCAACATGCCCTGTGGTTGAGTCAGGGGCAACTTTAAGATCCTATTGACCAAAGAATAAGTCTTTTACACGAGAGACTTTTTGTGAGTCTTTTGTGCCTCACAGCACTTTTTAACTAATGGGCTTTCGTCAGTGAAGAGGTTGACCATAGATTTAGATATTTAATTTATCTTTGAGACTTAGACTGATGGACATCTGTTGGTCCATCAGAGAGGCAATCCTTCATACAGGAGACTACAATTGGACGTAGCGTAATGTTGGGTGGAAAGGTCCTAGTCAGCTAAGAGTAAGATGACCAATATCATCAGCATCTTTCCAAAGTTCACAAAGTAAGGATTTATGACGACTTAGTAAGCTTCGCACTAACCCATCCTATTAGCAGGTGGGAGAATATGATCTAGTTCTGACGCCAAAACAGCCACTCGAGGGTAATGTTCCTGAGATTAGAACAACTCAGATCAGCATTCTTGATTTAATTCCCTCTCTCCTTCTCATATCTCTGTGCTGAAATATTGCCTACCGTTCTCCTAACTTTTATCAAAAGCAATCTTCTATATCGAAACTAGAGACAGATATTAACTTTATAAGGCAGAATAACAATCTCAACAGAGTAGTAAATGAGTGTTTTGTAAGTCAACTAAATTTCAGAGATACTGAAAAGAGATAGGCTAACATCACCAACTCTGGATAAAGGTGAGGTTTTTGTTATTGCAGTAACTATGGGAATACTCTAGTTTCTTTCATGGACCACCCGTTAAGTATTAATACACAATTTAAGGGAATTGAAATTTCGAATAACAACTTTAAGTTTTAAACTAGCATGCAGTTCAAATAGGCTTACCTGCATTTACTGCTATTTGTAATTGTCCCTGTAAAGATCTAATCTCGGGGGTGTAATATGGTTGGTTTCTCTCATAATTCTAGACCTTCCTCTACTTGATTGGCAAGTGTTGTTGTCGATTTAGGGGTGCCAATGTGTGTCCGTTAACTTTGAGCTCCTGGCAACCATATATATGCATTTTCAAAAGATCCAAAATTTCGTTATTTTGACTTCTTGATTGCTCATGATGTGTAGCGTCTTTTGGATGTGTACTCGCATTCATATTTGAGGGGACAGTGAGATAAAGCTTTTAATAATATGATTATAGAATTTAAATGGGAGTTGAATATTTTTGAACAATATGCTATCGACTTAGGTTGTAGATATTGGTAAAAATGAAATTGGGAGATGACATTTGGTCTGGCATACATGTTTATGATTACAAAGTGGATGTCTGACTGTCTGAGTGTAGACTGTCTTTAAAATGTCAAATGTGGGCACCCCAGCGCTAGCAGGTTGAAGCTCTTGTTGTATCACACCAGTCCAGGAACCGAGTTCCATAGTCCCCCTCACGCATGTCAGGACCACTCAGTTTTCCTACCATTGTAGGGGTCAGCAAAAACGTTTAGGGAAACTGGGAGTTGAACCCGGGACCTCTTAGCCTTCAGAAGATTGCTCTACCGCTGAGCTACTTCTCTGTACAACGTTTTCTACCTTCCACACACGCCTGGACCGGTGTGATACTAATAGGGGACATGTGACTACCTGGTGACCCGCCCCTGCGGGTTGGCCAACCGGGCACGGGGACTCACATAGTCATGTTCCCCTACACACTCTAAGTGAAATCATCCAGGTGGCCAAAAATATTGAAATCCAGGGCTATCCTTGAGTAATTTGAGATACTGAGAGTACTTGATGACAGAAAAAGTGATGTGATGACTAAGCATTGCTTGATTCATAGGTCTTTTTTGATTTCACCGAAATGTGTGGTAGTGAAATAGGTTGGACCACCATAGGGTCTAATACCTTACATACAAGGATCAGCTCACTATGTATGTGAGGATGTGCCCCTTGTGCAGGTCTAAGGATTGGCCAAAGCTGGAGATACGCCTTCCAAGCACTAATCTGCTCAAAATAAAGCTCCAGCTGCACCCTATTGGTTTTTTTTTTCAACCCAGGGTATGTATCATGTATAGGACGCAACTAGAGTTAGGCTAAATCCTATAGGACACACCTGTTGTCAGATTTTGGTCACTTTGGGACTCTTCTATGATGAGAAATTATCGCATATACGGCACATCCTGACTCAGACTAAATTCTAAAGGACAAAATTGATTTAAATCCTCCCCTATAAGCCACGTCCTATTTAAGCGAGAATTCACGGTATATTGATTAAGCATATAATTTATTTTGTGAGTTGACATTTCCTTGGCACGGGCCAGAAGAGACCTCTCCAGAAAACCTATATCGAGATATTCTGTCAAATTTAGGATATGACTTTTATGTGTTTGTTGTAGTGATTCCTGATTATTAGGATTTTAAGATTAGGCATATTTCAAATCCCCTAAGGTAGTTTCCAAACATGTTAAATTTCCGCAGATCTTCCCAGTGACTTGTCAAGAAACGATGGTAATATGAGGAGTTTATATGCTAACCATTTTGGAGTGGACTTGTCAGAATTGGCGAAGAAGATCTAGGTGGGGGAAGATTGCACATGAGCTGAGCTGCCACCTATATAGTGTGAGAATTATACTAGGATATAGAATTCCAATGCATCCGAACACTGCCTTACTGTTTTTCAGTCTAAAGTTTCATTGCTTTGCTGTCTTACCAAAACATTATATATTTTGCTTTGACAGCCATTGTCTGTATACTTTCTTTTTTCAGTCTGTAACATTAGTATATCTAAGCAAGCAGAGGAATTATACTGTGCCATGATTTCATTAAAATTTATATAGAGCATGATAAATTCATACACGGCCAAAGGGCTGTAAATGAGTAAAATGGGTTTAACCCACTCACAGTGTATAAAATGTACATGTTAAATAAACTGATTTACAACGTACAAAAATATACATGATGAATTGTCTAAAAGTCTTTAACTGAAGTTGTATTGTGCATGTCCTTTAGCCAACAGAGGTTCTGACCTTTTCATGGCCTTTTAGGCCATGAGGGCGCCCTATAGATTTGACCTTTCAGTGACAGTGCTTTTACACAAGAGACGTATGAAGCATTACGAATGCAAAGGGTGCTGACCGCACTCAAACTCCCCACGGAAAGAGAACATCTTTCATAGAGAAACTTTAATGGAAATATCCATTGTGCATTAATAACTAGCCCTAATGTTCCATCAGCCTATCTACTATTAATAGTCAGTATCACTCGTCTTATTTCTGTGGCTAACATTTCAGAGTTTGTAATAGATATTTACCTTATAACAGGAGCTGCTCAGCAGTACTTCCTGAAGTCAACAGGAGATGGAGTAGGGGTAAATGAGCACTGCAGTCTCATCATCCCACTGTACAACCCCAGGTAGCACAGAGACATTGGCATAACGTTGGGCCAACGTTGGCCCAACCATCAGCTTTACATAGGCTGCCCATCCTGCCTACATAGGCCCGATGGTGCCAACCAAATGCCAACATAGGCCCAAAGTTGGCTTTTGGTCGGCAAACATCAGCATCGGCAAATGGTCGGCCAACATTGGGCCAATGTTGGCATTTGGTTGGCAAATGCCACTGGTCGGGCCTACGTAGGCCCGATTGGCAGCCAACGTTGGCTCAACGTTGGCCCGATGCATCGGGCCAACGTCGGCAAATTTTTGTGTGCTACCTGGGATGATGCTTATGGAACTTGATGCATTGATGTGCTATCAGTGAAGACTGAAACACAATATCAGTAGCTCTTCGCTAACATCGAAACATGTCAGTGGACGTTTGAGTAATTTATAAAGAGATGATACTTACTCAGCGCCTAGATAGTTCTATGTCTGCAATACTGAGCTATGTGATGTGTTTACTGTGTTTATGTCTAGATTTCTGCATCATATGAAAAGTGCTGGGAGCAGCTCACGGTGCATTTTGAAAATCTATCGATTAGAATAGAAGTTATGTCATTTTTTTTTTTTTTTTTTTATATTATATCTGGGTACATCCTATAGCGGCATGCGGCTTATCAATGGGGATTTACATTATTCCAACTTCAATATCTACACGTAGAGTGTTCTTCTTAGTCCACGAGGGCTATGTGTATGGCAAGCCTTTTGGGTAAACTGGGCATAAACCCGGATTTTGTCACATAAACCCAGTTTTTGCTACATAAACACAGTTTTTGCTACATAAACACAGTTTTTGTAACACAAACCCAGTTTATATGGACAAAGGAGGAGTTTCGCAAAAACCCAGTTTATGTTTTGGCACGTTAACTGGGTTTATATGCAAAAGCCCAGTTTATGTGACATTGACCCAGTTTATGTCTAAAGAGGAATTTATGTAGCAAAAACTGAGTTTATGTTAAGAAAGAAAAACTGGGTTTATGTGACAAAAACTGCGTTTATGACCAGTTTACCCAAAAGGCTTGCCATATATATGGCGGCCATTTTGAATTTATGGATGGTCAAATATTAAGATAATCATTAAATGTGAATAGAGATCTCTGCTTGTAATTAGCTTAGAAACCTAATTTCCACATCAAAATATACATTTACGAGGACAAGGAATACAATGGAGTCATTTCTGATATTGTCAGAGGCAGCCATTTTGAATTTTTAATGAGGTAAGTAATTAAACCGGATTCGATTATCAATTGCAGCAGACACCAATGGCATAAGATTTCCCCCATAGTGCAATTATGGACACAAAGCATACATATCTGATATCAATGAGTCCTTTGAATGATATAGAAGAGATTAGAATGGCTATTTTGAAAGGTTGTTAAGGTAGATCAACTCATTATGGGTCCTATAGTTATCAAAAAAATCTTACCAACCTTTTACAGCAGAGCCAAACACCCCAAACCACATTGGCCCCCTTGGTACCTAGGGCCCACAGACAGTGAACACACGCCAATTAGTCAAAGTCTAGGTTTTAGGATGGATTGACATTTATATATATATATATATATATATATATATATATATATATATATATATATATATATATATATATATTTATATATATATATATATCCTTCTGGATTTTAGTTTTATATGCCCACCTTTTCAAACCTAACATATCCTACTACACTCCATTATGTAAGAGACTGATGTATGCAGTAATAAGGATTTGTAGACCAGTTGTATTGGGTCAGGCATCAGAAGCCATTAGTGCAGTCGTAGTGTGTTAAGGAATGGCCTCCTGGTAATACTAATTAAACCCTGTAAAATGCATTGAGGTGATGATGAGTTTGACTGTTGAAAATGTCCCTGCTACCTTGCATGTAAGATGCAGAATATATACTATGAGGGCCCCGGTATCCTAGTATGACTTCTAGAAGCAGACCATACATGTCTTCAACAGTTACTAATCTGACAGAAGGCCATCAGAACCACCCAGTAGACTAAGTATATTGATAAAGGAGAGGCACAGCGATGATCAGTGTGCATATAGGATATAAATCTTTGTCTTTGACCAATTTCCCCAACTTGTTCATCAACACTGGCCAGTCAGTTGTCAATTTTGATTTGTCTCTGAATTGATTGTTGTTTTTGTTGTTGTTTACAAGTTGGACAATGTCTCAGTCAGCATGACTTTCTCAGTCAGCATGACTTTCTCTAAGGGTACAAGGAAAGGCTAGAGATACTCTAAATGTGCATTAAGGTATTTCTTTCTCCCTCTCTGCACTCTGACTGATATCAAAATCAGTGTACCTTTACAAAGTGAAATCGATCACCTCAATACATGACCCTATCCCCGACTCCCCCAAATGTTGACAGCTGTGAGACAGTGAAATCCCACAAAGTTTTGCAGGTCCCTTACCATAATAAAAAAGAACCGCAGGATTTTGAGAAAAAATAGAAAGTTATCCCTTTGGGGTATTTCCCTTGCCTTACTACACTGTCCCTGTCACCGCTTGCAACCTGGAGCTTAATTCAAAACATCCTGGGATCACGACCCCAGCAATCTTAGGAATAAATCAGCCTTATTCTATTAAGCAATCTTAAGAGTTGACTGGGTTCACATATCCTAGCCAGCACTAAGATTGCATCGATCTTAGCCTCAGCCCTCCTACACTATTCCAAGAAGAACTGACTAGGCAGAGGGTTAAGAGTCCCAAAATAAAGGAATAGCTGTGGAGTCACTTGTCATGGCATAGTTCTAGGTGGGTTCCCACACCTAGCTCCTGACCTGCTGCTTAGAGGAATAATGTAATAATGAATAACTTTACCCTCTGGTGGAAGTCTTGAGGAAGATACCCTCTGGCCACTAATGATGGAAACCAATGCCTGTCTAGCATAGTTTCACCATAGTGCAGTGGTATAGCAGGTAGCAGGAGATGACTGGAGATGTTACCTCTAGAGCGGTTCTTGGTGTTCTGTCCTCTTGGAGGTGCAGACAGGCTATTTGTAGCAAATCTTGGAAAAGCACCTCCAGACTGACTGGGGCCAGTAGCATCTGCCTAACTCTGCAATTGTTTGAGGGGAGTCTTTCATGTGTCACTGGGTGCACAAAGGACCCCCATGGACGCCGCTGTGTCCCCCATTGTCTTGGTCGGTTCTGTAACTTCAAACCCTCATAACTCGGTCGTTTACGCAGCTACAACCGCCATTTTGCGCATGCGCGGAGTTGAATATGCCAAGTTTAAACTGCCCGCTGGATAGGCGCGTAACTTGCGCCGGTTTGTCTGTAGTGCACTCGGAGCTCTATTCAGTCTCCATGGCGTAACTTCCTTAATAATGGGAGTTCCGCCTTGATCTTGGACTCATTTTGACCGTCTAATTATGGGCTTTCCATAGATGCTTTGATATTTGACCTAGCTTGCTCAGGAGCGACGCTAGAGCGACCGGACGGTTATGGCGTCGTGCTTATGTAACCCATTGTTCAGTTATTAGAGTGCTCAGACACTCATGACGGCGTCAGCGGTGCTCAGGCACCCGTGACGGCCGGTTGCATTCACTTACAACTTATTAGTTTGTGCACTGAACCATGAGGTCGCACACTGAGACCCTCATTTTTATTATATTGTGCAGTGAACCATTAGGTCGGAGCCTTTGATGTCATAAAGTGTGTTGTAACTGACCTGGCTGGTGTGCAGTGGGGCATGAAAGCTCTTATACAAAGTTTGAGCGCTCTTATAGCTCTTAGAACCAACCTATGTATTAATTTCATAGATATTCTTTGATTAATACAAAATATGTTAGAATTTATGGAATAATAAAATGGTATATCATAGAATACTCCCTCTCCCCCGAGAGAATGCGAAACTCTGTCATTTCGCCGAGGGAATGTACAATTTATACAATTTTTTTTACCTTATTTTGGAGTTATATACTGTTTGTAAGAGGATTTGAAGTAATGGGGAGTGCTTCAAATGCAATTTTTTTGTGGTAGAGCTTTGTCAGTATAAACAATTTTCTCCTGGGTATAAGTACATTTCCGAGTTTCTATATCTTACCATACCTGAGCGTATTTGCTTATGTGACATCAATTTTGGGTACAATTTTCCATTTTTATGTACAACATACAATTTGGCAAATAGTGTGCAACTTTGGCATTAAATGTTCAATTTAGCGTGCAAATTGAACATAAATGACAATTTAGTGTGCAAATTTACAATTTCGCGTGTAATTGCGTTCAATTGACAATTTTAGTATGCAAATATATAATTTTTGCGTACATTTGGCAATTTTAGTATGCAAATATATAATTTTCGCGTATATTTGGCAATTTTAGTATGCAAATATATAATTTCGCGTACATTTGGCAATTTTAGTATGCAAATATATAATTTCGCGTACATTTGGCAATTTTAGTATGCAAATATATAATTTCGCGTACATTTGGCAATTTTAGTATGCCAATATATAATTTTGCGTTCAATTGATAATTTCTGTATGTACATATATAATTTTGCGTACAGCTTGGTTACACATAAAAATGTTGATTTTTGTAAAAAAATCTGATTTTAGTGTATGAATTGGGTACAGACGTACAGTATAATGTGCAACATACAATTTAAGTGTGCAAATTGGGTACAAACTTCCAATCTAGTGTGCAACATACAATTTTTGTGTGCAAATTGGGTACAAGCATACAATCTAGTGTGCAAACATACAATTTTAGTGTGCAAATTGGGTACAAGCGTACAATCTGGTGTGCAAACATACAATTTTAGTGTGCAAATTGGGTACAAGCGTACAATCTGGTGTGCAAACATGCAATTTTAGTGTGCAAATTGGGTACAAGCGTACAATCTAGTTCACACTATACAATTTTTTTTTTTTTTTTTTTTTTTTGGATTTGAGACAAATTTTTCCGAGGACCGGAAAAACAAAGTACTTCATGTACAATAGGCTTGTTTGTCTCTGAGTTACTCTTTGATTTTGCTATATGGGTGTATTAATTGGCAATTTCGGCAGTGGGCCGCTGCTTAATTGACTTTTCCCTAGCCTTCTTGAGTATGTGTCCCTGAAAGAGATTATTTGGTGAGTATCTTAAGTAAACATTTTTCATGTCAACAATTTTCCTCAACATTTTTTTTTTTTTTTTTTTTTTCATTTTTCCAACAATTTTCTTGGATACCTAAAGTGTGTTACTTTAAGTAAATCTTGGTATAGCATACAAGTGCTAGTGGGTACAAAAACTGTCTTAGTTATCTACCTGCATTCATGTATATTAATGTTAGATTTGTACAATTTACAATGTGTAATTTGCAATTTCGCAATTTTGCGCGTATATGCGCGCATTAATCATCGATTTTGTGAGAATACCATAGATTTTCATATTATACATCAACAAGTGGCTGTGTATATTTTCTAAATTTTTTTCTAATACTTTGTTAACTTCATTGACAGTGGAGGTGTGTGTCATGTGTGAGATGTGTCATCTCAGTATCTCCTGGTGGTGGACTGGGGGCAGTCTAGACTGTGGGCAGCCTAGGCTGTTTCCACAGTCACCGGGGAGGGCTGGTGGTTTAGAAAATTAGCAATAGTCTGCATGTTTGACCTTGCGGTCTCCTCCTGTTGTTCGTCAATAATTATATCTGTTGTATTTTCCAGTGCTGTCATGGTCACCGGGCTGGTGCCACAATCATTCTGGAGAAGCATGGAGTAGTACAGTCCTTTGTTTTTAAGGGCTGGTATGGTACTGAACCTAGTGCGCCAAGGTAGGTGTATCACCTGAGGGAGGTGATAAGCAAATTCTCCTCTCTGTGTTGTTATAACTGCTGGTCCATTCCAGGTAAATATAGCCTTAGGTAGTGGGAAGGTTTTAACCACTATATCCTTATAGGTCGGGGCAGCTGCTGATTTAATCTCATCAAATTCATGTGGTATTGGCCTCAGGGGTAGCGCGAAGTTTGAGTCTCCACAATATATTTTAAAATATATTGTGGGATTTGTGCGCTTGGCCACATTTTTCTTGCCACAGTGTGTCTGTGCAAATTTCTTAAGGTACTTCATTATTCTGTAGGCTGAGTAGATGGTCAGGGTGAATAATATAGCGATTATCAGGGTGTGAGTTTCCTGAATTGTGAGGAAAGGGGTGTGGGTTTCCTCTGTAGGGGTTAATTTGGTAGGATTCTTATCTGGGAGCAATTTGTGTAGGGGCAGCTCGGTGACTAGTCTGAATGCTTTGGCTGTAGGCAGGTAGGCTACAGTCCCTCCTAGTCTGTATAATTTGAGTAGTATGTATACTATAAAAACGTGCGCTGATATCCCTAGGATGAGTCCTAAGCTTTGGAAGATTGGATGCTCTGTAACTCGACGTAGGTATGATTCCACGTAGCGCGTTTCCATTGCTTTATCAAGGTTGGAGGCATCTTTTAATAATGTTTTGGCAAAGGGCTCTAAATTTAGTTGAGTAATATCATCCATGATTGGATTTTCCTGTAGTTTTTCTAAGGTTCTAGAAAGGTTTACTACTGGGAAATTTGGAAGATTCTCTCTTTCATCTGGTTTGGTTTCAGAAATTTGGTTAAGTGCTGCCATGAATGGTAAATTAATTGTCTTGAGAATGTAATGAAATGATAAGGTTGAGTTACAGGGCAACCTTGTGTTTGGAAGAGAAAATTCTCCTACACTGATTGTGCACCCACAGGGTACCCCTATGATTGAGTAGGACTGGGCTTTTCGAGTTTCAGACGTTTTACCATGGCAGTTGATAAAGTAATGGGGTTCATTAGTAGTGACCAGATACTCATCTTCAGAAATGGAAATAGCATGGGTGGTAGGTGTTTGCAGTGGTGAAACTGTAAACTTGCAATGTTCCTTAATCTGTTGAGCCTGGTTAGTAAAAATGGCTACAGGGCATGTAGGCCTGTGTTTATAAATTCTACCATTTACATCTCTGCATACCTTTACTGTAGTACCTTCACATGCCTGCATATCTGCTGAGTCCAATTCGATGAATAATGATTCGTCGTAAGATACTGCTAGAAACTCAGTTGTGGTCTGTAATTTGGTGACTCCTCTGGTGGGGGTCTCCTGTGTGTCTATAGGCATGGGTGATGTAATCATTTGGTACAGTTTGAAGGTAGAGGTGGTAGATTGAATTATAATGTCCAGATGAATATATATATGGTGAGCTGAGTAAGTGTATGAGGTCAGCTTCTGTGAATAATAGAAATCTAAGTCATTAATTGCGACTTGTGCTCCAGGGTGTGTAATCCTAAGTTTGTTATTAATGTCAATTAAGTATCTAGCAAGGTCTGAGGGTGGTACTATATCAGGGGTTAGGATTCCTGATGATAGCATCCTCAGGGCTGCATTTGTCCTTTGCAGTGATTGAACTGTATTCATTCTTGCTGCTATGATAATTAATGCATCATTTAATACTTGCATCTTTTCCCTTTGAGTTTTCTCGTGCCTTGAATATGAGTCAAGTGACCTGGACATGTTAGAGGCCCACAGGTTGACAGTGTCACCTATGGTGTTGATTGTGCTGTCCAGTACCTTCTTATCTTGGATGTATGCTTTAACAAACTTATCTTGTCTGTCTGTGATCTTTTCAATGAGACTAGCTGCTTCCTGATCTTGTTTAGCAAATTTCCTTAGTATTTCATCTATGTTCTTGAGCTGTCCCATTACTTGGTTTACATCTTCTACTGTGGCTAGACCTAGCACACCGCGAAACAGGGGTGCTAGAAAACCCAGTATGGCCTCTCTTTTGGCCTTGTCCAATGTGTTTATGGGGTTGGATAGGAACAATTTGATGGAGGCTAATGTTTCATTTATCTCCTTGTCTGCAATCTCCAGCAAGGTGTCAAGCTCTTTGGCTTGTTGGATAATTTGACCAGAGGTATGATCTTGTAGAGTAGGAGTGGTCAAATGAAGTATTCTATCCCTTATGGATCCTTGGGTAACGGGTGCCCGAGGTATCTTGTAGGGGATAGCTAACAATAGTGTTGTGGTTGTATGTCCATTGACCAATGGTTGAGGGCTAGGTTTGAATACTACTCCTATGTTTTGTCTCACCACAGGTGTATAACCTGCAGTAAGTGGTTCTATAGTATATAATAACAGCATAGTTAGCAGTATGGGTGAAACTCTCAGTCTCCCCATGGTGCTTGTGTAAAGCAAGTTTGCTGTTTTAAAGTCTTGTCAAATTTGTAGTGATTTGGTGCTGGTAAAGTCTAAGTGTATGGTGTAACACTTTAAATGAAGTGGTTCAAACTGTACCTTTGCAAGATTGAGCTGTCTTGGCAATATGTCCGGTGAGTCTATAGAGATTGACCAGTAAATGGTAAGGTCAGGTTGAAGGTGAAGTAGGTGTGTTCTTTATCCTAGTGCAGTCTCTCCTAATGGAGAAGTGGGCTGGCTAATTCCCAAGTGGGGTCCTGTAGACTTGTGTTCCAGACTGCAGCTGGATGAAGACTGATGGTGGGCTATGGTCCACAGTGCTTCTTATGTAGCCTACCCTACCCACATCCATTGTGGGCCTGGTATTGTTTCTCTGGAGCAGGTGCACCTAATCTCCAGTGTCTGCTACTGTGGGGGTCTATTGTGTAATCTGTGTACTGGTAATTAGCTCCTCCTGTCATCCAGGACAGCCATTCATGACCATCTAGACAGTTGTCTGAGGGTAGCTTATAAGGCCAATTGATCTCTATAGACTGCTGTGTTGGCATAGCGCGCTCTTTCATGTGGGGATTAGGCTTTAGACACTCCATTATGTTACCCTTACTCTTCTTAGACTTCATGTCTGCTTTACTTGGAGGGTCCCAGTCTTTGACCATTCAGAGGCAATAACCTACTGATATATTTACAAATTTGATTGGCTTTATATACATATAAGTAATTCATTATCAGTCACACATGTCTTATGTGTGGATGAAGAGAATTTGTAATATATTCTGAAAATCTTATGTTCTTTTGGTATCTCAATTTGTTTCTAATTTCTTGAAACTGCACCACACCTAGATGTTTTTCTTAGTATGTGGTGTGCAGGCCTAGGCCTGATAGGGCCTATGCCTGTGGTTTCTCTTGTAAGGGTGATATCATTTTTGTTCCTTACAATTTTGTTGTAGTATTTGGCCTCATGTGGAATAAGCCTGTGTGCAAATTCATTGTTTCTGACAGCCACAACCTTTTTCAGTCTGTCTATGTGCACTGGTCTGGCCACCAATAGATTGGTGTCCAAGTTTTTGAGTTTGGCACTTGTCAAACTAGGTCTATCTACTACAACATATGGTCCCATAAAAAGGGGTTGGAGTTTCTTACACTCTGTGTTGGTCAGGATTCTTGGTATGTTTAGGTACACCATATCGGTGACCTTGATTTCCTGTGGTGTAAGTTTCTTATCATATCTATCCTTCCTTTCCTTTTGTAGCTTGGCGACCCTTTCTATAGCTTTCCTCCTAGAGGTATCTTGATTTGTTATCATGTTAGCTACATGGTCTGCTACGGTGGATATGTCTTCCTGTATTCCCAGCCCTAAGTCCATTGGGGTGGCTGGGTTTCTTCCATGGAGTAGGAAGAAAGGGGTGAATCCTGTGGTTTGGGATTCAGTGTTGTTTAATGCAAAGGTTATGGGTTCAATAAATGAGTCCCAATTGTTTTGGTGCTTTGAGCAGAATGCTCTGAGCGCTGTGCCTATGCTAGCATTGAATCTCTCTACAAGCCCATTTGATTGTGGCCTGTATGGTGAGGAGAATTTATGTTTGATCTTGAGGTGTTTAGTTAACTTTGTGAACTTTGCACCTGTATAACATGTTCCATTGTCTGTTTGAAGAGTGGCTGGTGTTCCATGATGACAAATTATATTCTTGTAGAACTCTGCTGCTGTTGTTTCAGCTTTTAAGTCAGTAGTAGCCCAAGCTGTTGCATATCTGGTAGCATAATCTATGCAGACTTGTATATGTTTGTTTCCCCTGGCAGTTGTGGGAAGTGGTCCCACCGCGTCGAGGTTTAGGAACTTCATTGGTGAAGCCATGTACTCTCTCACTGTCATTGGTGTTTTGTGTGAGTGTACTTGCCTTTTTGCTGTGAGGCATGTGTGGCAGGTGGAAACATATTTTGTTGTGTCTGCTAGCATAGACTTCCAATATACCCTAGGTCGGAGTGCTGACAGCATCCTACTTGAACCAAGATGGCCGCCGGTAGGTGAGTCATGGAAATACTGTAGTGTACTTGTTACCCATTGCTGTGGTATAACAATTTGAAGTGGTACATTATTGGTTTTTCTCCAGTTTATGGGGCATATATGGACTAATGTACCATTTACCAAGGTGTATGTCTGGCCTTGGTTGATGATTCTATTTCCTTGTGCTTTTGGTGCAGGCAAGGTCCCATCCTCAAGATATTGTATGAGGGGCAATAGTTCCTTGTCCTTCCTTTGTTCCAAGCCAAGGTTTGTACCTGAGATGGATGTGTCGGGAATCTGATCCAGTAATTGATTTATATCTAGCACATGTTGTTTTATTCTGTCTCTTTCTTTTTCTTTTTCATCGACTATTGGCCTATCTTGTGCCTTTTGTTGGGGTGTGTCACTCTTGTTTTGGTGTGTAGGCTCCTTTGGAGGGCCTATTCTCGCCTTGATGGGAGTGGCAACCTTTTTCTTTAAAGGCACAATTTGCTTTTTGTCAATCTTCTTTGTCTCAGAGTTCTTTGACTTAGTAGATGCAGTGTCTTTTGTGACATTTTTCCTGGCAGGTGGGGTTTTGGTAGGTTTGTTTCCTGTGACCTTTATCTCGTTTAGAATAGTTTGTGATTGTGTGGGGGGTTTTGGTGTGCCCTCCTGAATCATTTCTCTAGTCTTTGAGCGTGTGGTCATAGGACACAAATGGTTTGATGTTTCCTCTCCCTGCATTGGTTCAAAGAATCTGACTGATTTGGAAGTTGCTTGAGTAATAGCATATATTGTGTCTTCTGGATCTTCATCTTCTGAGTCAGGTGGGGTGAAGGGTGGCTCTTTGGGAGTTGCCTTCACCATCTGATTGAGTGATGAGAATTCAATAGGCTCGAAGTCATTATCTGGAAAGAGTTGTGAGTATTCTCTCTCACAGTGGCAAAACACATAGTGTGTAGATTGCTTCAAGATACCCCTAATGGGTGTCTCTGGCCTTTCAATGGTGCTGGGTGGATCATCCCTTTTGAATGGTACTTTCTTTGTTACTTTTGCAAACTTGGTTCTACTGGCTGCTCTAACTCTCCTTGGTGGGGGTGGAGGGTTAGTCATGGGTCCAGAATCTGGGTATTCTCTTCTAGACATAGCATCTGGTGGTGTGTTATCATCACCTTTCACGTGTTGGATGGTGAATGAAAATTGTTGTATGTCTAGAGCCCATCTGGCCCATCTATGTGTGAGTCCTGTATTGGTTAATAGTGGGATTAGGGCTGCATGGTCTGTATATAATTGGAAGTGTCTAGTCTCTAGATAGTGTCTGAAGTGTAATACTCCGTACACTACTCCCAGTAGTTCTCTCTCTGTGGTATTGTAATTTCTCTCATGTTTGGAGAGGGTTCTACCTGCAAAGGCTACTGGTCTGAGCACTCCTTCAGTATCTCTTTGTGAGAGTACAGCTCCTAAACTCACATTGGAAGCATCAGTTGCCAAACTGAACTCTTTCTCATAGTTTGGATATCTGAGAAGAGCATTGGTACAGAGGGCATGCTTTAATGTTTTGAAAGCATTATCTGCCTCCTCTGTCCAGACAAATGCTTTGAGATGTGTCTGTAGATCATACAATGGTCTAGCAATTTGGGCATAACCTTTGATAAACTTCTTGAAGTATTGGCATAGGCCTGTGAAGGATCTGACATTTTTGACTGATTTTGGTGTTGGGAAGGTTTTGATTGATTCCACCTTTGTGGGAGATGGTTGCAGTCCCATGGGTGTGACTCTCATTCCCAAGAAGTCTATTCTGTCTATGAAGTATTCACATTTTGATTTCTTCAGTTTGAGTTTGCCAACTCTTAGGCTGTTGAACACATCTTCCAGGTCATGGAAGTGTTGTTTGATTGATGGTGATAATACCAATATGTCATCTAGGTATGGTAGGGCACATTTGTATTTGAGTTTGTTCAGAATTAATGTGACTAGATGGCAGAATCCCGCAGGTGCGGTCGCTAAACCCATCGGCATCCTTTCGTAGACATATTTTTTGTCATTTGCTATGAATGCGGTTTTATGCTGGTCCTCCTGTCTTATAGGAATTTGAAAAAATCCCTGTTGGGCATCTAGCTTACTGAATACTCTTGGTCTGAGTGACCCTATCATGTCTAGAGTGTCATCGGCCCGGGGTGTAGATAAGGCTTGATTTATCGTGTTTTGGTTCAAATAACGAAAATCTGTGACGAGCCTATGGCCTCCCGATGATTTTTGTACTAAAAAGGATCTGGAAGCCCAGGGGCCCTCAGCACATTCTCTCAGAATGCCCTGTTGTACTAGCCTTTCACACTCTTCCCCTATTGCGGCCTGTTTTTCTGGTGTTTGTCTATATGGTAGGAAATGACATGGTACTGCCTCAGGTTTCACATGTATTGAGTGGGTATACAGGTGTGTAGCACCAATGTCTCCATCTTTTCCTACAAATACATCATCATACTTGGTCAGCAGTGATTCTAATCTATCATGCTGATCTTTGGATGTGAGCACAGATTTTGGTGGAACATTCTCTTCCAATTCTGGCTCGAGGTCATGTGCCTCACTATGTATAGCAGCTATTTCAGAGAGTCTGATTGAGTTGGGTTCAGGGTCAGCATATGTGGACTCACAGTCTGAGTCTGTGTCACTGAATTGAGTTACATCCTCAGGCCGTATGGCTGAGATGGATTGATCAGTGTGTGGGGTAGTGTCTGACACCTGTTGAGGTTTTTCTAAATCAGATTCCTTGACTTCCTGAAATAGAGCTATGATGGCACCCTTTTTGATTTTATGTGGGCGCCTGCTGGTGTTGAGTAACACTAGGGGATGTTTGTTATTTTCCCTGGGGGTTACTGCTGCCCGTTGAACTAGATATGGGGCATTGTTATTTCTTTGGAGGTTATCTACTACTCCAGTTTTGCCTTGCAGTGATTGAGTAGATGTGACTTTACCCAATACTGCAAGTTCAGAGAATGGAGGGATGGTAAAATCCCTCACTGCCCTAATGGGTTTGAGAATTTGTTCAGGATCAACATTAAATTCAATTTGAGATTTTGTAGTGCTTAAGAAATCTGTGCCGAGTACCACGGGCTGTGTGAGGTTGGGTATTACAGCAAATTGGTATTGGAATCTGACACCTTGGATTCTAAAGTTCAGCATAGCTGAATGT
This sequence comes from Acholoe squamosa, assembly GCA_949317995.1. Classification (NCBI taxonomy): domain Eukaryota; kingdom Metazoa; phylum Annelida; class Polychaeta; order Phyllodocida; family Polynoidae; genus Acholoe; species Acholoe squamosa. Next base: position 61,813,513 of record OX439043.1, read on the forward strand.
CTAACATGACACACCGATCCATCTGCCAAATGGATGTTGATTTTAGATTTCCTCAGTTGGATATGGAATCTCTTCTGGAGATCCATGAGGAATGATTGTCTGACACAGGTGATAGTAGCACCTGTATCGACCAAACATTGTACATCTGAAACATCATACAGATTTGCATTGATACAGCCATTTTGAAGAAGTACAACAGAAAGCTTGGTACTCTCACCTGTATTCTTTGATGATGAATCTGGTGGGGTGATGTGTATCACTGATGGACGTCTCTGTCTGTTAGATGGTAGATTGGCACTAGCAATTGTCTCTGGTTGGATCCTTGTTGATCCTGATTGATTGTTTGTATTTGGGGTGTCACAGTGCACTGGCCCATCGGCACTGTGACATCCTAGTTTTCCTGGTTCTGTGTGGCGGTTGAGATGCTTGCCACCAGGAGCTTGGAGATTTGATCCATTACATGAGGTGGTATTTGGGGGTTACTGTGTTGGTTCCCCTGGTAACCTCTTGTGTCAGGTTTGTAATCCTCCTGGCGTGAGTTGGAACCCTGGTTATATTGACCAGAGTTGCTGTATTGACCAGAGTTGTTGGATCTCTGGTTGTTGTAGGCACCATTGTTGTTGTAGGATCCACTGTTGTAGTTCCTATGTGGACTATGGCTTCTACTGTTGGATCCTTGATTATAGGATCCAGAGTTGTTTGAACCCTGGCTGTTGTTGTAGGATCCAGAGTTGTTGTAGGATCCAGAGTTGTAGTTCCTATGTGGACTATGGCTCCTACTGTTGGATCCTTGATTATTATAGGATCTGCCATTACTTGGGGTTCTGTCTCTCCTATCACTGTATGAAGAGTTACCATTGTTGGAGTTGGAAGAGCTGTTGTCCTTCCTACTGTTGTGACCCCCCCGGTTGTTGTTGTTGCCCCCCCTACCTCTACCTCTATTGGATTGGTAGTTGGGGTCATAGTTATTTCCTCTATATCTACCGGCAGGGTCTTTTGATGTAACCTTAGCCTCCTGTTGCCTTACATGGGCACTAGACATTAGGTTAACATCTTCATCTGCACTAGTGCTGATTTCCTGGACCTTTTTCTTAGTAGGCTGTGGGTTAGACTCTGCCTCCCTTACCTTCCTTGATCTTTCTTGGGTCTCAACCTCTAGGGCTAGGTCTAGGGCTTGGTCAAAAGAGTCTATTTTCTTGTTTTCAAGAGCTACAGAGATCCAGGGCCTCATGCCTTGGGTAAATGCCTTGCTTAGGATTTCATCGCTTTGGCGTTGGGCATTACACACTTTCCTGAGATGGCATGCATAGTCTAGGACAGGTTCATCTACCTTTTGTGCACGGAGTGCTGTCCTTGAGATGATATTGTCTCGAGTAGCAAAATACTCTTTTAATTTATTCACTACATTGGTCCATGTCAACATATCAGGTGTGGCACTTTCCCTGAAGGATTCAAACCAAGCTAGTGCTTGTCCTTCAAGGTACTTGGGTAAATATGTTACCATGGTGTCACTGTCTGTTACTTTGTACTTATCCTTCAGATATTCTGGGAATTTGTGATCAATAAATAATGCTGTTGACATGAGTGGTGATGGGTGTGAAAAGGTTTTGGGTTTTGTTACCTCATGTAGCCTGATCTTTCTGTCGTCCTGTTGTTTTCTGTCTATGAGTTTGGTCATGTTGGACACCATGGAGATTATGATGTCATCCTTGGATCCAGAGGCAGATGGTGTGACAACAGGTGTGATGGCAGGTGTGGGAGGCTGTGGGGTCTGGGATGATACCATCTTCATGAGATCTGCTATCTGTTGTTGTTGTCTCTCTAGGGACTTCCGCTGATCTTCCATGGCCTTCTGTTGAGCATCTATTGCTGCATTCCTCTCTGCCAGTTGTTGGTTGAGGATCCTCTCCCTTTCCTCCTGCTGGGACTTGTTGGTCTCTAGGGCAGTAACTGCATCTTGGATGGCCTTCTCATAGGCCCTTATCTTCTCAGCTGTCTGATTAGGTTGGGGGCCTTCATCGGTGTCCATGATGGAGGGTGTGGGAGAAGTGTCTCTGGAGGAGTGGCTGTCAAAGGCCGGAGCTGGGGTGGAGGATCTAGATGAGGGTGTGGATCCACCCCCTGAGGCAGATCCTTCTTCCCCTGAGGTAGATAGCATGAGTTGAGCGTCCTGTAGAGATCCCTGGGAAATGTTGGATCCCTGAGAACTGGTTGTTCCCTGAGTAGACAGGGTGGGTGGTGTGGGGTCTACTGAGTGTGGGTCTGTTGTACTGGAGGCTGGTTTGCCTCCTGTGGGCCTCCTAGATCTAGGTGGGAGGGAGACCTCTTCAACAGGCCCCTGACTACGTAAGGTCTTTGTGTGTTGTTCTGCCAGCTTGACTGATAAGACCTTGATGTGTGGGGTAGACCTCACTGACTAGTGGGAGACCTCGCTGGCGTGTGGGAGACCTCTCTGACGTGTGGGGAGATCTCACTGACGTTTGGGAGACCTCACTGACGTTTGGGAGACCTCACTGACGTGTGGGAGACCTCACTGACGTGTGGGAGACCTCACTGACGTGTGGGAGACCTCACTGACGTGTGGGAGACCTCACTGACGTGTGGGAGACATCACTGACGTGTGGGAGACCTCACTGACGTGTGGGGAGATCTCACTGATATGTGGGAGATCTTACTGTTGTGTGAGAGATCTCATTGATGTGTGGGAGATCTCAATGGTGTGTGGGAGATCTCACTGGTATGTGGGAGATCTCACTGGTATGTGGGAGATCTCACTGGTGACCTTGGTGGGCATGGTGTCAAGGTCACTGGGTGGGTGGAGTGGGTTTTACTGTGTGTATGATTGATTCAGTAATGTTGCCAGCTTAATTTTTAGAGAGCATTGGGTAATTTGGGATCTTAGTAGGATGTTCTCCACCACTTTGTCATTGTAGAGTTTGTGTATGATCAAGTTGTCATATGAGAAATATCATATGACTAGTGGTGTATGGAGTAATTACCTCAAGGCTCTCATGAAATAGTGTTATTTCCAGTTGTCACTGGTTTATTCAGCTTTAGGCAACATGTAACAAATATCAATCATACAGTAGTTAGTATGTAGGTAATTTGTACATACAGTAAATATACAGTAAGTTATAAAGTATAATGTTCTGTTCCACTCCACCTGTGAGGTAATAATAATACAATGTCCAGCATAGTTCTAGGTGGGTTCCCACACCTAGCTCCTGACCTGCTGCTTAGAGGAATAATGTAATAATGAATAACTTTACCCTCTGGTGGAAGTCTTGAGGAAGATACCCTCTGGCCACTAATGATGGAAACCAATGCCTGTCTAGCATAGTTTCACACTCTTCTTCACAAGAGTGCTTATACCATCGTTTCCCATCCCCATATGGGCTAACAAAAGAGCACAGGGTGCAGTTGACCCCCGTACAGTATTCAAGAGTTGTTCCAATGAATGTATGATTTATGCTTGCCTATTAGAAGCATTGTGCCCTCCCCCCAGGACAAAGAGAGAGAGAAGGGAAGACTTACCTTACAGTGCACTTAACGCATGAGTAGCCCTCAGAGCCCTCAAGGACACTCAGCAAACGTCCTCCCTCCCCTCTTTATGTATGCAGCAGGCTATTCACTCTTTCGATCAGGAGTGTGCCCTGTAAGTGCTCTTGTACTCAGGTGAAACCACTATGCATTTCTTTCACTAAGATCGCAGTGATCTTAGTGCTGGAAATGGAATAGTGAAGTGATCCCAGGACTAGCTATTCTGGACAGGCCTGCAACCACTGCATTACATAGGGAAGACCAGCCAGGTCTTATGATATGTGCCTACACTAAGATCGCTGGGGTTTGGATCCCAGGATGTTTTGAATTAAGCTCCAGCCCTTGTAGTTTGATCTTACCCATACGGGGACTTTCCCCCCACCCCCCCCCCACACACACAAACAGTCCTGGAAATGGCCACGCAATTGGTGTATAGTGGCTAACTAAGTCTCTGCTATTTCCCATTAGTGTTACCAGTTCCAAACCTATAGTAGTTCATCCACAGATCTATATGATCGTCTATCTATCCAAAAATAAGACAACAATGCAATATTGCTTCCCTGACTACAAGATTGGCAGCTTAATCTGTTCTTTCATGTCAGATATGAACAGATCTGTCCTACAATGATTTCATGGGTATGATGCTCTATGAAAGTGAATTGGGATAAACAGAAGAACTGTGGGAAATAGGAAATAGGATGCGCCTTTGTGAGGCTACATTATGGTAGGGTGAAAAGACAATGGAACTATACCGTTCAGGGCTGAAGGACAGACACTCCAAATCAGTTGCTGGAAATACATTGGTCATTCTAGCATAAAATGCACATTCTGGTCCCCCATGTAGATTTATTATAATGGGTATGACAACTTCCTTCACCTTCATTTAACTGGAGGTAACACACATAATTTAGATATCAAATCTTAGATTATATTCTTTTCCAAAAAAAAGACATGACATAAACTATGCAAGTGTGTGATTTCCTTAGCATGGGTATGATGGATACTCAAAGGTCTTTGAATTTTGAAAATCCATTGATTAGAATAGAGGTTATGCCATTTCTTTTTTATTTCCATTGTGTCTTGGTAAATCTTACATGTGGCATGTGGCTTATCCATGGGGATTTGCAATATTCCAACTCTAATATCTGCACGTAGATTGTTCCTCTTAGTAAAAAGATGTCAACGGACATGTAACACGCAAAATATTAAGAAGTAAGGTAAATATAGCATGAAAACCAATGCCAATTTAGCACAGCTTAAATCGATTGATATAGTAATATCACAGTACAACTATCTATCATATTGGAATAAACAGTTAAGTACAAATGATGAAGGATTATCTAATCACACGACAATCCGTGGGCCCACAGCCAGTTTTGTGATACCACACCAATCACTTGAAGTCTAGGTTTCAGGATGGATTGGCATAATTTATATACCCCCTACGTTATTTTAGTTCATGTGTTGCTGGGCCTTTCCAAACCTAGCCTATACTAGCCATATGTAGCTGGGCTATACATACACAGTATTATGCCTATAAATGGTTACATTACTCTAATACAACAATACTGGCACTTTGACATTATCATAATATTAAATATGAGGGGCTGGTAGCAAGCTGATCGAACATTTTGAGAGAAAAGCATGGAATTGGAACCACATACAATGATTTTATTGATAAGGCAAAGGAGTCCTTTAGCAGTTTAGATAACTATCACATTAAAGTGAAAGTGGAAACATTTTTTTAGATAGACTACTTTCAAACCAATCAAATTAGACAGGTTGCCAACTGTTAATACCATGAAAACAGGGCACCTGAACACCATCTCATTTCATTTTATAGCTGTTCCCTGCAAGCCTTTGCCCAGTACATACTGCAGTATATTAGATGTGACTATATTCATTTACAGCCTATCAAGAGCTTTCATTTGGTATATATCATTTGCACATTTCAACTAGGTGGTCCTCTACAGGTCTTCTGCAGGTAGATTTATTCTGATCAATAAAAAAATCTAATTAAGCTGAGATGATTGATATATTAAACATATTGTAACGATTTATTCATGAATCCTATATAATTCCTCTGGAATTCCATATAACCATTAAAACTATAGCTATTTCTTTTAGGCATCTGGGGCTTAAATTAAATTTATTAAGCAAGTATTCTGAAATATGATAGACAAATGCAAAAATATTGATTTTAAAAAATCTCATTTTTTTTGATACTACACCACTTGAAAAAGCCAAATCAAGGCCTATAAATGTGCGACTTGAGTACCACCTTGTACTGATGGGTCACAGATGACGTTTTCCTGTCCCTCATTAAAAGTGTGCCTTATTCATCAATCGTAAATTCTAAATTATATTCAGAAAATATGAGCATAACTAGCATGCAGTGCGCTCGGTTTACTTCCCTCTTTACATGTGATTAGTGAGATGCTTAGAGTGTTGCTGCGGCATGCTGTTAACCGATGATATGTATTACAGATAATCGTTTTGATATCAACTGGTTCCATTAATACACAATATGTATCAGATGTGGTAAATGATACTACAGCTGACACTCAGGGGACATTGAACGACCTGCTTCTTCTCCTCTTAACACTGCCCCTATCACCACTCAAGCTGCTCACCTCAATCTGCCTCTCTGTCAGCATGTGTGATACAATATGACACTGAATTGCACTCTTTCTAGACAATGAGGAATGTGCCAAAGGGAGGGGTTCTTTATCTGTACAAAGAAAGGGCATTTTATAGATTCCAAGAGTATAAATTCCAAACGAAAAGAATGTATATAAATCTCTGCTATATTTTACTGTGCCCTGCCAACAGCTAGTTTAAGGAACAATAAATATGAGGTGCTAAAGGCAGAGTCTTGAAGTCAAATAACTGTATGTGCATTCATTGGGACAGTTGGAAAAAGGAGAGTACTAAAATCCATGGCATGTGTTCATTGATTTTATGTTATAGTGCTATGTCTTTCCGCTACGTTTGTATACCCACTTACATGATTGCTTTGGGTATTCTAGAAATATACCGAAGCAAAATGGTCAATTTACCTTTGTATTTTGCTCTATGAATCTTGCTCTATCTGTCTAAAAATTACTTCCCTAGTCTATCTATTAAATTCATAGGGAAGGTGAGAGGATACATGACCCAGTGTGGCCGACAATTGACTCCCAGCGTGGGCTACACTGGCCTAACTGATAAATAATTGCTTGTGCTCAATAAGGTGCCTTTGCCACACTGTGCTAAACAATCTGGATAGAGCTCATCATCAAAGTGGGGTAACAAATTAGGCCTCAATGTCAGTACCACATTTGTTTCTCAAACCAACCTGTGCCATTTCTGGTTGCCCATTTCAAAACTGACCTGTGCCAAATCCGGTAACTTGATGTTTTCCACACAATTGGCTGAGGACTTTAGCCTTTAGGATGTCATCAGTCCTCAGTTTTTTACAGCTGGGGACAGCCCTGACAACCCAGCACCTACCCCAGCTAAACCCATGCACAGAATCCTGCCCATCTTGGCCCCAAGTGCATGGCTGGCTACATGGGTAACTAAAAGCTTTCAAGATATTCACACCTATAATCACATAGAAACTCACATGTTGGTAGTCAGTATCCGATAGACATCCTTTTCTATGCAACTGATATTGAATTACAGTCTATACCTTAAGGAGGAAAGTTTTTTTAGTGCAGAAACCGGATGGCATCATGCTTAGCCTTCCAGGCAGGCTTTATATTCAATTCAATAGGCTGTCCCCAGATAAAGGCACCATAACTTACACATTTCTGTAACCCTTCAAAGTGTTATCTTAAAAGTCAGTTGTTCTGGTAGAATGAGCAAATAAAAACAGTAGAGGGTGTATGTATGTGTTGAGGGAGAACAACCTCTGGAAATAGGGACCTTAATGCACCGTGCACTAAGGGCCTTTTTCGCCAATCCTGTCATGAGAGTTTAATGATGATGTAGAATAATTTCAGAAGAATGTGGTTAGGGAAATCACCTAGATTTTAGCTAGGACTATTGTTCCAGCATTTCCCCCACATGTCATACTTACTTTGTAATGCATTTAGGCAGACAAAATACCTGATAACAGTAATTTTCATGGATGTACATTTTGCAACACAATAATAGATGTGGGAGGATGCACCATTTTCCTTCACCAAAATTAATGTGGATGGGTTCATTGGGGATCGATTCTGCAAAACAAATATGCAAGAAAAATATGTTGTCACATTTGGTAGTCTTTCCCATCGTCCATGTTTACAGAATATAGAAAAGGATAATAGAAAGCATTGATAGTCATCGACAACATAATGAATGTAAAAGGGTCTTTATGATGACCTGTCAGAATTTGATGCATGAGCATGGGGCAAGCTGGGAGGTCCATTGCTAGTGGGCATTGTAATGCATGCAGACAATGATGAATAGAGGGAGGGGCACGATGTGGATAGGTGGTGAGAAAAGGATATAGTGAGTGACTGGTGAAAGCGAAGGGAAGGTATCAAATGATTGGTGGGTTAGAAGAACAGGCCTGTGTGTAAAAGAAGTTAGGGGATTTATATATGATACAAGGACGGAGAATGTCGTGACACAGCATTATACACTGATATAGAAATATTTCTGTATCTCAACTGAAATACATGCAGTTAATGTGTTTTTTTTTCCAGCAGTAAACCCAGTATACATTAACAGATGACTAGCCATCCTTTTCTATCATCATTCTAATCATGAAAGCAGTTTGTAAGTGTGTGGCAGCATCTACTGATAGTCATTCTATATGATCAGGAGCTAGATCAATATGAAATCAACCATGGACAAAATACCTATGAGCATTAAGCTTTGTCAAGTACCTATCATTCTTTATTTTAACCATAAATGTTGCAATCTGCCCTCTATCAAAAGAGAACTAAATCAATAGATTTAATGTGTTCAGTTAATCTGAAAACAAATAAGGTAAGAGGTTGACGCCATTCAAGAACTTTATCTAAAATTTAGCAGGCAAGGAAAAGTCTTCATAGCTATCAATAAATAGTGACAGACCGAAGTATAGAAACTCTCCAACATGTTGTGGGATATAATTTACAGTATAAAGTAGCCCAGCACTTCTTAGCTGAAACTTTGACAGAAACGGTTTAATTTGTTCTGCTCAGGGAGAAGAAATCTACCCTTTTATGACACATTTTACTTCCTTTTGTAATTATTATCTTGTTTCAGTCCTGTGATAGCCCAACGTTGGCCCTACATTAGCCCGATGCACCAGGCCAACATCGGCCAATTTTTGTGTGCTACCTGGGAAAGTTTAGAAAATTACTTTCAGATGGCATGCTTACATGGCAGGTTGATGTTGGTCGGTCAGGATAAGTATAGGCATATCTCCCCTGAAAAGAATTTTATTTTGGCCCAAAAGTGATGTTGTATTTTGCGTTTGCATGTTTCATGTTGGTCTTTTCGTGTTTGGTGTTTCAGACCAAACATGCAAAGTTGAAACAATGAAACACTGAAACGCTAAACACAAAGTTACGGAAAAAACAAACATGAAACATGCAAACACACAAACATGCAAACACACAAACATGAAACACAACGTCACTCTTGGGCCACCGTACTATTTACCTATGCCAAATGATTCTCGCTTAACACAAAAAGTGCATGCGATATTGTGTCAGTAAAATCAGTAAAAAAGTCTATGGTAGGAGTACTAGAAAGATTACATGTAATACCTGGAGGTAATTTCAAAATGGTCTATTATACCCCCTCCCCCTGCTCTTAGGCTCAGTAATATTACTGTGTGGCCACAGCTATCCAAGTGGCCTGCACTATCCAGTTTGGCTCTATGAGTGGGAGCACAACATAATATTATACTAATGAAGGTTTACTGGGCCCAACACACCTGGTACACAGTGATAGGGTAAATATATAGCGTCTGTTGTCATTTTGAGGCACCTAACATCACTACCCATAGTGAACAAGTAATTAATGGATATGTCATGACGCGTGACTGTTATCCAACAATAACATGTTGCATGTTATTGTTGGATAACAGTCACAAGTCATTACATATCCATTAACTACTTATTTTATTACACAATAATCAATAGATAATCAAAAAAAATCAATAAATTCAAGTCGAAAACAAAAATTGTTCCCCCTCCCCAGAACCCGAAGCCTGCCATAGTGTGTGTACACGATCGGTACACACACCTCGGTGCCCGGCAGCCATTGGTTTGGTCTGAACGCATCCCTCAGTACCGTATATCCTTGTGTAAAGGCCTGGTCAATTTGCCACTTAGTAAGGAGGTTTAGGTAGTACACAGTACTAATACAAGCCTGGGTGTATAAACGAGGAAATATTGACTGTATCTATGGGTCAGTCAAAAAAAAAAATATACACTCGGACCGGGACTCATCCCGCCTACCTCTAGCGGCTGAGCGCAATGCTCTAACCACTAGACCACCGGGACTCACATCTCGGCGCCCGGCAGCCGTCGGTTTAATACTGTGTGCAACTAGCCTGGTTATGGGTCAAGGTGCTGGACGCGTTCACACTACACTACTGCTGGGTGGCTTTATATCATAGAGACATGGTTCTAACCAAGCTTCTCTCATCAGTCCCTGTGGCGCAATGCAAAGGGAGTTGGACTTGGGATCTGAGACTGCAGGTTCCATCCCTACCCTGACAATGAAAAATGTTGTAGTTTTTAACATGTAACATATGACATGTAAGGACATGTAAGGTGTGCAGGTTATCCATGGATAACTGCACTTGGTGCCTGTTACCCTTGGATAACTGCACACCTTACAAAAGCCATGATGCATGCATCATGCCATGCAATATCGACAGGTATGTGCATAGGGGTATCCAGGAAAAGCACTCAAAATCACAGAAATCGTGTAATAAAACGCACTATCATTAATATCATTAATAGGCCCCAAAAAATTAAAGTCAGCTAAGGTGAATTTGTGGGATGATCAGTGAGCTCATTCTGTGCCTCGACACTTGTTGTTTGATTGAGTGATAGTGCATTCTGTATATAGCAATGTTAGCATCTAAAAAATAGGGATGGGCTTAGGCTTAGAGTCTTTGTTCCAAAAACAAAAAAGATTTGATATAGCCTATGCCCATTTCCTGACTGTCTGTCATACGAGTTGGACAACTTTGGGTGTGGGAGCTATAAGCTATGCAATACAGTCCATCAAAGTTGAGCTGATCCCCTTCCAACCTATCCATGGCTATGACAGGTGCTAGTTCCTGGCTATGCTAGGAGTACTAGAAAGATTACATGTACTGAGTTTACTAAAAGTTATCTCAGTTGTCACTTAACTCTGCATATCAGGTCCACCTTAAGACACACAAAATGAACATTAAGCCAGATAGAAATAGACTTAGTACATGTATAATGGTATTGGACATAGATTTAGTTTTATATAGTATCTTTACTTAACAATTCTTGGTACTATCCTTACTTTCCTGTAGAGAGCAGGTTGCAGGATAAGCTAAATCTGATTCTTACTATGCTGGACTAATCTCGATAATGGTTCATGTTGGCACGTTGAAATCTATAGGATGGGCTTAGGCTTAGAGTCCTTGTTCCAAGAAAAAAAGATTAGATATAGCCTATGCCCATTTCCTGATTGACTGTCATACGAATTTGACAACTTTGGGGTGATACTAAATGTTCACTGAAATTGATATCTTACATTTCTCTCATTTCAAACCCAAAGCTCAACCTCATTTTTATATGAGAGCATGCTTCATTTTTCTTTATTTATAAAGAATCGTGGCTTTTGAAGCTGGGTCAATTACTGACAACTTTTGTTTTAGCTGGAACATTATAAGAAAATACCAGTTAAAACCTTGTAGAATGCATTGCGATGAGGAGTTTGGCTGTTGATACTTTCCCTGGTACCTTGCATGTGGGCTGTGGAATATATACTGGGAAGGGCCCCAGTATGACTTATAATAGCAGCCCATGCATGTTGCATGCGGAACCAGCTTCCTGTCCTCAGCAGCTACTAATCTGACAGAAGGCCATCAGTTATGCTGATAAAGGAGAGGCACAGCGATGACCAGTGTGCATATATGGTATAAATCTTCAGCATTTGGCCAATTTATAAATACTGGCCAGTCAGTTGTCAACATTAATTTATCTTTGAATTGATTGTTGTTTTTGTTGTTCTTGACAAGTTGGACAATGTCTCAGTCAGCATGACTTTTTCTATAGACAGGTACGAGTAAGGAAAAGCTAGCAATAACTGAATGTGATTTCAGGTATTTTTTTCTCACTCTCTCACTCTGATATCCTACATTAAAAAAAAGACAACAGTGCACTGTCGCTTTCTTAACTACAAGATTGACTGCTTTATCTGTTCTTTCATGTCAGATATGAGTGAATGTGTATGATGCTCTATGAAGGTGAATAGGGATATGACATTCAGGGCTGATCGACAGACACTTCAACTCATTGGATGGAAACGCATTGGGCATAGGACAAATACCTTGTAGGTACTGTTTATACATGAATAATCTATGATTCTACCTGTGGACTTACTCATCTGACTCATCGAAATTTATGAATCACTTTACACAGTAAAAATGTGTTTAGTTTTTAAATACTTGTAACACTTTGTGAGACACCTTTTTGGGCAAAACACTTTACACTTGTAGGGGACCAGGAATCCCCGCACCTGGTAAATTTACCCTCAGGGGCCAGTTACCTGGTAATCACTGTTCCCCTTGTGTGTATCATACTGAACTAGGTGTAGCTTGAAGGTGGAAATATCAGGCAAGGGATCGTGGTGTAATGGTTAGCATGCTGGAATGTGATTCCAGAGATCCGGGTTCGAGTCCCCATGATCCTAGATATTTTCACCGTCGTCTACACACTTTTGCTAAGTGTTAAGAATCAAACACATTTTGATTAAAATGCAGTTTGGTTTAAATTATCAGTATAGATTGTAATCTAAACTCTTTTGATTTTAAAAACACTTTTGCCCGAAATAGTGGGCATAAAGAATGTTCATAAAAGCCATAGAACTAAGTAATTTCTTCGATTTTGCGACTTCTCTCCCTTGGCAGGTGCTTGCAGTGGACAGGTTACATGAGGTAAATGGGTGAAATCAGGTAAGTGATTCAAACAGAACAACAAAATGTCTTTGCATCGTAGCAATAGATTTATTCATTTTCAAACTGATTTCGCTCAGGATTCAGTTGCTTACAAACAAAGTGGGTTCATTCCTCATCCGGGTAAATATTGTGATAGGAGAGGGGAGGCAGGGAAGGTGCGCTCGCAGGAACCGGGGAAGAGAGTGGGGACAGTTCCCGCTGGCGCAGGGAAGGGGCGCGAGAGGGAGCTTTTGACGTCAGGGGATGACGTCACGGACCCAGGAGGAGGTTATATAAGCAGAGGAGGAGGGGCCCGCTGCTAAGACCAGGAGGAGGAGCTAGGAGCAACTGGAAGGAGGCCATAGGCTTAAGGACTATTGGATACGGGGTATCCGGGGACAGGACTGAGCAATTAATAGAAGTCAGGGCAGTTGACAAGCGTCGGAACCGGGGGCGGACTGGCTTCTTGAGGTGTTCTTAATAGATATCCGAGTATAAACGACATTAAGTCAATATTAGCATATATATTAAATAAACTTAAATAAACAGCCTGGTGGTTTCTGATACTTGAATTACATGTGTTTGTCTTCTTGTTACAATAATATACATACCTAGTATGTAATATATAAGAGCTGCAGGTTAATTCGTATTGGAATAGCATAACCCTCCCCCCTTCCCCCCACATGATTGTAGTGCTGGAAAAACTTGTGGATTTAATAAGGATGTACCATAGTCCACTATCCATTTAGGCTGTGTTACCTCTCTCACAACACAGCAACCACTATTATTCCCTTTTGTGAAAAGGAGTGTTCCTCTGCTATTTATCGTATTGATGAGGATAAATACACAGTTCTGAAATCCCGATAGTGTCAAGGTAATTTATAAGTCTGAGGTATCAAAGTAGGTCTATACAGCGACGCCTATATCAGCCACTATGGAGTTATTTACCAAGAATGACATAAGAGGACTCCTGCAGGGACAGACATCCAATGCTGGGAATAAGGAAAAGAGGGTCACTCGGGACAGTGCATTGTATTGTGATTCAAAATCATCTTTGAATTAACACAACCATTATAAAGTGTGATTTACCATAATTTATACATGAATAAACACTGATATCACTCTGCCCTAAATCATGGCAACTCTGTCATTAAACTCTCTATAACTATCAAAGAAAGGGATATCAAGTAAGAGAGGAGAATGGTGAACTCTTCCGTATCCATCATAAGCCTTGCCACACAAACGGGAATAAATGGTTAATTGACAGGTATGGTGTGCTCAGTATGGTGTGCTCAGTATGGTGTGCTCAGTATGGTGTGCTCAGTGCTAGTGCAGTATGGTTACTTTCTGATTATCTAGCACATAAATCATGAATACAATAACCTACGTTATTGACCCTATGAGATATTTGATATATATATATATAATTCATATACATACATGTACTTAAATATGGTAGTAATTAGCTGTCTCAGAGCAAATGCCACTGTGGCAAATGACATTCCCCTGATATTATTGACAACATTGAATCTGCAAGTATATTTACTTGCATGAGGTCAGAAAGGTAAAGGTATTGATGGGATATCTATTCATCTGTTAAACCTCCCCTACCAACTACTTGTACACGATTTTGCTATACCAACCATTGCATTGCAGAGATGTGGCAACAGTGGGGGAGGGCATGCATTACAGCCACAGGTGGCTTGGATCTTTCTGCCTGTTTACACTACCTCACATTAAAGTTGAAACCAGACGAGGGTCACAGGACCTTCTCAGTAAACTACTCTGTCAAGGTAGCAGGCCATACGGTTGCAAGCCCTCTGACCTTTCTGCTAGTTTTCGCTGACTCCTCAAGAGTGTTAGTTGATTCAAGCCCCAGGGGAGAGCACTCAGTTGTCATTGTTCATGTTTTAAGGTATTTGTGTTTTCTGTTTTGTCTCTTTGCACCATTTCAATTACTGGAAGTAGACACAACTGTGCAGGTGGTTTGTTTCTTACCTGTTGTGCTTGTTTTGAAAAACATGTCGCACTTTGTCTGTAAATGCCCATAAATTAATGAAGAACAGTGCATGCATGCAGAATTTGTCAGTAATTGACTAGATAAATAATATTCATAAATACACGGGTTTTAATTAATTAAGCCCCAAGCTGGATATGGTGGTAGGATGCTAGAACACACAATGAGTATGCTGACAATTCAATAAGTTATAATATATCTCAATCTAAAACTCTTTGAAGAGCAATATCTATGAATGCACTAATGCACCTCCCCTTCTTCTCTAAAGTGGATTTGATATTATTTGCATTTGGCAATTTTGGTCGATTCTTTTTCTTCTGCTACACATAATACTGCATGTTACTTGTACTGTGGTCAATAAGTTTACACCATTGTTTGAATTGCAATGTATATACAAATATTAGCTATTATGTAAAGACGTTGAAATCAGCTTAGACAGGTGTCTGGGTCTGTGGTAAGATTGGTGTTTTATCCCTCTTATAGCTAAAGATAAAAATAAATCAGGGGGAGTTGACTTTTCTTTTTATGTTAACAAGCTTTTCACCCGATACCTGCATTCTGACGCATTATGAGGGTAATAATCATTTATTATGGCTAAAGGGAGAGGGGGGAATGACCTTAGAGGGGGGGGCAAGGCAGTCAAGGGGATGTACAACAGGGGAAATTACTCTTTATGGTAATGTCCAGGGGGAAGGCGTTTAATTGTAGAGGGAGTACTTATTGCTAGGGCATTGCAATTCTTTATTCGGACTTCCATTCAGTCTCACAGCTATCAGGATTAATTGAAATAAGCTGCGAGAGAGTGACCTGAATGACATTCGAGAAGTGGTGAACTAATATTTGAAAGGCGAAAATTATTTATCAAATAAATATAATTTACAGAATAAAACAAGAAAAGTGAAAAAGTATTAGTGTAAATCAGTATTAATGGACAATGCAATTTCAATTTTCCTTTTAAACTTCAAAGTCAATTGGACTTCCAATGGACTTCCAAGTGGAACTTTAATTACTTTTCTTTTTTCGTTCTTTGTTAGTAGATATAGATGTTAATGCTGCACGATAATAAGTCTTACATTCACTTCGTACTTGCAATCCGTGCAGGTAGATCATGAACAACATGGTGGGTTACATCAAAGATCCAAACATGTATGAGATTAAATCAGGTAAATCTGGTCAGTATTGGTCGGTGAAGAAGGCCTGAGGTGGAATTAATTGCCTATCAGTTTCCTATATGTCTTTAAGGCATCATTGCATGCCACAAGGGCTGCATGAGAGCTGACAACATGTGTAATGGACAATTGTTTGAGGCTACAGGTGTGGTGGCTCCTGGCCACCCATTCATCTATGTGGCACTTTAGACATCACCTGAGGTCTCGGTGCAGTTAATTAAGGTTCTCTAAGGACTACAGCATAGCAATGTCTAATGAAGTCTACAAAACTATTTTCATTGAATGAAACACACGCACGCACACCCACACACACACACACACACACACACACACACACACACACACACACACATATATTGTGATGAAACTTGGGAAAACCAAACATTATGGGGATTTAGTGCTATTAATTGCCACCAGGGGCACAACCAGTGCTAAACATGGTACAACCTCACACATTGTCATGGAACTTTCTCACATCTCCCCTAGTCGGATTTTGATGATCCATATATCAAAATGATCCTTGAGACCTTCTTATATCTATAAAAACAAGTATGGTTTAATTGGTTCATTTGATATATCTTGGTCAACTGCTTATTCAAACCAGTGAGATATACCTGAACTAAGAATATCACAATTTCTGTCAACCAAATATCCATGTTGGGCATGATAACATGCTTATCCGTGTTGTAAAATAGGACTTTGTCCATTATTCAGGGTCTGTGATTGTCCAAATATGTGGGAAGACCCATAAAGAGGTTACAGCAAATATACCTTCTTGTTCCTTTTGGCCATGCCACCTAGAGGCCATGAATGGCACTAAATCCCCGTAATGTTAGGTTTTCCCACGTTGTGTCATATATATATATATATATATATATATATATATATATATATATATATATATATCAAGCGTACGTAGAAGTATACATAGAACAAAAGCCATAAGTGTACATAGAACAAAAGCCATCACTTCTCAATTTTAGATCACTGTAATGCAACATGTATAAGGCTTATAAATACGCGAGGCTGGGTTGCTTATTAAGTAGGGGTATGGGTTTCTCTGAAATATCCCACACCCCCTACCCCCATAATGTGGTATAAAGGTATTTGAGGAATCAGGGCTACCATATAGGTTTTTAAACTGTGAAATTTCATTGATTAGAACAGAGGTTTAATAAGACATTGTCAGCATAATATTCATGGCCACATATTCAATGCATTGGTGCTGCTGAAGGTAGGCTGATTTTAGACTTATCACTGGCCACTGATTTTATATCATCAATGGTGTGTAATTCATTATTCATATTGTTATCAGCAGACATCTCTAGTGAACACCATAGCCATCTCATACAGACAACTATAATAGCCAATAATATTTAGGATTACAGAGGGCAGAGGAAATTCAAATCTGTCATTCCTCGCACAGCTTCTAATATCAATTTTAGATGAGTCATGATTTGTAGCCTAGACACAAGAGGTCTGATTCTGGAACGCTGCTTAGTTGTACAAGTTAACTTTGCTTCATTAATTCATAACTTTAAAAAAGGATTCTTTCAGTGAAATGATCAGGTTGACATGATCGTTGATAAGAATAATTCTATTATTGAAAAGAAAATCTTTCATGGAAATGGTTTAAAGTTTCCATGGTATAAATCAATACATTATATTTTGAATTGCCTCAAAACCATCAAGAGAATTTTTTCTCACAAACCTGATCGTTTTCAAATGAAGTTCATACCTTTTAATTCCTTAACTTATGAATCGCCATCCAGGGCTGATGTAAACTAGAGTTTACGGTGCCTTTGGCCTAGTGTCAACAATAGTTTAAAAAGATTAATTATGCTTACACCTTATGTTAAATTAGATGGAAACTTTTGAAGCAAATGTTTCAATTCCAAAAGAAACACTACACAGGTTCTAAATGCAGGGCTTTATTGTGACATCATTTTAGGGGTCGTGCCCTTCTGGCCTCTAACCCGAATTTGACTCGGGATGAAAAATTATGATGCTCATTGTTCACAGAGCATTTTCCTCCCTGGGGATCGATTTATATTCAAAAGATATTCAAGAGCTATGCTTCAATTGATATGATGTATTGTAATTACATAATGTGAGAAGGGAATGGTTGGTGGAAGATGTTTTCAATTCTGTCCCGTTGTGTTATGATTCATGTCTGGCATTCCCTGAAAACTTTGCATTTATATTCAAGTTGATATTGCTAACATGCTGCTAGAGGAATTTGATTAGCTTCATGGGATACTATGTATGAATTATAATATTATCCTCATGAAGAACTCATGTATAATACCATTTTTGGTCTAGTTTCCCCTTTTTTAAGCCTTACCGGTGTCCCCCTGGTGACCAGAATTGGTACTAATCCCCCTTGGACCGTCCTTTTAGCTTGCTGACTCACCTTTCAAGTTTGTTTGTATACATTACTTTGTATATCTTTAGGATACACGTGAGTGAGGTAGAAGGTGCCTTTGCACTGCAAAAAAGGTGTTTAAAGATACACACCAAATTTTCTCAACACGAATATTTAAACATCTAAACATTTGAAGTGTTTAGGTGTTTAGCTTTTAAGCACTTATTCTCAAACACCTAAACACTGAAGTGTTTAAGTGTTTAGCATTTAAACACTTGGTTAAACACTTCCTAGTTAAACGTGTTTAAAATTAAACGCATTTAACACTTAAGAAGTGTTGAGAAAAGTGGGACAAATAAGTGTTTAACCAAGTGTTTAACTTCTAAACACTGGTGTTTAATCCCTAAACACTGTTTTTACAGTGTGGATCACCACCACCCTATTGCTACAGCCTTTTGGCCGAAATTCCCAGCACTTCCCTTGCTGATGAGTCTGATGATGATCGCCCTTGGTAAGCTTTCAGAGATATCCTCAAACTCTGTCAAACTCTAATTTAAGTAGTAAACTGAAGACATAATATGGCGAAAAATGTCATACCGCCATAGGTCACAGACAAAACAAGATCATAAATGTTATTAGATGATAAAGAAATATACTTTTATGTATTGTGTCTGTATGCCTACTTATCTGCTGAATCTATGGTGGAAGCACAAACTTGCATGATCACACCTTATGTGTTTCTTGCTAAGCAGAAAAGAGAAAAGATGCGGATTGATTGATCATATGTGGCCATAGTTTGGGTGACATAATGTGATGATGTTACATAAAAATATCAAACTTAATTGTTGTTTATATAAATATCTTGGACTGCTTGGGGAGGGAACAAGTAAAGTTTATTATCAGATATTCACCGTTGGATAATGTTACCTATTTCCACTGTATTTCACTGATTTTGATCTTCACATGCATGATTGCTTCAGATAATGTTCTATTGAATGTAGGGATAAACTGAGTGTTTAATGGGTATCGGTCTATTCATCTCATAAAAACGTTTTCTGTTGATTACTGCTTTGTATGAAAGATGAAAACATCCATCATGGCAGAATAGGTCAGGAAGCTCATGATAAATAACAGGCAAAACCAATTCTCAGATTTATTCACAACTTTGATTGATTAAAAATTTCAATCAGCAGATATATCAGTGAAGAAAGATCTTCTCAAATGCCAAAAATGAGTACATAATGGAGTGTATAAGCGTCCTGGCGCTTATAGATTTCAACCTGGCTCTACCCCGGGCCCTTATAGTCAAGACCGGCGATAATTAAAAATATAGTTTATAGTGGATTTTTTTTTTAAATTTCAATGCTACTCCACCCTTAGTGCTTATTCAAGACCAGCACTCATTCAAAGACCCAGCCCTTATACAGGCCCCTACGGTATGGAAAAGTTTAAAAAAATAGGTGAGTAGACAATTAAGTGGACGTAGGGTTACAGCTCATTACCATCATCATTTTATAGGGTTGAAAACATTAATGATTATAATAACTAGACTTGATACATGGACATGTTCAACTCATCTTACAGCAGTAAAACATTGTAAATCACACTAGACATAAACTCTTATTTTTTCTCAGTCTTTTGTTGGCCAGCATCCGATATGTCCCATAGCTTCTTCCCTTTCCACAAAAGGCTCTTGGTATATAAGACGCATGGTGGATGTTGTACAATTACTTGTATTTTCTGGTTGTTTCATGATACCCCTCTACAAACTGTTCTAGCTTGTTGTACATTATCTTGGTTTCTAGACAAACCATACATTTTGTTGATTTCAGAAGTATCATGCCAACATTTGAGCCACTTACAACCTGTCCAGCCACTTACAACCTATTTGCACATGCCTAGATCAGTTGGGTGCTTTTAAGGCAATAGTTTTGTTCTGACTGTAGACTTCTAATAGCCACGTCACTTGCACTATCTATGACTATGGAGGCATAGTCTAGGTATGCAAGGACCGTTTGTTTGTTTAGCAAAATGACTAGCTATTTATCTGAGCTTCTTAAGTTGATATGCTTTGTTCGAAACAATATTTCCTATTCTCGTGCATCCTGTGTCAAAACTCAAAATATTAATCTTGATCAATATCAATGCGCAGATAGTCCAAATTGTAAACTACTTTAGGCACTTCCTGGCCTAGAGTGAGGCCATATGGAAAGAGATCGAGATGCACTCTATTAGAATACACCCACATGACCTTCATCATATCAGCATTGATACTGAGCACGTGATCACAGCAATATACTTGAACTAAGTCTCTGACCTGTCGGAGATTTGTACCACTGGCATATATTGCTAAATCATCTGCATACATTGAATATACATCAGATTTTCACTAGACAGTGTGTGACCCCATTGATGTACATGACAAAAAAGGGGCCAGTACTATGCTCTGTGTGACACCGTAGGTCAGAGGGCACAACTCAAGGCATATAACCAGGGTATATTTGAGAAAAGACGATTCATCTTAAGGTTACCGCAAATTGACAGCATCAGCAGTAAAAATCTTTGCCCTGTTGCATGCTCCCACAAGTACTTCTGTTCCCGAATATAATGTTTAACAAGGTCCAGTGTGCAAGGGGCTCTTGCCAAAAGATACATCAGAAAGCATGGGAAACTTTTTGTGAGTTTGTGAAAAGAAATTTACTTGTTTCATACAATTATCTAAACAATTATTTAGCAACACAAAAACGTTATTTCTCTATTGGTTCTGGTATCTTGTTTTGACAAGACCCTCCTGAGATAATGTGACTAACACATTTTGAGTAGCCAGCCCCACTTTGTCCAGACCAAATCTAACACCTGAGGGACGTGCTGGTTCACACAGAGCATTAAGTGGGCACGTTCGCTAATGTGTGAACGATTTTCTATTTTGCTGATGGATGTGATGCATCTTGTGCCTAGAACATGCTGTTAAAATAATGTGGGTGTTTCAAAGTGAAATTGCAACACGTTGAGGCCCACATTGAGCTTACAACTCCTTGTCCAGCTTCATACCTCAATACTTCATTATTCCCATTGTTGAAATAAATAGTCAGCAGATATCTATTGTATTCAGTGTCCTTTACTCTCTTTATCCTCTCATAGAAGCAACTGCTGGATGTCATTTGTTATAAGACCAGTTGAAAAATACACAAGAAACACATGCTATCATCTTTTGGTTGGACATGATTCACTGTAGCGATACAAGAGATTTAACTCCAAAGCATTGACTAGCTTCTCTATAAATCATCATTTTGAATGAATTATTTTAAATCCACTAGGATCCTTGTGGTTTGCATTGGAACTGCAGTAGTTTGATTCTAATCATTCTGCAGTCCAATCTCCTTCTAAAGAGACTCACCAGAATTAAAGAGCCATTGCTCAGATGTCTTTGAAATGTTCATGTAACTGGAGGATGAAGGCAAGAGTCAAGCAACACAAACTCCAAAGATTGCGGAAGGTGTTTCAGTGCCTCTGCATCACTCAGGCTCCTGATTGTGAGAGCACTTGTAATATGGAATTACAGGTAGATTGCTTAATGATAGAAAGCCACTGCGAACAGTTGAGCTTGGAATCTCAATTCATCTACAGTGTGCACATAGACAGCAACTTTCATCTGATAATCCTGGTTCTTGGTATTGTGCAGTTAACTTAGCAAGCTTTATTGGATTATGGATGAATATTGTATTCTATACACCACTAATAGAAAATGGACATTAACTTCATTTTCACGGGAAGGGAAACAACAGGGTAAAATGAGGAGAATATAGGAGAAAGGAAGAATGTTAAGATTGAGCGAGGAGGGGAATAGACACATTGAAGGGGGGAGACAGGTAAGTTCTGTGACAGGTGTATAGGATTTGATATTATATAATTTACGTAAAGAACTATTACTTTTCATTTATTTCAATCAAGCCAGGTCAATGTTGCAGAACTAGTTATTGTCTATCTGAGGGGCGTACTTACACCATTGTCATTATACATGTAATAAACAGCTCCAGTGCATTGAATACCCAGTGTAAAATGGGGCCCAGTATATTATAGGTCTTCAGCAGGATTTGTATTGCCTAATGATATTGGAACAGGTCCTGAACATATTCATCCCAAATGGACTTCTTCCATTTACAGACATTGTTTTCTGCATATGCTACTCAAGATGGGCTCTACTCATCACCTTAATAATGCTAAGTGTTATCCAGAAAGTTTCACAAGCTAAACATAAATAGATATAAATAGGACTTCTTAACATATGCTGACATTGTTTTCTGGAGATCCATGCACCTAGGCACAGGTGGGTTCTACTTATCACATCTTTACGACATCAATACTGTTAAGAAAAGATTGCTTATGGTACCTTCATTGTATTTTGAGCTACTCTTTTACAGGTGTGTTGCACTGTTAGGAAATAGCTGTTTAATCTACCAGGGATCCTCATAAAACTGAGCAGTGAACCACTGTAGTTGTTTTGCAATGAAACAGTGTAGTACTGTGGAACAAGGAATGTCAGTGAAAATAAAGAAGGATCCTTGCCAACATTGGGTCAAAGATTTTGACATTATTTCACTGACTTTTCTGTTTACAGTGTAGATATTAGAGAGGTCACATTTTGAGGAGGTTTCTATACAGTTTGACTTGTCTGTGTGACAGGTTATTTGTGCATGAGTTGCATGTAGGAAGCATCCTCACTCTACCAACATATTCAACCATATTACCATGTTGTGGACGAGACCAGATAATTTGGACACCACATTTGACCGTGAAAGTGCTTACCTGTATCTGATACTCAATCAATATCTTTGGTGATTTCATCCTCTTACAGACATTATTTTAAGGGAAGTCCTTATTTTATGTGAGTGGTGCTGGTTGGTGGATCAGTAACACCGGACGTTCTATGATCTTCTCGCCCCTCAGATTCTTCCTCTGGTTTCGTTGATAGCAGGAAGTTGATGATAGAGGCCCTATACACACTGCTTGTACTTGCACGATACCCTATCTGACTATTTTAGGGCTTCTGTATTAGGGATGCACTCTGTGTAAGAGTAAATTGGGGAAGTCAATGGTTCCTTTATCTTGCAAGTAAAGGAAGGAGGGCCATCAGTATATGCCTAACTTTTGTTGATCACATGCACCTTTTTATGAATGTGATACTTATAATATCCTGATCTTTACACAGAATTAGAGAGCATCAGACTTCCTCATGATACCATCGTTAACATGCCTTCTTGAAGAACTGTATACATACATATCTATAAATTAGAGATTATGGTTATAACAAAAGGACTCAAATGTGCTGAATTACTCAAAATTTAATGTTTTAGAAAGATTCTTGGCATGCGAGAAAGTATTTGGATGGATTTTCTCTGTGACAAATTAAGTTGTAATTGAGCAAATCGTACTTTACAAACCTGCACGGCATAATATATGTACTGAGCAACTGCCCAGCAAATTGTCGTCATCCCTTGTCAAAGTTGGTGATGGGTGGTGAATCACTTTTAGCGTGATAATGCAGTGCGTGCCCTTTTGCCAGCCCCTGTTAGGCAAACCTGCACGGCATAATATATGTACTGAGCAACTGCCCAGCAAATTGTCGTCATCCCTTGTCAAAGTTGGTGATGGGTGGTGAATCACTTTTAGCGTGATAATGCAGTGCGTGCCCTTTTGCCAGCCCCTGTTAGGGTTCACTCATCAATGGCGAATCATCACCAATTTTACATAAGTTGTTAATTGAACCTGCTTGATCTTTCACCATCCCCTGTCATTTTTAACTCATTCTGACGATTCATCACCAGGATGTCAGTATTAACAGACTAGGATAACTCTATAGTTTGATGCTGTCTTTGCTTTGTGGATGGGGCATTGATATTATACATGACTCTAGGCTATTATCAGTTTTTTATATGATAGTGAATAGCATGTAAGTAGAGAACATAATGAATGCTATGGATTAGAACTTTATGGGTTCATATTTAAGACATAAATGATAGTTTCTTTTGTCTATGGCATTTAACATTGAATTGACATTGTGCCCAATGCACATTGTATTTAGGCATTAATAGGCCTTGGTTTGACAATAATAAGAAAGTTTTATGTGCTCTGACCTTTATGGTGCATTACATCTATGTGAACGAGGTAAGAACAGTTAGTGATAGAGCATTACATTATTGCATTGGGTTATAATAGGGGCACATACCATGTCTGACCCAAATCATAGCATCTCTCACTCAGCATGGTGCATTCTCACAATGTAGCCAGCAATCTCACTCACCATGACCAGCTATCACCAATAGTGACCACCAGCCTAGTTCCCTGCGTTCTGATTGGTCCATTTCAAATTTTGCTCGAATTTTCTGAGAATAAAGAGGCTTACCCAGGATTTACAACAGGACAGGCAGAGACTGGCAAGAATAGATGTGAGGTGAGTTGGCTCCTAGCATTCCCAGTGTAAGTTGTACAATTTACATTTCACTGAGACACATACATCAATTGATATTGTCTGTTAGGCCTTTGTACACCTTATTTAATTAACAGGCAGCAGTCATATTCACCGGCTGGTGGTTCACATCAATTGGTTAATCTAATGGTGGTTTCTTGAGACCTCCTCCATCATTAAATGTATGTGCATGGCGATGCATGGCCTTAATGGTTGACCAGGACAGGGAAATAGAGATCTCCATGAAATTTGCCATGCACCCTCTTGGAGTAAACTTTTGTTTTTGATATAATAAAAAGTTATACATATAATTCATACACTTGTGATACAGTGTTGTATTCATGAGTAAATGTCTTTATTTCCTTATCTTTAAACAGGTACTTCCACAAGTAATTCAGGCGAGCATCTATTGATAACAGAAGCACAAATAAACAGCTAAATAAATGATTTTTTTAATTGATGAATAAAAGAAAGATTTCCCACCCCCCCAAAAAAAAAAGAAGAAATCATTTAGTTTGCCATCCAGTGTGAACCTGGGTGATCAGGACTATTGTCATCTGTGGTGACCCTGCGTGATCATGATCAACATCGTCTGTGGTGATCATGAACATCGTCATCTGTTGTGACCCTGCGTGATCATGACCGTTGTCATCTGTAGTGACCCTGCTTGATTACGACCGTCATCATCTATGGTGACCCTGTGTGATCACGACCATTGTCATCCCTTGTGTTATAGCAACACATGACCAGATTTTCATAAGACCATGGTCGTGAGGGCATCACACAAGATGGCAAGAGGTCACCACAATTTGTTGGGTGAGGGTGAAAATGTCATCACTTAAATGACTTTAGATTGTAAAAATGATTGTACTGGGGACGGGAGTTCATGTTGCAGACCTAAAATCCTCTTGGAGGAAATGCATCATAATCATAGCATCATCAATCAACCAAAGACACAATCGGATTTGTGTATGCATTTTACTACTAAAACCGTTGATCTGCTCCCAAGTGTGTAATGGAGTAGTTGCAGTAAAACTACCTCCATCCAAAGTATGTGACGGAACATTAAAGTTTTGATCTTATCAAATGAGAATTTTATTTTTTTATTTTTCCAACAATGGTTGTATTATGCATTTTGCCAAAATTCCTGGTATCATTAAACTAGCCTTTCTAGCACACGGGTAGAAAAATTTGCTATTTCTAGGACAATGAATCTAATCCAATAGTTAATCAATCTGTGTCACTTTTAAAACTGCCTCAGCTTCATTGCAAACTTCAATTTCCCATCTTTATTCAGGGAGAACTACAAATGGCAAATAACTTGAATCAAATAATGGCCAGAAGGTTTGGGTAGCATAGGATGGCAAAATACAAGTCTGCTTTATCAACTTGTGAACATTGTTTGCGGTCTTTGTAATTGTGTTTAAGAACAGTGAAAGTAAAAATATAGAATTGATACATTATTCAACATTAAATTTTCAAACTTCAATTGGAATCCTGCTTTGGCTATCTGATTTTCTGTGGCAATTTTAAATTGGAAGACAACATCCAATTTAAATTGATTTTAAGTTGAGGAGAAATGTACACAGCTCAAGGAGGGATCCATAGTTCTAGGGAATAGCCATAAGCTTGCACAGAAAACATGCCACCGCCTAAAACTCGTCAATGCAGACGAGTTTAGGGTAGTCAAGGTCAAATGACCACCTAAACTCGTCAAACTGACAATAAAAGGTCGTCATACTGACGACTAAGGTGGTCAGGATGACGACCTAAAGTCGTCACTTTGACGACCTACAGCTGTAGTTTTAGGTATCGTCAACCTGAGGACTTAAAGTCGTCTGCACTGACTAGTTTCGTGTTTCTCAGTTTTTCAGTGTGGGGACAAAAATGGATAACGCCTTGGGGGGAAACATGACCAAAGATCAGTTAAGCGCATGTTTTAACAATGAAATAATGGCTTACTTAAAGACCTATTTTCACACCACCACTTTATAAGTAAACAGAATTTATTCAAGCCATAAATAGGCCTTGATATGTGTCAATGTGAATAATTATGTATTGCCAGTTTGTTTGCCATGGCACCTTGAATTCCATTCCAAATATTACCAATAGTATATGACTTAATAGAATGGTTTACATGGATTAGTTTGCCGAAAACAGAGTATGTATGCCGTCAATTATGTAGTATGAGGCTTTTGTTTCCGCCAGTACCATGTTTTTACCTTTAATATGATGAGCCTTGGGTGTTAGGTTATATTTTATAATGCTAAGACTCACCATGCTATGACTGAACACATACCAGGGCTACAAATAACAACATGCTTGGTCAAACCGCTTTGGTGCAACCTAAAGGAGGGGGGGGGCAGTTGAACATGGCACTTTGAAAAGGAATAGCCTCAAGGGGCTTTTTCAATACCTAATCTAAGCATCTTACCAATGGAAGACAAGAAATAGCCCCTAACTTTAGTTCAACAACACCCTAGAGTCACTGATATTCCTTGTTCCCAAATCCTTTCAGTGCCTTAACTCTGTTACTCAAAGCAGCATCCAAGCTTAAGAAGGCAAGGATAAATGGTGTCAGTTTTTAGTTAATTATGTTCTTCTGCCACACATAATACTTTTACTTTGCCTGCAGTTAATTAGTCCATTGTTTGAATGGCAATGCATATATTAATCATATATTATATAAACACATTGAAATCACCTTAGACAGGTGTCTGAGTCTGGGTATTATTGGTGTCCCGACTCGTGGTCAAGTTGTAAAGCATGCCTCATATAGCTATAGTTGGCAACATCTGGGGGATTCAATTCTTCTTTCATCCAATAACTGCATTTGTGGCACATAAATGAGGGTAATAATCATTAATTATGATTGATTAAAATCACATTTTGATCTAATTCCATACATTCTCTCTACCAAATAGGAGTAGTATATAGGGGTAAAGTCAGCACATAGAAATAGCTACTGAAATCGATTTGACCTACTTGCGAAATGGAAGTGACCTAGTTTTGAGACCGGAGGTGACCATATATAGGCATGTGAGATAATTTATGCTAATTTATGCAAAACATTAGTTGTTATGGAAATCCGTACTAGCAATAAACTCTTGTGGTGCTGTAGTTGGGGCGCTTACAGGGGTGGTGGGTAGGTAGGTAGGTAGGTAGGTAAATAAATTAGGTATGGGTAGGTGTGGGGTAAGTAGGGTGTGAATGTGCGCCCCCCTCCCCCTTATTACCTAAGGGTTCCCCCCGCCCCATAGCCTACCCTACCCTACCCCACCCTACTATACTTTCTACCTAACCTATTCTATTCTATTCTATCCAGCATGTTTTTTTTGTCCCCCTAAACTATAACATTCTCCCACCATAACGTTACAAAAATGAATGACCCCTATCAACATGTTCCAATTAACCTTTTACATGCTGCACCCTACCATAGCACGCATATGAGCAATAGCCATGGATCGTCGTAAACTAGGTTGTCTTTGCCTCGCATTCATTAAATCCTTCAAATTAATAGATATAGTTGGGTGTTTCATGTATTCTTGTTGTCAAGGCTTAGAGCTTCGAGGGGAACCAGGGTTTTACCTCTCTGTGATGCATAATTAGTGAGCTACAGGGGTTGAAATGGCCAAAAAGGCTTATTTTTTTTAAGAAAAAAAGAGGAACCAATTGCTTTCCCTTGCTATTTCCCTTATTTATTTCATCTGGGGTATCCCCCCTAGTGTAGAGAATTTTATTGTAATAGTTGTTTGTCCATGCATTATATTTTGTGGCGACTGGGTGCATAAAACCTTTTGTGTAATCAACGAGTGGTCACGTCTATGACCTTTTTCTGGTCCCCTTATATGAGGAAAAGCACTGTACATGGACTGATAGAATTTACCATGTAGAGACTCTACATATACCTATCTAGCCCACTAAACAATTTGAACCTGCTTGTAAAATTGTATGGCCCAGATGCTATGATTTTATTTTGGAGTAGTTTATGTGTGGTCACGTCTACAACCATACATGAAACCCTACCTGCTAGGTGCTTTGTACTTAACTATCCTTATTATGTATCAAATATACAGGGGTGTATATTCAAGAAATAATCCCTGTGAATTTGGTAACAATCCATTGCCTTTTGGCTGAGCTGTAATAAGAAATGTATATGTGTGGTCATGTCTCCGACCGTGGTCACGTCTACGACCTATTGATAAACCCTAGTATAGATCCATCCTGTAGGTTTCACCACCCCTATAATTTATTGCCATCAGTGGTGCTTAGAAATACTGTACCGACATATTTAGGCCCCGTTAATATGAACCTGTAAGAGGCCAACCATTGGTTTTGGAGTAGTTGGTGTGTGGTCACGTCTACGACCATACCTACAACCACACTACTAGATAGTTCATAATCAACTCTCCTTATTATGTTTTAGTTATAATATGATATGAAAAGAAAATACCCTGTAAGTGTGGTAATTCTCATTCAAGTTAGGCATGAGCTATGACATCATAAAAGGAATGTGTGGCCACGTCTACGACCCTGTGGTCACGTCTACAACCTATTGATTTACCCTTCAGACTCAGATTATATGCTCAACACCCTATATTTCAATGATTAGTGTTTAGGAGGATTTACAAGATGAAATGAATAAGGATTTGGCTTTTTGATTTTCTTTTGTAGCAAGGGAAAAAATAGTGCATTGTTTTTACCCAAAAAAATCACACTTTTTGGCTGTTCTGACCCCTGTAGCTCACTTTTTATGCATCCCAGATAGACAAAATCCTCAAAGCCCTAATCCTTGAAAACCAGATTACATAAGAAAAGTTACTACATCTCTCATTTAGAAGTATTCATTGAATCGATTATAAGCATTTTCCTTATATTTTACCACCTAACAGGGATCATGTGGTCAGGTCTACGACCTCTGTCTGTCAGTCCTAGCACCCAAACATCAATCTCAGACCCCCATTTCCATATACCAGGGTGAAGCTGGAGGGGCATTTTATCTGTTAATGATCAAATATATTGCCTATGTCGACTTTTCAAGGGGGGGTGCTAACTGAAAAGAAGCATGTTAGTTTCTGCTAGGCCTTTTCGCAAGCCGCATCACTCTCTCTCAAGCCAAAAATAGCATTAACTGGACAAAAATGTGCAAAAAACTTGGTTTCCCTTCATGCTTGGGGTGTTTTCTTAGATATTATTAAGTGTCATTAGGGTATGATAACTCTGGTGTATGTATATCCTTTGAATCTCTGCATAGGGATAAGGTCGTAGACATGACCACAAGGTACTTGACATGCCTCACTTTGTCAGACTAGTGTAGAAATAGTTTACATATTTAACCTTCCCTCATGTGGCTCTGTCTCACCAATGTGATGCAACTCCATCGGGGAGGTTTCTGACCAAGGTTTCTGACCGAGGTTTCTGACCGACCGTTACAGAATGTTATTTCAGCCTCTAGTTTAAATTTGGTCACAGGAAGGTACTTTTTTTCCTCTTCCTCCCTCTTCCTCATGGTCCAGGGGTACTTCTCCTGTCCTTCTTCAGGTGGGTCGGTGTTCTATTGGGAGCACAGGGCGTCCTTTGTTTTTGTCCCTGTCTCATTGTTTTTGTCTCTCCTCTCTAGACTTTTCTGACCGAACACCCAAGTCCTCCAAATTGAAAAATTCTTTTGACAAAGCTTAGAACATTACTTCTTACATGTGTTTGAAGAAGAAAAAAAAAGTTGAATATGTTTTGTCACCCCATTTTACCTACGGCTGAAAAATTCTTCTAAAGCTGAGTAAGATTTCTGACCGGCTTCTGACCGGCCGACTTAAAAGGTCCACAGAAAGAGGAATAAAAATATCTAACTTTAAACTAAAAAGCCAAAGGGGTCTTCTTCACTGCCAGAAGAGATTGTTTTCCTGATATCCTCTTCTATATGCTTCATATATGTGTTTTTCAGTTTAAAAAAAAGTCTGAGGCCAACTTTAAAAGAGAAATTAATGTCCCCTCTTTTTCTCTTTTCCGTGTCTGTGACATTTTCGCTAGATAAATCTGTTTTCTCTTTCCATCTCATAGAGGCATGTATCAGGTACATCCTAGTCATTCTAACAGAGAGAAAGCCCTTTCCTTCCTCTCTCTTACAGCCAAAAACCACCGAGCAGAAACCTCGTCGGTCAGAAACCCTTCGTTAGTGGCTTCGGTCAGAAACCTTGTCGGTCAGAAACCTTGCACTATGGCTTCGGTCAGAAACCTCTTCAAGCAAGCTGAAATCTTGGTCATGTAGTATACAAGAATAAGTTCAGTTAGTCATTAATAGTCAGGAAAACGCACACCCGATCTACAATTAACATGGTCGATAGGCACCACTTGTCGTCATTTGACCGTTTTGCCTTCTGTGCTTAATAAATCATTCAAAATGGAACCTATATGTGTTATTATAATTTATTCTGATAGCTCTTGGTTTGAGCTACATGGGGAACCCTGGTTTTACATGTATCTGAGGTATATTTTGGGAGTCAGGGGCTTAAAACTAGCCAAAAAGGCTCGTTTTTTAACGAGAAAATTAAAAGATCTACATATACAGGCGATCATTTATTTATTTTAAAGCAGGAGGGCAGATGTATATTATTAGGTATGTTTAGAATTATTCAAAGATTTTTTTTAGACCATTTGGCCATGTATAGACTGATTTATTTTGATGCTGCAAGCAAAAAAGTGTTTGGCAAGTTTTCGAGGCGATTCGTGTGACGCCCAAAGATGTTGGTATAACTCTAATATAATTATGCTACATGGACTAATGAAATATGTCAAATTAAAGCATAACTTCTACCTGTATATCCATAAAAAAAATTGGGAGCCTTGGTCAAACACAAAGCAGCATAGGTGGGTAGAAGCATGCTGGGGTAGTTTTGGGAGGAGATTCGTCTAACGCCTTCCCTGCACATAGTTTTACATGTATGCACATATGACTGATAGAATTTCTATATTTTACTATCTTGATTAACATCCCTAATGACCTATATATGAAAGGTTTAAGACATGTAAAGGGCATTTTCCTACTACTTCCTTGACCAGAGATAGACCTATTATAATGGAAGGGAGATTCATTTCACGCCCAGGAGATTCGTCTAACGCCCTGTTTTTGTAGGCATTATAACTACCAGATATTTCAGATTTAACTATCCTCTTTATGATGCACAAGTACCTATATATGAAAGGAATAATACCTGTGAATGGCGTTTTCCTACTATCACCTAGGCCAGAGATATACCTATCATAATGGAAGGATACTGCAAAAATCATACCATTTTCTCTAAGACTAGAAAATAAAGGAATTATGAGACAATGTACGTGTTCTATGGCTCATATCATAGGGTAACATGTCTATTTTAATTACCATTCATAATATTCAAAGTAGATTTATTTTTGCATAATATAGAAGGGTGCCATTCTGCACAAAGTTAGGGCGTTAGACGAATCTACCCTCCTCCTTATAGAGTTAATCTTTTGCTGCTGTGCTGTACCTTTAGTTTCCTTATTTAACCTACCCCAATGCATGATTTTTATTGCCCAACTTCTGTAATATTTACCCATAAAATCTTTTGTACATGCCATTATATTTATTTTTGGGGTTAATTCAGCTCAAATCACGACAAGTCGTGCCCATTGACCATTTGAGCTGTGTTCTTGTCTCACCCGTCTCACGTCACCTATTCCTCTTTTTCTTTCAAGGGAACACCTCTCCAAATTACTTCATAGGAGTTAAACAATAATCTTTTTATTTACTTTTTTATGTCTTTTATACCTTTCGTTACTTAGTAACACAACATGAAAAGAAAGCAAAGGTTTATGAGTAGAGGACCTCTCTTAGAGTTGTCTCGCAAGGAGAAGACGAGTCAGATCATCTTCAGTCAGACCCACTTATTAATCTTTTTCTATTAGCTTTGCCAGTTTCATACAAGTCAAATGGAGATCCAGTAGCCCTCCTGCTCAAGTGGGTATATCCAACAACAAAAAATTTCTACACATTCTCTTCATAACTGAATAAAAATGACAGTAACATTTTGTATCTTGAGAAGTCATTTTTGAAACCCTATTTGTCTGTTGACTGTATCCATGAAGTGGTTTCGTTCAGCAACCATTGGTCACAAGCAATGTGTCAATTTCTGTGTAACAAATATAAGATGGACCGCCTAATCCCACTTAAGAGTTCTGAACCCACAGTTGGACTGCAATATTGTCAAATTCAGCCGGTCAGAAACCTCCTTCATCCATGATCCAATCTTAGCAGAGTGTGTTGCACAGAGATCACCTTCTCCAGTGGTCTTTCCATTGTGCTCTGGCTTGATCAATGACATCAACAACAGGAGAAGTCTTGCCTTTGTTGCCCCCCCCCCATATGCAGCCAAAGCTATCCTACTTCCTGTGTATGTCTCACGATCAGAAACCTCGTCGGTCAGAAACCTCGCCACGACGGTAAATCTAAGATGAACATGTATCTAGTTCTATTCAGCCGGTCAGAAACCTCCTTCCCCCATGATCCAATGTTCACAGTGTTCTTTCTTAACCTTTTTGTGCCCAGAATTATTTGAAGATTTTACATTATTTCACAATTGTATCACATTGTTGATAAGAAAATGTGTTGTATTGATCTTCTCTTTTGATATGGGCGCTGCATTGTATTTTGTGAATAGTTATAACTCAATAATGACTTTCAGTCAAGGAAGTGCCATTTCTGGTCAGGTCTGGTAACCATAGTTACCAAAACATTCCATTTGTTGTCATTTGTTAGTATTTGGTCTGTATTGGGCTATGTTTTTGTCCATATCCCTGCAATCCTGAGCCTTACAGCACATTCAAAGCTGATTCTCCCTGCATGTGTACTGCACTAAGGAAACATAATGTGTTAGTACCAATTGTTGCATGGCTTGTTTTTATGGATATAAACAGTTCTGGTAAAATCTAATTAGAGTATGGAGAATTGGGTGCGTAAGATCCAAGATCATTTTGGTAACATGTATGTCAGATATTAGCTCCCTCTATAGAATCAAGAAGCTTCAATAGATAGGGGGTGAAACTCAGAGCTTTACCTATGTACACAGTGTAACAGCCCCCCCCTCTACCCCCCCCCTTCAAAGTAGGCTCCCTTTTATGTTCAGTATTGGGTCCTATGTAGGATAAGGGGGTTTATAGAGATGTCAGGAATCTTTATCAGAGTGATATCAAATGGAAACAAGGGGCCATCTATACCAAAATATCCTGCTGAATCCAAAATTTGTGATATTGATTCTCAAAATTTGACCAAAAGTACCTAAAAAATGAAGTTTGATGATGAGAATATTTTTAAAATGTACAAAAGTTATATTGAAAATGATTGTAACTTTTTATAGATGCAACATGCTAATCAAAATCAATACCTGAATCTACATATCCTAATGTGTGCCTATCTCAACCTGACAAGTACTCTACCTGTGTATGGCTCTGCCTCTCCAACATTCTGCCTATCCCTTAGTCTACCTATCACTCATACTACCTATCCCTTGAAACATCTAGAGTTTAATTAGGTTTTCTCTCAAATGGCTTAAAGGATTAAAGTTTACCGTTCACCTTTGTACCTAATTCTCTGTACATTCTTACCATTAGTCTACCTATCCTCAATCTGCCTATCATTCACTTTACCTATCCCTCATGGTGACTATCCCCCAACTCTTCACATCCCTCATGTTTGACTGGCACATCTGTGATATTACATAGCACCAATGTATCTTTTGAATATGCTCACCTTACAAGGTACCCTCTGTACCTATCTCTTAAACTGTTTATTACCTATCCTCCTTGCTACCCATCCTCTTCAATACCTATCCCTCAAGCTCACTTTATAGCTTTCCTACCTATCACAGCTTGATCAGCTGGGATAGCTCACAACCAACCTTCATTTTGATCTCTTAGTCAACCTATCCCCTAAGGAACAAATTTAATAGTCTACCTCAAGCATACATCTACTGATCACTCATGCTATATACCCTTGAGGATAGGCAAACATTGGGATATGTAGATTGAGGTATTGACTTTGATTAGCATGTTGCATCTATAAAAAGTTCCAATTATTTTCAATATAACTGTTTTACATTTTTAAAATATTCTCAACATCAAACCTCATTTTTAGGTACCTTTGGCCAAATTTTGAGAATCAAGACCACAAATTTTGGATTCAGCAGGATTTTATGGTATAGGTGGCCCCTTGTTTCCATTTGATATCACTCTGATAAAGATTCCTGACATCTCCATAAACCCCCCTATCTTACATAGGACTCAGTACTGAACACAAAAGGTAGCCTACTTTTAAGGGGGGGTAGAGGGGGGTGGCTTGCACTATAGGACTCTATGGAGTAACATATCCTAGGGAACCTATACTATTCTTGATAGAATCACATAACAAAACAGCTCATTTTCAAGTTTTGACTTCCTGTGCTGGATATAGTAGAGATAGAGCAAAAATTGATGGTTGTATCGTAATTGAGAGGTCAGGACCATTCTGAAGAGGGTCTATCTTTGCAGATAGGATCAGTAGAAGTTTGTGAATGACAATTTCTTTCAATATACATGTATTTAAGCCCAAAACCACACTTAAATGCACGCTTGGGCACCTAAGGGTTAAGACATGATTTTTTCCTGTGGTTGTTCAATTTGTGCTATGGCTTGATGCATGATATCAACGACAGCAATAGTCTTGCCTTCTTCCCCCCCCCAAGGCAGGAAAAGCAAGCCTCCTTCCTGGGTATGTTTCACGATCAGAAACCTCGTCGGTCAGAAACCTTGTAAATCTATGATGAACATGTATACATCTAGTTCTATATAGCCAGTCAGAAACCTCCTTCATCTGTGGTTCAATGTTCACAGTGTGCACTGTGAAGACATGACTTTCTCCTGTGGTCGTTCAATTTGAGGTATGGCTTGATCGATGACATCAACGACAGCAATAGTCTTGCCTTTCTTGTCCCCCCTATGCAGGCAAAAAAAGAACACTAGCTGTTCAGCGGAAAGAGGTTAATAAAGCAGTGAATTGTTATAAAAGAACACTTGCTTCTCTCAGAAAAGACATCTGTCAGGCAGACACAGGTTTTCTTTTACATACCATGGTCCACTGTGTCTTAAAATAAGAATACTTTGTCCTTCACTAGTATACATGTCCACGTTACAAGAGACAAAGTCGGGTTTCCTAGGGTCTAATGTCGTGGTTAAATCCCCAGTCAACATATTTCCTAAGGGATATTGTGTCTGTCACAGCCCAGTCATCACTGGATGTCTCACCGTCCAACAACTCGTTGATGAATTTTCCTTGTCACTGAGCTGCAGCTATTCTGTCGAAGTGGGCCCTCTCAGAATCACTTAAGTCTTTGTTAGGATTGTAGTCAGTATCTGAGTCCTGCGAAGAGTGACCCTCGAACTCAACATTATCATTATCACAATCGGTGTCACCAGCATTTGGAGCAGAGGCTCTTGCAGAAGAGGTGTTCCTCTTAATTCGCTTCCCTGACTGGTGTCGGCTCCTTTCAGTAGCACGGCGGAGGTTGAAGACATAGTCATCCAGATGACCATACTCCTCGTCGCTGCTGAAGACTTCCTCTGTAATGCCGGGAACATTGAAGCCAGCTGTGTCCTCCACAATCTCATCTTCTGGGTCAACTTCTGGTTGGACAGAAGGGGCCTGGACATGAACCAAGGGCAGCTCTCCTCCTTCCTCTTCTGGTTCCCCAGTCAATCGCACTGTGCGCCTTTTCTTCCTCACGGTAGTAACCTTAGGTTGTTTCACAGGCTTTGCATCCCAGGGATCACACATCGGCCTCAGGTCACCCTCTGCCATGCAACACTGCTGGTAACATGAAGTTCCTCTCAGGTACAGCTTGTCCGCATAGACAGTTGCCTGGTGGTAAAAAAGGATGTCCTTGACAGCGGGTGAATTCCAAGACTTTACGACTTTGCTGGCAGATTCAATCTCAACTGACTTTGTTCTAAGCAGAGAAAGCTTCACTGTCTCAAGTTGCACCTGCTCAACAAACTCGTCTGCATTTTGAATAGAACCTGACTTTTTCACAATCCTGTCAGCCATGCCCTTCACTGCTCCTCCAATCCCATCACATGGACCTTTTCCGTGTCCTGCCTCTAGCCAATTCCATGTGATCCGTACACCGAACATCCGAAATGCCCTGCGCAGCAGCTCACAGGAGTACCGGTTTCTGTACTGAGAGGTAGGGGAGTCGGTAACAAAGTGGATGTGCTTGAGGTTGGGTTCCACTTTCCTTATCTCTTGAAGAAGCTGGGAGATGAAAGTCAGTGTAGTCGGGAACGAGTGAGAAGTCACCTCACTAAAACCTACATAGTTCACATTTTTTAGATTTTCACTCTCGGGAACTCTGTGGTAAACAACCATAGGGTGCAGAGTGATTTGGTCCTTGGCAAAGAAGGGCGGAGGAAATCTCTCTCATGAAAGATGTCGCTTAGTTCTCCACATAGTCCATTTGACATATGTGACCCATCCTTACAAAATGGTACGGAAGTCGCACATCCAAAATGTTTAGTTATTGGCATATTCATTTACAGCTCATCAAGAGCTTTCATTTGGTATATAACACTTGCATATTTGAACCAGGTGATCCACTATGGATCTTCCGTCGGTAAATTCAGTTGGATGATTTAAAAATCGATTAAACTGAGGTAATTGACATATTAAACATATGATAATCATCAATAGAGATGTGGCTACGATGTGGCCCCTCCTTCGCCAAGGACCAAAAAAAAAGAAAAAAAAAATTAAACATATATGATAATTTATGAGTCCTATGTAATTCCTTTGTAATTCTATATATCCAAGAACACTATGGCTTATCTATCAGGCATTTGAAGCTTAAATTCCATTTAGTAAGCAAGGATCCTGAAAAATATCTACCCATAGGTTAGAAAAATGCTAAAATATCAATTTTAAAAAATCTGATATTTTTGACACTATACCACTTGGGAAGCCTATATCTAGGCTTCTAAATGTGCGACTTCAGTACCAGATGTTAGGATGGGTCACATATGACATGGTCTTCCGGGTTTCCTTAAGTGTGCAGATGTTCTCATACTGAGCCTCCATGCGGGCTTGGTGTTCCCGGAAAGGTTCCAGCTCAGTCAAGAAGTGGAGCTTAAACTGGTCGGAGGTCAGCTTCTTCTTCACCAGGACGGTGTGGTACACAGTCCTCTCTTTGCTCTTTGTAATTTCTTTCCTCTGTCTCCCAACGCTTGAAGCTGAGTATAAAGGAAGGGATCAACTGCAGACGAGCAGCCACTTCAGCGTCCGTCAACTCCAGGAGTTGTGAGGTGCGGTTCGGCAAAGCGTCCACAGCCTCCAGCAGCATCCCCATGTTTGCATGCGGCTTGCAGAAAAGAGATGGCCCTCTTGAGGAACACAGAAGTGCGCACTGTCCTTCTGTCTCGTGCCTTGCAGAAACTAGGGAATGAGACAGTGAGTGCTGTCTCCACGACAAACTTCTTGTGGAGATTCCTGAGAGAGTCGACAAGAGCTACTACTCCTGTTGTTTTGCGGTAGTACTTCTTGTCGGGAAGCACATAACTTTTATCCTCTCATCGCAGGAACTCATTCACTGCCTTCTGCTTAGACTGGGAGATGTCCTTTCTAGATGTAGCCTTTTTTCTTAGCTTTGTAGGGAACACAGAGTTCCGGCAAAGGCAAATGGCTCTGGCTATAGCGGATTTCTGTCAGCATCTTTTTCTAGAACCACCAGATAGAGCAGTGAACACTCTTTTTTTGTCTCACTATCTGAGTGTTTCAACTGTTCTTTTATTTCTACCAGGTGAATGAGCTTATTCAGTTTGGATTTTTGACTTGCAGCTTGTTCCAATTCCCTCAGTAGATTCAAGGTCTGGGTGTGGACAGAGGCTTCCAGGGTGTTTAGTTCTACCTAAGAACAGTCAGGATCAGGGGAATCAGGTGGTTGCCGGTTGTCACTGGGACAAAGTGACACCTGCACGGTGATATCTGACAGAGCCTGTCCTTCTTCATCATCCTGGGACTCACCAAAGGCGTGGGTACTGGGATCAACCCAATGGGAACACAGTTGGACTTTTGGGTACGGGGTAGCGGAAGGCTGCTGGTCGTCACTGGGACGAGGTGACACCTGCACGGGGCCAACCGACAGAGCCTGTCCTTCCTCGTAGTGTAGGGACTCATCAGAGGAGTGTGTTCTGGTATCGACCCAATGGGGAGACTGTTCAACTTCTGAGTGAGGGGTATCAGAACGCTGCTGGTCGTCACTGGGACAAGGTGTCGCCTGCACGGGGCCAACCAATGGAGCCTGTCCTTCCTTGTAGTGTAGGGACTCATCAGAGAAGTGTGTTCTGGTATCGACCCATTGGGGAGACTGTTCAACTTCTGAGTGAGGGGTATCAGAACCCTGCTGGTCATCACTGGGACAAGATGACGCCTGCATGGAGCCAACCGACGGAGCCTGTCCTTCCTCGTAGTGTAGGGACTCATCAGAGGAGTGTGTTCTGGTATCGACCCAATGGGGAGACTGTTCAACTTCTGAGTGAGGGGTATCAGAACGCTGCTGGTCGTCACTGGGACAAGGTGATGCCTGCATGGGGCCAACCAACAGAGCCTGTCCTTCATCATGAGAGTTCTGTGAAGTGATAGAGGGACAGAAGACTGGGTCTTGTGGCAATATCTCTCCCTGTCCTATATAAGAGGACCCTTCGGTGTCCGTAGGTAAAAACACAGGGTCTTTGGCGAGCAAACTGTACATGTCAGAATTACAAGAAGAATCTGATATCTCACTGGGACAGAAGACAGGGTCTTCAGGGAATAACCCTTCTTGCCAGCTCACCTCTTGTCATGCCTGGGTTTCTTCCTTGTCTGACGTGAAATCATAGTGAGAAACATCCACAGGAAGAGACCTGTTAGGTTGTGTGAACAACCGAGGCTCTGAAGCAGGTACGTATCCCTCGTTAGAGGTGTCCTGGTCGTGGTCAGTCTTCCTGTCTTCTAGTGTAAGAGGAGAGGCCAGTGGACTATCAGTGTCAACAGAGTACTCTACGCAGGGGGTACTAAAAGGTACTGCTTCTTCAACAGGAGTAGAAGTGAGAGGGCCCCTAAAGGTTACACCCTTTGGAGTACAGGGCAACTTCTCCAGTTGCACTGTGGATTTCTCCAGAGAGACAGAAGGGAGACAAGGACTGTCCTGTGTTTCAGGAGAGGACTGTAGAGTGTTCTGTTGAGAAGGACAGCTAACTGCCTGTTCACTGAAGGTGACAGAAGTGTTCCACTCATCTTCAGGAATGCCATGAAGAAGCATATATCTGCACAGTCTTTGGGGTCTGCTTCAGCAGTTTGAGCATCAGAGGCTTCTGCTACTACATTGCTTGGTTGTCCTTTATCCATAGGCTCAGATGGATGACCTGCTTGATCTTCTGGAGGGTCACCCTGTCGACATGCTGCAGGTTTCTTTGGTACACGCCACACCATCCGACCTATGGAAGTCACAACTTGGTCTTTGCTCCAACCTTTTGGCACCTCTACCACAGACACTACCGGTTTGGGAGGGATTTTTACATGACTTGCCTCGTTCAATTTTAGCCTTCCTCTTGCGTGGGACAGATGTCTTTCCTCCTCTCTTTATTTTAGGCTATAATTGGGTCCTTTGTCTCATAGAGATGAAGGTTTCCTGCGGGAGATTTCTGACTGGCAGAGTTGAATCTGCCCTAGTTTTGTTTTTAAACTATCGATAGGGACAGTAATAGATGGAGTTTACTATGAATTACAATAAATTCACTTGACCTGTATTTTTTAATCACAACAACAGAATTTAATGTCAGCCAGTCAGAAACCTCCTCAACAGGTCCAATTACAGCCTCATAGATGGTATTAATAGAAGATTTGTTTTCAGTTGCAACATGTGCAGGAACAACTGTTCTGTTAGTTCCTTATGGTTTCCAACTTTTAAATTTCATGGCCGGTCAGAAACCGGTCAGAAACCTCCCGGTCAGAATCCTTCACAGTCAAACTTGCACCGCAGAGGTGAGACATGGCCCACATCATTTGGCATTGAATTAGCTGTACTTGTGAAGTTCATTTTTCATTGACCCTGAAAGAAGTTTGAAGTATTAAGATATTTCTTATAGACAAGACAAGACACATTACCCCTTATGTGCCCAGAATAGCAAAAGTGCGCTCTCAACCATGTATGTATGTTCAACAGACCACCATGGGTTTAATATTTATCAGATTAAGATGATTTTAACACCAGAGGACTTGTAATATCAAGGGCTTTCCAATGATACCAAATTTGTTATGGTACAATAAGTATGAAGTTATTACTAGGCACTGTTGCAAAAAAATAAGGAATTAAATATAGCTTTAAATGCATGAAATGTGCGCGCTCTAGCCAAGGGAATACATATTAATTACAGAAAAAATCACTAAATCAAAAAATCACTAATTAATGATAAAAATTAAAAAGAAAAGTGACAGAAACTTTTTTTCATAATTTTGTCCAGGATTACAATTATGCTATTGATAATTTTCGATTTTCATCAAAATACCCTTATTTAGAATGGCAGATTGATGTTTTATATTTTAAAAATAACTGATTTCTAATCAAAATTGGCAAAAATGGTATTCTGGGCATTTGCATCCAATTTACCTCTATTCAGCCGTTTCACAATGAAAGTATTCTCTGTAATTTTATAAATCATTCTGATATATGCTTCATATCACATTTTCTGGAAGCCTTTAGAATAGGCCTTTCACCCCTATGCAAATGGGTAATTTATTTTCAATATAACATGGATGAAGACCATACTCTGCACACTATAGTCAAGAAACTAGCTTTCTCAAAATAGTTCGGGGCACGAAAGGGTTAAAGAAAAGGCCTACTGTCCTTTTATTCAAGCCTAATTGATGCGGAATGATATCACTGTCATGAATTAAATCACTCTTTGTTTGTTTTACAGGTAAATGTTATGACCGAATCTAGTGTCAAATTTAAATGTTACATTTATAAGCAACGAAAAAGTTTAGAAGACAGCCAAAGAAGAAATTATTTAACCTAACACTTACAAGTTCTTCTTATCCTTAGCACAACCATAGTGTATTGATGTGGGTAGTAAAAGTGGGGCTCCAAATTACCAGTACTTTCTGTCAGTGGACCTACAAAACGTATTGATGTGGGTAGTAAAAGTGGGCCTCCAAAATACCAGTACTTTCTGTTGGTGGACAACCAAAACGTATTGATGTGGGTAGTAAAAAGGGCCCCTCAAAATACCAGTAATCTGGAGGCTAGGGCACCCCAAAATGCCACATATTCTTGCTTATTTAATAGATTTTAGCATAGTATATCTGTAAAAGGGGATAGTTTAAGAACAAAACACTTTTATATCTAAGATGTAACCTACTTTCTCTTTATGTTATCAAAAAATGATCTCTATCAATCATGTGCATGTACTCATTAATTAGTCTTGAAATAGGGTAATTGGCTAATAATTTCAAAAATGAAGAATCATGTCATATTCATGGCCAGGTAATGTGGTGATGTCTTTGATCATGTTTGTCAATGAGGCCTTCATTAGATGGAGTAATACTTGAAGAATTGTGAGCAACCTCAAAATTACCCAATGTTTCATGTTTTTAGCTAATTAATTAATTAATTGTTAATTTATGCTGAATACGTTTTAGCAGGTTTTGAACTTTAGCTCCCCTTTCTCGAGAGGGAGTAAATCCAAAGGTCGATAGCACACAACACTCAAACGATGTACATACATGGATTACTTTTCAAATAAGAGTTTTCTGAAAACTCGCCGGAAACACATGCAAAACATGTCAGTGGATTCATTCTAGTAACTTTTTAACATTAGAAACAATTTAACTTTAACCTTTAATTCTGAAGAAACCTCAGCGCCATCAGGGATGTAGGCTGAATAACCGCACTCACAAGACTCGCGGAAAACCTATGATCACTGAGTAATAGATGATCCAACATCAATATCCTTAGATTAGAATGTTGAACATATGAAGACAGGGAATGGATCATGCTGCTGAGAGTCTGACAGGGATGATTCTTGTATGTAGCATCCTAAGGCTCAGAAGAACGGACAGGAGAAGCAAAGCCATACAGCTGAAGTTCTATACCTGTAAATAAGGTTGCCTTATGTTAGTAGGAAGCAAATCAATTTAATTCTTACATCGTAAAGAACAATTAACCAGAGACAGGCTTTTTCAAAGGCGTGAGTCATAGACCTATTGTCCCTGGACGTCCATCTTCCGCCTGTAAAGGGAATTTCAGTTCTGAGGTCTATGTAAGTTAAAAGTTAGTGTTCAACTTTTAATTACGTTTCTCTTTCATCATACACACCATTCTAGGTCTTGGGAGACTTTCATTCTTCTTCCTGATGGGGTGTATTAAGAAAAGACATTAAAGGACTTAACTTTTTTAATCATTTGACACAAGACGGTTTCAGGGGAAAGGAAAATTTGTTGGGGAGCTGTCGTTTTCTGACACAACTTTTAAATTGCACTAGTCAAACGAAGAAAAACAACTCCTTTCTGCTAACCTGACGCGGGATCGCTGTTGTTAGTGTCATCAGTTGCCAGGTCCAGTTCAGTGGCCTCTGAAACTACGGGCTTGTCCACCTCGACACGGAGGTCTGACGAGGAATCCTTCTTGTCGGTGGCCAGGTCGGGTTCAGTGGCCTCTGAAACTACTGGTTTGTCCACCTCGACACGGAGGTCTGACGAGGAATCCTTCTTGTCGGTGGCCAGGTCGGGTTCAGT
Organism: Acholoe squamosa; assembly: GCA_949317995.1. Lineage (NCBI taxonomy): Eukaryota > Metazoa > Annelida > Polychaeta > Phyllodocida > Polynoidae > Acholoe > Acholoe squamosa. Next base: position 61,856,990 of record OX439043.1, read on the forward strand.
GGCCTCTGAAACTACGGGCTTGTCCACCTCGACACGGAGGTCTCACGAGGAATCCTTCTTGTCGGTGGCCAGGTCAGGTTCAGTGGCCTCTGAAACTACTGGCTTGTCCACCTCGACACGGAGGTCTGATGAGGAATCCTTCTTGTCGGTGGCCAGGTAGGGTTCAGTGGCCTCTGAAACTACTGACTTGTCCACCTCAACACGGAGGTTTGACGAGGAATCCTTCTTGTTGGTGGCCAGGTTGGGTTAAGTGGCCTCTGAAACTACTGGCTTGTCCACCTCTACACAGAGGTCTGACGAGGAATCCTTCTTGTCAGTGGCCATGTCAGGTTCAGTGGCCTCTGAAACTACTGGCTTGTCGACCTCTATGCCTTCGCTGTCAGGCTTCCCTGAAGGAGAAGGAACATAACTCACGATTAATGATATGTTAGTAGAAGTCAGTCGGACATGGAGGTCAGAAACCTTGGTCAGAAACCTCGTCGGTTAGAAACCTTCTTTTCTGGATAAAAGACAGTCAGTTTAATTTAACATGCTCATCAGACTATATTTAAGTCTCAATTTTACTTGAAACATGTGCAGGATGGCAAGATGTCTGACAGTGTGTTAGTGAATTCACCTTTATCTTGCAACTTTAAGGCCTGTCAGAAACGTTCTTGTGAGAAAACATTCAAAATATGAATTGCACCACAGTGGTGAGGCATAGTGGTTCGCCATGACGACCAATGGCCATGAGGCACGAAACAGTGGGACATTTAGTGAGGGTCAAGTAGGAAAGCACACCTGAGGTAGGATTGTGATCTTCCACGCTGAAGGACTGCTCCGAGTAACTATGGTCCAAACCTATGACGTCTGCATCTCCTGAAAAGATAAAAGGGTGAAATGAACATTTACACAGGTAGGAGTACAGTGCTCCATGTCAACAAGGAAAAATAATCTGATACTAGAGAGACAGGTTTATTAAGGGTCACAAAACTCCTTTATGAGTAGAAGGCAGGACAACAAATTCGAGTGAGTGAGTAAGTAATAGATGTTTAACACCATTTCGAGAGATAAGGTCATATTCATGACGAGAACTAGATTACACAATTTCGGAGAGGAATGTGTCAGTGTCCGCGCATATGTGCACCACACACATCCAGAGGGGATAGGAAAGAGGAGAAATAGACCCTTTTAAGTGGGCTAGGGAGGCCCGAACAAATTTGACAGGAACCTAGTACTTACTTGACAGGGGGAGGAATCTGGAGATTCACTAAGGAATCTAACAACAGAGTATGTCAGCTTGTACACTGGGGACACGCTGTCTTCCTGTGTGAATGGTATGGGATTGAAGGATGGCCTCTCGTCATCGGAAGAGTCCGGCACTACCTCTGCAACTGGAAGACAGAAGAAAGTGGACATTCTATTATCCAGTCAACAGAAGAAGAGGTAAAAGGGCCAGCAATAAAATATATTTCTTTTAAGATCTTCTCCCACTTAAGAGTAGCATCCTTAAGTGAGGAACCTATGGGGAGGAGACAAAGAAAAAGCAGAAGAAAGGAGATATGTGAAGGTCATGCATATTCTTGCTTGTAATATGTGGTGAGGAAAAATTGACAACTAACCTGGACACGAATCCATGCTGTGTGAAGAAGCATTATCCGTCCTGTGGTTCTCGTCATCTGGCAGGATTTTACGCTCGGCTGTCACCTGGACGGGCTTGTTAGAGGTTTCTGACCAGGCATAAAAGAGAACAGAGAAGTTGAACGAAAAGATTAAAAGACAAAACAGATTTATATGGAGAGTACCTACATGTGAACACAAAGAAAAAGGAAATTAATGTCTCCTCTATGAGTCTGCCATTAGCTTTAAGCAGTAAATAGATGAATTTTTCTGACTGGCGGTCATCAAATCACCTGCCTGTTTATAACTATAGCACTGAAACATCGAAGAAAATAAATTGTGAAATGTGGAAAAGTCTATATGGTTAGGACAACAAGGATAATTCAAGTATGTTACTAGGGTAGCAGAGAGGAGATTCAATTTCTGTGACCGGTCAGAAACCTCGATCAGAAACATCGTTCACCCGAGAGACGTTCGCTGTTAAAATATATTTTGCGTTGGACTTCCATCAACGGAGGTTTCTGACTGAGCAGAAACCTCGGTCAGAAACCTTTTTTCTTTGTTTCATATGCTTCATGTAATGTACGCTGTGTGTACATGTAGAAGAGACAGTCAATGAGGTCTATTCTAAAGTACAGTAGAAAGAGCTTTTTTTATGCTAACCAGGCAAAGGAACCTTCTTCCTGGGGGAGAAAGATGACATTGGAGGCCACCTGAAGACAGCTGATGGACGACGGCGAGGAAGAGTGGACTCTGCTTGAGCCGGGGTACTAGAACGAGTTGTTCTTGACAAAACAGCCTTCTCCGAGGTCATGAAAGAGCTGCGAGAAGTCTGGACTAAGGATGAGGGAGGACTACGAGAAGTCTGCACTGTTGAAGAGAGAGGACTGGGATAAGCCTGGACTGTTCGGGTGCGACTTGACCTGACTGAGGAGGTCACGGACGAGGCAGTTCTACTGCGAGAAGTCTGGACTGTGGACAAGGCCGTTCTACTGCGAGAAGTCTGGACTAAGGATGAGGGAGGACTATGAGAAGTCTGCACTGTTGAAGAGAGAGGACTGGGATAAGCCTGGACTGTACGGGTGTCACTTGACCTGACGAAGGAGGTCATGGACGAGGCAGTTCTACTGCGAGGAGTCTGGACTGTGGACAAAACCGTTCTACTGCGAGAAGTCTGGACTGTGGACAAGGTCATTCTACTGCGAGAAGTCTGTACTAAGGATGAGGGAGGACTATGAGAAGTCTGCACTGTTGAAGAGAGAGGACTGGGATAAGCCTGGACTGTTCGGGTGTCACTTGACCTGACTGAGGAGGTCACGGACGAGGCAGTTCTACTGCGAGAAGTCTGGACTGTGGACAAGACCGTTCTACTGCAAGAAGTCTGGACTGTGGACAAGGCCATTCTACTGCGAGAAGTCTGGACTGTGGATGAGTCAGTTCTACTGCCAGAAGTCTGGACTGTTCGGGTGGCCCGTTGAGGTGTAGACACATTGACTGAAGAGAAAGAAGGTCATGCATGTATGTGGGAATTTGATTTGACTTTTAAGGGAAGTATAAGAAAACCACAGAGAGGAGTAGTACTGAGGGTGGCTCTGAAAAGGAGAGTGTGAAGGTTTTTCACCGGCTGTCATTAAATCCGATCCTTCTGATCAACAATAATATTTCTTTAAATTTTTCAGTAAATGAACTGTAAGGAACAGTAAAGTACATGTACTCCTGCCACCAAATATAGTTGAATAGTATATTTAGGGTAGGAGTGAAAAAATTTATGTCTCGCCGGTCAGAAACATTGAATTAAACAGGAAGTGGCCTGTGCCATGGCTACCACTATTATTTAGCTCATCTCTTTCAGAGAAAAAGGTGTTAAACACTGTTATAAACATTTTCATTCCTGAACAGCTTTGATATCATACTCTAGGTAACAGTTGAAAGGGACAGTCATAACAGCCGATCAGAAACCTCGTCAGTCAGAAACCTCATTTTCTGGATAAGAGACAGCCAATAGTATGCTCATCAGAGGATTTAATTTTTAAGCCTCAATTTTACTTGAACATTGTGGAGGATTAGATGTTCCAACAGTGAGTTATGGAATTTACTTTTATCTTGCAACTTTAAGGCCTGCCAGAAACTGGTCAGAAACCTTGTTGACCAGAGAGACGTTGGCTGTCATTATAAATACATTTTGCATTGGACTTCCTTGAACGGAGGTTTCTGACCGAGCAGAAACCTCGGTCAGAAACCTTTTTTATTTGTTTCATATGCTTCACATACATACTGTATGTATGTACAAGAGACAGTCAATGAGGTCTATGATAAAATTAAGAGCTAGCCATGAGACTCGCACGGACTTCACAGCACGGCATGTTAAATACATTTCTTCTTTTGCATTTAGAAGACAAGAAAGGACTACTGACCTGGCCCTGTGTGGTTGTCTTCCTCCTCATCCGAAGAACTGTCTTTATGGTCATGAGACGGCTTGAAAAAGGGGCTTTTCCGCGATACTTCTGAAGCAACGAAAAAGAAAAGGAAATAAATGTTTTTTAAAGGACAGGGGAGAAGTGTGCAGAATAAATAGATTGATGGGAAAAAATGGTCATTTTCTAAGAGCCACTTTCATGGGAGATTTAGAAGAGAAAACGAGGTGACATGCCTCACTAGTTTACCTCCAGGTCTGCACTCATGTATACATCATTTATTAAACAAAGGTCCTAACTATGTAAAGAACTCTGAAAGTCTGACTTCTATGTTACATACATGTATACTAGTAGCCCTATGGAGTTATTCTCCAGGAGGACCCATTAAGTTCAAGAAGAAGACTGGAGACGACAAAGTGGAACAGATGAGAAATGTAAAGCATGGTTCCAGAAGACTTAACTTTAAAGTCGAAGCATTGGAACAGAACCAACCTTGAGATGTTCTCCTTCTCTTCTGGTCGGGTAGAGAAGACGGCTCAAGAACTCGGTGGCCCGCTGATCGCCAATGTGTCACTCGTGCTGCAGACACTGCCACTGTTCCTGGAGATGCACCTCCCTGTTCCTTATGGAATGCAGCTGACTCTCTGTTCAGCTGTTTTTTACGCTCCCATTCTTCCGACCCTTTCACCGGACGGTGTTGCTAAAAAAAGAAAGCTCTGTTAATCTAACATAACTCTTAACTGGAGGTTTATGCTGACCCTATGGGGGAGTACCTACCATATTTGTTCTATTAAGGGCACCTGCTCTAATAAGCACACCCATCTCTTTTTACACCCAACAATGGTGTCAAATAAATGAAATGAAGGATAAATATTAAGATTTTTAGGTGAAAAAAGAATGATTCTAGGCTTTTGGGGGTGCGCTTTTTAGAATTAATGCTCCAAAAAAGGTTTTGAGAATCTAACAATTAATTTTCCACACATGTGCGCTTATTACAAGGAATACGATATATATATATATATTGGCTCTACAGGGTCAGCATGTTGGGTGAAAGCAGCCATGGGAAGTAACTTAATTCTGGAATTCACCCCTCTTTTTAAGGCCGGTCAGAAACCTTCTGGTCAGAAAACCAACAAACTCAGAGTTACACCACACTGGTATATCAGACCTCTAAGAATTTGTTGTGTTCAGGTAAAGCTACCTACCCTAGTATATTGGCCCTACCCTACCTTTCTTATGACGGTTTTAGGGCAAAATAACATATTTCAGCTCTTATTGAGAGACGGAAGAATCTTGCCTTGCATTGGTGCGAAATATTTAGAACTGGCCTAAAAATAATATTTCGACCCCCTTACGTGAAAACAACAATTCATTTAGGCATTATAAGTCAAGAACTAAACTTTTCATAGAAACAGAAGTCTAACCTGTGCTCTCGCCCTGTACTGTTGTCTTTTAACTGCCGCTTTTCCTTCGTCAGGATGAGTTGCTCCTTGTTTATAAGTCTTGCGACTGTTGAGGGAACTGCGGGCCCTTTGGTACACCCTGTCATCTTCCTTGTTCATTAGGTGCAGATACGGGGCCTACAAATCGACTGTTCTTTCCAGCTCAGGGAATGGGATCCGAGGCCTCGGACTCACCAAAGGGACAGAAAAAGGGAAAAGCCTCTGATAAGCTTCCATCATGTATCTAGTGAAAATAAAGAAAATACCTGTACATGGAGCGAGAGAGATAAGACACCGTATTCAACAACAGAAGACACTGTAATTGAAATATTGCATGGGGAAAAAAAATTTCCTGCGCATACGGGAGTGGTAAGGGGGTATGAGGGGGGTGGCATAAAAATTTGAGGCACTTCCCGAGGACAGGAGAAAATGTTTATCCCCCCCACCTACCACCGAGCTCCCTTAACCAAAAGTACCGTAAGAAAAAACAGAGGACTACTTTCTCATTTTAGAAGGGAACACTACCCGGTCAGAAATCTCAAAAGTCAGGAGACTCCTACTACATACATGTGGCTTCCCCTTAAACCAAGGAAAAGAGGGCAAAGAAGAAAGGAAAAAAAAACAGGGAAATAAAGGTATCCATGTAAAGGAAGGGGGGAAGAGGCTCGGGGTCGAGGTAAGTTCCACACTGGCCCTGTGTTCTTCATCAAAACTTCGATCAGAAAGCTTCGAGCAGAAACCTCTCGGCGAGAGCAGGAGGGGAAAAGCTAAGCTTAAAACAACTAAGAAAACTTTCGTAGGCAAGGACAACCCTTATACTACATGGACGATGGACCCCTCTACCTCTATCCTCATTGTGAGTCTGTTTTTGAGCCGTTTACAGCCTTAAGTTAGAGGAAATATGGCTTCGTCGAGCAGAAAAGATGAGAAACACGACATAACTTACCACCAAAAGTTGACCTATGAACCGGAAAAGGTAAGGTCTGGTGCTGGTGACCAGCGAGCGGGGAGGTAGTTCCAAGAAGAGACTGTAGGGGCGGTTTCGCGCGCTTTCTGCCCGAGCAGAAACCTCGTTGGAAAAGGAGTCATCAAAGAAGGGGGGGAAGGCGGAAGGGAGGGAGGGAGAAAAAATATCTCTTCAGGCTGAAGGAAGGGGAAAAAATCCTCTTCCTGCAGGACCCCTGATATAGAGTTTAAAACTGGAATGGAATAGGCAAAGGGAAGGAGAAGGAGGGGATTTGGCCCGGTCAGAAACCTCTTTGGGAGATAAGGTGTTCTTGAAAATTTTCTTTTTCAGTCTCTTCCTTAGTCTGGAAAGGAACAAAATGAAGAGGGAACAGAAGCAAAAAAATGGGCCCATGTGTTCTGAGTGGAAACCAGTGAAAGAGGGAACAGGACAGCCCAGGGAAGCAACACGGAGACGACCAGTCAAAAACAATGAGAAAGGGACAAAAACAAAATACGCCCTGTGCTGCCAATAGAACACCGACCCACCTAAAGAAGGACAGGAGAAGTACCCCTGGACCGTGAGGAAGAGGGAGGAAGAGAAAAAAAAGTACCTTCCTGTGACCAAATTTAAACTAGAGACTGTATTAACATTCTGTAACGGTCGGTCAGAAACCTCGGTCAGAAACCTCGGTCAGAAACCTCAGTCAGAAACCTCAGTCAGAAACCTCGGGCAAAAACCTCCCCGACGGAGTTGCAACACATTGGTGAGACAGAGCCATATATGGGGCCTATGGGCCAACATGTCTACTTTATGTATGCAAAAGGAATAGATCATAATGATATATGTTTTTGGCACCCCTTGTCCAGGCTAGTTGACGATGATTCATGGCTATTGGTCATATCCTTATCAGAACATTTTCCCACCACCACCGCCGCCGCCGCCGCACACCCATTGCTGCTCACTGGCTCATGGATGAATAACAAACAACTTATGTAGGGTAGGGTATGGGGTGAGGGACACCCCATAATGACACATGCAATGACTGACACCCCCTATTAATAGAGACAACATGCAGAAGAAAAAAAAGGTTAATATAGCTGTTAATACACTCAAGCATGAACATGTCAAATGCAGACAATTCATTTTCCTTGTCTCACATCATTTTTTTTTTGTACGTTATCTTAATGGATGCACATGATTTATTTCTGTATGTTAAACCCCTCTTACAACATTAAAGCACATTTATCACAGTAAGAATTATGATATGACACATGTAAAAGATAGGGCTGAGTGTCGTTGCTCAGGTAACTACTCTGTCGTACAACAAGGTGTGAGACCAACCACCCACTGAAGTTCAGTAGACGGAACAGTGTGCAGTTTTGCTCATGTAACTGTAGCTGTACTTTTACCCATGTGGCTCAGCCGAATGCATAGCTAACCTTTTTGACCTTATATAGTAGGCTGTTACTATGTGACCACAGAAAAGGTGTCTACTTACATGACATGAACGTTTTTGTATTATTTAGTGTGTCCTATAGCATGCTATAAAAATAGTACACAACCTTGCATGTATGCTTCTGTCACAAGTACCAAATGATGTGATAAACATTGACTTTTACCCACTGCTAAAAGTAGAATGTGAGTAAAATATATACACATCCTTACACACCTCCTTGTGAAAGGAGATGAAAGTAAAGTTGCGCGCCTACTTTTGTACTGAAAAATAGGGGAAATAGGTCAGTCAGCCAGGTCACATCCTTTTTCGGCCGCCCACTAGGTGGCAGTAACATTATTGCATAGAAGAAATACTGGACCAAAGTAAGAGGAGAGGTGGTTAAATGGGGGTAAAGGGTGGGAGTTATCATCATAACAGGTAGTAAATGTTTAAAATCCCTTTCCTTTTTTTCCCTGTTACATGGAAAACGTGAGAGGTTGATACAATTGAACTTTTATACTCATCCCTGTGAGTTGTCACTTATGGTGGAACCACCCTAAATACTGGGTGCAGAGCGGAAAATACCAGTGTTGGCGACCTTGGATGTAACATTTGAAATACTTAAAATTCCCTGACAGCTTAGCACAATACACCAAAATTTAGCTTTTGAAATGGATAAAATTATGCAGTAGGTCCAGAAACACGACATAACTTACCACCAAAAGTTGACCTATGAACCGGAAAAGGTAAGGTCTGGTGCTGGTGACCAGCGAGCGGGGAGGTAGTTCCAAGAAGAGACTGTAGGGGCGGTTTCGCGCGCTTTCTGCCCAAGCAGAAACCTCGTTGGAAAAGGAGTCATCAAAGAAGGGGGGGAAGGCGGAAGGGAGGGAAGGAGAAAAAATATCTCTTCAGGCTGAAGGAAGGGGAAAAAATCCTCTTCCTGCAGGACCCCTGATATAGAGTTTAAAACTGGAATGGAATAGGCAAAGGGAAGGAGAAGGAGGGGATTTGGCCCGGTCAGAAACCTCTTTGGGAGATAAGGTGTTCTTGAAAATTTTCTTTTTCAGTCTCTTCCTTAGTCTGGAAAGGAACAAAATGAAGAGGGAACAGAAGCAAAAAAATGGGCCCATGTGTTCTGAGTGGAAACCAGTGAAAGAGGGAACAGGACAGCCCAGGGAAGCAACACGGAGACGACCAGTCAGAAACAATGAGAAAGGGACAAAAACAAAATACGCCCTGTGCTGCCAATAGAACACCGACCCACCTAAAGAAGGACAGGAGAAGTACCCCTGGACCGTGAGGAAGAGGGAGGAAGAGAAAAAAAAAGTACCTTCCTGTGACCAAATTTAAACTAGAGACTGTATTAACATTCTGTAATGGTCGGTCAGAAACCTCGGTCAGAAACCTCGGTCAGAAACCTCGGTCAGAAACCTCAGTCAGAAACCTCAGTCAGAAACCTCAGTCAGAAACCTCGGGCAGAAACCTCCCCGACGGAGTTGCAACACATTGGTGAGACAGAGCCATATATGGGGCCTATGGGCCAACATGTCTACTTTATGTATGCAAAAGGAATAGATCATAATGATATATGTTTTTGGCACCCCTTGTCCAGGCTAGTTGACGATGATTCATGGCTATTGGTCATATCCTTATCAGAACATTTTCCCACCACCACCACCGCCGCCGCCGCACACCCATTGCTGCTCACTGGCTCATGGATCAATAACAAACAACTTATGTAGGGTAGGGTATGGGGTGAGGGACACCCCATAATGACACATGCAATGACTGACACCCCCTATTAATAGAGACAACATGCAGAAGAAAAAAAAGGTTAATATAGCTGTTAATACACTCAAGCATGAACATGTCAAATGCAGACAATTCATTTTCCTTGTCTCACATCATTTTTTTTTTGTGCGTTATCTTAATGGATGCACATGATTTATTTCTGTATGTTAAACCCCTCTTACAACATTAAAGCACATTTATCACAGTAAGAATTATGATATGACACATGTAAAAGATAGGGCTGAGTGTCGTTGCTCAGGTAACTACTCTGTCGTACAACAAGGTGTGAGACCAACCACCCACTGAAGTTCAGTAGACGGAACAGTGTGCAGTTTTGCTCATGTAACTGTAGCTGTACTTTTACCCATGTGGCTCAGCCGAATGCATAGCTAACCTTTTTGACCTTATATAGTAGGCTGTTACTATGTGACCACAGAAAAGGTGTCTACTTACATGACATGAACGTTTTTGTATTATTTAGTGTGTCCTATAGCATGCTATAAAAATAGTACACAACCTTGCATGTATGCTTCTGTCACAAGTACCAAATGATGTGATAAACATTGACTTTTACCCACTGCTAAAAGTAGAATGTGAGTAAAATATATACACATCCTTACACACCTCCTTGTGAAAGGAGTTGAAAGTAAAGTTGCGCGCCTACTTTTGTACTGAAAAATAGGGGAAATAGGTCAGTCAGCCAGGTCACATCCTTTTTCGGCCGCCCACTAGGTGGCAGTAACATTATTGCATAGAAGAAATACTGGACCAAAGTAAGAGGAGAGGTGGTTAAATGGGGGTAAAGGGTGGGAGTTATCATCATAACAGGTAGTAAATGTTTAAAATCCCTTTCCTTTTTTTCCCTGTTACATGGAAAACGTGAGAGGTTGATACAATTGAACTTTTATACTCATCCCTGTGAGTTGTCACTTATGGTGGAACCACCCTAAATACTGGGTGCAAAGAGGAAAATACCAGTGTTGGCGACCTTGGATGTAACATTTGAAATACTTAAAATTCCCTGACAGCTTAGCACAATACACCAAAATTTAGCTTTTGAAATGGATAAAATTATGCAGTAGGTCCAGAATATAAATGTCAGGCTCGATTTTAAATTGCCACGGCAACCACCACACTGATTTTGAGCAGTGAGACCTGACTAGTGTAGGAATACACTATATGGTCACTTCACCCCCATTACCCCTTCACTGTTTTTTTTATATCAATAAAAAATTTACTCTGGACTAAAGAAAAACACTTCCTGATTATTTTGATACAAAAAAAACATGGGTTTAGGCCATTCTCTCCCCACAAATGGTCCGAATTCCTTGAAATAACAAAATTTCTGAGGAACTATTTTGCCATTCTACCCGGAAGTGGCTGAATTAGGGTGATACCACTTTAAAACACCTATTTTCTGGAAATCTTCCGAAGGGGTGCTATATATATTCCATATCCATCATAAGATATTGGATCCGGGCTACAACAAGCCTCAGCAACCTTAAGTACCAGACTGCTCCTCAGCCATGTAAGTCGGCTAAGTGCCGACTAACACAGCAGCTGGTATGCTATGGGTAGTCGGCACTTAGCCAACTTCAACCCATAATTGTTAAGAGCTGAGCCGTGATCACGACACCCGAAATCCCTTTTTTTCCTATTTTTCATTTAAATGTTATCCTATGTATCTACTATGTTTTTGCTATGTTGCTAACATGATACCAACATGTTTTTTTTTAAATACACGCACACATGTGAAAAAATAACTTGAAACTTTTTTTTGTTTTTTTACAAATTTACTCACAAAACTTCACTATGTACAACACAGAATACATTAAAACACACCTTTAACCCATGTATTTTTACAAAATGGAAAAAAATATAACATTTAGCAAAATGTTTTCCAAATTTCCCAAATTCTTTTTGTAAAAATTTCACTTATTATTTGTTATGTCCAACACTGAATCCATGTTGAAAACCATTTTAATCTATGTATTTTTTCACAAAATGAAAGAAATGTAACATTTCGCTAAACTTTTTGGAAAATTTACCAAAATGTCATGGAAATCATTACAAAAATTTCACTTTTGCACAGAAGACTTTGCCATGTAAAACAAGAAAAAAGAGAAAGAGAATTTTTCTTAAAATGACCAAGGGTAAAAGTGCTTACTCCATCTTTTACACACATGTAGGTATGTATGTAGGTAGGTAGGTAGGTAGGTAGGGTAAATTTCAACGACTGGCTTTAATCATGGAACACTAGTACCATTGAAAGTGACATTGTGGTGTGTGTGTGTGTGTGTGTATGTACACTGTTCCTGGTAAAAAAGTAGATTTATAAATTAATCCTAATGTGAGTGAGCTTTTGCTAAATTTTTGAAGGGATTTCCACCAATGTACAGTGAAGTAGCTTGAAAAAGTAGATGAAAATGAAGTTCCAAAGTGTTGTATGTAGTATGTTGTATCCTTGATGTTAAAATCCTGGATTAAGTACAAGGTAGTAGTAGTAGTAGTAGTAGTAGTAGTAGTAGTAGTAGTAGTAGTAGTAGTAGTAGTAGTAGTAGTAGATAGAGTATACATATGGATGGTCATATGAATACATTGACTACCCCCTAGTGTTTACACTGGATTTATCATTCAACCACACTCTGCAGCAACCTGGGAGATTGACCCATTAAGTGACGCCTCAACAACCCACTCTTTAGACCTTATTTTAGACAATCTTTTTTTCCAAAATCCCAAAAATCAATTAAATTAGTAGTTAACTATTATCTCACCCCAAAACCCACAGCCCGAGAGGAGCCCCAGGACAAATAATTGTCAATATTTAAAGAGCTTCAATAGGCCCAGCCAGAAAAAGATATTCTTAATTCTGAAATGACTCACCTGGGTAAAATCTGATGACTGGTTTGATCCTGGAGCATAGGTACTATTGGGAGTGCGGCTGCTGCTGCTGATGCCTTTGATCCTGTCAGTCAAACTTGTCTCGTCCTAGATATGTTACTTGGGTTTTCCTCTAAACCATGAGAATAACCCCTATACTGACCAACATTGTCTGCTTTTAAACTGCTTCACCTGTGTATGCATTCACCATGGGTTATGTGCTACAAAAAAAGTGGAATAATGAAAGGTGAGCTCCCCCAAAATTTAATTCCCTCCCCATGAGAAAATGGAACTGGGTCCTAATAATCTGTCAGACGCCCTTCATAATGTCCACAAAGAGCCATGATTCTAAGCGCACTGGCAGAATAAAAACAAACTTCACATCACTGTACCCATATCCGTAGGACTGGGGGAAAACACCTACTTTATTTCTAATAGAACAGAGGCATTTTAGTCGCCCTTTGACACCACCGTCAACTCTACAGGGTATACACTGGTACAGGCACTACCCACTTATATAGCCATGTCAAAAATCTTACTCACATTACATTGAGATGGATCACATAGATATGATATATGTGTAAAGTTGGTGCATTTATAAACTGTGACCTGCCACTGCCCATGCTATCATCCCGCCACCCCATGTGTACATTGTCTCTATTTTAGACATACCAGAAGCTGTTCATCACATGTAATTCTCAGGCTCACATGACAGTTCCTATATACTGATTAACATCCTTCAGTGCTCTAACTCAGGTCAAGTAGAAAAAAAATGCAACTTTTTCTATAGTATCAATACCATACCTATGATTACTAAAAAAACTGTGGAATTGTAATGGTGAACTCCAATCTGCCCTGTATTCAGAATATCACATTAAATCCTATCACCCAAGTGCCCATTAATTTGCCACTGTGGCACCATTTTGGAAACCTGCCAGCCAATGTTTCTGCTGTAACCATAGCAACCACACCCCCCACCTTAAGAATACCCAACTTTCAGCATCCCAAGGACCTTCATAATAAAAAAATCCTGCCCTAATCCTCAGGGACGCTGCAGTGGATATCCATGATAAATCATCAATATTGTCCACCGATTCAACAACACATCCTGGTTACACCTGTTGTCAGCAATCATAGCCATTTTTTTTCTGCTGCATAGTCACATGCCGTGTGCACACACGCCAACATGATTTATGGTAAAAAACCTCTAACCCGCCTCCATTGGAGCTCCCAGGCTCTCGAAGCCAAGGTTAACCAGGCCTTGACCGCCACTTGGATGTCCACTGGAAAAATGAGGTCACCATGATCATTGGCAGACGACTCAGGACAGCCCGCCTGGAGAGATATCCACGATGCCTATGCCATCAACGAGCAAGGTTAATCCCCAAGGAACTGGCGTTATTAAACCCAAGGAGACCCAACCTCCAAAGGATATGTACCTCTTCAACCCCACACTGGCGGAGAGGGCCACAGACACTCGTGACGGTAGGTTTTTCTTCGATACAAATCCTAAAAATCGATAGTTTTGATTCATGTGGGGTCGTCCCTAGTCCAGTACCGCCTTTCCCAACGAGATACTACTGACCACCCCTGCTAGCTCATAAGATAGAACGGTCTGAAGGTTAATTTAAATGTCAGTAAGGACTGGACCATACCATCACACTTATATTGGGATGGCAGCTACCCTAACACAGCAGCGCCAGATAAAGTGCCGGATAAATCAGTGAGGCACTGATGTGTGGATCCCCCTCCCAATATGCCATCCCCCACAGAACCCCAACCCCACCGTAACCCTCACTACCCCCAAATTATATCAGTTAGTGCCTGCCACTTAACCATTTACCCTAACACTAGATTACACCGTCACCTAACCATAACAAATGCATTACATTGAGTTAGGTCGTTGTTTTGTTCAACAGGTGTCCACCACGGCGTCTGGATGTCCTTTCCCGCCAAACGCTGCACCTGGTCTTCATCTTGAAATCACTTGCACAGACGTCAAAATGACAGTCGTCATGGTCATTACCATGACAACAATCTGTCACGAACGCCCACACTTAACGTGCGCGTCAAACATTGACCCGTGCTACCTCAGTAGACTTGATTAAAACACTCACCTACTTGATTTAAAACCTGTTCATTGCACCCAGCAGTATGATGGTGTACTGGATCTCCATAATGCTGAAAAATAAAACGAAATTTCTTTCAAGATCACCATTTACCCATCCATGACTTAAATTTTGAAATTCAGTCAAAATAAGTGATCAAACAGCTACCTCCCTGCCACCATGACGACTGTCAAATGCAGAATTACTCCGTTAGGGAAAATTAGCTCAAATTCGTACACCTCCATGATTTCCTCCCTTATATAACCTTTGACCTCAAAAAATGCTGGCAGACACCTTATTTAATCCACTGAGGCGCTGGAGACAAGCTCCCTAAAGCATCACACCCAAAATTCCCTTCAGATTTTTTTTTTCGAAATGCCATTCAAAATTCAAATCACGCTTTAATCACTTACTCCCTTCAGGCAAAATCCCTTCATCAGTCTTAAAACATCCAAGTAAGTAGGTAGAATCAAACCTGGGCAAGTTTAGTCTAAATAGTGACCATAACTTAAACGCCTTTCTCGCCATCAGTGGTGCAGCGCCAGCTCAGTGTTGTCACCTGACGTGTTACAAGTGAACCAATTGAAGCGTCTTCGTTACCAGGCCAGCGTCTCGTCTTGTGAATTAATTGAGCTCTATACCTTGTGTTTGTCAGGTCGAGACATTCTTTTTAATATGATGATTCTCGATGACATTGATGAAGAGATAACTCAAGAACCCGTCGATACAATTTATATATATATTTATTGCATAGGCTTAACAATAAATGTTTCATAGTGAACAATACTTCTCGCTTGGCTAATGAGGCGACACACATTTCCGTTGTGAGAGATTCCATACTTAATTTACAACATAACAAATAAGTCCTTCCATGTCGAGATGATGATATCCATTGTGCACTCTGATATTACCATAGAAAGTCTATGGTTCTAGGCTTGGCATGCCTGTATATATTAGTTATCCTATAGGGTGCAGCACAAAACGCTGCATGGCAATGCTGTTGTATACCGGGAGGTGGCGCTGCACAACCTGCGTCCCAGCTTAGTGACCATCGGGGCTTGCTAGATATGGTTCATACTGGAATGAACCGGTCTATGGGCCTCACTATGGGATCCCACTGTGGTTATCCCGTGTGATGGGTCTTCTGCCTGATGGTTATCCCTTGCATGTTCTTTATACATTCTGGACTATTAATAATATGGTTTACAGGTAATTGTTTTAGTGGGGTCTAATTGCACAGAAAGGCGAAATACGGGTGGTTGATAGGTATAGGTGATAATTGTATAGGAATTACTATAGAGTGGGATTTATAATGAATTTAATGTATGTATTATGCTGACACAATTCCCCTTCACGGTTCAAAGTCTCCCGACTTTGTAAACACGGAGTGCAAAGCTTTTGAAATATAATCACTTTAAAGTATAAAACAAAACAAGTGACTTGGAATGAGTCTTTTAACCAAGTGTCAGTAATCATACATTTGACATGTCGTGTGATATATTGATACAGTGTCCCCAAACACAAGGGTGGCTAATGGGGTGACAAGTCCCATTATGTGGGTTGTTAAATGATCGCCGTAGGCACCGTGTCATTCAATTACCAATTGATGGTTTTGTTTAGTTGTAATGGACGTTGGTCTGCTGCGTAGGTTTGTTTTATGATACTATATGACGCCTCTAAATAGTCTACTAGGGAATAAATACAACCAATGGGCATTACAAATCGGGCTCATTTAATAACCCTATATGATCGGTCGCCTATTATGTTAGTTTCAACAAGGGAAACATTGTAATTGTCATCAATAATGGCATACAAATGACATCGGGTTGGTTAAATATTGGCGTATATAAATCCCCATTACTCACAAATCTCTATATGATGAGCATTTAAGGTAATTAGGATGTTGACTCGCCACAACCAGAAAAGTGTTCATGTTCACAGATCAATTTCGGAGACTCTGAGCTTGTCTACTACAGATTCCCGAGACATTTGTTTGTGCATGACCTTATCATGTGGGTGTCCTTGTTTTGGTTAATCATGTACTTTTCCCATCAGTCCATGGGTGGTCAGTGGAGACACAGCCATCACTAGCTGCTGCCTCGTATCTTAGGCCTATGATGGGGGTCATGATGGTCGTTATACCTTCGTAGGATGGTAACCATCAAGTCTTAAAATTAGGTCTACTTTCTTGGTGTTAGTTGTTCATCGCTCGGTAAGGAGAATTGTGACACAATATGGACTTTAAGCTATACTATGGCTTGTTCTACCGATGGAGGATTAATTGGACTGTATAAGGTAGTGCCCTTACGTCGATGGACTAAGATTAGTCAACCGACTGGTCAATACGGGTTACATGGTTGAGTGCATTGCTCCATCCAATGAACAAGATATTTGCCAATATTTGTAACATCACAAGACTCTGAAATAACATCATATCCGAGTACACGACAGGAAACCAACTCACAGCGCGCAATGACCTTCACATCTTGGTCGTTGAGCCTTTGGCTGAAACGATGCTGGTGGCGTGATTGAGTATGAGTGGGTGTGAGTGGATGAGAGTGGGTCTGTAGCATTGGGTGGTTTTGGGGGGGTTTGGAATGCGCCGGTTGGAATGTGGTGGCCATTTTGGACGCTATGTCTGGGGTCCCTACTATGTAAAGGGTGAAGTAGACTTATGGTAACTGTGGCCATCACTCCTCCAATCATATACAGGTTATGTCTCTGTCCCATTCAATCTTTTGTTTTATCTCCTTTTTACTTTTGTTTTCATGTCCTTTATTCTCATTCTTTTGTTCAATTCTAAAGACATTTTAGGATATTTATTTTATTTTGAATGTTTTTTGTAACACTTTCTGTTTATACAATCTTACCAAAGGGTGAGCCTGTTCATATTTGGCCTCCTATGTAGTTGTAGTTGTTCTATGAATGTAATATATAATGAATAGACTTGCACTAGTTGGCTTCAGGGGTGATAAAACCCATGAAGCCAACGAGTGCAAGTCTATTCATTACATATTGCATATATAACATGGTTTCCACCATTAATTCTAAGACTTTACCCTTAAAAATGATAGAATCCATTGTTTTCTTTTGCGAGTCGACAAGACGGCCCTCCGCCATCTTGGTTTCATGTTAATGTATGGTTAAGCTGGCGACCTCCTGCAACTCCCATTCTCATAGGTCTACTACTGCGAATACATTGAGACAGAGCTGTGCCAGTCTATAGCCTAATCCATTCTGTACACACCAGGCGATGGCACCTGTAGTGTTGACAGAATGGCGAACACGCACGGCCAGTCGCCCGCATCGAATCTTTATGATTTTTTTATGTTAAATTCGGTCATAATATCAAGTAATCTACCCAACAGGGAGTTAGAATAACATGTAAAGGATATACTGCTGAAATTATTTCTTCAGATTTGGTCTATAATCTTCAAAAATGGAGGATTTACTTTCGTGTTAACTCATTGTCAAGGTATGTGCAGTCCGCTGTCAATTTTGGGTTCCTTATCCTGAAATATCAGAACTCATATTATCCATTTTAGGAACTGAAATCAGTGCCTAAACTCGATAACCATGTTATATCTATATCTAATTCTCTAAATTTGGGCAAATCGTCCCTTAGAGTCCAATATACTGATTGTCCAACTTCAATCTTACCTTAAGCATTCTTAATTACCCTGAGTGTAGTTTGTTACTCCTTCTTCAATTTTATTTTACGGTATGATATATACTCATTCAATTCCACTGGTCAAAGTATCTGTGACTACAATCTGTCATCGTGTCCTCCCTTGATTGGCTTGTAGGTATTACATATACGTCAGATTGACTCTCAATGGGTCAATAGAAGTCAGTGAAAATGCTGTCAATACTGTCGGGTTAGTTGTGTCAGGTCACTAGTGTAGATAGTCTGCAGTACATACAACCGGCTTAATAGCCAGTATAGCTGGAGGTGGATTCATTATTCTGTTCTAAATCAGCTCTTTAAATTAGGTGGTGTTTTGAATGATTTCTCACATATATCACAAATGAACCCTTGAAATGTCAGGCTATACATGTATGTAGATAACCTAAGCGATGAGGAGAAGGTCTCTGGTCAATTTTCAATTGATCTCTTGCTGTGTTGGTTATTTGTTCTCATGCATGTACTTAATATGAATCTAACGAAGATATAAGGAAAATATATGGTGGTTTGATTGCTGGTCTCTTTTCATCTTCACTACACGTGTCTGTGTATAATGGTGGAGTGGTGAGGAGAAGTTTGAGTATCCGACCAGTTAACTGCTGACTCAATATGTGATTCGAAATGTCTGATTTGTAGTTAGTTTATAATATAGGTTCAGTGTCAGTAAGCTTACGACTTATTTGTAATGTCAGTGCCTGAGTGATTGAGTTGATTTAGTCAATCCTAGAGTATCTCAGTGCTGTTTTAGTAACATGGTTTCTACGTCTAGTACATAGAGCTTTCTTTCTCACAATGGAAGTCATTCTTATTTCCCTTTAGAAAGATGTGCCTCAAGGTGGGTGTGTCTTTTTATGTCTGTGACAATGTTGTCATTTCTGCATGTTACTTACCCATTTTTATTTTGTGTATTCTAAATAGTGATTAACTTGTTCGCCCTTACAATTTGCTCATCCACAAAAGGTGGTTTACCACGAACTGTGTGGCTTAAGCAGTCAGTACATAGCAGTCCATGTATTCCTCCACTGACTCATTGGGTCATGTATTTAATGAGTGGGTTGAAATATTTTCCAATAGCGTATGACGCTGTGAAAGGTGTCCCTAAGAGTCGAGTAGTGATCTGTGCACGATTTGGTATAATCCATATCGTGGTCTAATCCTGAATTCAGTCATTCTTTCGGTGTGGTTTTTTTTTTAAGATGGTTTGCAAAAAACAGTCCATCTATCTGACTATTGGTGATGTAAGTAGTTCAGTCGGTGTATGATTTGCATTCTTAGCCTTCTTTTATATTTTCCCAAACCTTCCTCATTATTCTCTTTCCTGATTAGTTGCTTTTATCAATTTTACTGACCAGCTTTGTTATTCTTATAACAAGCACTAGTCCCATTTGTCTGCATCTATCCCATTTTCAATAAGTGAGTGGGGTATTGGGTGATGCTAGGTGGAAGCAGAAATAAGTGTGAGTGAGTGATGAGCAAATATTTTTCAAATGATATTTCAAAGGTGTATCTTTCAGCTTCAGAGTCACTTTCACAGATGTGTTGAAAAATGTATTAAATATTTATTAATGATCGATCTATAACATTTCATCAATCACTCTTTATGGTGCTATGATAAGGAATCATGAATATACAATGGCAAATTCAAGCAATGTTACACTCAGACGGGGTGGTAGTTGAGGGGGAGGTGGCATTAGAGTCCTGTCGTTAGACTGAACTCCTGCCGACTCTCCACTCAGACTTTCAGATGGAGGAGCTACATAAGGCTGGCCTACATCGATTGATTACTGAATGCCACGGCATTCAGGACTTGCTTGTCTGGAGTTATCGGATACGTCATAGAACGAGTCTATGTTGCTTTCGTCTACTCCAGAGAAGTACTGATCAACATTCATTTGTTGATCCAACTGATCACAATCAGCATCGTATTGCTGATCATCGTTTGTGTAAGTGGGACTCCTAGGAGAACCACTACCATACTCCGGTGGGGTGCTGGCACCGGCACCACCACCAAGGCGGACGGCCTCTTCTGCCATCGGCAGAAGTGGCTATTTGGGGATATATTATCCCAATTCACCGGATAGGCAGTTAGAACTGCTTACCCAGTGAAAGGCAGGTGCCTTTTAACGAGGGCACACCTCGAAACACGGCTATAAAAGGCTATCAAACTCCCAAAAGAGTAGGACCACCCTCGGCCACGTCTTCTTCCTTTGCAGGAATAAGACAATATGGCGGGCTACTCGAACTTGAATCGCTGCGCATGATCAATCAGGCGCGTCACGTGACCATTCGAAAATGGGTCAAAAACTTTCCCGCGTGCCCTTAATTAGGTCATACGTTCTTACATAAGGACAATACAATACCCGATCGGTCTTCTGCCTCTACTCGTGTCTCAACAATGACAACTCACTAGGTATTATGGAGTTTATGGATAGCATAAGCATATCCACCGGATTATCCGTCCAAAACCATAGGTACATTGTCATGGGTCATTTTCCAGGAACTCGTGACCGGCTCAAATATTCATTGAACAAGGTTACAACATATAACAGTACACAGTACAGGACAACACACTCATTGTGTTAACAGACTAGGTTACGGCAGTCTTGAGCAACCTTGGACTGCATCTAAGAGATTTTTAGGCCTCTTTTATTGACCTGGTATCCATAAGAGCCTTTTCCAAGGTCTTCTTAGCCTTAGAAGGACCTTTCCTCTTATTTCTACCTGCACCTGCCGAGACTTTTTGTATCTTCCCCTGTTTTCCGGATGTTACAACAGGGGGCACCACCCTCTTTGGGTCTACAACCTTCCATGGCCGCCCGGGTCCTCACTTTCGGGTCAGTACCATTTCGAGTTGTCTTACACGATCTTGTTCCATTACTTCTAATAGACCATCACCGTACATTTCGGTGGAGGTATCCCTCCCCCTCCATGGGTGTAGTCTCGCTACATTTGACTTGTAACATTTACCAATCTGTGATTTAATAATCACTGTACAATCACTGATAACCTGGGTTATAGTGAAGGGTCCATCCCAATTACTGGCTAATTTCAGGTTGGCAAGGGGTTGGTGTAGACGCAAAACTCTATCCCCAGATTAAAAAATCTAGCTTTTAGACCTGTATCATAACCAACCTTCTGCCAACGTGCAGTTTTCTGCAACTCATCTCTAACCCTCTCATAGGCTTGTTTGAAGTTATCTCGTAGAGATTCTACAAACATCACCTGGCAAAGGGCTTCCGGATTCATTCTTATTACGCCAAACACCAAATCTGCTGGCATAATTAAATCCTCTCCAAAAACAAGGAGATTAGGGGAACAATTGGTGCTCAAGTGTACAGTGCTATTATAAGCATGTACCATGAATTCACACTGTTCGTCCCAATCGTCCATCTGCTCATTTACTAGAGATTTCAATACTTGGATGAGAGTCCTATTGAATCTCTCTACTTGTCTATCACTCTGTGGCCTATAGGGATTAGTTCTTGTCTTGCAGATTGCTAGACAATTACACAATTATCTCTTGCCACAGGCTAGACTCAAATTCTCTGCTCTGGTCACTATGTAATATGAGTGGGCCACCTAGGTGTAATACCCACCCTTTTACCATCATACACTAGGAGTGGGAGGGATCCCACTAATAATGTCAACATCTACTTGAGCAAATCTTACACCAAACAGTTCCCGGGATAATGGCAATATGCCTAACCCGGGTCTACCCATCGGGTGAGATCTGTACTCATGCCAGGCCAATAGTATCGTCTGGATAGACATTCTAGAGACCGTTTCTTTCCAAAGTGTCCACTAGTTCTATGCCCATGACAGAAATACATAATATCCTGTATGGCTTTCTTCCTATTAGAATAGTTCTTCCATCGGAATAGAAGACCATCCTGGACTTCTAGCTCGGCCGATTGAGCTAGGAATTGTCTCATTTCCCTGTTCTCCAATGACACTTCAGGTCTTGGAGGACAGATACCCTGATTAAGAAACTTAATCAAACGTGATGTGACTGTATCAGACTCCTGGAACTGTTGAATAGTCTCCATGGACCAGTTCAAAACAGGTTCCGGTTGGGTGTCAAAAGGTACTCAAACCCCTGCCAATACAGCATTGTGTGCTCCACAATCAGTGCACTCAGCGTTTGCACATTTCCTCACCGGGATTCTAGACAAAGCATCCACATTTAAATGCTTTGCCCTGGCTCGGTGTTCAATCTGGCTGTGAGTTAGACCGAATTCGGATAGGTGCGTCAACCAGAGACCTATCATCCCCTCTGCATCCTTGAAGTTCAATAACCATCTGAGAGAGGAGTGATCAGTCCATAGAGTGAAATCACTTCCCCACAAAAAGTGCTTGAACTTCTTCGTATAGACCACCACAGCCAACAACTCACGTTTAGTGGTACAATAATTTCTTTGAGATTTACTCAATGTGTTACTAGCAAAGGCTATAGGAACTTCAACCCCATCCTTGACCTGAGAAAGGGCAACTCCTATACTTTCATTACTAGCATCAGTATCTAGAATGAAATGATCATTCTCCGTCGGGTACTTCAACACAGGTGTATTAGCAAACAACCCCTTTATTTTCATAAAGGCTTCGTTTTGCTCGGATCCCCAAGGAAATTGTTCTTTCCTCATTCCGGGTGTCCAATGGGACAAACTCTGAATAGGAAAGGCAACCCTCGAATATCCTGGTACAAAGTCCCTGTAATAGGAACAGAATCCAAGAAAGGAACTAACTTCTTTAGCATTCGTGGGTGCCTGCCAATTTGACACAGCATCCAGTTTCTCCGAATCGGCTTTTTTTTTTTTTTTTTTTTTTGAACATTTTAAACTTTGTTTGACCAAACAAGATATTACATGAGATATTCTTGGAATTTGTATAATCATTTTGGGTATACATTGATACTGGTCAATAAAGTTAATGATAGCACCATCAGTTAAACCGTTGGAGGGATGCTATCATTAAATACAAGGAAAACAAAGATGAAACAAATTTATGAATTAGATAACGGTTAAACGTTGAGAAAAAAAGGCAGGCAACAAACAATATACAATTAACAAGTTTGACACCCCTTTTTAAAAGAAAAGAAAAAAGAAAAAGTGAAAAAATGCTGACCATCTAAGTATTAATTTATATTGGTATGGAGGTCATCATAAAGGTTCTAGCTGAATTTTTAAAGATTCCATAATCCTCCATATTTCTCTCATGTACACTCCACACATTCCAGGCCTGAGCACTTAGAACCATAGGAGAATTTGCAAACGCTGTACACTTAGGAATGGGATAATATAATACAGGGGCTTGGTTTAATCTGGTGGGTCTGGCTACAGGTTTAACAAACTGTGCATGCTTGGATCTTTTATATGCAAATGCTTTTATATGAAATAATCTTCTCATTTCAAGGGTAGGGAGAGAGGCATCTTTATGGATTTGAACTGTAGGTGTGAGAACTGCTTTAATCCCTTCATTCGAGATTATCCGTCCCAAGTAATTAATGGATCTCATAAAGAGATCACATTTCTTGGGCTTCAGCTTCAATCCATTAGCTATGATCCGTTCCAGAACCATACCTAAATTTTCCAAGCATTCTTCTTATGTCTTTCCAAAGACTATCACATCATCCAAATAGACGAGACATTTCTTCCATAATAGGTCAATTAATAAAGTTTCCATCATGGCTTCAAATGTCACCGGTGCATTGCACAACCCAAACGGCATCACATTATATTGGAATAACCCAATATGACTGGAAAGGGCTGTCTTCTCCATGTCTTTCGCATGCATACCCACTTGCCAGTACCCGGATTGTAAGTCTAGAGAGCAATACCATTGCTAACCTCCAAGGGAGTCTATAGTCTCATCAATCCGTGGTAAGGGATATGAATTCTTCTTGGTCATACCATTCAATTTCCGGTAATCTATGCAAAAACGGATGGTACCATCTTTCTTAGTCACCATGCACACAGGGCTAGACCAAGGACTGGTTGATGGGATTATTACATCCTGTTCAAGCATTTTAGCTATCTCCTCCTCAGCTACCCTTTTCTTGGCTAGTGGGAGACTTCTATAAGGAATCTTAAAAGGTTCATTCTCACCAGTGTCAATCGTATGCAGTACCTTGTCAGTACGCCCCAATTGTTCACTTGGTGCTGCAAAAGCTTTACTGTACTTGTCTAGCAAGTCAGTTAAGGCTTCACATTGTTCATCATTTTCAACATGGCTTTTGGCTATTAGAATATCTAATTCCGGATTCCTTTTGGATGAGGAAGGGACTCTGGGTGCCAAAGCATGCTCTCAGCCTTCTACTATTTCAGAGAGGACAACCGACCCCAGGATCGTATCCTTCTGAACGTAGACAGTCTTGTTACCGGTATTGGATATAGGAACCACTGCCCAAGCAGCGTTTGCTACTAGAACATCAGCGGATTCCAATCCGATACTTTGCCACATCTGGCTCTATAACTCTGGTTTTTCCTAAAAACTCTCTATCCGCTCGACATAAGACATCACAGGCGGTGCCTGGTGGTATCTTAACAGTCTGGGCTACACTGGCTACACTGCTCACTTGTCTAAATACACATTGTACTTCGAGATGGTACGGGTCTCTAACCTCTAATATTCCCCTCTGGGAATCTAACCTTGCTCCACATAATGCAGCAAAATCCAGACCAAGTATACCATCATCTGCGATGTTCGCCACAGTAGGAGTAAGGATAAAATCCTTATCCTCCTGTAGACTGAACCTCATACATGTTCTACCGAACGTTTGCATCATGCTACCGTCAGCCGTACGAGCATTTCCTTCCGTTGTGAAAGTTTCATGGTCCGTAGGCAACAGATCATAGAATCTCTTAGCAATACAGGAGTGGCTAGCACCCGTATCAACAAGAAACTCAGCAGATCTACCACTTACAGATATAACTGCGTACCACCTCCTACCTTTCAAGTAGGTAGGACAACTTGCATACTTAGCAAGTTCCGTCTTAGCGCCGAGGTCAAATCCACATCCCTTCAAAAATTCGAGACAAGGATGACCCGGGGGAAGCTGGGCACACCCCACCCTGGCCAACCCATTGGCCACTTCCTCTAGACTGTTACCGGGTTTCCCCTCTGTGTTCTTCTGACGGTTCTTGACATCTGGTGTACTATCAGTCTCCCCAGCCTCATGAGTAAGGAACTGATCAGGTCCCTTAGCTTCACTGCTGGGCGAATTCGCTAGAGGATTCTCAGTAACACTACAAGCGGCGATAGGCTGGCAGTCATGGCAATCACTCACTCGGGGGGCAATCCGGTTGCCATCGTGGACACCCCCGCTCAGTTTTCCTTCTTCACTGAGTCCTCCTTACCCGGATTATTCCGGTAACGAGCGTTTCTATAAACTGGCTTATCTGCTTCACATTCAGCAGCATAATGTCCAGTTTCCTGACATCTAAAGCACGTCAGTACACTCCTATCAGGCCTAGGCCTTCTAAGATTGTCAGTGATCTTCTTTACCAAGGTGGTAACCAGGTCCTCTGATAAAGACGGACCGGTGTTCGGTTTGGTATCGGGTTGAGTCACAGGAGGTTTGGTGGCAGTCACTTTCTCCTTGACGTAACCCATTTTCTTTCCCCAGTTCCGGTTGTACTGGGGGTTTCCTTGGCCAATGGCCCCAACATTTTCATCATCATCAGGTTCCCCTGATTCGGATGAATCGGTCTCGGGTATCCCATCCGGAACTATCATTGCTGACATCCGTTGGGGTACCTTCCCGGCAAAGATCGATGAATTGTTTAAATATTTCATCTAAGAAGCACTCATCATCCAATCTCCATTGAGGTCTAGCTTTATGCAACAGTCGTTGACATTCTAAGCCAAACACTTTGGCAGATTCCTTAGGTTTCTGAGTTCTTTTAGTGAACGTTAGCCAAGGATCTTCCCCAACTATGTTTCAATATAAATATGAAGCAATCTCTATGAGTTCATCATATTTCATATGGGCTGAGAGTCCTCTAATTTGGGAATCTCTCCATAGTTCTATGGCTCCTTTATCATCGCCCTCCTTTAACCAGCATACTAGATAGGGGAGAGCTTCCGCTTTACCCCATCCATTGCAGTTAAAGACATCTGCGCAGCCTTAATACTCCTCCTTCCAAGGATTCTTGGCATTAAAGGGAGTAGGTATCTTAGCTACCCTACGAGCCGGATTCGTGGATCCAGTAAGGGTTAATCCCCTACTCCATTCCATGATTTCCGTATCGTCCAGACCTTGATTGTAACAATCAACACCTAGGTTAGCAATCGCTGCATTCGAATCATGCAGTGCTTGCAACCCTGGAGAAAGAGTTGCTCGTCGACTGAGTCTCTTTTTCCGTGGAAGATTCGTACCATAGGTAGTTCCGAAGCCACCAGGTGGTGGTCCTCCTCCACCCCCTGATCCTCCTGTCCCGGATGTAGGCACCTGTGAAAAGGTGTTTCCATCGGTTCGAGGAGTCGACCCTGGATTATTGGTGAACTGTGTATTTCCACCAAAACTAAAGAAACCACTATTGTGATTAGTGTTTCCTCCTGTTCCAGACGACTGATTTCCATTATTGGAACCAGTTCTACCCGCAAAGGGGTTAACTCTGGAAATACCTGCTGAAGATCCGGATCCTTGTGAGTATCCCGGTTGACCTCCAGTTGTACGGGAATTCCCGGATGTTTGTCCGGGTGTTCCTCTGGATGCATTCCAGGTGTTACTATTGGATGGATTCGCTCCTGGTTGGGGTTGATTCCATCCGTACTGGGCATAAGGGCCATTGGGTCCACCTAAAGGTGACTGTTGTGGCCATCCGCTGTCAAAGTAGGAAGCTCCTACTGAGTGGTTTTCTTCCACTCGTAGAAGCACCTCCAATATTTCCTGTACCTAAACCAAGAGGTTTCGAGGTATTATCCGTAAATCTAACCTGATGACTCTTTACTTCTTCACAACGAGGTACAGTGTTTTCTGTTACCTCGTCCTTACCCCTCAAAGAGATCATCTGGTCACTTGTCATGTTTAGAACAATTCCTGAAACAGTGAAGTCTCGTTCAAGAGTGCCCACCACGCGACGAGTATCCTCTAGATACTTTGACATCTGGATAGCTTTAGTTTCCAGTTCCGAATAGTCACCCAGCATTTTTGTCTGTTTAGCAGTCAAATTTGCTGATTCATGTATCCATTGACCTCCGAGTTTTTCATGCTCTTCGGTTTGTTTGTGATACGTAGTTTGTGCATCTTTGAAGGCTGTCTCTAATTTTTTCAGCTCTTCTTGATACTTGCCATGGGCCAATTAAGTAGAACTTATCTGCTTATTTCTTGTCTAGTTCTATTCAATTCTTCACACGAGGATTTATATTCTAAATCCGCCGTGTATAATGCATCATGATATTGTTCGTGCTGGAGTTGGAAATCTTGTTTTTCTTTCTCCATTCTATCCAACAATAGTTGTTGTTGGTGTCTATAACTCTGATCGGAATCAAGACTTTTTGACATCAATTGTTTGTTTTCAGTCAGAATTCTGTCCCGAGTCCCGGTCAGTGTGAAGAGATCCAATTGGATCTTCTCGTATTCAGCTTTCATGTCTTCAAGCTCGTCCATTTTGTTCTTCTCAAATCCACACTTTTGGTGTTTGATTCGAGAACTGTATGCAGTTTCAAACATACCTGCACTTGGCTTATGTACCTCAAATGGTAGTTGACCAAATTGAGCGGTACTTTTATGCATAGGTGCAGGTTTCAAGGTACCTCCTGGCATGAATAAGGAATCTCCAAATTCTTCCAGTTCATCATGTAAGTTCTTTCTTGGTTCACAGATAACTTCGCAAGCATTATTGGTTTATAGATGAATATTGTATACTATACATCACTAATATAAAATGGACATTATCTGTTTGTTTTTTGTTTCTTTTCATAGGAAGAGAGACAGCAGGGTGAACTGAGGAGGATAAATAGGAGAAAGGAAGAATGTGAAGATAGGGAGAGGAGGGGAATAGAACCATTGAAGAGGAGAGATTGGTAAATCCTGTGCTACGTGTACAGGTCTTGATGTGGTATATTTTCCATAAAGGATCTTATCAATTTCATAATTGTCTATCTGAGGGACTTACTTATACTATTGCCAATAGACATGTAATAAACAGATCCAATGATATTGAAATGGGTCCTTAATATATTCATCTCAAATGGACTTCATTCCATTTGCTGACATTATTTTCTACAGATGCTACTGGCTCTTCTTATCACCTTAATAATGCTAAGTGTTATCCAGAAGGTTTCTCAAACTAAATATTTATAGATATTTAATAGGACTTAATTCTATTTGCTGACATTGTTTTCTGCAGATCTATGCACCTAGGGTCAGGATGAGTTCTACTTGTTACATCTTTACAACATCAATACTGCTGATAAAAGATTGCTCAAAGTACATTCATGCCATATGTACTGTGTTCCGAGATACTCTCTTATGGATGTGTTGCATTTACTACACTTTAAAAGATGGCAGTTTAATCTACCAGGATTCCTCATAAACTGAACATTGAACCACTGTAGTTATATTGCAGTGAACCAGTGTAGTTTTTACTGTCCCAGCTGGCAGTATGGTGGCAGAAGGGATCTCAGTGAAAATAACAAGGGATCTCTGGCAACTTTGGGTCAAGCATTTTGATGTTATTCTGCCAACATTTCTTTTACAGTGTAGAAATTAGACGGGTCACAATTTTAAGAGGTTACTAAACAGTTTGACTTGTCTGTGTGGCAGTAAATGTGTGCATTAATTTTGTGTTGGAAGCATTAATCTTACTCTCTCTACCAATATTTTTCAGGAAAGGGTTCACCTGTATCTGATACTCGATCTATATTCTTGGTGAATTCTTCCTCTTACCAGCATTATTCTATGGGAAGTCCTTATCACATGTGAGTGGCAATGAGGTGTGGATCAGTAACGCCGGAAGTTCTACGGTCTTCTTGCCTGTCAGATTCAT
Source organism: Acholoe squamosa (assembly GCA_949317995.1). Classification (NCBI taxonomy): domain Eukaryota; kingdom Metazoa; phylum Annelida; class Polychaeta; order Phyllodocida; family Polynoidae; genus Acholoe; species Acholoe squamosa. The sequence continues at coordinate 61,886,281 of OX439043.1, forward strand.
CCTCTGCTTCCGCTGATAGTAGGGAGTGGATGATAGAGGCCATATACACACTGATTGCACTCCCAAGATACCCTATCTGACTCTTGTAGGGTATCTCTATTAGGGATGCAAGCTGTGTTGGGGGAAGTTAAGGATTTCTATATCTGACAAATAAAGGAATGAGGGATATCAGTAAATGCATGACTGTTCATTGTCTTATACAAAGACATACACTCCTCATCTCTACAAAGAATTAGAGAACGTCAGACTTGAGAATTTTCCTCAAGGGGCCAACAATATTGTGCCTCATTGAAGTGCCATATAGGTATAAATTAAAGAATATGGACTTATCTAAAGTATTCATATGCGCTAAATTACTCAATCCTTTGAGTAAGATCAAAGGCACAAGAGAAAACACAAGTATACATTTGGATAGCAGATTAACAAATATTTCTTATCAAACCTGCATGGCATCATCAATGTACTGAAAACCTGAGGGTGAAAAGAAAAAAATGGTCCTCTGTGTAGAACATTTTAGGTCCTCAATTAGATGACTAATTAGGTAATCAAAACTATTGTCCCTCGGGGGAGTACTAGTTCCTCATGTTTAGGACTGTAAGTAGTGTCCTCATATAGTCCCCAAACTGATTGCGGTTTTTGAGGGAGAAGGTGATCAATATGATACCCTATTATTTTGGTGGCTGTTAAATTACTTTAATCTTTATTGAGTATTAGCCACTATTGAAAGGGCAACTTGCAAAACTAATCTATGCGAATAGGTTTCATACAAATCCACTACAAAACAACCTACTGATGGTGTTACCGAATGTTATACTACCATAGGGCTGGTCTCACCATTATCCAGTTTTATACCACGATTTCTGGGTTACTCAGTGCTTTTTGCTGGATATTCCCATGCACATACCTGTCGATAATGCACACCCTGTAGGCTGTAACATCAATTTTGTAAGTCGTGCGGTTATCCATGGATAACCCACATGCCGTGTAAAATAAGTAGCCAATGGATAATTCATGACTCGTGTGTGTTAGCAAAGGCTATTTACACTTGGCCTACGGCCTCGTGTAATTATCCTTCACTAACACACACTCGTCATGAATTATCCATTGATAACTTGTTCAATACCACAAGTGGCAATGTTGAGAACCACCTGAGGAGGGCATGTCATAACAATGGTAATTAACAGCATTAGGAAATAGCCTACTAATGTAATTTAATGCGCCTTTCTAATGAATGGGTAGATATCATTTAAATTTAGTACAGGGAATCAATCGGTAATCATTCTTACCTCTTTTTCCTCCTAACCCTCATGTGCCAAGTTCTAATCCTAGCTCCAAATCAGGGAGACACTAGATATTGCCCTTAATTCAAGAATCTATTACAATGTGCATTAATATAACATATATTTTTGTTACTTTGTTAAACTGCCTTTAGGCTTCAGTTGCAAACTTCAATTACCCATCTTTATTCAGGGAGAACTACAAAAGGCAAATGACTTAAAATGATTGTCGGTGAGAAATTATTGGATAGCATAGGATGGCAAAATACAAGCCTTCTGCATCAACTAGTGAACACATTTTAGAGGTTTAGATGTTAGAACGGCAAAAGTAAAAGTATAGAAATAATACACTATTCAACATTAAAAGTTCAAACTTCAATTGTTATCCTGCTTTGGCTGTCCGTTCTCCTGTGTTCATTTGAAGTGGAGAGAAAACATCCAATTATAGTTGATTTTCATGCTTTTGAAAATTAAATTCTGCTTTTTAAACATAATTCAGCGGATCAATAAGCTCCATATTGGCCACCATTGTCTTCTTTCTTCGATGTATACATTTGTTTACAGAAGTTTATTCGTCATTACTTATTCTATCACAACAGTTAAGGTATAGCTTTCATGACTTTCATTACGAGACAGATTTGTATGTAATCTATCTCTGCGGGCACAGTCAGGATGTCTCTTCTTATTGAATATCGATATATTAGGGTAACTTTAACACCCCTGAAAAGGATGTTAAATCAGTGTTAGAGTCCCGTGACAACCAGTGAGAAAATCAAGGCACAGACATGTGAAGGCAACAGTCGTTATTTAGCTGCATGCAACAGCATACTGAACCTAGGATAGGGAAAGATGATTACTTTACCCAAGCTATGGCTAGCTAAATCCTTGAGTTCCACCAACCCCTTTACCCCTCTCAACCACTGTAAGCATGGTGGTTATCAGTCCTGATCAAGTGTACAGACCCCTCACCCACTCAAAGAGATGCTGATGCGTCTTTGTGGTTGCAACTGTATATGGGTTAGATTTTCGATTTCTACCCACTACGGGCCAGAGAGTCAAAACATGTCAAAGTTAATATCAATTAAATGCACTTTATTATAATGGAAGACCAACATCTTGGGGCCCTAAAAACCAGTTTTAGTAACCCATCAATGAAAATCATCTCTTTTCGTGTAACGATGGTCACATTTATAATCTTTGTTTATAGTGGACCGCCTAGAAATGCTCATCTCACCCTTAAATTTGGTATGCTATAAAATACTGTCAATAGGTACCAATATGCATGCCAAAAGGAAATATCGTGTCTCAAAAGCTTTTTAATCTATGGATGATCTCAAAATTTAGAAATTTTTAAAACTTATTGACTTCATCGCAACCTTTTTGCACTTTTCTATAGCAACATTAAAATACCTTCTATTCTCCTGAATATCACTCTGAATTATATACAGGGTCCGTACTATGTAAACCAAGTGCAATTGTACACCTTGTTGTACAACATAATATACATGTGGTCTGTTGCCGCCCTAACCATAGTCATTCATACTGTATAAAAATTTAATGTGACCATCGTTACACATCAGGAATAGGCCTGTGGAAAATGATAGAGAATTGGAATTGAACTAAATCCATTAAAAACAAATTGCTGGACTCGTCATTTTAAAGGTGAAATGTGTTGGAAAAGGGAACATCACACTATGAGAGCCTTTTCTTATAAAAAGCATCAGTACAGTTTTCAACTGCTGTATAACACCCACGCACCAATCTTATTACACTTTATCTCACGATTCAGGCCCCACAACGTGCCTTTTTGGTCAAAACCCCGTTCCGTTATTGGGGTTTAACCACACTCTGAGACTTCATTTATTTTACTAAAACATCTTTGGTTCGAACCTGGACATGTTAATGAATTGGAGAAGGACACAAAGTCACCCGCGCCATACATTTCCAGTTAACACCATTCAGGGTTCAATGGGGAATCAATCTCCGGCTGCTGTGGCAGGAGACGAGCTCGCTGTCCACTATTCCAAGCCGACCAGCACTAGAAACCAATGTACATGAAGGATTTGAAAAGGTTTTCTGACATACCTGAAGTTTACACACCTCATTAGCATAGAATCCAATGGTGCCAGGTGAAGTTATTAACAGGGAAACATCCTTAGATATCCTAGATGAACATGCCATGCCTAATTTCTCCATATTGTTCGAAATAAATAAGAATCCATTGATTTTCCATAGCGATACGTGTCGGCACCAGCCCTGTCCGGCCATTTCTTGTTTGACACATATTTGACCTAGTTCTTCAGCCAAAATTATGTCAGGTTACATCCAGGAACCTACCCACTTCGGTAAACAAGAAGGAAGGGCCGTGTGCATTGGGTTGCTATGTAAAATCATTGGAATCTCATTTATTTTGAGGAAAATGGAGACAAAATGTAGGCGAACACCAACTAGAGATCCTATATTTGTTGGTGTTAGAAGTACAGGACTTGGCATCATTGGATTCTACCCGAAAAATGTGTGTAAAGGTGAAGGTATGTCAGACAGAGTCACAACATTGCCACAATCGTTGGCAAGGCAAGCGGATTGCATGCACTTAGAAAATGTCTTCTCCTGGAATAATTCTGTGTATTATATATACTGGCTTGGCAATGGTATATTTATAATTATCATGGTTATATCATTAATTATGAAATGAGTTAGAGTTCAATCAAAAATGTTAAGCGTGTGGAATAAATGGAATGATATGTGGATAAGCCAGCACTCGGACTGGTTGTCCATGGCTAAGGCTCTTGGCTTTGCATCGTACATTATCCCTAGATAACCATGCTTAACTAATACAAAAAAGAAAACAAATGTGGATTCCTCCTCGACAGTTCCAAAAACGGTTAGCTGTGTTTGTGGACTGAGAAGGAGGCTGCTTCACGAGAGGTCAGTAGAGACAGGACATTCCACCCACATACACTGACCAGATGATGTAAGACAGGTGTAGGCCTATGCATATGTAGACTGTAAAACAAATAAATATTTTCAAACAGAAATTAAGTAACACCAGCATCGTCCTTGATTACACACATATCAATCCAAAATCCATTAGATTAAAAAAAACAGAGATAGATTAACCCATTAATTTACAACCTATTAATTGACTACATTTTAGATGTAACATATCTGTATTTTTTTTTCAACATGTTTGATGTAGAACATAGGGATACGATGGTTCAAACGAAAGATGATGAAAGGAAGGAGATATGTTATAACCACTGATACTAGGGAAAGCCAGGGGGACTTCCTACATGAAGACATTGATTCACTAAATAAATAAATCTCATCTAAATCACTAACACTGTATGGATGATGCTTTTCTTGTCGACTAGGATTTATGCCAACAGTCATGAGGCATAGGGAATTCTGTTTATGTGAAGTAGAAACATGAAAGGACCATACATAGGATTGGGTAGCTATGAATAATTTCCTGTCTTTCAAGGATTCTAAACAACCACCATGAGGTGGATTGCTTCAAATGCTGAACAGATGCAGTGGTTATCTGCTCTGAGGCTCAAAAGTCAGGAAATATGAGGTTTTGATTCCCCTGACAAGACATCAAATAAGAGTGAGAGTGTTTGATAATTCTTGCATATGGCTTTCCCTACATGTTCCACATCTATCTGTTTTAGAATCTGCTTCGAATCTTACTAAATTTATAACTAGCCAAACCTGCAGCAGGCATTATTCCATAAAGAATGATTATTCTATGTTTCCAGTAGCCTTTCATGATTATGTGCAATTTTCCCGTGAATAATATGATGGAAGAAAACACATCATATTTGCATGATGATTGTACAAAATTGTTAATGGAAAGAAATAATGAAAGCCTGCCAGAGGTAATAACACAAGCATGGCCATTCATTCATTTAATGTGACCATATATGATATCACCTGCTGTTTTCATTAAAGGCAGGAGGAGGTGAATAAAAACTATAGATTATAAAGTCGGTAACCTACACCTAAGGGGAGGAGAATTACCCAAATGGGTGGCCATGTCAAAAGTAGTACAAAAAGGCTGTTTGCCGTAAGACAAGAGAAATGTAGATTGGCTCGTTTATACAGCCAGCCTGCTCCTCTACATAACCTAGGCTGCCATAGCATTTAAGGCTGGCCTTAATGAACAAACGGTTTCTCCAGGCTGCATCCAGCCAATTGGAACAGCAAGCCTTAGATATTACATCATGCCTTTTACCATGTTTTAACATTTGTGTCTCTCTTCCCAAAAAGTACAGATTAACAACCATGGTTACTTGAGAGTTAGGTAAGGTTTTTGCCTGCTAGCCAAATTAAATGAATATGGGTGGCATTTGTAAAGTTAAATCATTCTTATAGCTGTCTATATTAAATGGACAGAGAAAGCCTACCCTCTGCATCTATGCTCATTTTTGGATACAACTGAGAAGATAAAAAAAGGGAATGCCTAGGCATATTACACCCTCCCATTTTGATACCTGTCCTTCTCTAATACTCTTTACGTGTATTTTGGCTTATAGAAAGACTGAGAGAAAGGCTGACTTTCATCTTTTGTATGGCATATTAGGAGGCACTGGCAGGGAAAAGAGTTCTTACATTAACAGCAGTAAGAAGTCCTGTATTCTGAAATCACACAGCTCCCTGACTCTGTCTATGATCATGTGAAGATTGGCATAGTGAAATGCCTTAATGCAAGTGTCACTTTGTAGGTAGGTAAGGCTTTATGCTGATGTGCGGCTTAGAGTTAAATTGGGATTCCAGAAACTACTTTTGTATTAAAGGAACACCGAGAAAACCCTAAAGACACTTGGGAACACCCCCCATTAAAGAATATTATTTTGACACCATCTCTTTTTTCAGGAGAGTAGGGGTGATTAACCTGCACCTAAGGGGAGGAGGATTATCCAAATGGGTGGTCATGTCAACAGTAGTACAGAAAGGCTGATGGGCCTATATCAACATTAAACCCCACTTTTCTGCATGTTGAGCCATATCCCTTCGGATTTTCTTTTTTTTAATGAAGATTTTAAGAAAACCTGGGAGATGATGTGAAACCTCCCGCTTGAGAGGGGTGACGGTGTTGGCTGTTGAAAATATACTATTCATCTTAGGTCAAGATTAATCATTGTTTATACTATGTCTAGTTTCAGCTTTCTTGTGTATTACTATGCTTTGTTTCTAAGCTAACAATACCCATCAAGTACATCCCCTCAGAGAAACTAAATGTCTTGCATCAGTTTAGCCACTCACATGGGATAACCTGTGCCTCATAATTATGGACGTAGCCTTGAAACCATTTGTTAGATCTTACAACCTTTAAAGTCTCAGTTGTTAATCCATCTTTTTACTTAACTGTTAGTGTGTGGTTATGAAGGCAGTGCATTATAATTCCTCATGTCTTCTTCAGGGACTGGTCCTTTCTAGGATTTGGTGAAACACATCCAATGTTAAGCTCATCCTTCATCAATATATATTCACCTTTCTTCTGATACCAGATTGTGAATAGAGTACCTAGTTATGGATTGATGTTCTCCTACCCCTCACACCCTACATCTGTAGTTCCTATTTGTTTTCAAGAAAGGTTTGCAACCTAGATCAAGTGGTCTGTAGATTGTAAACCGAGAATTAGTGATTGGCCAAAATTCTGAAATGTCCTCCAGGTGCCTTTGGTACCTTTTCACACCACTTCATTTCCCCCGTTAGAAAAAGTACTAGAGTAAACTATAGTAAAATCTAGTATACTATAGTTTACTTTATTAAACTATGGTATACTATAGTATTTCCTTGGATATTGTACTATAGTTTACTGTAGTATACTACCACGGAAATTGCAGTAAATGTCTGTTTTGTGCAGATGACAAAGGACATGAGGAGCTTAAGCAACATAGGAAGAGCCAGATTGGGGCGGAATTAGAGGCGGAACACCTCAAAGGTGAGGCGACACGCCAACAGCAGCAGCGGTCTAAAAACTGTCAAGGTGAGGCATCTAATATTCGTGAGGATTTAGACAGGAGCCTCACTAGTCTTGCTAATGATGAAGTGTTGACTGAGTTCAGGAAGTTTATCCAAATCATTACATGATTGGATGACGAGATTAGAACAATTAATAGAGCAGAAATTGGTTGTGACGCCATCAAATCAAAATGGAGTGCAAGGTAGGGCTGGGGAGAGTGTGGTTAATTCTGAAAAGTTGAACTTCAGGAGTCCTGACCCACATTTGGCCCAGGGTAGTGAAGGAGTTAATTACCCTGCCCAGCCTGTATCTGGCTCTTCATCTAGTGAAAATACGTTATGAGATGCAGGAAGGAATCATCCAGCCAGTGGCACTCAAAATGGTGGTGCTATACGAGGATCTGCAGTGGACAATGGTGCAGAGGCGCCAGCCAATGGAGCAGAACCAGAGTTGGGCAGAGAGGAATTTTTTTGTCAGAGCTGGCACTCCTACTGTCAGTAAGTTCGACTTGAGGAGGTTTCTACCTATTGCAGATAGGAGAAAGACATTCAATATTGAAAATCCAGATAGACTTTTCTATTTGCTCGCTAGACTAGTGGAAGACTTGGCAAAACGTGGTTTGGACACTATTGGGTTATTGTCACATATTGCATATTTAACATTCTTGGCTTCCACCAGTTTGTACACAACTGAAGCTCTAGTTGGTTATGATGCGAAGTGTGAGAGAGAGAGCTAAAGAAAATCAGGGTAGATGCCTTTGCTGTAGTAGACACTAATCTTTCCAATATGTGGTTGGGCACTACAGGCTCAAAATCTGCCCAGAAAAATAGAGGCATTGCTAACTACCGCAGGCGCGGCAGAGGTCGTTTGCTGGGGCAGTTGGTCAGGTGGACAGGGTCCTACTGGTTGGAAGCCAAAGTGCTAAGACCATGTGGAGACATGGAATACATATATTTACTGACAGTTCTAAGTTTGGTTTTGGTGCTTATTGGGCCAAAGACTATTTGTGGGGCAAATGGAAGGATTCTTGTAGTAGATGCCCCCACGAATGTAATGCCCCAAAGGAACAACACAGTGATCATATTAATGTACTGGAACTATGGCCTGTTGTAGACTCTATTCATAAGTGGTGTATGTTGTGGCAGAATTCATTGGTCTATGTGATAACAGACAGTACACAGGTCCAGGCAGCCATTTATACTGGCTATAGTAAGAGTGCATACACAATGCCTTGGTTGCGGGACCTTTTTTGGGTGTGCAGCTTCTACAACATCCAGTTAAAGGCCCTCAGAATCTCTAGTGTGGACAATGTCTTGGCTGACAGCCTCTCCCGCCTCAACAATCCTGATTGTGTTGACATATGCTGCACTCTAACAGATGGATATAATCATTGTTGTTGTAGGTCTGCAGGTATTATGGGAGGATTGAGAACTGCTGGTCAACCAACACCATCAAGGCGTATAAATCAAGATGGCGGCGTTATTACTCATTTTTTGATGAATTTGGACTGACACCTATACCATGCAGTGTGGATACAATGTGCTTGTATATAACACAGAGTGGTCCCAGACCAAGTGACTTTCTCTTCCCTTATATTTATAACCAGTTTTCTACCAAGCTTAAACAGATGTGTGCAATAGCTTGATTGGTGGGGGATTTTTCTACGCACAGCCTAAGAAGGGGTTCAGCAACGTTTTTGTCTTCAATCAGCCCACTTCATCAAGTGAAAGTATGTGGGGACTGGCCTTCATGGTCAGTGCTCCTCTACATCTCATCAAACTACAAGAACAGACTGCATCAGTACTATGTGGTGGCGAACCATATTGCTAATTTCAGGCAAATGTAAAAAAAAAGAAAAGAATGTTTGTTGTGTTTTTTGGCGGCCTTTAGTTGGGGGCTCAAGGCAAATGTGTATCTGTGTCGTGTGTATGTTAGTCTATGTCCATTGGAATATGAGACCTCCCCCAGTGATATTTGGGTATATTCATGTTGACATGTGTCACCAGGGGGCTCCAATGTCTAGGGCCTTATGCTTCCCACTGGTGGTCAGTTTTATCCACCAGTCATCATTCAAGTGTGAACTCAGTCAAGGACGGTTGGATTTTTTCTTTGTTGTTCAATTAATAAAGGCCGCCTTCTGTTGGGGGATCTAGGCAAATGTGTATCTGTGTCGTGTGTATGTTAGTCTATGGAATATACTATAGTATAAGTTATTGTAGTTTACTATAGTATTATTGTAGTTTACTATAGTATTACTAAAACAACCTGATCCTATAGTATACTATAGTATTTGCAACTATAATTTACTATGGTATTCCCAGTCATCCTGTCACAAATGTATAACCCAGTTACTACAGCATATTATAAATAATTATACAACTTGCCACCCCCTCCGGCTGTAGTATTAATTAAGACCTTATTACACCTTCGATTGGCAATTGTCAGAAGCACTTGCCACTGCTATGGAGTGTATGTTAAAAGACATACGAGTTTGATGAACAGGCGCCTCAGTCTACATTCATTATTGCACCCTTAACCCATTAAGGCCTGATGTTGAGAATACTCAACATCCATGTAGGGGCGGATGTTGAGTATTTTCAACACCATGTGGGGCCTGATGTTGAGTATAATCGACATAGATATTCTATGTGGCAGCCATGTTTGGAAATTTGAGAGAGACTTAATTGGATTACTATTTTTGGTATGATGATGGTTATTACCTTTTTTCAGGCTGAGGAATTCGAATCTGCGAAGTTTACAGTGATAGAGACAATGTAAAATGGTTAAAAATGATATCAAAGTCATGGATAGTGTATTTATACCTTGGACCCTCCCGCCCCCTGGTAAATGTACTGCTCAAAATTCAGTCCTCTAGCCTTCCAAAGTCCCCTCATAGCCAGCCCTTAATGGGTTAACAGGCCTAGAGCTCAATTGTGTGTGTGTAAATGGAGACAATGATGCAAAACAGAAAATTGTGGATTATGCTACCTGGGATCTTAACCAGAGTATTATAATCATATCAACAGTGAACACCACCTGACCACTCCATGGCTTAGCAGATCTGTACACACATATCATACCCCAACGGGATGAAAGGACTTGTATAAGAAGCTCAAATATGGCCTACACCCTTCTGTTGGACTCCTAAAATCCTGGGCAAGATTGCTTGTTAACCATGTTTAAACTCTTAATTAAAATATCCATAACGAGACCGGAGAATGTTTCTTATTATAAACAATAAGGGCATTCAATGGCTGTACTGGCTACATACTTAGATATTCTCAAAATTGTTTTGTTAAACCTAGATTTAAGTGGGAATATCTAAAGTCCTAAAAATCCATGCTTACTTCTTTGATTGAATGCAACACAGAGAGCCTACTCCTACAGTAAAACCCTATTTTTTTTATATTAATAATGATGTTCCTCTATGATTGACAGTTGTTTCTTTAGTGAATTATCACTTTGTTATTAACAATAAAGTGAGGTAATATAGTGATATTGAAGATTATTATTTTGTATACACTTTGTATCCCCATTGCAACTTCTGTACGAGCGGCGAAAGATGCCTAAGCTCTATGGAGTCGGAATATATTTTTTCCTTTTTCTTTTATTATTATTTGGGGATTGGGGGGGTGGGGTGGTCATGGGGTGGGGCCTTGGGGGACTCACGGGGGAAAATTAGGAGGTCATTTACTTGTTACTAGCTTGTCCTCATTTGTCTATGATGATGGATAATGATGTATTAAATCTAGGGCAAGGGCTGGTAATAACACATTTCAATATGAGATGCGTAAGGAAAAAAATGATGATATTTTAATATATCTATATGATAAGTCTGTGGATACTTTTACCATCTCCAAGTCAGCGAAAGATATGTCGAGGAATTTTGAGGTACCAGGTTATAACTTTTATAGAAATGACAGAGCATGTCTGAATGAAAAAGGAGAAATCAAAGCAGCTGTTGGAGTTATAACCTATATTGTCTCTGAGAATGAATATGACAACTTAAATAAATCAACAAATACTATAGAATGACCAGTTTTAACTGCCAGAAAAGGTTATCAACAAAATTTGCTATGGTATAGGTGTGTTATTGTCAATGTATATAGACCTCCAGATGAATCCAAGGATGATTTGTCGATCAACTGAAATTAAGAATGTAGTAGGTGGGATCAAACACAAGCATCATACCAATATTGTTGTATTAGGGGATTTCAATTTTTATTTCGAAGACAAAGAAGACAAGCAGGTACATGATTTGTGTGAGACTTTAAACCAGTTTGGTTGCAGGAGTATCATAAAAACAGATACTATGAAGGATAATACATCAGTTATACTAGATCAGATATTTACCAATATTGAAGGTATTGATGAAAAGGGCTCCAAAATATTAAATGTAAGCGATCATTACTTAATATACTGTGTTAAACACATAGTAAAGAAAAATAAAAATAAGATTAAAATCAAGTGTCGTCAGTTAAAGAGCTATAATGTCAATAAATTTAAGGGTGAACTAAACATATTTGATAGGAATATTGTAGAAACAATGGATGACTCCAAAGAAATCTGGAACATGTTTGTAACTAGAACAACTACTGTCTTGGATAGATTGTATCATTTTGTGGAATATACTGTTAAGGAAAGTAAGGAGGAGTGGATAACCAGAGAAATTATTGCTGAAATAAAAGAAAGAGATAGGTTATTAAAAGTTACACAAAGAACAGGTAACGACCATGATAAACACCTAGCCGGTCTTGCTAGACGCAGAGTTAAAAATATTGTAAAGTTAGCTAGGGATACACATGTTAATAATATTGTTGAAAACTCATGTAATCAGAGGAAATTCTGGTACAACTTGAATAAAGTTTTTCCTCTTAAATCCACAGAAAAATCATGTATTGTCCTTAAAGATGAACAAAATATGCTATTAGACCCACAGCAGTCAGCGACTTACATAAATGAATTCTATAGTGGTATTGGTGTTAAGTTAGCAGAGAAATTTAATGCACGGTGGTCTCCTGAACCTGGAGTAATGCCTTATCCTGTAATAACTGGTGTGATCCCTGATTTATGGAAAGTGGCAATAGTTGTTCCAATTTTCAAATCTGGTACAAAAGATCAGGTCAACAATTATAGACCATTCCCTTATTGCCATTACCGGGAAATATTTTTGAACATGCTATACATACCCATATTTCTGCTCATCTGGAACACTTTGAAATTTTGACTAATGCACAAGGTGGATATAGAAAGGGGAGGTCTACCATTGACACTGTGTTTAAATTTACAGACTTCATTCATATATTAATAAAAAAACCAAAGGGGCTTTCACATTGGCTACATTTATAGATTTAAAAAAGGCCTTTAATACGGTCAACCACATTGTTCTTTTAAATAAGTTGAAATTTTTTGGTATTCGTGGAAAAATGATAGATTTACTTCAAAATTACTTATTCAAAAGGAAGCAATTAAATGTAGCCAATGGATATGAGTCAGGTCTGCTGAATATATCATGTGGGGTCCCTCAAGGGTCAGTGCTTGGACCGTTATTTTTCCTCCTATATGTGAATGATGTACAAAAAGTGTGTATACATACCAATATTGCCCTATTTGCTGATGATACTGTGATTTATTGCACAGGTAAAATGAACAAGATGTATTCACGAAAATGCAAGAAGACTTAAACAGATATACAGAGTGGTGTTTATTGAATTGGTTGACTATTAATGTAAGTAAAACAAAGTATATGGTTTTCTTCCCGACATCCAAGACCAGACATAAGTTACAGTTGAATGGGCAAGAAATCCACAAGGTCCCTACTTACAAATATTTAGGTGTAAATCTGGATTCTAAATTGAATTATGAAATGTTTATTAAAAACCAAATAACCACCATAGAGTTTAGAGCTTACCAGTTATACTAAAGTGCAAGGTTCTTAAGTACTGAAACCCTATTGTTGATCTATAAAACTTTTATTTTACCTATTTTTGATTATGGTTGTGTTTTATGTCAAAAGGTATCCGTTACAAGAAATAGGAAACTTCAAAGATTACAAAATAGATGTCTTAAGACCTGTCTCAAAGGTGATATATCCACTGATACTGAAATGGTTCACCAAGCAGCTCACATGAACTACTTAGAGTATAGGTAGTGGTACTACTAGACATTTTCATTACTTCGATTTTATATCTTGTAGAAGTTAAGGTAGAGGCAAAACACACTTCAAATGAGTCTTTAAAAAGGATAACACACGGTTTTTGAGAATGAAGCATGCATATTCATAACAGGATGTAGCTTATGAAAATGATATTTGTCAAGGGATTAAGAGACCGAGATGAGCAGATAGTTGCAAGAGACGCCTGGAAAGAGGGGTCCACATTGCATGGCATATTTAATGGAATAGATATGGCTGTGAAGAAATGAACCATGTTAGCAGGGGATATTCCTAATGTATCAGGACATACCCCCGTGGCAGCTGCAATGCATCAATCCTAGGAGACTAACACCTCGGATGACTTCGAATTGATTGACATTGAACAGGCGGATAGTACCTTCTGCGCAATGCAATTGAGAAAGAACACTTCCGGTAGGAAATATTTCAAGAAAGGTGTTAAACAAGTCAAAGGATGCGAAATTAGCACCCGAGACTTTGGGTACACCCAGATCAAATGGGTCAGCCGGCCGAGAGCACTTCTAAAGTGAGTGGTCAGTCACCAGACTTGACAAAGGTAATGGAAGATATGTGCAAGAAAATTACTGAAGCACTACAAGCCAGTCGGTCGAGACCCAGGGTGGATCGCCGAACTGTGAAATGTTTTAGGTGCCAGAAAATGGGGCACTATTCATCAGAGTTTACTGCTGCAAAGCCAGTAATGGCAGCTTATTATGAACCTGAACCCGAAGCAGATCAGCAGGATGCTGATATAGCCAACGTAGTGCGAAATTAGAGGGGGTTGTATCCACGGCATTGGGTATAACCCCATCTAGAAAAGAATGCCAAAAGGCTACCGGGGGTAATCCGGTGGAAGAATTCAAATCAAGTATACCTGGAGGTCGGGTGACTGTAGGTGCGCACCCCAGCATTCTGGCTGGGGCCAGGGACCCTAGTGCAGATATGTGTGTTGGAGGTGACAATATGGCAAGTGGCCGCACTGGGGGAGAGGAAGGATGGATTAAAAAGTTGATCTGAGTGTGTGGGACACGCCTTCCCCCAAGTCATCCTTGTCTGGAGTTTTTAAGAGGACTTGGATTGAATCTTGGTCATTCTGGGGACTTTCACCAGTTTACCAGTAACCCATCCCCATTGGGAGGGAGACGGTGGTATATACCCGTAACTGTGGAAGGTCGGGTAGGAGAATTCTTGGTGGATACTGGAGCTAGCCATTCCTGTGTGTCCAAAAGATTTTTCGACTTGATGGCTGGCAGGTATGAAAACCTCAAAAAAGGGGTAAATGCTTGCAAGGCTGACAGAAGCAGTATGAGAACTTTTGGGAGGGCTTTTATGCCTATCCATATAGGAGGCAAAGAATAGCAGAGGTTAGTGACAATGGAATCCTCGGATTGGATTTTGCAAGCTTATAAGGGGCCATGTTGGATCCGAGGGACGGTGTGATGAGTATCCGGAACCCCTATGGCTTGCATGTCAAGTGCGTATTGAGACAAGTATCTTCAGTAGCTTCGGTTATCCATACGGTGAAAATCCCTCTGGGTACCACTTGTGATGTCCTTTGTGGCGGATCAATGGGCCAGAAGGGTGAGATGGGAGTCTTTGAACCCGACACGATACATTTATCGAGCATCAGGTTGGACTCAGTGGATACGTTAGTGGTGAATGCAGCATGGACTGTACTACCCATGACTAACTGAACTGGTTCAGTGATTTACTTGAAACAAGGTGACGGCGTAGGGGTGATGAGTTCAGTGAAACACGTCAGCGAAGCCGAATTCAAGAAACCACTAAAACCTGTTAGTAAGCATCCTTTGGATTAAGAATTTCAGAAACTGATAAATAAATCAGGTTTACAGAATACGGAGGATAAACGGCTTTCGGTACAGAGGGAGGACCCGTACGTAGAACCGATGAGGTGTTGCACACTATTCATGTGGGCGATGAGAGACCTTTCAAAATTCTGTATCGTAGACTTCCTCTTAAGAAGAAGTTAATATGTGAACAGGAAATACAAAAACAGTTGGAGCTAGGGGTAATCGTGCCAATGGTTCTGCACCCTGGATTTGCAGTCCGGGTATTGGCAGATACAGATGCATCCGAAAGACATAGAGAAAACTGTGTTCTCTAGCCATTTGGGGTTATTCGAGTATAATGTCTTACCATTCGGATTGTGCAATGCACCAGCTACGAAGGCTATGATGGAATCACTACTTAGCGACTTCTTGTGGAAAAAGTCGGGCCTCCCTAGCCCACTTAAAAGGGTCTATTTCTCATCTTTCCTATCCCCTCAGGATGTGTGTGGTGCACATATGCGCGGGCACTGACACATTCCTCTGTGAAATTGTGTAATGTAGTTCTCACCATGAATATGACCTTAGCTGTCGAAATGGCGTTAAACATCTATTACTATTACTTTGTGGAAAAAATGTTTGGTTTACTTGGATGATGTTGTCGTGTTCGGCAAGTCATTCAAGGAATGCCACGCAAACCTACAACTGGTCCTGGATAGGATTCTAGCTAACGGCCTTAAACTCAAGCCTAAGAAATGTAATTTGTTTAAGAGAATAATAACATACTTAGGAAGGATAATTACCCCCAACAGGGTAAGTGCGGATCCGGATAAGCTGGAAGCTGTGGAGAATTGGGAAAGACCCTCGAGTGCTTAGGAGGTTAGATCATTTTTAGGATTTTGTTCCTATTACCGTGATTTTATACCAAATTACTCTCGTGTTAGCTTTCCTATGTAATGCTTAGCTCATTGGACACCCGGTAATGCCCAGGAACCCTTCCTATGGAACAGTGAGCAAGAAGAATCTTTTAATAAAATTTTGTTAAGAAACACACCAGTATTGAAATATCCCACACCCGAGGGACATTTCATACTAGACACCGATGCTAGCAATAATGCTATAGGGGCAGCACTCTCTCAGGTCCAGAACAGATTCAAAGTTCGATTGGCATTCGCTAATAACACGTTAAGCAAGACACAGCGTAATTATTGTACCACTAAAAGAGAGCTGTTAGCGGTAGTGGTGTATACAAAGAAGTATAATTTCCTTTGGTGAACTGACTTCACTTTACGTACCAACCATTCCTCTCTGAGATGGCTCCTTAATTTTAAGGACGCCAAGGGGATGATTGGACAATTGTTAGCTCATCTATATGAGTTCGGATTGGAGCACAAGCAGATTGAGCACCGTGGGGCCCACAATGCTGTGGTTGCCGGATTGGTATATAACTATACCACCCCCTGTATCCCCCGGGAGGAGGCTGTGTGTAGCTATCTCGATTGGTCCCCAGTGACCATCAAGAAGTTTCAACAGTCGGATCCCACCACTACATGCATCTTGGAATACTTAAGGAAAGGTATTAAGCCAGTGAGGCCAATGTTATCTCTGGAGGACAGAGAGATGAGGCAAGTCATAGCTCAATGGATCCGAGATGGCATATAGTGCAGATGGAAGACTACTTCCACGGCAATAAGCTTTTGCAAATCGTGATTCGTACCTCGATGAGAAGGGATATCATATATTATACTCATGGACACCAAACGAGTGGCCATTTTGGAAAGAAAAGGTCCATTGAACATCTGCAAAGACGATATTACTGGCCAGGGATGAGGAGTGACCTACTTCAGTGGATCGCAACTTGCCCTAATTGTTGTAGAAACAAGCCAGGACCCTGCCTGGGCAAGTTACCCTTGACCCATGAACTGTTTGGTGTGAGATTCGCTCGTGTAGCAATCAACATCTTCAGTGGATTTAAAACCACACCTAGAGAGAATACATGTATGATGGTCGTAACCGACTACTATACGAAGTATACTCGGATGTTTCCCCTTCCAAATCACAGGGTTTGTAGTACACGCCTACAACAACACCGTCCATGCATCCACTAATTGTACCCCAAACCTCTTGGTGTTCGGTGAGGACATAATTATGCCCGCCGACCTGGTGTATGGTGTGGTTGGAATCGACCCGGAGGCTCCTTGCACTGTGCTTTTTGAGGAGTCACTCTAGAATGACACGTTTTAATGTAGGGGACAAGGTACTAAGGTATTACGAGCCACTCAAAAGGGTAAAGCTCCTGAAGTCTACAGTGATAATGAAGGATTGCTACACTGGTAGATAATGGAAAACCAATGTAGGTAAGCTCAGGCCCTGGAGGGGACGCAAAGCAGCAGAGAGGGAGTACGGGTACCGACCCCCAGAGCCCACCCAAATGAGGCCTGAGGTGATAGTTAAAGAAGAAGGGTCGGAAACGGCCAAATCATAAGAATTGGAAAAATGTCTCTCTGGGTGAAGGCATTACATATGGGAAAGCCCCTGCTGTGGCTGCGCAGGACCCGGAGAAGGCCGTGGATAATGCCAGGAGAAATAAAATGCTGACCAAGGGCGTCAGATGCAGTCCTAGGTTAAGGCTGCCGTTACCTAACTCAGTACACAAAGAGCACCTGTGTGTGTTTCGCTGTAGGCGAATGACATAATATGTTGTAGCGGGTCGGGGTGTCGAATGTATGTTCCCTGGGTGGCGTATCCAGTGAGTGGTGGTTGGTTACCCGGTACATTTGCTTATTAGCGATGTATATACCACCAAGCTCCTGATGACAGCACCACGGTAGTAGCATATGTTTAGTATACTGAGCCAAACCCCAGTCCGGACCTAGTCTACGTGAAGGCGCCACCAGTTGTGGCGGGAGAATGGACAACTAGGTCACCAGATAGCTTGCAGTGGGATCTCACGAGGCGAGAGGTTTGACGCCATATTGGTTTGACCCACTTTTAACTAGGGCAGAATCGTGGTGTGCAGACGCCATTGATTTTGCTCTGGTTATTTTTTGCGTCCTCTGGCAGCTAATAGCTGTAGTCTACAACTCTTTTTGGTTGGACAAATCCTTCAGGAGGAGTCCAAAGTTATTACTGCCAATTTTGTATTGGAAGTTGTCTTGCCGTAATGGCACAGGGGACAATTGATGCTGTGCATCAAGCCGCCAACATTGAGTTGGACGAAGACGAGGCCCCAACAGCTGCATCTCGGGTGGAGGAAACAATGGAGGCCTCCGATGCTGGCCTCGGATGTGAGCCAGAAGTGGAAGAGGCCGCTAACTGTCTCGCTGCACTGTCTACAGCAGCGACAGACAGGGATCGGATGCCTCCTCCACCGCCTCTGGGTCCAGTAGCTTCTGCATCGGGTTCTTCGGACCCAACTGACCTGACGGCGGGAGATTCGGATATCCTAGATTTCCCATTGTATCCTCCGGGATTCAAGACGAGGATTGAACGCCTCGTTCACATAGACGAGGAAGCGGGAATCATCTACACAAAATGGGGGACCTACATCTTCATGCACCCTGCCATGTTTGGATGTGGCGTGTTGGCTGAGGTGCCTGGACAGCCGGGAGTAATACCTGATGACTTCAAAGCACTGGTCATTGACTCGTGCTCTGACAGGCAGAAAGTATACCAGTATCATGGCTTCGCAACTACAGGTGTTTGGCCAGAGCCATGATGTTAGATGAAGACTTAGCACGGGCTGTGTTGTTAACCGAAGGGATTACCCGGAGGGCCACACAGTTGAGGGAGTCGGAATCCGACATGGACACCGACTCTACCATAACACACCAGTCGGTTGATACCGGGCGAACTAAGAAATTAGTTTGCAAGCCCACACCGAAGGGACCATTGACTGTCCGGATCACCAAGTCCAAGAGTGAGCCGGATGCCAACATCCCAGAGGCAGCCGGTTAGGTTTCGGGCAAGGACATTGCTCATCAACAGGCTGCTGTGGAGGCTAAGCATCGCAAGCTTACCGCCCAGCAGAAGGAGCTGACTGCTGTATGCCGAGCCCAGCACAAGCAGCAGTCACCTTGGCCACCTTGGTTACTGCAGCACCCACTGTCACCACCAGCGGGTCGTCCGCTGTCACCTCGGTTGTGACTATGACTGGTACTACCACCACCAGTTGGGTCCAAACCAAGGCGGCAGACATCTACACAAGCAGCGAGTCGGGGACCGAAAGCAATCCAGAGCTGCCAGAGTCTGCCAAATCTGAGTTGGAGTCAGTAACGACATGGGAGGACATGACCACAGACGTTCCCAAAGACATCAACCAGAAATGGATGTGGAAGAACGCAGCCGAGGGATTTAAAGAACGTGTCCCTGGCTGCTTCGCCAATCGTGCTTACAACACAATCCATTATATGTGTCTGGGCGCTGTCAACAAGGACGGTGACAGTGATGATGAGGAATGGATGAAGTACGGCCCTCATGATATACCAGTTGGAAAGTTCTACCTGATTTGGATTGATCGTGTTGAAATCCAAATTAGGTCTGGTATACAATTACAAGGCGAGAACTAAGGTTCAGTGGGCTGGGACCCAATGGGAACCCAGCGGCAACCGCTGCAAGTGCCCATTCGAGTCATGTCAGCTCTTACTCACTGGAGAGAAGGTATTCAATACCAAGCCTCGGTTCGCCAGGCATATCGTGAAGCATCACATGCACCAAAAGCCCTTGTTGAGGTGTATCCCTGGTGATCGACCCAGCAAGTTGTGCGATGGCACTTTCGTGACCAACAGGTGCAGAGACATGGCTTTGCATTTGCAAAAGGCCCATGGTACTGGCCTGGAAAAGACATGAAAGCGTGCAGTGAGGTGCTTCAATGAGCTCCTAGCGAACTGGGCTGAACTCCCAGCGAACCTTGTCAGAAAGCTTGTGTTTGAACTTGAGTTCTGCGCCTGGAAGAGTGGGAACATCACCACCTACTTTGCTGTGAGCCCCTCCGGTTCAAAGTTTCAGCTGCCAACTGAAGGGCATATGAAACTGAAGAAGTGGCAGGGTGACGACACATGAGAGAAGGACAAGCAGGCTTGTATGAAGGGAACAGCTGGGGCGCAATCCTCAGCCACACCCCAGAAACGAAACCTAGCAGAACGATCCGTGAGCCCTTCAGGCGCCAAGGATCAGTCCAGACCAGCTAACCCGGCTGATCGTCGCCAGTCCGGACAGCAGGTCTCGGCACTGGACATGCCTGGCTACCAGACCTCTCGGCTGGTTAGCCAGACAGTACCAGCGCCCCCCCCCCCCGGGTGTTGACACCAGAAGGCAGGATGACTGGACTACCTTTATGGGCCACCCAACCGGATGCAGTGCATGGTGGGCCAGAGAGGAGTCCAGCGACATACAGCGCCAATCATACCAGAAGTACAGGGTGAAGTTCCCTGTCATGGGACCCGCAGGACCCAAATCCCAGATCCTGACCTCCTCAGGTAGGGTTAAGGCTCGGGGAAGAGGCCGGGGTGGATGCGAATCCACCCAACCACTCCCTGGCTATGGCCAAGGAAGAGGAGGTGCAATGGTTGAGGGCTCTGTGGTCCCTAGTGCAGGTGCTCCGCCTGTTATTGTACCTCCACCCACTCCGGTACTAGCTGCTGCTTCATCTGCATACTCTCGGGTCCCCATCATGGGGTTAGTAGCAATCACGTTGGCTGGTCTTGAGGATCCAGAAACGTTTGTCGACCACCGTGACGAACGTACATGTAGGATCCAAAATGATCTTATGAGCCAATGGCAGTCTCTCCATCGCCAGAAGTCTATTGACTACTGGCGAGATATGACTGAAGCTACCTTCAATCTCGTATACGAGATTCAGAAGCGTGAGGAGGATAAGATCAAGGAGCAGGAGATAAAACGGGTTGAGGAGGCCTATAAGTCCTGCAGGAGGGAAGCCGAGAAGCTTAAAGAGTTCCACACCGCTGAGGACTTAAAGTACATCAACAGGTATAAGGAGGCGGACCTTAAGTTCTTCCTTTGCTTCGGTAAGCACCTGGATGACTGGGATGGCAAAATGTCGTCCTTAGCCATGCCCTCGGATGCCGACGCTGGAGGAGTGGGAGGCAGTTCGTCTGAGGGCGTGGGCCCGAGCACCGGTACCCTTAAGCTTCTCACTGAAGAATGCAGCAGCTCGGCTCCCAACCCGGAGCCAGCTGAGAAGATGGACACTGACAACGAGTCTGCGGACTTGTAAGTGTCCATCTGCCGGTCACTATTCTAGTACCCGAGGGTAAAGGCATGTCTTATATGCCAGAGAGTTATTCTCGGATGACTACCCGGATCCGACAGACAGGAATGACAATCTGCAGCTAAGATGGATGCTACCCGAACTACTCGAGGACTACCATACAAAGGGGGGCTCCATCTACACTTCTTCATCAGGGCACATCACAACAGCAACGTGGCTTGCCACCACACATATGTCGCCGGATGGAGCTGCAGAAACCAGTTATTCCACGTTCGCCGGAAGTCTAATTTTTATTGTAAGGGTGAGCCTACTACCCCAGTAGGACACTTCTTAAAGTTTATATAAAATTGTTTGTATATATTTTTCATTTAAATCTAAAAACAATTTTTTTTTGGGTTATCCCATCTCTCGGATGGATATCAAATATATATGTGTCTATAAAACACTAATATTAACCATATAAATTGGTGTCATCCCCCATATATTATATATAGTTACTTCAGTTTATATATGACAATGCCTATTTTTATGTACATATTATTTATAATGCCCTGTAATGTCATATTAGTTTTATAAACTACTACATATTCGACTTACCTGTGTAAATAATTTATATATTTCATATTATCAGGTTCTCAATAAGTCTATTGTAACACCTGCCCTAGGTAAAGTCTAGGGGGGGTGGTGTAGGGGCCGGCATTGTCGTATATATATATTAGTGCGGATCATCCAAGAGATGTGCTCGTGTGGTGCTTGTTCCTTCTATGCCAACCAGGTGTCTCTTTGCGATACCCGTTTGGTACAAGAGGGGGCAGCACCACGCCTCGCATCCAGCTCCTACTAAGGAGCCAGATGATCAGCAGAAGGGGACTGGACCATCCGAACAGATGGGAAGTTAAAGGGCTTTGCCCAACCCAAACCTTTCGTCTTGTGTGATACTTATAGTATTTAAGCGAGCCTAAGAGCCACCCAATATAAAAATATAAAACGAACCGTTACAGTAAGTAGACATGTTTGGCTGTATAAAAATGACAAAATTAGTTATGTTGATTTATTTTTTTCTCTAAGGGCTGGCCTGCAGTGAATAGGAAGTGTGTCTAAAATAATCCAAAGATCATTTTCAGGAAGGGCCTTTCTTAACTTCTTAAAAAACTTATAGGTGACAGAGGGTAAATGTATTGTATAGTAGACTCACTGTAACGGAGGTAGAGTGATTCTTAAGAGTATTTGATGATTTTGGATGATTTTGCAATTCCAAAAGTTTTGATTCCTGGTTTTTGATTTTTGGTACACTTGAACAACTTAATTGTAGTATTATTGAGACAAGATTTGGTGGCAATCCAAGCATTACTCAATGTAGTTTTGATGTTATATCTAAAAACGCTGAACATGTTTTGAATGGTTTTACGCTGCGGGCTATAAAAACTGACCCGTTTGGAGTTGGTGACTTAAATAAACCTTTTTGAATAGCCAAGATATAGGACTTCAAATAAAATAAAGTGTCATTAAGTAATACTGAGCCCAATATGCATTAAAAAGTGAAATAGCCCACATGGATCTTTATAAAGTGTTATGTGTAGATTTGCATTCTTATTATCGCAATGCTATTTAGCATTATGATGCTAAAATTGGCTCGTTTTCTAGCACATAATTCTGTGCCATGCAATGATATTAGGTCAAAATTAACCATGTCCGTTGCTCAGCCAAACTTCTGTCCATGGGCACTTTGATCTCACTACTTTCATAAAGTCTCACAGAATAAGGTCTTTGCATCAACATCAAATATTAAGGACTCCAGATTGCGGAAGTGATGCTGTTCAATGAATTCTGATTCTGAACCCCTGCCGTGCTGTGCTAGTTAACTTTATAATTACTTATCTTTTTAAGGAGGCCTCTCACCGATAACCTTTCAGAGAAGTAGCAAAACCTTATTACCACAGCTGTTCATTTGATAATGTCTTTTTTTTATCTCATCTCAATAGCTAATTAGGGCTGTCCTGTAATCGTCACTTATTTTTGCTAGATGCTTGAAAATGGCCCACATAGACCTACCTGCATAAGTAGTGGGGCAGTAAGACATATTGTGGATCAATACGGTAAAAGGTACTACAGCGAAGGGGTGCGCGGGTGTACCTTTTACTGTGTTGATCCACAATTATGCCTGTTGAGTTTCCATCCATGCCTTAAGGCATTTATATGAGTAGAACAGATACCATAGGAGCAGAGGTAACATGAAGCTATATTTGGGTCAAAATCCCCTCCTTCTCTATTATTATTCGAAGTGTATCTACTTGATACCTACAAACTCAATAGGCAGCTAAGATAAGCATGAAGAATTAAGCTATTACAACCAAAATGGCCAGACTGCCTTCACAACCGCTACCTGCATGACTGCTATTATGTAATATAACAAGAATATAGAAAATTTACATAACCGCAATGGAATTTCTTATCTGCACACTTCTTGTTTCCAAAGATCTAATAGCAGCAGTATTGCTCTTCAAAAATAATTCATAGAGAAAGTGTCGTTGTCACTTCTTTCCAAGGAGGTCATGGTAGCTACATCTAGCTCATACAATCTATGTACTATTAGTAGGGGCTGTTATGGATCACAGGGGAACTTTCTGGACAAAACTCTGAAAGTTTGCATACAGGTTCATTTTTAGTCCCTCTTTGAAACTGAATGGGGAGACATTGCAAAATTCTATTGGAACATGCTAAAATCCAAGATGGCCACCACATAGGCCAAATGTCCAATGAAAACCCCTTATTTTGCCCTCAAAATCTCAATTTATCCATATATATCGGGATGTAAGGGCTCAAAATGAAGTCATCTGTGAGGAAAACCATAAGCAAAGGGAAATATTTATTTTTGGAGAATGTGGTTACCATGGCAACAGAGAATTCATGTACCAGAAGACACATTTTCAATAAAATCGCCTTATTTTACCATTGAAATTTCAAATTATCCATGGATATTGTTGTGTAAGGGTTCAAAACATAGGTCTTTGAAAGAAAATCATACGCAATGAAAAACATTGACTTTCAGGTCCCATGATAACCATTGCAACAAAGAATTCATGCACCAGGGGAAACTTTTTAGTAAAATCCCCTTATTTTTCCAGTGAAATCTCAATTTATCCATGAACATGCTCGTGTAATGGCTCTTATCTAACGATTTTGGCTTGAACAGTGCTTTTTTGGTTATAAAAACGGGTACATGATCAGGCCATAACCCTACTCTCACACCTTTTGGACATCTTCAAGAAGCCTTTGGTTAGAGTCTGGATGTGTTAATAAATTGGAGAAGTATACAAAGTTAACCTCACCATACAACCTCGCTGTCCACTATACCAAGCCGAACGGTACTAGAAGCCAATGTATATGAAGGATTTGAATAAGTTGTCTGACATACCTGGGGCTTTGCACACCTTGTTAGCATAGAATCCAATGGTGCCATGTCGAGTTATTAACAGGGAAACATCCTTAGATATCCTATATGAACATGACATGCCTAATATCTGCATAATATTTGAAATAAATAAGATTCCAACCATTTTCCATAGTGATACATCTTGGCACCCGCTATTGCGGCTTGCTGACCTTTGACCTGTAAGTGTGTCATGCGCCAACATCTTGTCTACTTTCACAGTATCAACACAGCCCTACCGCTTGGCCTAACAAAATCTCTTCTCCTGGCTTTATTAATGGGTTATTCCACAACCCGCTGCGTGGGTCGTGGAATATAGAACCAATAAACGCACTCGTTAAATGCTACATAACCTTCTTGTGCCCAGGATTATTTGGCAATTTCTGTTTATTTCTCATTAGACAGCCCTGATATCGGATACATGCCATGTCCACCAATAATCATTGGTAAACTGTAATGGTTCAGATTAAATTTTATGACCCATCTTTGAGTGCATATGTCTTCAATATATGTTACCTGTATGTCAATGGACCATTCTGGGTATTATTCATTATTTTACACATTTATCAAATACTTTGCCACATGCGCTCAGAACCTGCTCACAGGCTCACAGCTCACCCCCCCCCAGTGTGTACAGTGAGCTGCTCTTACATCACCCATACCAGGATGCTGGGAGAGCCGGACCCAACCTATTTCTGGGCACTGACTCACTGGGAGTATCACGACACACCGACATACCTGTGGGCGCATTTCTAGGATGCAGGGAAATTCCACGATCTCCCTTCATCCTGATTGGCCCATCTATAAATAGAATCATTACCAGGTATGGCGATGCATCGGATCCGATCAGACCCAACCAGATCTGACCGGATCGGACCTGTTCCTACCAGGACATTTCATCATCCTGCGAGCTGCTCATCTTAGTATATAAGACTGGTGAGCAGCTCCCAAGATCATCTTTTCCTATCTACATTATACCATGTACAACCTCCCTAGTATCTAGAACCTACGACTGGTTGAGCTAAGAGCTTAGGGGCAGAGCCTGCACGCTAGCAGGTGTATCATTGTTATCACCTATATGTACACTCTGTCATCATGCAATAAACAAGGATCAAAGAACTTCTCTGGATTCAGTGTTAATTACAACATTGACTTGTAACGGTATAACGAGCCCCACATCTGAGGCATCACAACTACGTACACCGGACCACCTACATCTAGATCCACACCTGGAGGAGAGAGACTCAGACCTCCAAGCCACCCTCGAGGACATTGTACCCCCATCACCTGTAGGAACCAGCACGGCACCTACCGGTAATACCCTGACACAGGCACGTACCAACCCAGCCACCACTGGTACCAGAAGAAATACCCAACAACCTTCAACCTGGGAAGGCCCCGTTGTTGTGGAAACAGACTCCGACACCTCCCTGGACGGGGACTACTGGAGACAAAGGATCTAGGTGGAGGACAGCTTACGAAGAGGGTGTAGGAAGAACAAATCACCCCACCCCCAGGTACCAAAGAGAAGGAGACACCTCCAGTTTCTCAGCAAACATCAACAGACTCTTAGAGCATGAGTGGCCTCTTTCCAGCAGTGACCACCCAAGAGCTTATCGCCTCCCATCCACATCTGAGGAGGAGGAGGGATACCTGTTTTTCCCCCCACCTGCGTACACCCCCAGAAGTCAACAGCGTACAAGGTCTCTAGATTCACCCACCAGGCCTCAACCCAGACGCAGGAGGAGGACACAATCAACCTCACCCCTTAGAAGGAGATCACCCACTGGATACAGACTTCCAAGAAGTGTGGACGGTACTACCAACAGATCACACCTAGTAGCCACAACTCCCTTATTGGATAGAGGAAGCAGAGCACCCTATAACTCACCCAACCTAATCAGCTCAGGAGAAGACACAGCAATAACCTTCCCCCACAGAACCAATATCACTATGGCCACAAACCAGCCGCCACGCTACAATGAGGATGACCTGAAAAGAAACTTAATCAGGGAATGCACCCAAGCTTTCAGCGACTCCTTTTCTGAGTTACTGGCCCAACAAGTCAGCGTTCTATCTGCTGAAATAAAAAAAGTGGACAGGAACAAAACAACCTGCTCGCCAGAGTAAATCAGAGATTGGATGACATGGACTGCTGGAGGGAACGAATGGAGAGTGAGAGTGCTGTCAGCTCCAGAAAGGCAGAAGAAGCCAACATAGATATACTCAGGAGGTCTGAAGAATTCACGTATCAAATGACGGAGCAACTCGGCAGGAACATGGATGCTATGAAGACAGACATTTATAGAGCTATACACAGCCAGTCGACCAACACAGATAACATGACAATCAACCAGACCACCTCCCGCACGGCCCCAAACCCCCTACAGCACACATCACCGTACCCCACAGCACCGAGTTACAGCTCAATACAAGCCAATACACTGACTGGGATAGGGTATAGCCCACCTAACGCCTTTCAAAACAACCCCAGCGGCAACATATCATCTGCCACGCCCACTTCACAAGCCGCACAGTATCAGACACCAAGCGCCAGTGCAGGAAATTCACACCAGATGGCAGCAGGAGCAAACAGCCAGTCGCTGAACCCAATCCGGACCGCCCTAGGTGAGGTATACAACAGTGTCTACATACCTCCAGCACAGGTGCCAGGTCACCAGAACCAGACACAGCCACCCTATGCCCCTGGAGATCCCCAGTCAACACACTCAACGCCTGCAATGCCTGACTTAGGACAGTCCGTCTTCAATCAAAACACAAGGCCCTTAGGCATGTTGAATAATGATAAACTCACATCTGCTCAGTTGGGCTCATTTAACAAGCCCGACTCCTTCAACAAGGCCTCACCATACAGGTCTGCAGGGAAGTTCCTGACCAAGTTCAAGTTCTTCATCAGGAACGTCCACCCCAAAAGGCCTGACCTACACGCCCCATGTATGTACACCTTTCTCAAAGGCAGAGCAGCTCAATGGTTTTTCACCAACATAATGGACAAACCAATCATGCAGGACACCAATGCTGTGTATGAAGCTTTCCTGGCCAGAATCGGCACCCCTGATCCTACTACCCTTCTCAAAGGCTACAGGAGCAGGAAACAGCAAGCCAATGAGTCCACAGAAGATTACCTGGCGGACATGACCCTGCTACTCTCCAACAGCAGTTTAGATGAAGCCTCACAAATTGACTACCTAATCAATGGCCTCAGACCTGAACTGAAAAATGTTGTCCTCGCCAAAGCACCAAAAACACTACTGAAAGCTGAAGAAATTGCTCTTGAGCAAGAACTAAGCATTCAAGCAGTAAAACTCGTACAAGCCCATGACAGCTCAGCTGAGCTATGCGTCGTAGGCTACAACAACTACAGGGACAACAGATCGAGAAAAGACAAATTCCACAACGATCACAGGAAGGAAGATAGGCTACCCAGCGGAAATTACAACAAACAGTATGAAAACAAGTACAAAAGTGGTTTCCAGAGAAACCCTAAACCTCAAAACAGATCAGCCTCTCGAGATAACAGATCAAGTCCGAAAAACAGATCTGAATTCAAATCACCAGGAAGAAACAAATCCAGAGACAGATCCAACCAGAGGTCCAATTCATCAGAAAGCGGCAAAAGTTTTGTATTCATACCTGTGAATGGACAAGCAAATAATTCCCGCAATGTTTCCTTTATGGTACCAGCAGATTTCACGATCCCAGATAACTGGGTACAGCAGTCACTAAACAAATCAAGGGACCCTACCCCCGGCAGAAAGGACAGCAGAAGCTATACAGGGTCTCAGTCTGATGCTGAAAGTGATAGCCCCAAGAACACTCGTGATGATTAGGATTCTGGGGAAGGAACTACAGCACCTACAGTCCCCGCCCCCACCATAAAGGACCCGACCAAACAACCGCCCCCCACCACTTCTAACTCAATTGCTGAAGCAGAAGCCAATTTTAGACATGGTAGACATTCTAGACTCACAGTGTTTCTGGCTGATAAGACCCCAGTCCAGGTAAGTCACTCCATGACTATAAACTTCCTCATCGACGGCCATGATTTTAAAACCAGGTTCCACGTAGTACCTGACCTAAGTCACCCTCTCATTCTAGGGGTAAATTTCATGACTAAATGTGACCTGCACTGGGAAAAGGGACCTTATTCCCCCTGAAATAAGGTCCCTTTTCCCAGATCCTGTCACAAATACAGAGCAAAAATATCCTTTGGCCCTAAACCAATAACACCCAACTACATCAGGGCTGTAAAGAACATATCCATACCATCGAAAACTGAAGCCACCTTCAACGCCATCGTAACAGGAAACGACGGTTTAGTGGGAAAAACTGGAATAACTGAGAGTACAGGTACTACATTACCGGTATTAGTAAAGCACGCCATTGTTAAACCAAGGTCGGCACTTAGACTAATCCCAGTAACTGTAGCATACCCAAATGATTTCCTGATCAAAGTCAAAAGACACATGAATCTGGGTATCTTTAGGCCGTTTGACATGAAACATGCTGTCCCCATCGGTTCACTCAACAACGAGCACTCACTCAACAGCGTCACCTCAGAAAAGGATTTATTCCCAATAAATTGTGGAGAGGACCCCATGGACCAACTCCCAAAGGGTGATGAACCTTTAAAATACACGATCTGTGAAAAGCTCAGCGATGCTCAAAAACAACAAATCAAAAATGTTGTTGAATCAAACAGGCTAGCCTTCGTCCTGAATGAGAGTGCTATAGGTCTAAACGTGGAAAATGAAGTTAAACTGGAATTAATCCCAGACTTAAAACCTTGTAACAGACCATCCTATAGAATGTCCCCTCATAAAATAATCTTTCAGAAACATCTTGAACAGGGCATCATTGAGGAATGCACCAAGCCTCGTGAATGGAACTCACCAGCCTTCTTGGTACCTAAGCCACAAGGAGATAGATCAGTAGCATCTGGGTGGAGGATTGTAGTAGACTAGAGATGGGTCAATGAAAACCTAAAGTCTTTCTCATACTCTTTCCCCAGAGCAGACGACCTAATGCAGCAAATAGGCAGAACAGGCGCAAAATTTTCTCAAAATTAGATGTCTACAGTGCCTACCACCAGATTCCCTTGGCAAAAGAATCAAGGCCACTGACAACCTTCTCAGCCAACGGCACAAGATACATGGCTAAAGTTCTTCCAATGGGACTCAAAGCTTCTGGCCTGTCCTGCATGAATGCAATGGAACAGTTGCTCATGAAATGCAAATACAGAAACGCTGTAGCATATGTGGACGACGTAGCCATTTACAGCCCGTCATGGGAAAGGCACCTGCAAGATCTAGATGAAGTTTTGAAACTTTTTATCAAGGGAAACATTAAACTGAAATCCGAAAAATGCGAATTTGGTACTACCAAAGTGGAATTCCTAGGTTTCAATGTAGACCATCATGGCTTGTCACCATCACCAGACAAAATCGGCCCAGTCAAAACCTTCCCCCCACCCAAAAACATCCACGACCTGAGATGTTTCAATGGAATGGCACAGTTCTACAAAAGGTTCATCAGAAGTTTTGCCCACATTATGAAGCCACTTTACGTGGCAACCAAGGGCACCTTCAAATAGACCACTGAGTGTCAGAGAGCTTTTGAAAAAAACAAATCGGCTATCTGCACTGAGGCTGTGCTCAAATTCCCAGACTATACCAGACCTTTCATCATTTTCACGGACTCAAGCAACTACAGTTTGGGAGCCGTGATCACACAAGTTGATGACTATGGCTTCTATAGACCCATAGAATTTGCAGGGAGAGGTTTGACACCCCAAGAATCCAGATATGGGATAACTGACACTACTAGGTATAGTTTTTGCAGTGAAAAAGTTCCACCATTATGTGGATGAAACACACTTCAAAGTGTACTCAGACCACACTGCCCTAGTTTCCTTATTCAACAAAAAAGAAAATATCACAAATGGGAGGCTGGCCAGATGGGTTGATACCGTCATGTCATATGACTTTGAAGTCAGATACCTGCGGGCAGAGCCAACATAGTGGCGGACTTCCTTTCCAGAAGGAAATACCCACCAAGCTCTGATGACCCAATTCCTATTAGAACCCAAGGAAAAATCAAACTTCCACCTAAGTCAGTCAAATTCTCAGATATCACAATGACAAAGGCCTTCAGATCCAGCGACTCAATTCCAAAAAAAAAAACGTCCTTATGGGACCTCCAAGGTCCATACTTAAAGGCGGACAAATTTGGGGTAGCACCAGCAAAAAAACCAAGGGGTGTCATCGCCAAAAAAGGGCAGCTCTGAGAGAGAAAGTATCAATGCAATTTTCTTCGACCCTGAAATGTGTGTACTGACACGCTCAAAGACTCAGAAGGCCAAGCCTGACACACCCCCTGCACCCAGCAAACCACAAAGAAGCAAACAGACAAGCCCCCAAAAGGTCAAGGCCACCAAACCAAAATCTAGGGGTCGACCACCCAAATCTAGGTCACCCAAAGTATCAGTGAAAGTAGCAAACACCAGGAGGGCCAGGCTATCCGACAAAGTACTTCCCATGGCCGAGAGAGCAATCTCTCAGTTATGTAAACATCACTCCCTAACACCATCCAGGGATTCATTGATACAGGCACAGCATGAGGACATCTTTGCCCTCTCCATGCTGCAATACATCACAAAGGGTGATGTACCAGATGACTCGAGCCTCAGCAAACAAATACTGCTCAATCATGACCAATTCATAATTCTAGACAAAGTCTTGTTCAGAATCACTAAACCCACCTTTGGGGACAGTCTGGAACATACACTACAGATCGTAATACCAGAAAATGGGCTGACTCGTTAATTGAAGCCACCCACTGCTCACCCCTTGGGGGACATCTCGGTCCAACCAAACCCTATGCAGCCATCAGGTCCAGGTATTACTGGAACACAATGTTCAAGCAAGTATTTGACTATTGTGGAACATGCCATACCTGTCTCACAACCAAAAAGAGACCCAAAAACCTGAAAACACCAATGACGTTGAGAGACCCTGTGCTAACAGCATACACTCACCTGACTATGGACACTATAGGCCCTTTTACACCTGCTGTAGATGGCTCCCTATATATCCACGTGGTCACAGATCATGCCACTAGACATATAACTGTATGATCAACAAAAGAAAACAATAGCGCTGAGGTGGCGCTAGGATTCTTCCAAAGAGTGATCTGTATTCACGGTACCCCTTCAGTCCTGAATACAGACAACGCCCAGCAGTATGTCTCAAAATATTTCACAGCCTTTTGTGAAAAGTTTGGCATTAAACATGTTACAGGTTTGGCACACTGGAGTAGATCTCAGGGCCTCTGTGAGCGCCAACATCAAACCATAGAGTCCTCTCTACGAGCTTTTTTTTCCCCTTTCTCTTTCCACAGCCAGCCCAAATACGACCTCAGTCAATACATACTGGCCAAACATGTGCCCTTGGCAGCTTGAATCCGAACTTATCTTTGGAAATTTCCCAACCTTGGTTCGACTTCCCGGTGCTAACTCCACATACTATGCAAATAACACCTTTCCTCCTTTTCTTACCGGTACATCATATTTGTAAATACTCCATATACCTCAGCTTAGACAAATGTATTTTCATACTCCATTGTATCAATACATAGCCACGACAGACTCAGGTACCAACAGTATTCACGACGTGCCAAAAATATGTGTACCCATTAATTACCGTAGTAATAAGTATCATAGATTTCTTTGATCCAACAATTAAAAGCATGCTACCGGTATCTCATAATTTTTGAAAAGTTCCATAAAGGAACCTGCATGTACATCTATCTCATTCTTGTACCGATTTTTCATACCGAAAATCTCTTTGTATCATGTACCTTGTATGCATAATACCCAGAATTGTCAATGGACTTGGCAAAAGCCATTATTATTAATGATTTCCTCCCTTAAACCTCGTGCAGAGACGAGTGGGAATGTGGGGATTTGTCAATGGACCATTCTGGGTATTATTCATTATTTTACACATTTATCAAATACTTCGCCACACGCGCTCAGAACCTGCTCACAGGCTCACAGCTCAACCCCCCCCCCATGTGTACAGTGAGCTGCTCTTACATCACCCATACCAGGATGCTGGGAGAGCCGGACCCATCCTATTTCTGGGCACTGACTCACTGGGAGTATCACGACACACCGACATACCTGTGGGTGCATTTCTAGGATGCAGGGAAATTCCACGATCTCCCTTCATCCTGATTGGCCTATCTATAAATAGAATCATTACCAGGTATGGTGAAGCGTCGGATCCGATCAGACCCAACCAGATCTGACCGGATCGGACCTGTTCCTACCAGGACATTTCATCATCCTGCGAGCTGCTCATCTTAGTATATAAGACTGGTGAGCAGCTCCCAAGATCATCTTTTCCTATCTACATTATACCATGTACAACCTCCCTAGTATCTAGGACCTACGACAGGTTGAGCTAGGAGCTTAGGGGCAGAGCCTGCAAGCTGGCAAGTGTATCATTGTTATCACCTATATGTACACTCTGTCATCATGCAATAAAGAAGGATCAAAGAACTTCTCTGGATTCAGTGTTAATTACAACATCGACTTGTAACGGTTTGTTGACATGTACTTGGGAAAGGAACCCTATTCCCCCTGAAATTAGGTCCCTTTTCGCAGATCGTGTCACATATATGGAAACATGAAAGTATCTTTGGTTAAAATGACAACCAAACATTCTATCTAGTGATATTAGACAGCAGCTTGCTCAGATATCTAGACAGTAGGTTTTCTCTTTATTATTTCGCAAAACCTACAATTTTGACACAAAATGATTCCTTTGGCATTTCATGAAAGGGAGCTGCTGTTAGAAAAATCGAGTTACAAAGAGAAAATAATCAGAATGTCCTGCAAAGTTAAGTGCAAGATAGTTTAACACAACCTACATATCTTCATCAATGGTTCAGTGAATATTATCAAACCATACCTTTATTCAAAATGTTCCTTTTCACAGACAGTCATATATATTTCCCCTAGTCAGAGACATTGTATTGAGTGAGTGAGTAATAGATGTTTAACGCCATTTCGACAGCTAAGGTCATATTCATGGCGAGAACGACATTACACAATTTCACAAGGGAATGTGTCAGTGCCCGCGCATATGTGCACCACACACATCCTGAGGGGATAGGAAAGAGGAGATACAGACTCTTTTAAGTGGGCTAGGGAAGCCCGAACATTGTATTGACTATTGCATGAACTGATTGATGTGATTAATTAGATACTTTAACTGTTTAATTACAATATAAGTGGTTTTAAAAATGTGCCTGCAAGCTGTATGGATTATGTTGCCCTTTTAAACACAATGCACCACAAAAGTCAATATTTCTTGCTGCACATGGTGATCCTTCTGTGTGTGTACCTCATCACTACACTCCTAAAGTTGAATAATTCAGTGAGTCCAAATCTTCCCTCCTCTGTTTTTCAGGGTGGTTAAATGATACAGATTTATGGGCACAGTATAAAAAAAGAAACCGTAGTGAAATACTTAGGAGTATACCCATGGTGCATGGCATGGTAGCATTGACTGTGTCTTTAGTGAGATAGTTCGGTATCTTTTAGAAGTGTTTCAACTGTTTCATAGTCTCATTAGAGTTAATTTCAGGGTTTTTATCTCATAACCTTTATTGTGACCTGTCAGGAGTTTCCCTCTGACTGATATAAAAACAAAATAGTTGACCGATATTTGTATGACAACTCTGTATGGGATAGAAGGGGTGTGGTAATTCATTTTAGTTGAAATGGGATATCAATCTTCCAGGAATTTTCCTCCATGAATTTGTATTAATGTTGGGAAAATGATCATATTTGTGACAAAACTTGGGAAATCGTAACATTAGGGGAAAATCCCTTCTTTCAAATTCAAGTCGTCAGCTACGTACGAGTTTTGATAGTTACAACTAGTAAAGGTAATGTAATGCTGTTCAATTTCCAATCAGATTAGATGTAAAGATGGAGCTCAAAATTTGCATGGCATTTACCTGACATTTACATCGATTGATTTTTACAGGCATTTACCAGAATCTGGAAATCCCAAGTAAAGAATGTGTAAAAATGTGTAATTTTCATTGATTTTTACACCACATGTTCTGGAGATTAACCTTATCTGAGAATCCCAAGTAAAAGGTATACATGTAAATGTGTGTAACTCTCAATGAGGTTTACACCACATTTTCCATGAATGTACTGAATCTGTGAATTCCAAGTAAAGGGTATGTAAATGTTTTTATTTATCATTCAATTTTACACCACATTTTCCTGGGATATACCAAATCTGCAAATCTAAAGTACAAGTTATGTAAATGTGTGTAATTCTCAATGAGCTTATTTTCCATTGATTTAATGAAAGCTGTGAAACCCAAGTAAATGTTCTGTAAATGTGTGTAGTTCTTTACACCACAATTCCAGATTTACCCCTCTATAAATCCCAAGTAAAGTGTAAATCTGTGTAATTCTCATTGAGCTTTACATTAAACAACAAAGTATTCCTCCTTATGTAAATACTAAGTTAATGCCCCCCCTTATTTATTATTTAGTGAGGGGCTAGTGATGGGAATAGAAGGGGTTTAGGTCATAGGAGGGAGCAGTGTATCTCATGGACCATATACACGAGTAATAAGCCTTCTAATGATGGGGCTAGAAGGGACAGAGGCCAGGACAGAGAGCAGAGCGTCTCAGGGACCATTATACATGAGTAATAGGCCTTCTAATGACGGGGGTAGAAGGGCAAGAGGCAGGGACAGGGAGCAGGGGGTCTCGGGGAGCAGATACACGGATTCTGGACCTTCTAATTATGGGGATATAAAGGGAAGAGACCGGGACAGGAAGTAGGGGTCTCGGGGACCATATACACAGATTCTAGGCATTCTTATGTAAGTAATATATAATGCATAGACTTGCACGAGTTGGCTTCAGGGGGTGATAGAAGCATGTCCGTCCGCCATCAATTTTGGGTGCTTTTATAGCGAGATATAGGAACTCATATTATCCATTTTCGGCACTGAAAACTCGCTAACCGTGTTATAAAACGGGAATAGAAGCGGTAGAGGCCAGCAGAGCAAGAAAGGGGTATAAGGAAACAGACATCTGTTAGAGACCTTCTCCTAGCTGATAGGGGAGGTATAGGCCCTGTTTTTGAAAGGGGGATGCAGAATGCTCTTCCATTTATTTGCAGCTTCTTGAAATTGTATGCATTATAAATTTTTATTTGTAAATGATACTCAACTGGTGCATTCTCTACCCTACATTAATCTTCCTCATTACTACTTTACGTATCAGTGGAAGACTGTAGACATGCAGACATAGTGTCTGATGTTGAAGGCCATGGCAGGTAGGATTTGATAGGTTAAAACAATAGGCTAGCACAAGGCCTGCAGCCTCCAACCACCACCTAAGCCCACTGCTCAGTCACCCCCTCTACTTCCAACACCACCAGCTCTCACACCTCTATTATCTGTGAGAGGAAGAGGGCACATGCATCTCTACAGGTAGGTATATTATTTTATGCACACAGTCTAGATGATACAAAAATATTTGTGTTAAGATAGAGAAACCAGTTATTATCAATTATTATGATTATGATAGTCATGATTCACAAAATTTCTATTCAATGACACCATTTTGTATTTCTCATCTTCACCATCTAATCTAATGAACTTATTAGATATGCATGATTAAACTAAAGTGTGTTAGATATTAATGATATTGATAATCTACTTTTCCAGGAAGAAGCTGGCAAGGAACAAGTGGTCCCCCTGTTATAATAAAGATTATACACCTTCTAATAATGGGGATAGAAAGGCGATATGCTGGGAGAGGGGGCAGGGGGTCTCAGGGACCATGCACACTGATTCTAGACCTTCTAATGGCGGGGATGGAAGGGGTAGAGGCCGGTAGAGGGAGAAGGGGATCTCATTGACCATACACATGAATAATAGGCCCTCTAAAATGACGGGGATAGAAGGGGAAGAGGCCGGGAGAGGGAGCAGGGGATCTCATTGACCATATAACCGAGTTCTAGACCTTCTAATGACGAGGATAGAAGGGGTAGAGGCCGGATCAGGGAGCAGGGGTCTAAGGGACAATATACATGGATGCTGGACCTTCTAATGGCTGGGATAGAAGTGGTAGAGGGACCATATACACGAGTTTTAGGCCTTCTAATGATGGGGATAGAAGGGGAGGTGGCTGGGAAAGGGAGCAGGGGTCTCAGGGACCATATACACGAGTTTTAAGCCCTCTAATGATGGTGGTAGAAGGACTACAGGCCGTGGCTGGAAGCAGGAGGCTCAGGAACCATAATACAAACGGATTGTATACGGCCTTAGCTGGTTTGATTATCAGCCACTGAAATAGCACCAACTATTCACTGCGGTCCTCTCGGGGGCCAATCGGTACCCATCTGATAGGTGTTATCAGTAGAACTCGCTGATAACAAGCTTCAGTAATGGTGGCGCCCATGAGACAACCTGCTAACTCGGAATACCTTGTAATGCTGTGATAGATGGAGTAGACGCCAGGACAAGAAGCAGGGCCAGGGGGTCTCAGCCTTAGGGGCCATAACCATAAACAATTATGGCCAGATATAATGGATAAAGTGAATAACCAATATGATGTTCTCTAGTATCTTAAACCATGATGGTAAAACTTATGTATGTTGATAACCATCTTTAATAGAAAATGATTAGAACATGCTGAAAAGTTTAAATCTTTGCTACACCTAAATCATTTGTTGCCTTCTTAAAGAGACTGAGCTATTGCATTCCATACCTTACATTATTTTTCATCAGTACTACAATATATGTATCAGTGGAACACTGTACACATGTCATGTAGACAGGGTGTCTAGGGTGGAAGGCCAGGTAGGTTATGATTGACAGGTTAAAACAATAGGCCAGCATAAGGCTTGCTGCTTCCAATCACCATATCAGTCCACTTCGCAGTCACCCCCCCTCCCACCACCAGCAGCTCGCAGACCTCTATTGTCTGTGGGGTTAGTCCCAGCCTGCAGTATTGGTGAGGGGTTATTTTTAAAAAGTGTGACCAGTACAGCACTGGTCCGCAGAGAGAACACCTGCATCTCTAAAGGTAGGTATATAAACACAGTCTATTCATATTTCCTATTTTGATTATTTAACATTTTATATGAGAAACATATCTTATAAAATAATCAACCCCAAGTGTCTTGGATAATAATGCTAATGCTAATGCTAATGTTTTCAGAAAGAAGCTGGCAATGAGCAGGGGATCTCAGGGACAATATACACGAGTTCTAGGCCTTTTATGCAATTATTACGGGGATAGAAGGGGGAGAGGCTGGGACAGAGGGTAAGGGGTCTTATGGGTCATATACACAAGTTCTATTACGGGTAGAGAAGGGGTAGAGGCCGGGACAGAGAGCAAAGGGTCTCAAGGGCCATATTAGGCACTTACCTAATTTTTCAAAACTTTATCCCGTTAAACTTATCTAATAAGCAATGGATAGATCTTGAGAAAAGAAGTGAATTTGCTTTTTAAATGAAGTCTCTATGTCAATTTAAAGCGGAATTATGACCGGTCAAAGGTACCAAATAAGACCCAGAATTCTGCCATACTTAAGAGTTTAATTTGGATCCAATTTTGTGATCAAGCAAGATGAATCCAAGGTAGACTAGATCACTAACAAGAAATGCGGTTGTGACCGCGTAAAAAAACACCTCCCGCCGTTGATGTCGGTATACCAGTGTTTGATGATATGTCTCATAAAAGCAGACATAAAGAAGATTTCACAATTAGCAATTTCTCTATTCAGTAATTTTGTATTGTGAAACCTCATCACATGGGGCAAATGCAATCATCATAGCGCACTTCCGTACCGCTTCGCGGTACCGCCGCTATGCGGCGTGGGAGGCGCTAAAAAATGATTATTTTGAGCAATTTTCTTTTCAGATAAGTAAGATATACCCCCAGGAATGTAAATAATGATACATTTTATCATAATCAAACAATGTAAAAGCAAATTTTTGAGGTCATCTTTTCCCTTGAACTACGCGCTCTGACAGAACCACGGCAGAATATCATCTTTGACTCAGGAATTTTGAATGATCATAACTTCCATTTAAATTGTCTTAAAAACTTCATTTAAAAAGCAAAACTTATTTTTATCACAGCTATCAATTTCTCACCATATAAAATGCATACAATAAGGTCTTAATTGAAAACTACGTGCCCAACATAGGAGAGGTTGGGACAAATGTCCAGAAATAATCTCACCGAAAAAGTTTGCAAGGTCTGTCAAACATACTGCAGCCCCTTAGAAAAAGAAAAGCTATACATTTTTTGATCATTTTTAACCATAGAACAGGTGGAAACCATTTATTTTTAGGTGCTCAGTGATCTTCTCATCATAAAATAGTTCTAAACTTTAGGTTGAACTTCAATGGGGTCAAAGGCAAAATTCCCTGCATTAAATCATGTACAAAAAATATTCATTTTGAAGGTCTAGCCAAGCCTGTTAAAATGAGCTTTTGTTTGTAAAGATCCTCCAGTAAATAGCTTCAGAATAAGCTTGCAAAGAAAGGAGAGTTTAACACTACCCAGTTTCAGCTTTATCACAGTTTCACACCTCTATTGCAGCAGACTCACACAGTGGAGGTATTTCAGTGCCTAGCCATATACATTCTATGCATCACTATGCTGGGTTATTTGCTTTTTACTTTTGTTTTCAGGTGGCAGAAACCAGGATACAGATAACACATGAGAGTGCCCAAATGCTGCAGATGCAAAAATCTTTCTATGTCTCAAAAATGATTTTTCAAATGATTGAAATAAAGACTATATGGTATTCCCAATTCCCATAATTGATGACCCCCTCAATAGTGTTCAAGGTTTCTACCGTTTAGAGAAGCATAATTGCATGGAGCTTAATACAGGGCCATGTATCTTTTGTAGTTATGGGGTATACCTGCTGTTTACAGGGCCTTGCGTCATGTGTAATTTTGATATTTACATGGGTTTTACTGGGCCTTACAGCATATGCAACATTGGTATTGACATGGGTTTCATTGTGCCTTACAGCATGTGCAACATTGGTATTTACATGGGTTTTACTGTGCCTTACAGCATGTGTAATATTGGTATTTGCCTGGGTTTTACCAGACCTTACATCATGTGTTATATAGGTATTTACCTGGGTTTTACTGGGCCTTACAGCATGTGCAACATTGGTATTTACATGGGTTATACTGTGCCTTACAGCATGTGCAACATTGGTATTTACATGGGTTATACTGTGCCTTACAGCATGTGCAACATTGGTATTTACATGGGTTATACTGTGCCTTACAGCATGTGCAACATTGGTATTTACATGGGTTATACTGTGCCTTACAGCATGTGCAACATTGGTATTTACATGGGTTTTACTGTGCCTTACAGCATGTGTAATATTGGTATTTGCCTGGGTTTTACTGGGCCTTACAGCATGTGCAACATTGGTATTTACCTGGGTTTTACTGGGCCTTACAGCATGTGCAACATTGGTATTTACATGGGTTATACTGTGCCTTACAGCATGTGCAACATTGGTATTTACATGGGTTATACTGTGCCTTACAGCATGTGCAACATTGGTATTTACATGGGTTATACTGTGCCTTACAGCATGTGCAACATTGGTATTTACATGGGTTATACTGTGCCTTACAGCATGTGCAACATTGGTATTTACATGGGTTATACTGTGCCTTACAGCATGTGCAACATTGGTATTTACATGGGTTATACTGTGCCTTACAGCATGTGCAACATTGGTATTTACATGGGTTTTACTGTGCCTTACAGCATGTGTAATATTGGTATTTGCCTGGGTTTTACTGGGCCTTACAGCATGTGCAACATTGGTATTTACCTGGGTTTTACTGGGCCTTACAGCATGTGCAACATTGGTATTTACATGGGTTATACTGTGCCTTACAGCATGTGCAACATTGGTATTTACATGGGTTATACTGTGCCTTAC
Source organism: Acholoe squamosa (assembly GCA_949317995.1). NCBI lineage: Eukaryota > Metazoa > Annelida > Polychaeta > Phyllodocida > Polynoidae > Acholoe > Acholoe squamosa. The sequence continues at coordinate 61,927,214 of OX439043.1, forward strand.
AGCATGTGCAACATTGGTATTTACATGGGTTATACTGTGCCTTACAGCATGTGCAACATTGGTATTTACATGGGTTATACTGTGCCTTACAGCATGTGCAACATTGGTATTTACATGGGTTTTACTGTGCCTTACAGCATGTGTAATATTGGTATTTGCCTGGGTTTTACCAGACCTTACATCATGTGTTATATAGGTATTTACCTGGGTTTTTACTGGTCTTTGTATCATATGTAATATTTACATGGGTTTAGTGAGCTTTACATGAGGTGTAAATACAGCCATTACAACCTTTTATCTGGCAGTAAAGCACATGCAAAGAGCGATCTTTACAAATACAGACATTACACTAATAGTAAAGGCAATGTAAAGCCCAAACTTCATGCAGTGGTACATTTTGGTACTTTGCATGATAAAATGCTCTAAATAGCTACAGAAATATAAGATCTCAAGCATGGGATGTCAGCAACATTGAGAAATTCAGGATAGCCCTTAACCCTCAGGTGCCCAAGCACGCTTAGATATGCAGTTTTGGGCCTAAATACATCTATATTGAATGAAATTTCCATCCAGGTACTTCTACTGGTCAAATCTGCAAAGTTAGACCTTCCTTAGAAAGCTCATGACTTCACAATTAGGATACAACCATCTATTTGGCTCTATCCCCTTTATAGGCACGGGAAGTCAAAAACTCAAAGTCAGCTGTCATTTTATGTGGTTCATTAAAGGGGAACCCTCTAGGGAGTTAAAGGCTGACATGGTACCAAAATGATGGTGGGTCATACACACATAGTTTCCCATACTCCCATTAGATCTTACAACAACAGTTCATATCCATAAAGAGAAGCCATATTTGTTACTAACACATTTTGTTTCCTAAGTGGCAGTGCACATGCATGCAGGATCAGCTTTGACAGTTCTATAAGGTCTCAGTATTGCAGGGATTATGGCTATATAATTATATAGCACAAGAGAGACTAAAATACTATAAAATGACAACAAATGGAATATTTTGGTAACTATGGTTACCAGACCTGACCAGAAGTATTATGACCTTAACTAAAAGTCTTCCCTGCATTATGAGTATTGAGAAAATGTAATACAGAGCCCATATCAAAGGAGAATATCAAAATAACATATGACCTTATCAACAAAGTGATACAATTGTGAAATAACATTAAATCTTCAAATAATTCTGGGCATGAAAGGGTTAACTCAATTGGATATTGAAATATTGTTACATAACGCATATAAAATGCATTATTGGATAAAATAACAATTTTTAAACATAATCATCCATAATTTTGGATCAGGATAGTTCGATTCCCTTTTCAGTTATGAAAACCTTATGGACAGGTTAATAAGATAGGGTAACTTTTTATTCAAAAAGAACTAAATTCTGGTTTCCATGGCAACCAAATATCAACAAATGTGCTGAATTTAGGTAAAAAAACATTCTTTTTGGATTCCGAATAAGGTCATTTTAGAAGGAAAATAGAGTTTTGGCGATAGCATTTATCAGATATCGCATTTAGAGCATTTGTGAGTATTTCCCTTCATGTTATGATTTTCCCTGTTTCGTCACATTTATTTGACGATTGATAATTCCCAGTGGTGGATCCAGCATTTTGAAAAGGAGGGGTTGCGCCCTTCATTTTATTTTCAAATTTGACTAAATTTGAGGATAACAAGAGGCAAATAAACTATTAACTAATCTACCCCTGACTTAATCAACAAAATAGAGAATTTCAGAGACTGCCTTGGCTATTATGTTGTCATGGTAACCACAACACCTTAAATCCAGATTTTGTTTTGCACACAATCTCCCTAGGACCGTCCTTTGGAGATACTGATCACAATATCTATTGAATATCAGAGATCTTACTGGCAAAATGAAAGATTTTCATCAGAAATTATGCCCCAGCTATCTAAATTCTCTGTTCCCATGGTAACTACAGCATCTAAAAATCAATATTCCCTATAGTGTATGGTTTCCCTTAGCATAACACCTTAAATGTGAGCTATTACATGGCTATAACTTTCGATCTTTAATGGCAAAATAAGGGTTTTCTATGAGAAATCTGGCCTTGGTCATCTTAATTCTCTGTTGCCTTGGTAACAACAAGACCTTCAAATGAATAAATCCCTTTGAGTATGATTTGCCTCAGAGAAATCTCCATTGTCCCAAGATGCATGAATTCTCTGTTTCCATTGTAACCACATGACCTTAAAGTGAATGTTCCCCATTGTTTATGATTCGCCATTCAAAAGACCTAGGTTTTGAGCCCTTACACGGCAATGTCAATGGAACTTTGATTTCAATGGCAAAGTTTTTTTATTGAGAATTTCTACCCTGGTACATGAATTCTCTGTTGCCATGGTAACCACATTATCTGAAAAACAATATTTCCCTTTGTTTATGATTTGAATTCCCTCACAGAGATTTACGTTACATGACATATTTATGGATAAATTGAGATTTTGAGGGCAAAATAAGGGGTTTTTATGAGAAATTTGGCCCCAGTCCCTTCAAAGACCTACGTTTTGAACCCTTATTCGACAATATTTATGGATAAATTGAGATTTCGATGGCAAAATATGGATTTCATTGGCCCCAGGTGCATGAATTCTCTGTTGCCATGGTAACCACAGGACCTAAAAGTCAATGTTTCATGTATGATTTTCCTTTCAAAGACCAACGTTTTGAACCCTTACACGACAATATCCATGGATAATTTGAGATTTCAATGGTAAAATAAGGAGCTTTTATTGAAAGTTTGTCCTTTGGTACATGAATTCTCTGTTGCCATGCTAACCACAGTATCCAATTTTAAATCAATATTTTCCTTTGTTTATGATTTCACTCACAGATACCTTCATTTTGAGCCCTTACATGATGATATTTATGGATAAACTGAGATTTTGGGGGCATAATAAAGGGTTTTATCAGAATTCTGGACCAGGTACATAATTTCTATGTTGCCATGGTAACCGCATAACCTGGAAATCAATATTTCCCATCAGGTATGATTTTCCTTAGAAAGACCTTCATTTGAGCCATTACACGTCCATTAATGGATAAATTGAGATTTTGAGAGCAAAATAAGGGGTTTTCATTGGAAATTTGGCCTATGTGGCAGCTATCTTGGATTTTAGGCTGTTCCAATGGAATTTCACAATGTCTCCCCATCCAGTTTTAAAGAGGGGCTAAAAATGGACTTATAATATTGTGGCCCAAATGGGGGAGAATGTGCCTCCGGGGGGATTTTCAGTACTAGTTTTGGCCACCAGGGGGAAGCATATGGGTAAAACACTGACAAATATGCAAAAAGAACCTTTAGACCAATATTTAATAAGGAATCAAGTGGTATGCTTAAAATTATTCTATCTCCGCTGAAAATGTTCCCTTTTTGGAATATTGGTTGCCATGGAAACCCAGAAAATTGGTAGGTAAGGCAATTTCTGGTTGCCATGGAAACCACTCCCCTATTCCAATTTGGAGATTTTGCCACAAACCTTTTTAGAAATTCCTTCAGGAACCCAGAACCGAAAACAGAGCTCAAAAATTCCCTCTAGAACCAATTTTATGACAGAAACATCACATTTCGTTGGTTATTTTTTCATAAAACTGTATTTTTTGCATTATTAGTGTTTATGATAGGATTATAATGCATTTAGGCTTATTTCCCATTTTAAGTTGTACACACCAACCTAGGTTTGACAAGCAATTACAGCATAACTACCAGGGATATTTTAGCCCAAGATATCTTATTTTAAAGCTCATGACTTTAACCTTAAAAAGCCATTCCCCCCCCCCCCAGGGGCATGTTTTCCCTCACCTGGCCACATATGCAAATTTTCAGAGTTTGGTCCAGCAAGTTCCCCTATGATCTGAAGTTGTCTTTAACAGCCCCTACTAAACTACTCCATATCCATAACACCTGAAATATACTTACCTGTGGTCTTCTCACCTGGGTACTGCCCCAACTATATTCCATTGTAAAGTGCCATTCATAGCTTTCCACTGAAACTATTTTTTTGTTTTGAATTCACTTTATTTGTCAAATTTATTTCATCGTACATTGTTAACGGTAGAAACAATAATATTGATACTCATAGGTATGTCGCAATACAAAGAAAAAAATACAACTAATCAAGTTATTTATAAAAGAAGCGAAATGAGAGTCAATAATATCATATATTCGGTTCCAAATAATGACAAAAAAGAAGGCAGAGGACCTCATCCCCACAAAAGTGTTTGGGTTGGTACTTCTGGTCCTTCCTGACTTATAGATTATTTTAGAAACTTATGACACTTAATTATACAAATACTAATGGAATGGAGAATACATGGGGGGTATATTAAAATATCAGAGATATTTGTAACAATGATTTTTCTTTCAGTAGGTAATTCACGTACACACATCACATAATACTGGTAAACTAGACCTCATCATAGGGCAATAAGCTTTTCATCAGGGTAATTGTATCATTTTTAAATTTGTTAAATTCCAGAGTGTTTCTTCGATCCTTTGATAAGGAGTTCCACGCAATGGCACCATGGAATTCTACACTCTTAGCATAGGAAAGACAATTTGGGGTAATACATTTAACAGTGGGGGCATCATGTAAACGAGTAGTTAGATTTCTTTTATCACTATACACATCACTTCTCGATCTATTGTACATATAATTTAATAAATGGGCATCTCTCCTATCGTCCAGCATATTCACACTAGAGGTATTATGTACATATTTGGTATTGGTTAGATGTGGAACCTTTAAACAAATTTTTAAACACCTGTTTTGTGCATATTGGAGTGGGTCCAGATACTTATCATAAGTAGACATGAATATAATATCTGCATATTCCATATAGGGTAATATAGTTGATTTATATATTTGTATAGCCAATTTAACATCTAGATATTTTCTTAGTAAACATAGTTTGTAAGTCTTGTATGCTATAGTTTTGACTTGGTTACTTAAGTGTAGGTTGTAATGGAGAAGTGGGTCCAATATAACACCTAAGTACTTATAGCTAGGTATGACTTGTAATAATTGATCGTTAAGTTTGATGTTGGCAGTTAGAGTATTTAATCTCCTTGAACTAGAGGAGAAAAGCATAATTTTTGTTTTAGAGGCATTTATGGATAGTTTATTTTGTATACACCAGGTTTCGTAGGCCTCTAAGTCATTTTGTAGATATGTTTTTGCTTGATCAAAGATATTTTGAGAAGAGTATATAACAGTATCATCAGCATATAATCTAACTTCACAATTTTTCACACATTTGGTAACATCATTGACATAGATTAAGAAAAGTAAAGGACCTAAACTCAAGCCCTGGGGTACGCCACATAACACTTTAGCTCGATCAGATAGTGTTCCATTAGCCAAGGTAGTTTGGTATCTATTTTCTAAATAATTTTTAAACTAGTGATATGTATTCGATCGGATACCATAGTGATGTATTTTGGTTAATAAAACTGAATGGTCTACCATATCAAAAGCTTTCTTGAGATCTATAAAAGCAGCTACTGTTGACTTACCCACATTTAAATTTCTTTTAATGTCGTCAGTAAATTTTGCCAATGTATCAATAGTACTAAAGCCAGATCTGAACCCACCCTGCTTTGATGTTAGTATGTTTTCTTTTATTAAAAAACCATAAACTCGACCATGTACAATTTTCTCTATACCTGGTAAAGGAAGTAGTGAAATCGGTCTATAATTGTTTACTATTTTCTGATCTCCCGCTTTGGGTATAAGCGTGACCTTTGATATCTTCCATGAATCAGGAATACAATTTTGGGCAAAAGAAAGATTGAAAATTTTGACTTATTTAGAGGGAGCATGCTTGAAAACTGTTTTTAATATAGTTGAAGAGATATTTTCAATGGCCGAGGACTTAATGGTGTTTATGTCATGTACCAGTTTAACTACTTCTTGTACATTTTTTTTTAATATTATCTATTTGATTCATCACACATTCATCATAAGGTTTCCATGGTATAAATAGGTTTTTGGCAAGCAAGGGACCGATATTAACGAAGTACTGGTTGATAAAATCAGAAACTTTTTCCTCTTCAATCGGGCTATTATTATTCTCATGGTCAACTAGTGAGATTTTATTCGATCGGTTAGGGTGACCCGGTAGAATATTATTAATGGTTCTCCAAAATTTTTTATGGTCATTCCTGTGTACTTCCAGTTGTTCTTTAAAGAAATTTTTCCTCGCTTTATTTATAATTTTGTTAGCTTTATTTCGTGCTTCTCTTAATGAATTCCAGTCTTCCTCCTTACCAGATCGTCTTGCTTTCCAAAGTTTCGCATTTTTTCCGCGTATAATCTCATACACATTTTGGGACATCCAAGGATCCCTATATTTATTAACCAAAAATTTATGAACTGGGCAGTATTTATCCAGGATTTTCCTTATAGCTGATTCCATATGAGACCAAGCACAGTTTACATCGTCGGTATTATTGAATTCAGTCCAATCATAAGCATCAAATTCCCTCAATAGTGTATTATTATCTAATTTGGAGTATGACCTACCGGTAATATAGACCTTTTTAGTTTTTATTTTCCATTTCTTTCTTACCAAAAACACTGGTAAATGATCAGTTATAGTATTATTACAGACACCCGTGTAAATATAATTTCTTCTTAAATTGGTAAAAATTAGATCTAGTATAGATTTTTTTCTGGTACCAGACTTAATTTCCTGATTTAAACCTATGCCCTTCATCTTATTCAATAAATCGTATTGTAGAAACCTTCTCAATTAGTGTATCTATAAAAACTGTTTTAGACCCTTCAGGGGGTCTGTACACATTAAATAGTAAGATAGGTTTCACCTGTTTTTTAGTTATGGTAATACATTGGAGTTCAATATTGGGATCTGATTGGAATAGTGTAGAGAATTTATCATAATCATGTCTCAAGCCCTGCTTAATATAGATACATACACCACCACCAGTTTTAATATTACCTTTTTCATCTAGAACTTGCCTATCTAATCTATAACGTGTAAAGCCTGAGAATTGATAATCCGATTCATCATCCTCGCTTTTAAACCAGGTTTCAGAGAAAGTAAAAATTTCAAAATTAGCAGGATAGATTTCAGCACAGATACTAGCATAATTACATTTAAAACTACGAGCATTCATATGCATCAGTCGTAGACCCTTGGTGCTTGATAGGTCATTCAATAATGTGTGTTGCATAACATAGGTAATACCAAGTTGAGCAGTAAGAATACACTGTTACAGAATAGGTTTTATATATACAATTACAACTAGAGCCCCCCTGGACTCCATAATCAATTATCAAATTTTTTACCATGAAAGGGGGATAGGCCTTAGTGCCGCACCCTCTACTGGTATAGTAGGTTTTCATCAGTTGATACAAGTGGTTGAACCATAGCAGCAGCATGACAGCGATCCAAATACATGTACATGGGATAGGGTGGAAACAAATCTATATTAAATATAGGTACATAATATATATATGGGTAAATAATATACAATATTTAATTTCTTCTAGCATCTTGTAGCCTAACTTCTTCTGCTGTTGGTAGTGGGTTTTCATTTGTATGCTTATACCTGATTTTCATAAGCATTTCCCCCAATTTATTGGAGCATTCGAGTTGGTTGTGGGCCACATTTTTAATAGTTATTTGGTCTCTCTGACCTAGGTGGAAGCCGATGCCATAGGTGCTGTGGTAGGTGGCCTCGTACAGGTATTTTCCTTTGGAATCGACTAATGCTTGGAGTAGGTTAGGCTGTGCAAATTTTATTTCAAGTAATCTGCTCATAACCTCTTCATCAATGTCATACCAGTCGTTAGAGATGTTACATTGTTTTGCTATGTACATGCTGTCTATAGGAGTCTTAGCAGTGAGGACCCTTCTCAAGATGTTCATCTGGTTACTAACTATACATTTCTTAGCATGATAGGCCCTTTCCACCGAATCGTATTGTTGGTTTTCAAATGTGATGGGACATTTGTATAGGTTAGAAAATATGGAATGTTCTCCTTGGAAAGCTAGCCCGTCTGGGGTTTCAATTGTCTTAGCATTCTTTAGAGACAGATCATATGGTAGATTGTTGATTTCCTTGTATGGGAATCACTATTCCCTCACAGTTTTGAGCAATTTATCTCTAACATGTATGGATGTGTACACACTCATGATTCCCAAATTCATTAATGATGAATGATAATAAGTGATACAGAAGATAATCTTTGAGTGACAAGTAATCTGCTGGATGTCAAGTTCAGGGCCTTGCCTTTAGATCTGTCCCAGTACACACAGTGGGACTGGTGCATAGTAAACTTTACAACATCAAAAGAGACCCCTTAATTATGTAATCATATCAAAATATACTTACACAAAGTGCCTAACCTATCTATGTGGTTTGAGCATTAAATTGATCTAGAACTGAGCTATAGCCTTAATCTACTTTGCTTGTTTTAACACTGTGTCAGAGAAAGGTGTTTCTGATGATGGAAGGGGTTGGTGCAGATAATTAGAGTGGTAAGTCCATCTAATTGTGGTTAATACGAAGAATTGACAGTAATTGAGGCGCAGAAAATGCTCCCCTGGTGTACCTCACATGAACTAACTTTGCAAACAGCATGCCTCCAGGTGCCCACATTATGCATGTTCACATGCCACCATGGCCACTGAGCCGCCATTTGCACTATACATGTGCCCTCAAGATCGGACGCTTTTCAAATCCGGCTCCATCCACTTTACCCTCTGGATTTTACAAATATTTTTTTTTTATATTTTTACTGGCATATAAGCCATCTGCATTCATGGGTAAAAGGCTGCACACAGCATTGAAGAGGAAGTCTACCCGGGGCCAAAAAGACTCTACCCCCATGGCGAGACTCCAACCTTGTCCAGGCCGGCCACGCCCAGCTCTCCCGGCCGGCCCCAGCAGCCACTGCCGCAGAAGCAAGCCAAGTCGACCATCGCTACAAACGTGGCAGGTAAAAATCTTTAATAACTGAGCTGGGCACACAAGGTTCCAGCCTCACTTCATTGGTACCTGCAGCCTCTGAGAAATTCCCTGTGGCAAAAAGTAATATTTCTTCAGACTTGTGACCGCCGTAGCCCCAAGCCGGTCTTGCCATGTCAGCTGTATGTCAGACATTAATCTACTACCAGAAAAGAAAGGTATGTTCCCTTATCAGTACATGGTCAGGGGACTATCTCTTGAAAAACTGAAGCCAGGTAAAGCCACTATGGCTGAACATACCTGGGGCTCATGCAAATGATGAACAAGCAGCCTAAGGGTAAAACCAGTGCACCATGTATAAACATCTTGAATCAGTATTGCAAGACTCCCGCACTTACAAATGGCATTATGTTCTAGCTTATTCTGAACAAGTATGTGCTGAAATTTCCGAAGCCAAAATTTCATGATGTGACTATTATAAAATTCATCGCATTCAGTCTGAGCTAAGCCATGTTCGCTCAAGGTCAAGGTCAAGGTCCCACTCATGATCAGATTTGCCAGCCAGTAACTGTAAAACCTCTACCAGTGACAATAAGCACAAGGATCATATCTAAAAGGCCAGTGTAGTGAAAATGACCATCATGTGGTAAATGGCATCCGCCGCCTCCATTTCAGCAAATTGTGTGTGACCAATCGAGTGGTCGATCATCCCAATCCAAAATCTTGCTGCAAATCTCACAAGCCACTGCCGCTCAGAATCTGCTAGAATCAGCTACTCAGACGGTCAACCACCAAATCCTACCCACCTCATGGTAACAGCACCTAGCAATTCTAAGGTATCTTCCTCAAGAAATTTTGCACATACACTAAGAAATATTAATGTATGTAAAGACTCTGTTGTAGTGAATATTCTTGACGAAAATGTGAATTCAAAGGATAAACATATTAGTTCTTTTAAGTTAGCAACACATGGAAACATTGTCATACCGACTTTGTACTTTTACAGCTCTGATTACAGATCAAGGACAAAGTCCCCCAACAAGGCGCCTCAATCCAGTAGACCACTTATGAGGGGCGACCACGTCTCGGCCGCCATGGGCACTCAATCTCAGCTGCCCGACAGATCACTACACACAACTCATCACCACAACCCTGGGTAGCAAATCGACGCCCCTGACATTTCTACGGCCCCCTGGAGAAAAAATTTCCCAGTGGCCCAGCCAAAGGCACGTGGTATTCAACTTGTAACTCCTCAACAATACAAACCTACAGTTCTCGATAATTAGCCCAACCCATCTGGTCAGGTCCTGGAACAGGCCCCCTTGCACATGTCAATATATAACAAGGTCAAGGATACAGGTCTTCAAAATTATTTACAATCAAAGCAGCACATCCCCTTAGAATTTAAACCAGATGTATGGGAAGAAAAGCTTGCAAACTACCATGACAAAGACATTGTAAAAAGTTCTCAGATGTGGCTTGCCATCTGGTTACTCAGCACCAGACATCGTGGTCTCAACCTTCAAACATCATTCTTCAGCAACACATATGTCATCCAAAAGCCATAAAAAGATTCATAGAAAAGGAGGTCAACAAGGAGGCCCTACTAGGCCCCTTCCCAGAACCCCCCTTTACTCCCTGGACTCACATTTTTCCCATCTTGACCGTCCCTAAAAAGGACGCCCTCCCAGATGAGAAAGGCCATGTTTCCAGACGAGTTGTAATTGACCTTAGTGTCCCTGATGGCTCTGCCGTCAATGATGGTATTTTAAAGAACGTAATTGAGGGTTGACCCCTTAGATTACCCTTTGTTGGGATGGTTCCACTCTCATAGACATTTGCCCCAGTTTTGGCTGTAGTGCGAGTGGAATTATTCAGCAGCGAGTCACAAACGACCTTTCCCACATCATGAATGCTGAAGTGGGAGCTGAAGTCTGGGCCTACATTGACGATTTCATCGACATTCATTCAGATCCGATTCATGCAATAAACTCATTTTGAAGGCCTGTGCCAAAATCTAGGCAGCTGACAAATGCTTCTTCCCCACCACATCGATCCAGTGGTTGGGCCTCAAAATTGACACTAAACAGATGCTTATCACAATCCTAAAAGATAAATTGGATGATGTCATTGAGCAGTGTCAAGATTGGCATACTAGGAGCTTAGTATCCAAGGCCGATCTCCAATCACTCAGTGACACAAGTTTATGTTCGTAAGTCAATGCGTCCCGGCCGCCCGTAGAATATTGGACACATTATGTCAGGCCAATACTCAAGACCCTGTAAAACTCGATGAAGAATTCAGGGTAGATTTACTACGGCGCTGAGACGTTGTCACACAGGGCGGTAAGCTATGGCTAACTGTCCGCTTGTCAAAAACTCTCTCCAGGGCTGCCCGGCCCATCAGGTTCCCTGCCTATGCAGCCCTGGGCCCTTTCTGCCCTGTTCAGGCCTGGAAGTGGTATGTGGCCGCCTTCTGGCCCCTCAGTCCGCCCCTGCCCTAGTGGACCTATGCGCAGGGCAATCAAGCAGTCTCAGCTAACATCTGTAATTCGAGCTGCCCTTCGGGCAATTAAGGCACCCCAAGCTATTGACTTCACCCTACACAGCCTCTGCCATACAGGCGCTCTCCAGGCAGCCTAGGCAGGGGCCCTCATAAATGAGATCCAGAATCATGGCACCTGGTCATCCTCAGCTGTTCACACCTACGTCCCCCATGACTTGATCACTACAGTCCCTGATAAACTTATGAAATCTTTGGCCCCATGAAATGACAATCAAATTACTTAATACACATTTTATTCCAGCTCTATTGCTATTTTCTGTATCTATTATTATGTCTATTCTCATTCCCATTTTATCATTGTCTCTATTAAAACCCATCTGACTTTTAATACAGCTTTTCTCCAAACCACTTTGCCTTCTTATCAATTATCAAAAACTAATTAACTGTACAGCTGTGTACCCAACAAATCTGCTCTGAAAATTAGACCAAAAGTCTCAGTCCTGGTCACGAAGGATGAAATGGGAATAACTAAAATCAGTGATTTGAACAACCTGCATATTCTCATCTTGCTCCATTCCATTATAGCACAAGCTAAAAAGAATGAGAATAAAATGGTAATCAGATGCTAGCCATTAACCAATGCCAACTCCCGATAGGCTCATTTGAAATAGTAAAATAACTTCCTGTGTGTGGTCTCATTCCTATCTCAAGTTTCAAGTTTCAACATTAATTTTGTATGGGGTCTTAGTCTTGTGACATCTTACTTCTGCAACTCGGGGATGGCAGTCCCTTTAAAAAATGTTAATGGTGTTACATATCCAAGCATGGGTAAATCACACTGCTAGGTATACAGTTAACAATGATGAATTAAGTCTGATATTTCAAGAGAGCCGGTAATCTACTGATATTTAAGTTTAAAAGATTCAGTCAAGGCCAAAATGACTGTTAAGCTTGCTTATACAAGACCCTAGATATAAATACCATATGCATCAATGTACTATTTCTGTAGTCTAAATCTAATTAATCGTGTACAAACCAGTATTTTTTATAACTATTCTCAACTCATACTAGCAATCAACATCCATCATCATGACATAATACAATACGAATTTATCAATCATACCATCTTCAGGAAAGTGTGCAAACATACCGTAAGTCATACAATCACGTGGCCACAGCCCTGCCCTGAATCAGTCAGAAATCCCTTAGTGGGAGGAGTTGTTGGATAGGGAGTGGGGGGGCAGGGGGAGTACTAATTGGTGGGAGGGGTCAGGGACCCTTTGAGTATCAACAGGGTCATCGGCCATAACAAAAGGAGGGGAATGGGAAGGATGTGCTGGTCTTTTGAATTTTAACAAGACTTCAGCAGTGGGGGGGGGGGGTCTAAGGTAGAGTGGATGGTATTCACTGAGCTCTAAGTGTATGTCAGCATGTCAGCGCCATCTACCATATTAGTAGCATGGCGTTGGGGGAAGAGTTAATACTTGCAAATACTTGAAAACCAGGGTAAACCATGAGGTTATGGCTTGCCAGGCAGTTTAATGTCTTTAATTTTACTCTTGAAAGAGGGATTTTCTTTGGTCTTTTGGGTGTCCGCCAGGAGCTTGTCCCGGCATTAACTCCCCTGGACCAAGGGCTCTTGTCTGTCCCGGTGTATTTGTTATGGTAGACTAGGATTTTAACCTTGTGGTCATTCCTGGTATGGCGTTGTTCATCCGGAATGATATACCCCACAATAGCTGACTGCTTATGCATCATGATGAGCAATTGTGAATACCTCCTTTCATCAAGGAATTTTAGAGAGAAGTACTGGTGGAGTTGGGTGGAGGACTTTTTGAACATGTTGCCATACCTACACACACGTAAGGCTCTGTTAGATAACCTCTCGAGTTTTGTTACAAGTGCATCAGTAGTACAATCAATTGTGGAGCTTGAGTAATCAAAATAGGGCACAATCATCTGCTTATAGATTAACAATTCTTTGTCCTCATCGAGATACTTTCGTATTCTAGTGTAGGGAACCAGAAATCCCCGTACCTGGTAGACTGACCCTCAGGGGTTACCTGGTAATCACTGCTCCCCTAGTGTGTATCATACCAATCCAGGTGTAGTTGGAAGGTGGAAATATCAGGCAAGGGATGGTGGTGTAACAGTTAGCATGCTGGAATGTCATGCCAGAGATCCAGGTTCAAGTTCCGGTGATTCTAGATATTTTCACCTCCTCTAAACTTGTGTAGGGGAATGTGATTTCCCTGCGCGCGATGTGCTGACTCCCCTAGTGTGTATCATACCAATCCAGGTGTAGTTGGAAGGTGGAAATATCAGGCAAGGGATGGTGGTGTAACAGTTAGCATGCTGGAATGTCATGCCAGAGATCCAGGTTCAAGTTCCGGTGATTCTAGATATTTTCACCTCCTCTAAACTTGTGTAGGGGAATGTGATTTCCCTGCGCGCGATGTGCTGACTCTCAGGGGCGGGTCATCATGTAATCACATGTCCCCTTTCTGTGTCACCCCAGTCCAGGTGTGGGTGGAAGGTAGAAAACGTTTGTATGGGGAAGTAGCTCAGTGGTAGAGCAATGGTATGAAGGCTGAGAGGTCCCAGGTTCAACTCCCGGTTTCCCTAAACGTTTTCGACGTCCCCTACAATCGTAGGGAAACCGAGTGGTTCTGACCCACGTGAGGGGGGGCTACGGAACTCAGTACCTGGGCTGGTGTGACACGGCAGGCGCTTCAACCACATGGTACTTGTACCGGCAGTTGACCAGGGAATCGGGAATGCCTTGCACTGCATAATAAAGCCCAATTGTCTGGTTGGGAGGAGAGCCAGGTTGCTGGTCAGCGGTGGTCGAAGCTGGTTTGGGGCTGTGTAGGGGAATGTGATTTCCCTGCGCGCGATGTGCTGACTCTCAGGGGCTGGTTGTCGTGTAATCACATGTCCCCTCTCTGTGTCACCCCATTCCAGGTGTGGGTGGAAGGTAAAAAACATAAATTTTCAGCATATTGGTGACATGTGGTTTAAAGGTAAAATGGCTGTCAATGATAACCCCAAGGTATTTATATGTTTTAAAGTGGCATACTCCGATTTTCATCATTTTTCAAATTCTGTTTAAATGTTGTCTATACCATGTAATAACACCATATTTAGGCATTTGTGGACAACTTATTGCTATCTTAAGCTCATACACCTAGAAAGGGGGTTCCATGGACCTTGTCTTAGCCATTTTACAGTGTATTTCCAATGGAAGGAGTTTTGGCCTGCACTCCAAAACCAGGACTCATCATATGATTTACCAGAGCTTAATAAAACTATATCATCGGCATACATGTATACCTCGGAATTTCTTATGTAACGGGGAAAGTCATTAATGAATAATTAGGACGTGCCCTACATAATATATCAAACATGGTATACATGATCCAAGACAGGGCAAGATATGGGTCAGGTCGCCAGAAAGCAGTAGATTTTGTGTTTTTGGGTCATTTTGGACTCTTATGGCTCTAGAGAAAGAAGTTGCAAATCAATCTTGTTTTACATAGACTCATTTGATAGATAACACTTAGGGCTATCAAAAAGATGTAAATTTGTGGCCATCCATCAAAAACTCTCAGACTTATAGCTTGCCGAAGTGAGAAAAACAGTCAAATTTGTTATTTTTTGATTTTTTGTACTTTTTACAAATGTTCTGTATTGAATAAAGAACATCTGGAGTAACCCAAAGTTATTTTTTGTATTGTATATGATCATAGGTATCATTTCCATCAGGTTTGAACATGTTACTGAGTGAGGATTTTTCATTGTGTGTCTTTGAAAATGGAAATCTGTAATTTGTAACGTCCGATACCAAAACCTAAATCAGTTATAAAACATGGAAAAAATTAATCTTCATAATCTCTGTTATTACCCATATGAAGGGCTTTATTATCCCCTACTTTGGCGAAAAAATTGTGTGTCCAGCAGCATTTGTCTCCATGTGAGAGCAGCTTATGTGAAATAATTCTGATAAAAGTACCGGACGTTACGTAACGTCCGGTACTTTTATCATCATGTAGGAGGCAGTCTACTGTACATGCATAACTCAAATTCTGTTCCATTCTGTAATTGAAGTCAATAATAGACATATTGGCCTTGTTAATTAATGTGTTTGTTATGCATAATGGGACATTCTTATATTACTGAGAGCAACTTCAATTACCTCTATATTTCATTATTTTGGTACCGGACGTTACATGACACAAAACAAGCAATAAAAATGGAACCGGATGGGCTAGATCGGTATTTCTTGGTTTTCTGAGTTGAGCGGAAGTCCCTTCACAGTTGTGTTAAGGTTATATAAAGGAATTAGAAAATTAATTTTAAAGGCGCTTCAAGGGCAGAATCTTACACTTTCTGACGACCTGACCCATATACAAGATTTGGCCAATAATGTTTAGTGGCTGGCTAAGCGCCCTTTATTAATAATATTAATTAACACACTAAACATAAAAAAAAAATTGACACCAATTCACCAGTACATACTGAGTGGGTGAGGAGGTGGAGGAACTGTGGTTGCTACAACAGTGTAACTAACCAGGTAGGAATTAGTTAGACAAGTGGAGTACAGGTGGAGACACCACAGTGGGTGCAGGAGGGAGAAATAATACCGGTACCTCACTAATACTCATATAATGCATTATATCACACATAAAAACATCAGAGGGCAAATTGTCCTCCCTTGTGGAACATCGAATTTTAAAGGCTTTACATTTTTCTATTAATACCAAGTGATGGATGGAATCAAAAACCTTGGAGCCATCGACGAAATATGTGCATAAGTAATGACCTAAATCCATTTGTCTATATATGTGGTTAGTGAAATCAAAGGTGGCATCGACTGTCCCAAGCCCGGGGCAGAAGCCGTACTGTTTGGGGGATAAGAGATCATTTATCTTTAAGTGTTCTAAAATGTGGCCATGTACAATTTTTTCCAGTAGCTGTCCAGGAACAGGGAGAAGATTGCCCAGCAAATTGTCGTGATTCCTCGTCAACCTGTGTGAAGTGGCTCACACATGTCGCTAGATGGAACACGACGTCGCTATAGCACAAGATCACCAGGAATAACAATGGTGGTGATCACATGGCCTCACCTCAGATGGCAAGGATGGTGATCACTCATCCTCACCAGGGATGGCCACATGAATGATCACTCATCCTCACCAGGGATGGCCACATGAGTGATCACTCACTTCGCTAGATGAGACGCACACCACGTCATAACGCACATTCACCACAGATGGCAAGGATCGTGATCACTCAAACTCATGGGGGATGGTCACTCAGGTGATCATTCATCTTGCTAGATGAAACGCACACCATGCCATAATGCACATTCATCACGGTTGGCGAGGATTGTGATGACTCACACTCACCCGGGATGGCTAGGCGGTTGATTACCCACCTCGCTAGATGAAATGCGCACCACGTCATAGCGCAGGTTCACCATGGATGGCGAGAGTGGTGATCACTCAGACTCACCAGTGATGGCGATGCTGGTGATCACTCATCTTGTTAGATGATCATCTACATTGGTAATCATGCAGCCTCACATCTGCCCGATCAATGTATGTTTTGCCAGAGAAGGTATTGCCATATGTATCTTCCCTCTAACCACAGACAAGGTGTTCATGTAGATACTTCCTTATGTATTTTTCCTGTAACCAGAGAAAAGGTGTTTATGGATAGTTGCTTTTATTTTAGAGATACCTCTATCTAAATTCAATTGATATTTTCTCTATATAATCTTGTTTGATTCAACCCTGAAGTATTACATGGAAATCAGTGTGCGACAAAGCACATTTGATAAGTATGGGACTTATACTTCATGCCCACACTTCCTAGATAGGCTACATGTTGAACAGTGGTGCTGTCTCAACAACTTTGGCAATGGTGGTGATAAGTTGTCATTCTGAGTGAGAGTGAGTGACCGATGATGCAATCCTTTGAGAGCATTGACATGGAGTGACACAAGTTCATGCATTGAGTGAGACCAATGTTGGCAATGGTAGTGATAAGTTGCCATTTTGTGTGAGAGTTGATGCCAGTGGCACGGGAGTGGTACATAGTGAGTCAGATCCATGTTGGCGATGCTTGTGATAAGCCGCCATTCTGAGTGAGAGTTGACAGGCAGTGGCACATACTCACGCAGTGAGTTAGATCCATGTTGGCGATGGTGGTGATAAGTCACCATGCTTTGTGAGGGATGACAAGGGGTGGCACATACTCACGCAGTGAGTGAGATCATGTTGGTGACTGTTGTGATAAATTGCCATGCCATGTGAGACTGACACACAGTGGCGAAAGATGACGCAGTGAGTTATCACTCAAAAAGGAGTCACCATTGATGACCAATCATGGCGACCGATAACAATAATTTGCTGGGTGATGGGGCGCCAGTTACTGATAATACTCAAAGAGCCAGTCTTTGGTATTGGTACCACAGTTCTGACTGACCATGCATCAGGAAAAACTGAATTTTGAATAGAGTTTGTTAAATATCACAAAGTTGGTCAGGTATGTCTCCAAGGGGTGTACATCATATACAGGAATATCCATATCCTCAATATTATAGTTCATATTATTGCACATTTTGTCTCAAACTCGACTAAAGAACTCATTAAAATAATCTGCAGCTTTTTCACTATCAATTTTGGCTCCCATATCATGGTGTATAAAGCTAGCATTGGTTGTGCCAGCGTATGTCTTAAGTAGATCAGCTATGACTTTCCAGAACTTTTGATGACCTTTGGCAGCACCGGCATAATCCACCTGCCCCTTTTTGGCCTCTTTTTTTCAGATGCTTTACTTCATGCTGAATTCTATCAGCCTTATTCTTGAACGTTTTTTTGGACGTGTTTATTATCAGCAATGCATGGTTGGATGCATTTAAATGCTGCAAGAAACAGACCATTTTCTTTAATAAGTTTATGAACAAGTGTAAATATGATATTAAGCTATTAATGTATGGATATTCGAGGACGAGGTGAGGTTTGCTGGAAATAATCACCCGACCACGCAGCGGGAGGGCGATTATTTCCAGCTAACCTCACCGAGTCCTCGAATATCAATGCATTAATGCGTTTATCACACTTATTCATCCATTATGTATTAATTTCTTACCTTATAACCCCAGAATTAATCCATGAAAAGACATTTTGTAAGAGCATGCGATCCGCACGGTTTGCCAAGCCACCGTAGCCATTGTTTTTACTCCACCCGTCATACCCTCGTCTTTCCAACGACTTTTCAGGTACAATCCAAGCATGTCAAGCCCTGTACTTCTAGCACTGCCAAATATACGATCTCTAGTTGGTGCTCGCCTACATTTTGTATCCATTTTCTTCGAAATAAATAAGAATCCATTGATTTTCCATAGCGATCCAATGCACATGGCCCGGTACACGGCCATTTCGTCTTGCTGACAAAGCGGGGAGGTGCCGAGACCGGGGATCGTTTCCTTGTTGAACCTAAACGGTTTTAACTGGAAAATGTATGGCGAGGGTGACTTTGTATCCTTCTCCAATTTATTAACATGTCCAGGTTCTAACCAAGATCGTCTTAGAAAAAAAAAGATTCTGAGAGTGCGGTTAAACCCAGATAACGGAACGGGGTTATGACCAAAAAGGCACTGTAGAGGCCTGAATCGTGAGATAAACCAGTGTAACCAAATTTATAACCAGTGCTAGATGGCAATACACATGGGTTTAAGCATGTAGGAGGTAGGCAGAATAACCAGCTGTTGAAGCTAAGACTATTAAAGATTGCAGACACTTTACAGCTTATAGAAGTTGAGTAAATAAGAAAATTCAATGTAGTTGTTGATCAATGTGATATTGCATAGGTTCTAAAACCAAAACCTTTGCTTTTACAGAGAAAGCTTATAGTCCCAGCTCAGATACCCAAACCTGTGGACTCAATAATATATATAATATAACCTTCTCTATGTCACAAATTTTATGTAATTCATCCACATGATACTTTTTGATATTACATCTGCCTACCCTATCTTTCCTATACAACAGTTTAGCATACCATCCAACCGTCAGGGCAACACCAGTTGTTGCTGTTAAGTTTGACTGTGCAAGCTCGGCATTTCTTTTGCTGGCCGGGCTTCCCTAGCCAAGGGTCTATTTCTCCTCTTCCCGATCCCCTCGGATGTATGTGGTGCACATATGTGCAGGCACTGACACATTCCTCTGTGAAAATGTGTAATGCAGTTCTTACCATGAATATGACCTTAGCTGTCGAAATGGCATTAGACATCTATTACTCACTCACTCTTTTGTTGGCTATTGTAATAAAAATATTCTCTATCAAACCTGGGTGTGGCAATTTGTCTGGTTTTGTTTGAGTATAGTACATAGTTATTGACATCAATTATCAATTTGTCAAGATCTTAAGCTTGTTGATCCTGCGTGCTGTATTTAGGATCCACACCATGGATCCCATTGTAATTGTTTATATGAATGCCTATGATTGGGCACAGTACAGTTGTAACTAGGGTTTTTTTTTTCTGAAAATTGGAAATAAATTTATCAATGACCTCAACTGTATATTTCAATCCATCTTTGTGGTTACATTTTGTATCCCTGCTAGCACAACTCATGCAAATGATGTCTTTTTTACATAAATCACATGAGTTTTCACGTAAGAATGATGTAATTTGCACGAGTTGTGCTAGCTGGGATACCTTATATCAATACCGGTACCTTTAAATTCCTTATCTAAGTTGACTAAGTCTCATAGGCCAGGAGGGTATCTCAAAAAGATTGGGAAACCAGTTCTCACCGTAACTATTTGATCCTGCAGTTCTCCTACATTTCTCACCCTAAGAACAGACTTCCCTGCTTGACTTCTGCTACAAGTGAACTGCACAGAAATAGGTCGAGTTGCAAAATAAGAGACTGGACCCCTCCTATACCACTCCTATAACTGACTCCCTCTTTACAATACAAGAGGGAATCCACTCCAGAAGGTCAGTGAGTTCAATTTTGGAATTATCACCTCAGACGGGATCAATTCCAAATCTTTTTGAGATACCCTCCAGTCATCACAAAGAGCGCGTTGGTGGGAAGGTCAGCATTGTTGTCGTGGTTCAACAGCCACTCGAGTGCCATGGTGTAAGATGCCTCTTCTGTCGACAATATTACAATGTCAAGTTCTTTTAGTAAGCTGTGGAGGGTATTGCGAAAAGAATCAGAGGCGGATTCTAACTGCTGTAATTCACCTTCCAGTTCCTGGCTGTTCTGCTGCTCAGAACCCACATCTCACCTTACACTCAGAATCAATCCGTTTAGTGTGAGTCATACTGGGAAGCATTCTCCAATTCCTGAAAACTTAAGAATTAATTCTATAACCTTTTACCTTCCTGCAAAACAGGGGAAAAGTCATTGCCTGAGTGTTGTCAGTTCCCTTTTGGGAATAGCACCTCTGACAGAATTGAATTCCTGTTCTTTTGCAATACCCTCAATTGTGCATAACTTTGTACTGCCGTTTGTGAAACCCCCCGCGTAATAATCATTCTTTGTCGATTCGATCAAAACCTTGGGGTAACTGTCGATCAGCTCTTCTTGGGCTCTATCATCAGCTCTGAACATGAGTTCCATGCCCTTCTGAAGGGCTAGGTCAGCTTTGTATAACCAGTCACATAAGGCATGTCAATAGAGTCACCAATTCTTTTCATGACTACGGGATCTGTAGCTCTCATGACTTGTGCTGCTTTATCATAAAGAAATAACGTCTCTGTCTTCTATATTCATGTTACAGCGTCTAAAGATGTCCCCTACTCTATGGGCTAACCTTTCATCCCTTATATATTTGAGCCCATGCAGAATGAGGGTTCTGTCATCACTCTCAAAGTTGTGTATAACTCCATAGATAGATTTTTGTTTGGGATTATGCCCACCTGATGCCACAGGGTCTGCTGGGTGTATACCAGTAGGGTCTTTAGTGGCCTTTCTCTCTAGTACCCCTTTTGCTTCATCGACCTGTTTCTGCATTTTTACATTCATCTTAGTTAAAGCGTCAATTTGCTGCTGTAAGCCTCCTCTTTTGCTCTTTTAGCTTTTGGTCCACTTTTCCCATATTTTCAGTGCATTTCCCCTCTACCAGGGTAGCATTCTGCTCACCATGGGATTTAATGCGAGAGTTCAGATCTTCTATTTTCTGTTCAAGCTCAATTTTATTAGCTTCAATTTCCCTCCTGTTGTTATCTATTTCTGATTGTTGGGCTTGATCCTTAGCTTTGAGAGAGTCCTCAATTCTGTCAATCCTAGAGTTAATCCTTTCCTCTACCTAGATCAGCAGGGACTGTGCTAAGGGGTTTTGTATCATTGTCTTAATGTCCTCGTATCTAGCTCCATTTGGACTCAAACTAGTACTGTCTGAATTTGGCTGTGTTGGGTCGGGGCTTACTCCCGGTTTCTATGACTCAGGTATGCTGGGTTTAAAAGGTGAGCCGCCTGTGTGGGTCAATGGTTTGTTTATTACCTCTTCCACTACTGTCTCTACTGACTCAAATGAGTCCTCACTCAAACTACTGTTGCTAATGAGATCCTGTTCTATCATGACTAAATCTTCCTTATCTTCCTTACCAGATCTCCTGGTGATCATCTGTGAGGGGGGGGGGGCGTTGCCCTTCTTTCGCTTCTTGGAGTTGTGGGCCTCTTCCCCTTCGCCATGTTTGTCACCTGGCATGGTTCTGGGTTGGTACTCGTGTGGGTTTTACCTTTCAATACTCCTAGTATCCTGTGCTGATCCTAACAATTGATCCACCCCGACATTCCCTTACCTTCCCCTCGTTGTCTATCCTAATCAATCTGCTTCCTCAATCAATTGGACTGATATATCTCCACGTATGCCTCTCTGCTCCGGCTATGTACATGTGCGTCTCTACTCTTCCGCCATTTGTCTGCCATCTGCAAACCCATTGCTTTACATAGATCTACATAAGTGGGCAGATGAGGGGAAAGGGCCATCCCTGCGGGAGTTATTGTACTGTGTTTGGCCACTGGGGGAGCTACAAAGGCCATAAATGTGAAAAATAGGCCAAAAATTACTATTATGTACTTTTTACATAGAAAAAGATGGTTTTCTCAAAAACGTTCTATTTTCTGGCACTTCCTGTCTGTTTGGAATGTAAATCGAACGTTTTGAATCCAAAAAGAGGCTAAAATAGGGGTTATCAGGTAGATGTGTTACCATGGCAACCAAAATAAATGTTCCAAATAGAAAAAAAAGTCAATTGATAGAATGATTCTTTATGATTCATATGCCGAAAAAAAGCATATAAATACCATTTCTAGATCCAAAACTGTGCCCAAAAGTATGAAAAGGTTTGATCATTTTTGATTGATTATTTAAATCATTATGCTAATTAGATGTCAAATTCAATGCAAACAATGAATAATACAGCTTATTGCCTGTATTGATACAGTTATGTCATTCCATATTTGTGAAGCAATATCTCCAAGACCAAAAGGGCTATCTGCAAGGGTGATACCTCATTTTAAAGCTGATAACTTCAATTTTAAATGTCACATTTCACCTCGGAGGACCCTTTCCCCTCATCTGTCCACATCATTATTGTAATATTAGAATTATGGGGCACCACCCTCAGATCCTATTGTAGCCATTATTGCTCTCCAGTCTCAAATACAGGGTTGGTGCTGTATCACAGTGCATAGTCATTGTGATGCTTGTAAATCCTATATTAAAGACTAAAGATGAACACTGCATGCCCTTTAATGTTTTTAAGGATCATCTTGGTCCTCTCAAACTGACTGGAGTATGCATGTATAACAAATACAATGTAGCTTAAAACTGACACTACAGTAGAACATGTCCATCCTGCTGACAATGCCACCTTTTTGGCATTGTTCTCTGTGAAAGATATAAATTTTTTGAGAGTTTCTTTGCATAGAAATGCAGGGCTACAATGCCTTTTAACAGATTTCTCTGTCAATGCATATTATACATTATGTAAGGAGTATCATGATCGTAGATCAGTCTCACTTGTCCCCTGTCTGTACAATGAATTAAGGTCCCTTCAAGCGATGTATCCTGCATTTTTTTTTTTTTTTACCAAATATTATCTTGACTGGACAAAGAATCAGTTTAGAGGCCTTCAGATATTATCGTCTAGGCATAATCTTGGGCATGTTAGTTTCTTTCATTTTGCTACCCCAGTTCTATTTTGTGATCTAAACCATTACCATTCGCTTCTAATGTACTTCATTTCGCTTCATTTGCTGCAATTCAAAGTCTATTTTATCCAGCTGACAAACCTATCTTTGTTCATGCTTAGTCATAATTGTAAGGGTTTATCCACAGGGTGTGTTCGGCCACATTAGCTTGCCATTCAAATATGGAGTGCTGAGAATGCCATTGCAATTTGGGAGGAGCTTGGTTCTCTCATATAGTCTATATTGCAAGGTTAAGTTGCCCTTTTTATGACAATAGTGAGATTTAGAAAGTTCAATGGAGGTTTAGAACCTTGCAATTGTAGTATAGGCAAGGGACCCAACATACGGGTTATCCAAAATTGCAGAACATTGGTTTGGATGTATCTGATATTGGGATATGACCTAAAAGTCATTAGGTTGGCTCACATATTCCATTTGTTTGCCATAGTCAACAGCATTATTAAAAGCCATCTCCTATGTTTTAGATTGACATGATCTGGAGATGATTGCATTAAATGAGCAGTGATGCTGTGTGATTTTATCAGTATGTTCTCTAATAGCATTCTGAAAAAAGGCTTGTCAACATTAACTCTTTCTGCTCTGGAGTCCCAATGTTTGACTATAAATCCTTAATTGAGGTGGCAAATCTTTGGATAGTGATGGCACAATAGGTATGATGTGTACTCTTTGTACAGTATTTCTATTTGTGAGCTACACTCAGTTGGCTCAAAACATAACCATCCCACTCAGTTTCACAGACATACCCATGCACAATTCTTGGAGAATAATGAGCAAACACTGATTTGCCCGATATATCTTGGTCTACCGATAGTGTCCTCTACTTTATCTTTCACCAGCCACTACCATACTTACAGCTCTCACCATGATGAATTATGGTCCTTCCTTCAACTGACACCATCTTTAATATCTTTTACTATTGTTCCCCTGACAATGGATGCTGAAAAAGTAGCCACTTTCCTGCCATTATTCACACTGGCAGCCTGAGCTGCTCATATGGCACTTCACTATTTTTTACCTGCTTGTCAATCCTTCTTTAAAACCTGCCAAGCTTCTGAACTCTCATTCAGGTCCTCAGGAAATCCCACAATGTGTGCTTGTCTTTCTTCACTTTCAAATGAGTCTCATTACATCTCTAATGTAGGTAAAGCTAACTTCAGCTTCTGATATTGAGCCTTACAATAAAGCCTTGATTCAAACTACACAACCCAACCCTATGTTAGGGCTGGGTGGTGTATGTCTAGTTGTAATTTGCATGAGGATGTCTGAATTGTTAATGTATCAAGGGCCATGGCTACATTAAAAAAGTTAATGGTCAAATTTGTAACAGGGAGATTTAAATTCAGGCAATATTTTATCAAATTTGATCTTGATTAATTTATGTTCTAGAATAGGCCGAAGACTTACTTATGATATCTCTTGATGCTTCATGTAGTCAGTTTCAACAATTTTATATTAGTCCAGAATCAAGGTGGTGATGTATGTGCCCAACATAGTAGGCCAAATCCTAACTTTGAACTTTTTTTGCATAAACACTGAGATGTGCAGTTGTTGGGTACCTTCCAAAAGGGTGAACACATGGGGAGAAAGGTCTTTATTCAAGCATATTTTTCTCAAATCATGAATAATTCATATATCTTTAGATCAGGTGTATGACACTAATGATTGCATCTTTCACATAATCAGTTTAGCTCCATCAATTTCATGTAGTTCAGAGTCATTGAAGAACACTGTAAATGATCAACATAGGATGCTAAAACATACATTAACCTTTTTGCATAAACATGATCACAACATACCTAGAAGGGCAATTGTATGGAGACTACCTGTTTTTTTTTCTATGACTGTGGCAGGCAATGTAGATGTGCATAAAACTGGGTGAGCTGAAACCCAGGAGAATACTTTCAAGGTATAGCATTTGGATGTCATATATCTGGGAGTCATTACATAAATAGCGATCTTCCGCTAATGCAACTTCCTCTAAGATAACGCCAAACCTAGCGTCACTTTTAGTAGCACATTACACAATACACATTGCATGCCATAGTGACAGTCGCTATTGTAGCGACACCTTTATAAGAGACTTTTTTTTAGCGCAAGTCTTCCCACTGTAGCGTCAAAAACACCTACGGGAGTCAGCGAAAAGATGACCCAAATACGCTAAGACGTCACTTCCAGTCAATAACTTGTGCTAAGTTTGTGTCAGCGCAGAACTCATAAACATCATGGCTTACTTCTCATCTAAGGTAAGTTTCACTGAAATGATGATAACACATAAAAATCTCAGTCCCCTCTCCCAGGAGGAAGTTTATTTTTATGGCATCACAGCTTTTTAAGTCCAAAATACCTTTGTTTCAATGCACAAAGTGGGCCATAATAGGGGGAAAAATAGAGCTTCGATTCACACTAGTTTCAGCGCCTTCTTATTTAAATCCACTAAGTTATGTTCCTGTCTTTTCTTTGTTCCATTATGTACGGATTTAATGTTTTCAATCACAGATATATTAGTTTATTAGTCTCAAGCACTGTCCTTAGCTTATTTAATGTAATAAAAACCCTGCTGAGTACACAGCATACTCCTCCCCCTTTTTTCTGTTTTTCTATTTCTAGAAAAAAAAATAAAGTCACATACCCACTTTCGCAAAAAGATTTACTTCTTTCTTATTTTTTCCCACAGGATGATGAAGACTAAGACATGAGCAGTGGGGGAGAGACTCCTCCCGATGACCAACTTATGGACGACGATTATGCCCCGTCAGAGCATTCTGAGTCCTCTGACCGCTTTGACCAAGAGGAGGAGGAGGGTGATCAATTACCAGACATTTCCCTTGAGAAGCTGTCCCCTTACCCCCCGAAAACCAAGAAAAAGAAGCAGCCTCCTGCGAAAGCCGACTCTGACAGCTCTCAACTCACAAGCAGCAGTGGGGAGGAGGATGACAAGCCCACAAAGTACAAAAAAAGACTAGTAGCCTTCCTTCTCTTAAAACTGTTATGGGCACTAAACAAAAAATACCTCCCCCCATCCAGGAAGGAGAAAGGTACTCACAATAAAAGTACGTCCAAGACACCTCATGTAAACCTTTCAATGAAATCTAAGGCTAAGGTCACAGGAGAGCCTCATCCCCCAAAAGCTGGATGCAGCACAGATCCTGACGTAGAGGAAATTCCCGGTGTTGACTTGACTGCCAAAGGCACAGAGAGAGAGAGACTACAAGTGGACCAAACCCGAAAATCGATGCCTCTTCTTCCAACTTTTACACTTCAAAAAAGACACTAGAACAACTGGACCCCAGAATGCCACCCGGAGGAGGGAAGCTTGGGACACTGTCCTCGGTGAGTTTCATTTATATCATTTATATAAGTCTAACTAGTTTAGATTCAATTCCGCAGGGTGTGCTGAATAACATAAAAATAAAAACATTAGAAAAAGAATAGTACTTAAAAGAATTCAGCTTAACTCCAATAAAAATTAGGGCACTTGCGCTATAAGTGACTACACTCATCCCTGGACCCTTTGGATATAAAGTATTTTTTAGGAAAATAACAGGAATTCTCTCTTTCCTTTCAGCCCCAGTCAACAGCGTTCACAACAGAAAAAAAGGAAGGCAGCTGAAGAAAATGAGGAAGCACATAAATGATTTCGCCAATAGACTCAAGGGAAAGGTAAGTTAACACACATGCTGTTAAGTTCTTAAAAAAATACCTCCAATTTGTGTCATTAATCTTGAGCATTGAGGTGATGTGTCTCCAATACAAGGGAGTCAAGGAGATCGCAGGTAAGTTTTTCTATCTTGTAATAGTAATATCCTTTTTATAAGGACGGTCTATCCTGTATGGAAGAGTACTTATAATTTATGATATTTTCTGTTCAGTGAAAAATTCAATTTCTCTTCCTCTTTTTTATATATATTTTTTTAAGGTCGAGGAGGAGAACTCTTGTACACCCACTAGGCCGATGAGGCCTCACCGAAAGACAATGACCAAGACTCTCTGGCTGAAAGTCGTGAAGGATCAAAGGGATCTAAGGGATCTAAGACATCAAAGGAAAAAGTTCCCAAAGAGTCTAAAACCCAAAAGGACTCTAAGGCCCCTGAAGCTTCTAAGCTCCATAAGGTCACAAAGACTTTAAAGTAACCAAGGAAGTTGCTAAGAAAGACAAGTCTGACATTGAAATAATAGAGGAAAAAGACAAGAGCTCTGTTAAAATAACGAAGCAAGTTCTTAAGACGGACAAAAAAGTCAGTGGTCCATCCTATCGCAAAGGTCATATAGTTAAAGGAGAGGAGATGGATGACTCTGATGACTTAAAGGTCACCATGGTTCCCTTCCAGATAAAGACAGTATAGATCTCATAGGCTGGGGGCCAAAAGCTTTCTCAACATCAAAAAGTGACACGCAATCTTCTCTAAGGCGCAGCCCTAGGTTGCATTCCATGGCCAAGAAAACTTTGGCGTTTTCAGAGGAGGCGGTGGAGGAAATTCCTAAAAGTGATCACGAGGATGAGGAGCTACCAGCTATGAATGAAAATGAACTCAATGAAAATGAACTTTCTGAAAATCCAAAATCATGTGTTCTCTCAGTAGCAGTTGTACAAGATCTGAATACCAGACTAGATCAGCTGCAGTCGTCCCTTCAGGTTTCTGAAAATAGAAGGATCGAAAGTGAGAATCAACTGAGACAGTTATTGAGCCGCCAGAGGCAAGTGAGCGCCTGGTTCAAATCAACGACCGCATAACTGGGGACCGGAACAGATACTCAATTTGCTCCAGTCTACCCATGACAACCAGAAACTCTTAATAAAAGGTGATTAAATCCACTTTTTTTCTCCCCCATATCTCTCCTTAACATTTTTAGCACTATAATTAGAGCAAGGTAAAAAAAAAAATCTTCTTTTACCTTAGCGTCATTTTAATTGGTTGCAAATGTACAACTGTGTCAAATCTAAGAAAAAATTTTTGCATAATGATTAAAAATCTCTCTTTCAGTTTCCTCTAGTTTGATTTTCCATGTCAAGGGGGCCACAAAGAGAAGAGAGAAGGGAACCCAGTTTCCGCCGCTACCTGCTCCAAGGTCTGGGATTTCAGCGGAAGAGGAAGTCCAGAAAGAGGAAGTCACTAAGCCCCAGGAGAGAGAACCAATCAAAGAGCCCACTACAGACCACTACAGATGTCAGGCATCACAGAGCGACAACAAGCAGTCACCCCCACACTTCAGTCAGGCAGCACAGAGCGACAACAAGCAGTCACCCTCATACTCCAGTCAGGCAGCACAGGATCAGAGCAACCATCAGGCATCAGAAGTGGAAACGCCTGGAACACAAGAGATAAATGAGGCAGCTCAACCTAAAATGGACACCTTACACATGTGCAAGTAGAACGGCTTTCTCAGAAAGACACTCTTTACACAGATTTGAATAAAATCAAAGTAGTCGTGTTGTCCCAAGATAGCACTAGACATGTAATACAGTTGGGAGACTCCGGCACAAAGTTGTTAGTGCAAGTGGCAGGACGAGATCAGTTGTTACAAGTAGGAGAAACTGATGAGACCCCTCTACTTCCGGGCACAACAACCAATCCAACACAGAAAAAAAGCAAGAGTCTGAGCCATGCTATGGACACCTTTAACTTGGGAGAGAAGGAAGAAGAGAAGGCCTGTGACCCTTGTGGTAATGAGGCAGAGAGTCAGCCTTCAAAAAAGGCAAGAAAGAATGGCAAGAACGATAACACAAAGAAGGAAGCAAATTATATAAGGACCAAGGAGAAGCAAGAGAAAGACTCTCGCTCCTAAAAAGTACTTGAGGAAGTAAGGGAGTCAAGGATGAAGCATGCATAACTTCAGAGAGAACCCAAAGTTTATATCTACCCTAAGAAACTTTAACGTTTTATTTTAAGTATCTTTTAAGGCACCTCGTGTTCACCCTAGACTTTATGGTTGTTATGAAAATAAGGAGTTTATCAGGTTTTATATTGGTTTCACCTACAGGGACATGGAGGACATACCTGTGTTGTCTTTTCATATACAGTTATGACTTATTATTCCAGATGTGACCTCGGAAGTCATTATTCTTTTAGGAATTTAAGGAAAGAGAAAAGAACAGTCTTTTTAAAGTACTTTTTTAAGTGGGGTAAAATCAACGTCTGTGAGAAGGAAATAAACATATGGTAACACACATAGTTCTTAATAAAGCATAAATTTCTTATCCCAGACTCTTATTTATTTAAACTTTCGTTGCATTCTAATGTCCTTTTCATTTCAACAAAGCTTAATTTAAAATCAGATGGACTTATAGCGACACATAGATATCAGGCATGGGATTCTTCAAATATTATACATTTGATCCCTATCTACTGTGAATATGAGGTAGAAGTTTTATTTCCCCACCCCCAAGGGAGGTTGCGCTTCAGCAGTTCCTTAGTGAACCAAGAGATGGCACCACAGTATTCCCCCATAAGTGATGTCATAAGGGAACGTCGTGAAGGAAAATGACAGGCAAAAAGAAGAAGGGAATAACCTGCATCCAGGGGGGAAATGGCTTTTTAAAGTTGAGGTCATGTGCTTTGAAATGAGATATCTTGAGCTAAAATATTCCAGGTAATTCTTTTGTAATTGCTTGTTAAAGCTAGGTTGGTGTGAGCAATTGAAAAATGCTAACAAGCTCTAAATACATTATATCCTAGCTTAGATGACTAGTGATAATGCAAAAGATTTAGTTTTGTGGAAAGATAAAGAAAGCAAATTAATCTGTCATAAAATCGGTTCTAGAGGGAATTTTCTGGGTCTGTTTTCGGTTCAGAGTTCCTTATGTAAATATCCAATACATTTGTGGCAAAAAAATACCATTTAGAATAATGGAGTGGTTTCCATGGCAACATCTTGCATTCAATAAATGGAATGTTTTCAGTCTAAAAGGAATGATTCTGAGCATATCACTGAATTCCCCATCAAAAATTGATCTAAGCCATTTTTTGGTATATTTGTCAGTGTTCTACTCATGCACTGCACCCTGGTGGCCAAATGCAGAACAAAATCCCACCCATGCATGTTTACTCCAGATGGGTCACCAATGTTGATATTAACACACTGACAAGATACATTGTAATTGGTGGTGCACCTGGTTCAGCGATGCAGGCCCTGCATGTCACACATCCTGATGCACTACTGATGCACTACAACAGTAATGGTATTTTTAAGTAGAAAACCTTCATCAAGGATGTTCAAGTAAAAGACAATCTCTTCTAAAGAAAGTTATACCTTTTTAAATTCTGGATATATAGATATGTGAATGTTTCAAAAGAAGAAATAAAATTACCACAGGTATCATATGACATGGTAGGTATACTCCTATCAGAGTGCCTGCTGTGATTTACTGTCAGTGTGTTTCAATTTAGTTTTAAATGATCATTTAAGCGATAGAAAAGTCTGATGTTCTTGATATAAGAATGGAAGTCAATTTAGCTTTACAGTAAATTATTTTCCCCTCCACACCTATCACTTATAGATTTTACTTATATCTGCTGTACATAGTATAAGAAATTGCACAGACCTGAATTTTGTATACATTGTAAGCTCTGGCTCTTACTCAGCATTTAGCTTCTACAACATCAGTACAATGGGTAGAATAACTATGGACTGCAATAAACTGTAATTATATGTCTTCTGATGGTCATTGAACACACAGGGAGCATGAATAGACACTTAAACAAGCACTAAAATCAAGCACTGGAAGAGGCTTTCAATACAGGGAGTATATCCAAGCTTATACCACGATTCTGGCACTTCCTTTGCTGATATGTGCATATCAGCCGTGCATTATACAGCATATATACCACCCATGTGCATTTTTTAAATTTTTGGTATATAATTTTTCGGGGTCAAGTTGGACTTTTTCCAATGTATGCGAGTTGCGGTCCGGCCATTCCCACCCGCTTCCTTGTCCGACGAAATTGTGTCAGTGGCCCGGATGTAGATATAGGTCATTTTTTTTCGTACGAAAGACGCTGAATGTACAGCCCTAGGGCTCCGATATCCATGATCTATTAGCTTAATGTAGCAACTGAATATACTCATGTGTTGGAAATGCATTTTCAAACCTTGAGTAGACTGCATTCTATAATCTTCTCAAGATAGTGTCTTATGATCATCTTCTTGAGAACATAAAGTTTATTTCTCTCCCAAGCATCAGCTAAAGAACACTCAACGGGTGCAACAAATTAGCCTAATTACTAAACAATTGGTTAAATTGTAGTTTCAAGAAAAGTAGGCATGCTTTCTATTAAGGGATTACAAATACATTGTTTTAATTTTCACAATAATGCAATTATGATGCAGTAGGGGATTTTCAAATAGAAAATTGCCCTGTTCATTATTTCCCTTGCAAAGGCATTATTGGTCTGGAAAGTACCTTGTTTTGCATTTTTATATATTTGATGTAGTAGAATTTACAATGAATGTCAATATAATTATTATCTCCAATATTCTATTATACAATTATCAGCATCTATAATTCTTTTCCATAGGCTTTTATAAAGGCACTAGAGTTTGTCTATAACAAATATACAATGTATTAATAAATCACCTGGCCTCATGCTATCAATAAAGCACAAAGAAAGCCTTGGATATTGGCACAGAAAGTAATTCCGGTATAACATATTTTGATTTCAAGGCATACATTATGAGTTATATTTTCTGAGAGATTGATCCTTCCACAAGGAAGAGAAGCGACACAGAATTCCAGCAGATCAAACACATCCAGGAAATGCCTGTAAAGATGATAAAACAAGGCCACTTTATCTCCATGCCTTGCATGGACACAAATTGGGTAGGAAGTGAACACTAATAAATTTGCTGCTGAAGTGGATTAGCATTGATTCTAGCCACCTTCAGCCTCACCACCAGAAGATGCCACACACTGCACATTCTGGAATAGTTGCTGTATGAAACTAATATGGCAAACAAAGTCAGTTTAGAATTAATGAAAATACTTGCCTCTTGAAAACTATATTGTGAAGTTATTCTTCTTTCAATCTTTAAAACGCTCGTTTGCTTGGATCTCAATGGGAGGATCAGCTTTGTAATCAACAAATTGACTGCGAAACAAAGCAATATTTTACATGCCTATTTGCCTTACTTATTCAAGATATATATTTCTTTTAAGCATTAGACTATTACAAATCATAGAAAATCATTTAAAGACCAATACGAGAATAATGCACAACCAATCTAGAAAGCAAATTTTCATTGGCAGGCCTGCCATTTAGTACATAATCATTTGAAAATACAGGCAAAGCTATGTTCATTCCACCAAAATGAGGCTGAACACAACTTCATGAAGGAGTCAACCTTTCTACTGCTTGGCTCTATAATCGTGTGAATTTTTTTTCTGAGAGGTTGTCAATTTTCAACACGTGTAGAGATGGATTCTCCGGTGGTAATGCCAGTATCATTAATGTTATCCCTTGTGATGGAAGCTTGAATCATTTATAGGTCTTATATACAGCGTTGCTCGTCTTACCCTGTACCACCCAAGATACATAGCAAAAAGTAAAAAAATGTTGTCAAAATATTGGCAGAATCCTTGCCAGAGTTGCCAGAGATACATCATTTTTCCCCAGATATTTCTTGTGCCACCATACTGCTGTTTCTTGTACAATCTACTGCAATGCAGGTACAGTGGTTCACTGTTTAGTATTACGAGTATCTCTGACATAATCAACAGTTATCTTTTTAATCCTGATAAAGTGTGCAGAAACCTCATCCATTTTTTTCAAGGAGGTGAAACCTAGATATATGCAGCTTTGGGGATACAAATGTAAATGACAGGGTATATATATGGAGAGTCTGGATAGGTGTTAGTATTAGCCCAGGGATCCTAAGTACTAGGGAATAACCAAAGCGTTGATAAAAATGGATTAACACATGGAGGCAAACACATGGCCAAAGATTAGTTATTTTTAACATGTTATAACTCGACAGGCGATTACTAGACACAGTCCCAACAATTTGCTAGGTCAATCAGTTCTGGTATGACCTAAAGGGATGAAGTCGTAGCATTTTTGATAGTTCTAAGTGACCTATTTAATACCAGATAATCAGATTCTTAGCATCTTAACAACAGAGGAAGCCACCCCTGATTTTGGTTGAACACCTCTCAATTGATGGGACCTTTGCATAAACATCACCAATTCAACCCTTTGCAGTCACTGGTGTTCTTTGTCCCCTATCCCTTTCTGCACCTTAACTCTCCTCCTCACCACAGCATTCAAGCCTTATAAGGCAAGGATAAATGGCAACCAGATACTCGCCCTGTGCTCAGACCTGCCTCTGTTATTAACCACGTCTATCTTTGATGGATTACAGGCAGCTCTAGGTAGCCGGAACATGAGAGGCAGTAATAGTATACGAGCAGGGGCCACTCTCAGTCATACAAAACTGGTTGCTGAGATACTTATGCAACTTTGTTTGTTCATTAAAAACTCTTATGGAGTTTCTGAGATTACACCATCACAACAACCTTTAAACACTTTTCTCGATACTGGATACATGATAGTCCTCATGGATAAGGCAAGATTGAAGGTCAGAGACATCATTGTTCCTGTTTGCAAATACTATTATGTATATATATATATATATATATATATATATATATATATATATATATATATATATATATATATCCATGGTTGATAGGCACCATTTATTTTCGGGGTCCATCCAGCTCAAAAGACGACAAGCAGACAAGTGGTGCCTATCGACCATATATGCAGTAGGGCACGTTGTTAGGTGTGCTCTCTTTGCATTTATAATTGTGAGCTTTCTGAGGTCTGAGTTTTGATCCACTCAGGGAGGTTGTTTCATAACTTTTAGAGAATGTTCTTTCATTGCAAGGATCAGGCTGATATAACCATTTCAGACTCGGTAAAATGCTCTCCTTGAAATGAAAAAAATGTGTACGAATATCTCATGTAAGTTCATTACAGTTTGTTGTGAATAGCATTGCAACGGTCATGATCTCTTTTTTTTTGCCATGAACACAATTGGTTTCAAATAATACTTATACCGGTATCTGATAATAGCTTGACTTATGAATTGCCCACCTTGGCCAATAGCTATCACCTTAGATGACTCATCCAACACCTAAGAGCCAAAACTTCACAAATACAAATAAATGTTTGCAATACTGAATTCATATCTCTTGACACGGTGTCAATTTGTCACTTCAACGCAATGTCTTCAATTTAGAGCACAAATAGAATATCTTGTTTCTGATTGATAGGACAGCAGGGCTGATATGGTAAGACTGACTAGAATATAAACATGAGTGTTTTGATTGCTCAGTGGGCCCAGGCCCCCATCACACAAATTATGTTGTGTTCGATTCCATTTCCTTCGGAATTCAAGGTTGTCATAAACCCTCATATTTCTATTGTATCATAATGCAGCTGTAGGTCAGACGAAAGGCCAATAGGGGAAAGCTATGTCAGTAGTAGGAACAAACCCATAGTAATATTGTACAAATGCACCATGTTCTTAGGTCAGCAAGATACGATACTGGATACATAAAATGCATGGATCACTACAGTTTCCAAAGGTCTCCTGTATAACACCCACGCACCAATCTAATAACGTCCCTAAATATCCACACAATAAAGAACTCATGGGAACGAAACAGGAAATAAATTGTCAGATTCCAGATTACTTATATATGCACCTGTATATTTTGCACTTTCGGCACTTGTTTCCTCTAGGTGTTGACCTGCAAACAGAGTTGTATAGAGGTCCATGACATGTTGGTTCCGCAGAGGTTATATTTATATCATGGTTACCCACTTTGGGCAGACTTAATGGGTGTCTCAGAAGTGGATAACCACACAAAAGCGTTGTTTTGTTTCTTATCATGAAAATTTTTTTTTCTTGAATGCTGCACTTGTAGGGTACGTGATTATGTGAGTCCCCGTGCCTGGTTGGCCAACCTGCAGTGGCAGGTCACCGGGTAATCACATGTCCCCTATCTGTATCACACCGATCCAGGCATAGGTGGAAGGTAGAGAAGTCAGACGGGGAAGTAGCTCAGCGGTAGAGCAACGGTCTGCAGGCTGGAAGGTCCCGGGTTCAATCCCCGGTTTCTCCAGATTCGTTTTCGCCGACCCCTACACACTCAACAAAAGCATGGATTCCTCCATGGCAGTTCCAACATGTGTGTATGAACCGAAAAGGAGGCTGCTTCACCAGAGATCAGTAAGCAGGGCACATCCCACCTACACACTGACTGGATAATCACCCAGCAAGAGCTTCACAAGGAATAGTCTCTTCATCAAACCTTTATTTATTGATAACAGTAATTATTTCTTCATCAACTTTCTATCTTTGTATATGTAACATGTCTGTATTTCCTTTAAAAATGTCTGATGAACAATGCAGGGATTTGGTAAATCAAATTTCCTAAATGAAAGATGATTAAAGTAAAGAGATATATGTTAACAAAAAAAATTAGTAATGATTAAGAACTGTCTTCCAAATCATTAACACTGTATACATGAAACCTTTCTTGTTGACTAACAATGAATAATTTCCTGTCTTCCAAGGATGGTAAACAACCACCATAAAATGGATAATTGCTCCAAATACTGAACGGATGCATTGGTTATATGCTCCCAAACTCGACAATCAGGAAATATGAGGTTTTGATTACTCTGACAAAAAGTCAAATAAGAGTGAGAGTGTCCAATAATTCTTGCACATTGCTTTCCCCGCATGTTCCACATTTATCTTGTTTAGAAACAAGCTAGAATCTGCCTCGTACATTACTTTATTCATAACTAGCCAGAACATTCTTTTATCCTGGGTCTGCTGCAGGCATTATTCCATAAAGGCTGATTATACTATGTTTACAGTATCTTTTCATGATTATGTGCAATTTTTCCTTATCATGATTGACATTCAGTGTGTGGATGAATACATAAATTTGACCATCGGAAGACTACAACCCACATGTTTCTAAATCTGTTATTTCAACTTTGGAATGAAGAACAATTAGAAGAAAACACATCTTATTTGCACGGTGATTACTACAAATGAGAAGAAGTGTATGAAAGCCTGCCCGAGGTAATAAGACAGGCATGGCCATTGATAAAATGTGACTCTAAAATGCCATATTATATGATATCATCTGTTTTTTTTTTCATTGAAGGCAGGAGGAGAAAAGCTGCAGGTTATAAAGTAGGTAGAGGATGGCAGTACGGCCTGCCGATACAGCCTGCCTGTTCATACAACTAAGGCTGCTATTAGAATTAAGGGTTGGCCTCCATTAACAAACTGATTATCCAGGCTGCCCAATTGCCCTTTCCCAGGTTTTAACATCTTGTGTCACTCATCCCACAAACGTACAGATAAACAATCGTGGTTACTTTAGAGTTAGGTAAGGTTTTATCTGCAAGGCTAAATTAAGTGAATTATGCTTATACCTCACTATTAAATGCACAGAGAAAATCTATCATATGCATATGTAGTTAATTTTGGATACAAATGAGAAAAAAAAGAAGAATACCTAGACGTAGTACACAGTCACATGTTGATACCCATCCTCATTTGATCAGATAATCCCTATTTATGGCTTATATAAAGATTGAGAGAAAATTTGACTTTCACATTGCATATGGCACATTAGGAGAAACACCGGACATATGAGCAATAACATTTTGGACATGCACAGAATAAGTAGTTCCTGCATTCATAACTAATCTCGTATGTTTTCTGCCATTGACATAAATGTGATGTGCTACAATCCTAT
The DNA here is from genome assembly GCA_949317995.1 of Acholoe squamosa. Classification (NCBI taxonomy): domain Eukaryota; kingdom Metazoa; phylum Annelida; class Polychaeta; order Phyllodocida; family Polynoidae; genus Acholoe; species Acholoe squamosa. The sequence continues at coordinate 61,964,713 of OX439043.1, forward strand.
TAGCTTCACCTTAAGAAGAGGTTAGGACGTTTTGTGGCGAATCATGCAGTGAGATGATTTATGAAACTTTTAATTTGCAGAATGCTTTTGCCATTCAAACTGTAAAAGAAGTTGTCAAAATAACGAAGTCCTTGTCCCAAATTTGCCAGAGATCCTTTGTTATTTTCACATCGTTTTTACAGAGATTCCTTGTACCACCACACTGCCACCTGGAGATTATACACTGGTTCCCTGTTGTGTAATTATGGTGGTTCATTGTTCAATTTTTACAAGGACCCCTTGTAGATTAAACAGTTATTTCTTACAGTGCACAATTATTATAACAGTTGTGATACTTTACCAGGAGGCCGTTTTTCCTCATATATACAGGGGTCCATATGTTACAAACGGCCGCCATATATGTCTAAAAACTGTTTTTGTTCAGATTTCCGGATCCTGCCTTCAGCATCCAGATGCGGGCAAAAACACGTTTATGTTCAGGATACAGAATGTGAAAATCCCACATCATGTCCACATATAGGGCCTTGAATACCACCTGTTCTAGGGCAGGTGGTATCCTACATACAGCCCACTTTCTTCCATATGTGTCATTTCTTAGGTCAGTATGTGGTTTTAAATTATACACTAAGATGTAACTGTACCTTATATGCAAGGTTAATAGAGAAATTAATTGCGTAATCCTGGCGAGAACAGCTGAATACTGGATCCAGCATTCAAAGTGTCTGCCCTTGAGTGGTTAGAGGCCGTAAGGGGATAGGGATAAGCCAGGTGCCTGGCAGTTGTACATTAGACCGAGGCCGACAACTTTCTTACACTGTCATCTTACCCCTTAAGGCCTCATAGCCACATAGCATCCGTATCTGACACTCCGTATGTTGTTATATAACACCTATGTGGAAAAACACCTTCCAGAGTGAAGATCATATTTTAGATCCATTAATTGTAATTATCAGCAAAATATAAACATTTCTCCTTGGAATTGAAAGTATCAATTGCTTATGGAGTGAATCTCATGCCACAGATTATTAAAAGTCACGATAAGTGACAGAACGTGGAAAAGGTAACATTATGCGGATTCAGTGCTCTCCACAGCCATAGGGTGGCACAATCAAACAAAACAAGAATCTTCTTGTAGGTCTTCCTGGCCCATTTGGACAATCTATAGACCCTGATTAATGGGCATAGGATTCTTTTACAACACAAATAAGCATGTCATTATGCCCAACTCTGATATTATCTATACAGATCAATTGGAACTGTAAAATTCTCAGTTCAGGTATATCTATCTTATTTGAATAAGAAGCTGGCTAACATCCAATGAACCGATTAAACCACATCGATTTTATTTGAAATGAGAAGATCTCCGGAATCATTTTGATATATAGATCATCCAAATCTGATTCGGAGAAGTGGGAGAGACTCCCCTGACAATGTATGAGGTTATACCATTTTCAGCCCTTATGGTGCCCCATTACGGGGATTAGTGCTACTTATGGCCACTTGCCATGAACAACTAATCCCTGTAATGTTACGTTTTCCTACGTTGTGTCACAATTCTAATTTACAGACCATCTGCAAATTGCACGGATAAGAGTTTGTTACGGATATAATCATCTATGTACCTGGCACACAATAAGATGGGATTTATATTCTTTATTACACAATAAAATGGGATTTATTTTTAGATAATAATGAGTCAAAGGCTAGAGTATTGCATAATATTCAACTATACCAGTACTTAACATTGGCTGGGCAGGTGGATTTTCCAGTTGGTACCACATTTCCTAGCGGTTTGAAAAGGAAAGAACCTATGCCACGTTCTCATAGATTTCCTAGTGGTTCTCAACCTCTAACCATATATCAGATATTATGTTACACTACCTAGACTTGGGTACGGGTTTATTGCAAGACCAAAGTAAAGAATATGGGTGCCATTTGTAAAGCAAAGGATATACCTGGTCAAATCCAAACTCTGCTTCTAGCTGTCTATTGAAAGTACCGACATATTGTGTTTTTAGGGATTATTATAGTTAATAATGTATTTAGAGCTTAATCCTTGATTTCAAATTTGAATAACAACCTATGTTCAAGGAGGGGTTCTGACATAACTACTGGGAATATTTAAGCCAATGATGTCTCATTTTAAAGATCTTGAGATGAATTTTGATAAGGAATTTCCCTGTAGAGGGGTGTTTTTGCTTGCCTGGTCACATATACTTTCAATATGGGTCATGGGATTATAATTATACATTATGGGGGTTTAAGTGACGACTCTTGGTCAGTAGATATGACATGCCAACAAGACATACAAAGTACTTGTGTACATTATCCATTTACATGTTACCATCCTTCCTCTCATACTGTTAAAGTCCTGTTAACAACCCTGTATGTATGCCCTTTTACCACTGATGCAACTGAGGAAACTCAAAAAGAGAATACTAACATAATCCCATGAGGACACCCTCTTCTCCTCGAAATAATCTTCATGTGTATTTCAGGCTTATAGAAAGACTGAGAGAAAGGCCGGCTTTTACATTGTGCATGGCATATGAGAAGAAAGTTGCCATTCATAACACTGTACAACAAATTTTCACTTTTCAAAAAAAAAACAGCTGAAACCTATTAATTCCTATGTATTTTGACCTGGGGAATTAAAAAATAATATCTGTTTTTTTGCTTGTGGCTCTCAATTTTGAGATACCGATACTACCCTAGAATTGCCAATTTTTGGCCTCGGTAGCCAAATCCATATTAGTGCAAACTATACAAAGACCAGATTTTGCATTAAATCTAATCTATTTGTCTTTGATCACCTTTTCCAACCCCATATTGAATAAATTGCTCATCTTTGACCTTGTATTATGCAGAAAAAGTTACGAATAATCTCAAAATGCTAGCCAGTCGACACTTGTTCACAACTCTTTTGCTTGCCTCTTGTACACAATGTTGGGCTCATACCACTTCAGACCCCATTACTAGCCTGCTAGAAGAAAAGGTAACCACTCTCTTTGGTAGCATTTTTCCATCTCTGAGAGGTTATATTGGAATCTCTCCCCATGTATATCACTTACCAAGCCACATCTTTTTTTGGGGGAAAAATGCGAGGTCAGATGCAGGAAGTGGATAATCCCCAGCCCTATTGTTTCCAAGAAATCTTGTTATGACTGCACTGAGGGCAAGCCATGATTTCCATTTACTATCTAGCCTATTTTTGGTTATAATATCAAATTACTATCACTTTAATCACATGATTATGGATAATCCTGGTGTTAAGATGCAACCTTACTCACCATAAATCATGGCTAGTTACTCTAAATGATCCAGAAATCAGTGTTTCTAGGAAACTAACATGGAAATTTGGCTGTCTTTTTGAGATGGCTTCCCTTGTACGAAAATGAAGCAATATAACCCCAAAACCAGGAGTTATAATGCAGTTTACATGAAATCGAGGATATTTGGTGTGGATATATGTAAATCTTGACCCCTAGTGATATGATCCAAGTTCGACTCTTGCTTCTGAACAACCCAAACTGCTACAACTATGCATATATGGATCATGCTAATACAGTACACATAATATTCAATAAAACTGGTTCCGATGCCCAAAATAGTAGAGGCCTAGGAGCCACTTTTGAGTGAAATGTGGTTTGCAGCAGTGTCAAAGCTATTGATATAACCCAGACAAATGCCAGGAATGATATAAGAAAGTTGTTGCACAGATTTGGACTATACTACAAAGGTGAACATAGTGATATCATTGCCCTTGGGGGGGGATTTTCAGTATATATGGCATCCTATGGATATCTCAAAATTGAGAGTCAATAGGCATTTTGGTGCAGCCTCAAATTAGGTATAATTGGTATGTTTGTTCTCCGTATTTTTATGGCTGTTGTACAGTGTAATCATAAAAAAAAACATCAGCTGGCCAGAGTGAAGATCGTAATCCTTTTCCTTAATAAATTGTGAATATTACAAAGAGTTGTCCCTGCAATCGATCCTTGCATAGTCGATTTGGGAGACACTGAGAGAGAGAGAGAAGGGTTTTGGCAGTTCTTAGGGTTACAACAGTAACAAGTAGGCCTATGAATTCTTAAATCTCAGTCTCTGTCTATGATCATGTTAAGATAAGCGTCTTGAAATAACTTTATATGAGTGTTACTTTGTAGGTGTAATGTAATGCTGATGTGCAGCTTCGAGCTGAAAGGGGATACCAGAAGCTTTTCTGTATCATAAGAATACATAGAATACTCTACAGACACTTGGGAAAAAAACATATTAAACACTATCTATTTTGATAGCTTCGACATTTTCAGCAGAACCCGCACTTAAGTTGAGTAGGATTATCTTATGGGGGCTTATGTCAACGATAGTACAGAAAGGCTTATGGGCCTTTACTAATTTCAAACACCCTGCCTTTCTGCACATTGGGCCATATCTCTTAGGATTCGTTTGAAATGAAGAGCTTAAGAAATCCTGGGAGATGCTGTGAAAGCTCCTGCTAGAGAGGTATGATGGCACTGGCTGTCGAAAATACCCTATTCATCTTAAGTCTCAATCCCTGTTCATACTAAGATGTCTAGTTTCAGGGTTCTTGGTGTATCAAAGTGACATAGTCCGATGGGTGGGGCCAAAAAATCAATCTTCTCCTAAATGAACCAGGATGTTCACATAAATCATACATCCTATGGTGACTACTTTAGTGGCTCTCCTTGCTATAATTAAGCTCATATTTGAAAGAATTGTTAGATTTATTCCCAATTTCCTACTTTTGGCATGCACGCCAAAACTCCCTCCATTTGAAATACACTGTAAAAATGCCTATGGCAAGGTCCATGGGACATCTTTTTTAAGTGTGTATCAGCTAAAGGCAACACTATTTTGTCCACAAACCCCTAAATATAGTGTTATTACATTATGCAAAACACATTTGAATAGAATTTGAACAAATGTAAAAAATTGGACTATGCCACTTTAATGTGCTTTGTTTCTAAGCTTCTAGGATAACAATGCCCATCAAGCACATCACCTCAGTAAAACTGAAATGTGTTGCATCGGCTTAGTCACTCTCCAGAGATGTAAAATAGTGGCTCATGGGTGCCTTATGGGATTAACCATGGAAATCTTTGTTAGATTTTACATCATATATATATATATATATATATATATATATATATATATATATATATATATATACATACATGGATAGAGTCCTAGGTGTTAAGCTTTTTATACTGTTACTGTTTGGTGAATGCATTATAATGCCACATTCCTTGTTCAGGGGTTGGTCTGTTCTAGGGTTTGGCGGAACACATAAATGTGGTGTTCAGCTACTTCCTCATCAAGGTTTGGTATTCCTCTGGTTCCAAGATGTGATAGGAGTATGTTAAACTGCCTTTGATTGATGGGACAGAGATATCAACGTAGTACGTTTGACAGGAATATAGACCTTATAATTAGGGCTTGAGGAAATTCTGAAATGTCCTCCAGGAGGTCGTTACAGAATCCACGAGAATGCAGTGTTTCTCGTACAGCTGCCGTGCAACCGTTACACAAAAGAAATCTCGTTGTGTTTTGCCTGGTGTGACCTCAGAACGAGGAAAAAAGCGTAACACAAATAAAGTCTCGTTGTTAAAGTCTCGTTTTGTGTCCTCTTTGAGTCTCTCACGAGATAAAAAAAGGCAGTTACTCTAGATGTTCTGCCTTTTACTTCTTCAGCATTGTTTTCAATGGGGACCATCGTTTTGATCCTGACAAGTTGGGTACCAGTGTAGACTCTGTTTTCTGAGGTAAATTTGAAGGAAGAAGACATCATGCCTCCTTTAAGGGATCGCTTGGGCAGGAAAACCCGCAAGTGTAAGCCAAGGGAGTCGCCTTTTTCTTTGTTCAACGATAAGGAATTTGTGGCAAGGTATCGCCTCAGCAAAGACATAGTCAGGAAACTAGTAGAAGAATACAAGAAGCACAGTTCTTTCAAGGGCACCAAGAGGGCAGGAGGCATGACACATATGTGTAGAGGCAAGGAGAAAGGGTGCTCCATGCTAAAAGTCAACTTTAAAATTCAAATCATTAGCTTTACAGTGATACATAGCATGAGAAGATACTCCTGTTAGTTTTGGAGGAATGGCTTGCTACATATGGGTAGGTGTGACCATTTCAAGAATGTTAATAAGCTCTATGTCTAATTGGTCATGAGATATATAGCTAATTAGCATAATTTATGCTAATTAGCTAAATTCGTATAAATTTTTATTCTTTTGCCCATAACTTTTGATCTAGAAATGGTATTTTCATTCTGTTTTCGCCATAGTAAACCTTGTGGGATGTTCCTTCAAATGGAATCATTGATTTTCCTATTTAGAATGAAAAACATGTTTCCATGGCAACAGAACGCAACAAAAATGCCTATTTTGGCCCAAAAACATTCTTTTTACATGCCAAATTTGGAACCTTTCCACCCAAAATAAAACGTTTTATCAAAAACCATTGAATTCTCCATAAAAAAGTAGCCTATACCAGTTTTAGTCATATTTTTCCTATTCTAGTCCATAGTGGTGCCCCCTGGTGGCTAAATCTGGTACTAAATCCCGCAGTAACTGTCCTTTCTGCTTGCTGGCTCACATATTGACAGGGTAAAAATTTTTCTCTTCAATCTAAATGAAACTCTTTTCCTTTTTTTTTTCTTTATCAGACATCCTATTCCCCTCCCCTTTCCTCTCTGTCTTATTCTCTTTTTGAATAAAAAAGTTTCAGCAGCCCACTTATGTCACTCATGTCTCTTAGGTTTCATTTCATGTAAGGGGGTGTGCATGGTGTGTCCCCCATGTCACATGTCGATTTTAAAAAATGGTCATGTCACATGTGACTTGAATCCCCATGTCACATGTCACCTCTAACAACCTGTCATGTCCCATGTCAAATATAAGAAAACACCTATCTCATGTACCTAATTTTTTCCCTCATCTCACTAATGCCCATGTCACATGTAGATATTAAGAACTGACCATGTCACCATGTCGAATTAATTGCTAAACACGCATATATTAAAAGTGAAGAGAAGGAGACTGATTCAGGATATATTCTTCTTACTCCTTCCCTCCTCTCCTCTTTATGAGACCCCCCCCCCTTCACCCTTGTCTTCTTGCAAGTAACTTTTCATCTTTCTTTTCAGTTTTGCCTGGTCCTCCGTTATTTTGCGACAGGTAGCTTCTATGCGCTCACAGGTGATTCCCAGAAGGTGTCAAGAACTGCCGTATGCTGTGCTGTGAAGGATGTAGCCGGTTTCTTTTACAGGAACAGCCATCTCTTCATACAATGGCCTCACTCTTTCGAGGAGAAGCTCCATCTCGCACTGAAGCTGTATCGCCATCCGAAGTCTGGGACGGAGGAAGAGGAGCAGAAGACACCATACGTTTTTGGATACGTAGATGGGACTCATGTACCTGTTAAAATCCCTACTGAATACCAGAACGAGAGCGTGTATGTGAACAGGAAAGGGTACCATTCTATTAACACCACCGTAAGTTGTTGTTGTTGTTGTTGTTGTTGTTGTAATAGTAGTTCTTTATACATATAAAACAATATATCTTACTGGCTCAGAAAATTTCTTCTCTTAAGTAAGAGTCTTCATAAGTGTGCATGAACAAGTTCTCTTACATAGTTTTCTCTTTTCCCAAATTAATTTTTATTCTTTGTTCTATCAGGTGATCTGTGACTACGACAAAAGAATCCTCTTTGTGGACCCCCGCTGGCCTGGATCGGTGCACGACGCATATTCCCTGAATTCCAGCCCGGTTGGAGACGAATTGGAGGCGGAGGCTTGGGAGGACTTTGTCCTCTTAGGGGACTCTGGGTGAGTTGTTTTTTTTATTCTTCTTTTTTTTTATTCGTACTCTGGAGTTACTTAAAAGGATACTCAAGGGCTTCCTATATGAACGTGCTCCCCCATTTTTTTTTTTCAGAGAGGAAAACAAAAATTTCTTAACACAGTTAGTGCACCTTCTTCTTTTTTTCTCTTCTTCTCATTATCTTTTGGCTCCTTTCTCAGATACGGTCTGAGGAGAAATCTCTTCACCCCCTTCAAAGATGAGGAGACTCCTAAACAGCGCTCCTTCAATGTGTGGCACAAGAGGAGCAGAGTATGAGTAGAGCACTGCATTGGGATACTCAAGCAGCGTTGGAGGTGAGAAAAATTGAATCTTTTTTTTATTGTAAACATCTTTTTATTTATCAAAGGAACTCAAAAATAACGAGATGGTCCTCCCTTAAAAAAAATAAAGCATGTTACAGTTACACAAGTTTGAATATAAAGAGGAAAAATAAGCTTTAACTGAAAAGTAAAAAACTCTCTTTTGAATATTCAGGATACTGGACTCTTCGGCTGGGTACATACGGCATTCACCTAAGAGGAGTTCGTGGATCATAACGGCTTGTGCATGTCTCCACAACGTGGCCCTGGACCACGGGATACGGATTGTGAACAGCCCCTCTGATCCTTGGAGGCCCAAGATAGCCCCCCTTGTCCAGCCTCCACAGAGGACTCAGCTGGAACAAAGTGACTATGTCAAGAAGTTCAGGAAAGACTATGCTGAGAAGTATTTCTATATGTCCAAAAACTGACCTAGTCCTGGCAGTATTCTTTTATAGCCATGTAGTTGTTATTCTATGTGCCACCTAAATTACCGGTATTTTCATTACAGAAAGATTTTTGTTTAAAGAAAGAAAAAAAATGATTTTTGTGTTTTTGTTTAAGATGTAACCATGAAAGTCTATCCACGCACTATCTTTAATAAAGGAAATGTAATTATAGGCCTTAATTCTCTTCTTTTTTAGTTTTTTAAAACAGAATGAGGTCATTTTCCTTGTTTCATCTTTCTTGCCATTCTTTCTGCCCTTATGGCTGCTCTTTCAGCTTTCCTCTTAGCCTTTTCGGCGCATATTATTTTCCACTCTTCCTCAGTGCACTGGATGACCTTCAGTCCTGGTTTGGGTTTGACTTCCTGCTTTTGTTGAGCCAAAAGTCTCTTCCTCTCCTCCTCTTTTTTCATGGACATGTCGTTAACCTCTTTCTGTATTCTGGCATCTATTTCCTCTTTTCTTCTCTCCTCTTTCATTTTTTTCTCATGGGCCCTCTTTCTTTCCTCTTTCCTCATCCTTTCTTTCCTCCTTTTTTCCTTGTCTTTATCTTTCCTTGGCATCTTTGTAACTTTCATTGATCCCTGAACTTTAGTGAAATCACAGGACCCAGGTTTCCAGAGAGCGTCCTCATCGAAGGCCTCTTTGTGGTCTGCTGGGTTCAAAGCCATCGGTTTTATGCCAGGAATACCTTTACGAAATAAATAATTGAGTAATTAAACATTATCCTTCAATTTTATTTCTGTTAAGAAATTTATTCTAAATTCCGGCCACAAATAAGGTGTAAGACAAGAGCCACAGGTTACCTCTCACTGCCTCGGGCTTCAGGTATTCCAGTGCCTTTTCCTGTGTCTCGGTTAACTTCTTTTTCTTGTCCACAGGGCCACTGCCAGTCTTGCTCAATTCCCTCCTCAGCTTGTTGTACTAGAACAAAACAAGAAAATAATTAAAGTTTCCTACTCTTAAGATAAGGTTTATGCTAGACAAGGGCACCTTTTTACTTCAAAAATCTCTTTATAAGTTTACCTTTTGCTTGTTCTTCTGGGTGAAATCAGAGGTTTTATAGGAACATTGTTTTACTGTGCGATGGGTTTTAGCTTCTGCATTAACATACACTGCAAAAAAAGAAGGGATTTAATTGAGCTATTAATTCTTAAAAATTATTTCAGTTCAAAAATATCTTGTTCTTATAGAAAACCGACACAGACAGAAAAAAAGAGGCCGTTTGATATCTCTTAGGTTACTCACAAGCTACATCCCTCCATGCCTGCCTCCTGATGTCCTTTCCACCCCCTGTCCCACTGAAGTGGTACTTAAGGGCTGCTCTGTTATGGTTCACAGCATCCATTAAGGCATCTACCTCCCTCTTTTTCCACCTATCATGTCCTCTCTCAGGGGTGTGTCATCTGCCTCGCTCTCAGATGAACTGGCATTAGAATTATCATCCGCAGCTCCTTGTTTGCCGTACAGAGTCTCATTCAAGGGTCTATTAGTGTCATTTACATCTGGAACATAGAGCACTGTAGAGGCAGCAGAGTCGACTGACTGGTTGTCTAAGGGTTTTAACCCCTAGGTGCCCAAGCGCGCATTTAAGCGCGGTTTTGGGCTTAAATGCAGGTATATTGAATGGCATTTTCACCCAGAACCTTCTACTGGTCCAATCTGCAAAGTTAGACCCTCTTTGGAATGCTTATGACTTCTTGGTTAGGATACAACCATCCATTTGGCTCTATCTCAATTATACCAGGCACAGGGAGTCGAAAACTGAAAATGAGCTGTCATTTTTTGTGATTTATCCAGGGAGCTAACATCTGACATGTTACCAAAATGATGATGGGTCATACACACACAATTTCCCATACATTAGATTGTACAACAACTGATCATATCAGTAATGATATGCCATGCAGTGCTTCTAACACATTATGTTCCCTAATTGGCAGTACCCATGCAGGCAGAATTTACTTTGTAAGTTCTCTTAGCTCTCAGGATTGTAGGGATTATGGCTATAATATATGATTATATAGCACAAGAGAGACATTATACTAGAAAATAACAACAAATGGAAGGTTTTGGTAACTATGGTTACCAGACCTGACCAGAATTACCCTGCCCTTAACAGAAAGTCTTCAGCATTGTTCACTGGGTTATAAGTATTGGGAAAATGTACTGCAGAGCCCATATCAGAGGAGAAGATCAAAGTAACACATGGTCTTATCAACAAGGTGATACAATTGTGAAATAATGTAAAAACGTCAAATAATTGTGGGCACAAAAAGGTTAATGTCATCTGCCTTTTCTTTTTCTTCGGGCGGGTAACCTGTGACAGAAAAGGGAGAACAAAAAATAAAGACAAGTAGAATAAAAGCAAAGAATATGTCTTTTATATTACCGTACAGCAGAACGAGACAAAAACTCTAGTAACGAGGGTTAACATCCTTTTCTCGTTGTGCTTCGTCGCCTTGCCTCCCGCGCAGCGACATCTAACAAAACGGATGTTCCCTTTTATTTATAACAAACTCCTCATTTAAAGACTGCTTTTATAGGCCTGAATATATATAGCAGTAAATTTATTATGAAATACACCCACTTGAACCTTGTTTGCTTGGTTATTGTCCATTTTCTTAGGAGTTGAAGTCACGACGTTGGGTGAAAGATGACGTCACACTACTTGTGTTTCAGTGGCGCCACCTTCGCACAACGAGAAAAATTGCCCTTTTCTCGTTGTGCTGCATGGCATTTATGACAGGGGAGAAAACCTTTTTTATCCTTCGTCTCATTCTCTGTTTGATAAGAGATGTTCAATTTTGATATTTAAATGGTTCTGATCATAGTCAGCCATCTTTTATCAGGATGGGATTTTCAGAAGAAGATGAATCTTTTTTTCTGTTGTTTTGTAGCCTTTTTATTTTTATAATAATTACCATAAAGGGAAATAAACAGGTCTGAAGGTGAACAAACTCTTTATTGTCTCTCATAACTATGACCTTAATGTCCTCTTTCCTTCTGAGACGAAGACATATGGGGTCTTGGATAAATAACATGCTTATTCTCATTGAGAACTCACATCAGCACCGTAATACTTCATAAAAAAAAGTTGAACATGGCAATTTTTTCTTCTCTTATATCTATATAGAAGATACACATTAATTGTGCTATCTCTTCTGGAGCCAAGCTGTATGAAGATATGATTTCCTTCTTCACTAGGGTAATTAACTTTTAACACATACATGCATAAGATAAAGAGAAAAAGAATAGCATATAATCTCTTGACATTTTCTTGCTCCTTCTGCATGAAATATCTGTTTTGATTTTTGCTGTTCATGTACAAGTTGACTAGAACGGAAAATTTTTAAACAGGATTAAAAAGAAAGGATGTCCTTTGACAGAAATATAGTCTTCACATATATCAGTCTAGTTCTTTTTGGGGAACCCTTTCTTGGGTTTCTTGCTTTTGCCAGAAGCTGCAGCATTAGCAACTGCTGCGCGTTTCCTAGTAGTGGGGGGACCTGGCACGACAGGGGGGGGCCGGGACTTTTCCTTTGGTACGCGTTTTTCTTCATACATGTGCATGTTATGCAGCACATTAGCTGCTTCCATAACTTTGTCTGAAATATCAGCATCTTGTTTTGGTTCCTTAGTTTTTTCCGGGTCCGAGTCTGGTTGTCTTTTAACATGGATCCTGACTCCACCTTTTGACACATCTACTTCATGTCGGACAGAAGAGCCGGAAGGGGCAGGCTTTCTGACATGTTCTCCCCTAGTACGGGCAGAAGAAAGAACATCAAGATGAAGGTTTAAAGGTTCTTCAGGGAGGTCTTCATTCACTATGTCTATGACAGAGTCATGGTTTTTTTCAGCCTGCTGAGACAGCCCCTGTTGATCCCCTACCTGATTATTTGGATTGTCCTCATTTGAACCTCTTTCCTCTATAGCTTCTTCTGATAAAATAACAGGCACCTTTTGAAAGTCCTCCTTCTCAGTAGTCTCTTTGAGTCCATCCTCTTCCTGTGGTTCAGAGCCGTGCTCTGTAGCCTCGTTTCCTTCTGTTTCTTTCAGGTGGTCCTCGTTAGGTTCACAGCTATTCTCTCTACAGTCATTTGATTCATTTTCTTTCAGCTGGGCCTGGTTAGGTTGACAGTTGTTGTCTGTAGCCTCATTTCCTTCAGTTTGTTTCTCTTCAGGTGGGCTGAGTTCAGACTTCTTATCTGTACCCTCATTAACTTGAGGTTCATTGTCGTCACCATTTTCTGCTTCATTGTTGTTTCCTGCAGGCTCTTTTTCTTCTGTCTCGTTTACTTCTTCCTCTTTCTCTCCTTCGGCATCATCTTGTACATCCTCTTGTGTTTCAGCGTTATGTTCTAGGTTTTCTCCCCCGTCTCCTTCCTTTTCGTCGTCCCCTTCTTCCTGCCGTCTCTCTGTTGCCTCTGTTGTTGGCTTCTCACAAGGCAATTGCTCCTCTGAACGAGGCTTTGCTCCTCGAGTGTCATCAGCGGGTTGGGAGTGAACTTTAGGTGGGCTACGGGTAAGGGTGACTGGGCGGGCAGCGGACGGAGTAGGACCCACCACAAGAGATCCATCAGGGTTCAGGTGCAGCAGGTTGTTGGTGTCTGCAGAGTTAGGATCCAGGGACAGGACTGTCAGAAAAAAAAAATGAATAAGGTAAGTTTTTTTTCAAGAAAAACAAGAAGAGAAAAGAAGACAAAATTTCATATTTAGCTTAGTTTGGTCTAGTCAGATTTGGGATTAATATTCTATCATCTTAACAGAGAAAATAACTTTTGAAGAAGAATAAAGTCTTACTTTGTAAATCGCCAGTACGGGGGTTTGGCTGGAGACCTAAGGGCCGTACTTCCCAATTTTGCGGAAGAGGGGCCTCTTGCTTCTGGGGAGTCTTGAACACGAGTCCCTCTGTCACATATATCAGCTTCCCGAGGGCTGAAGGAAAGGAGGAGGGAAGAATTAATTGAGAGGAATCATAGTACTCTGCAGTAAACAAGGAAGCGATGTCAAGTTTTAATCTCGAAAGGACAGGGACATCTAATTTTTTGCTTCAAGTGAAATTTTTAAGTTAAGACATATCTTTTTTCTTTTGTTCACATGAAAGAGAGAGAAAAGATATAATTCTTTATGTTTAGAGAGAAAAAGTTAAAAAATTTTTACTAGTACCTTGTACGACCTGGGTTGAATTTTTAGTAGAAAGGGCATGCGACTCCAACAGCAGGTGTCGATCGCTGGCGATTCTCTCTAAAACTGATAGCGTCCTTTCATTTACCTCAGTGTTACGGTACAGGAGAGACTGAAGGTGCTCATCTGTCTGCCGCCTGTTCACTTCTATCGTGGACAGAAGAGACTCTATCTTGGCTATCCTCAAGTCATGGTCTAACGAGAAAGGGGGGGGGGAAGGTCCTTGGCATTATGTTCCTGTGTTCCACTTTCCTGTTCTGTCTCATCTTCGAAGCTCAGTTTCCTGCTGCTTTTTCCACTTTTTGGTGGCTTATCCTTCTCTTGCAGCCGTGGGCTCCTACGCAAAGATGATTTCAGTTCTGATCCTTTAGGAGTGGAGGTCACGGGGTTCTCACACCCAGTCATATCTACTATATCGTCGTCGTCTACAATGTTCACTACCATGTCATCTGACAAGTCGTCTTTGAAGTGGGTTTCCCCGGTGAGGTCAATATGGACCTCCCTAGAAGCTGCCCCTCTCACACCTTTCTTCCCCGGCTTCACGAATGGCTTGTGCTCTTTGGCAGAAGAACTTGCCGCAGCAGGACGCTTAGCAACGGGTGGCTTAACAGGAGGGGATTTCTTTTGAACACCTGAGGTAGAAGCCTTGGAAGTGGGGGGGGGTTGATGTTTTGTTACTTTTAGCAGAGGTTGCCTTAACTGTCTTCACGGCAGAAAAAAGCTGATGTTCTGCCTTTATGTCCTCCTCAGAAGGCACTACAATAATCTTTTTGGGGGTGGGAATGTGCCTGGGGGAAGCTGCTTGGTGGGGAGAAGCCTTAGGCTGGGGTTTTCTCTGTTCTTTAGCTTTGTGGCGTCTTTGTTTCTCTTCCTCGACCTTGTCGGTGTGATATATCACTACGCCGCCTTCACCTTTAGGAAAATAAGTCAAAACAAACAACAGATTAAAGCAAAATTTATGGTGACACCCTTTCACACTAAGGAAAAGAGAAAAGTATTTTATTCGGCCTCAATTATTTAATAAATTGAACCAAGAGCTTCTTGGAAGAAGAAGACAACAAAACGTACAGCACTAAATGATAACGACAGAAAGAATGTCTTTAAGAGAAGATGATTGCTTACCTGCTATGCGCGACACCCCCTTGTACTTAAGGCATAGAGCCTCGGTCAGCGTCACACCATCCACTTTACGACCCTTGTCTATAGCCGCAAGCATTTGCTCGTTCTGAAAGGAAGAAAGAACATAAAATAGTTTGCATTTTTTATAGTTTCAGTTTAAATATCCTCCTTTGAAAAATAAGTTCATTGATTTCAAAAGACGAGAAGAAGCAGGTTCTAACATATAAAATTATTTTTTCGTACCATGTGATGATTTTTAGGAAAGAATCACTAAGAGAAAAAGAAAAGAGAGTTGAAACATTTCTTTTACCTTAGCTTTGACCTTCCAGAAGTAATCGTTTATATGGTTCCTCATCTTGTCTATGTTGCAGTCCTCGTTCCTCACACTGTTCACAGTGGCTGAAAAATTTAAAGAAAAGCTTCTTTGATATGGAAGAAAAAAAATTTCTATGTCTATGCTTGGTTTATCTTGTTTAAAAAAAAAAGGCAAGGTATGAAGTGATAAATATAAAAAATATTAAAGGGAAGACCTCTATTAATTCATGGACACATTAGACATAAACCAAAGTAAAAAATGAAGACAAAAAAAAGACTCACCTAGGACAGTGTCCCAGCCTTCCTTCCTCAATTGACCAGAGTTTTTACCTCGAGCTTTCAACAAGTGCTTTTGGTTATAGCACGAGTAAAACAGAGCCCTGTGTTCCCTGTCGTTCCAAACAGACTCCTTCTTGCTAATAGTTCCTTGTGTGGTTTTTCGAGGAGTGACAGGGCCAGGTACGTGTTCTATGTTATCCTCGTCGCTGATTTCACTTGAGTCTTCCACGACATATTCCTGCTTAACTTTAGACATGGTTAGTATCTCGGGCAGCTCAAAACTTTGGTGATGCTCCGATACCTCCTCTCCTGGACGAACTTCCATATAACTGTCGTCCTCGTCAGTGGAGCTCAAGTCGTAACCTTTTTGGTACTGATAAATAAAAAAAAAATTACACTAATATTATATTACTTCTGGAGGAAACCACAGGAAGCAGAGGGGGGGGGGGACATTTTCTGTCATAATTAAACTTTAAGACACAAATTTGGATGCTTCTTTTAACAGAAGTCAGGGTAGGATAGGTAAAAGAAGAAGAAAAATGCTCTATAGGCACAAGGAAACTAGCCAGTCCTACAGGGAGGAAGAGAGAGACAGCCATATAGACACAAGAGAGAAGGGCGTGTGCTTTTACTCTATTATCGCTCATGCCGGCTGGCGGAGAAATGGAGATAACAGAAAAGAAAAGACAGAACAACTTTGAATACCACTGTTATGCTGAAGATCGGAATAGATGAAACAAGATTGCTTTCATCAGTAAACTTTAATTACCTGTGTTTCGTCGAAATACATGGTGCAAGCCGCAGTCAAGTAACTCTCCACCGTTCTTTGTTTTGGCGGCAGTGGACTACCCGGAAGTGACGTTCAGCAGTATATAGGTCAAGTTTCGCTGGTGTCCCGCACTTATTTCTCGCTGTGCTGAACCCTCGTTGCTCTTACGAGGAAATCGGAACGACGATTACTTTCCTCGTCTCGTTTCGGCTACGAGACTCGCTCGGGAAAGGCAGAAGGTATTGTGTAACGGGTGTGAAAAATGCTTGTATCTTTTCTCGCCCATGTACGAGGAAGCATCATAATGAGTCCTCTTTCATTGTGTAACGACCTCCAGGTGCCTTTGGAACCTTTTAACACTGCTTCATTTCCCTTTCATATCCATAATGCCATCTGCAAATATTTAGTCCCTTTTTCATTATAGTGTGGACAAACTATACTCTCTTTCATGATGATACCTGGAATTCTCTATGATTTAGAAAAGTTTGGACGTACATAATATTCTCTCATATAAAATCTTGTTGATCTCCATAATCATGTCCATATCATCAAAGCAAAATGACCATTTTGGGAGGATTCGCATAAAGAAAGATTCACAGTGCCGTATCTATATGTACACCAAGAGACTGTAAGATGTAGGCCTTATGATTTGTTACAAAGGACAGAAAGGGGAGACTTCTGACAATCCCTGAAGTAACAGAATACGTGGACACTATGAGATATTCACCTTTAAGGTTTACTGTATCTTGTGACTTTTTTCTGTAACTGGAGATTTTAAATAATATACCATATTCATTCTAATAAGCGCACATGGTCTAACAAGCACATACCCCACCTTTTGGGACCTCAAATCATGCAAATGCAGTGCAATAACAGAGATTTTGAGGGCAAAAACAACGATTATTTTTAGGATTTAGGGGTGCGCTTATTAGAATTAATTTTCTATTGATGTTTGAGCATCTAACAATTAAATTACCGCACATGTTCGCTTATTAGAATAAATATGGTAACGCCTTTTTGGCAGTGGCGTGACATTCAAACTTTCCATATTCAATCTCCCTGATGAAATGTGACTTTATTTAGGAATATATCATGTGAAATACAAAGTTATTGATATGGGGTGTTTATTCACATTTGCAGTATAAATATGACAGTTCGTATTCCAGATATGGATGTCCACATTTGGTAAGAATTGAATTGCCCAGGTGGTATTCAGATAGACCTATTGTCTATGACAACACTTGAAACGGGGAAAAAACAATGACATAAGATACAAGGACAAGAACACTTTTATGTTCAATACTTAACGTTTTGAATGTACACATAAAACCAGACACAGTCAAATTAATGTTCATGTTAGTGTTCATTTACCATTGTTGCAGGCTGAATAAGTAGTTACATGGATAAGTAGTAAATGTAGGATGCATGTAGGGATCACGTTTTCGTAATACTACTTCCTGTTTGAATTAGAAAATTTAACAGAGCCTGGTAAGATGTTAGATGTCATTTGTGTTGATGGATGTTCTGCAGGGTGTTCTGTTGAAGAACTTTTTCTCTAGGATCCCAGGTAGGATCCTAGTGGGTAGAGTCCTTTTTGAACTGCAGTATGGATTGAATCCACAAACTAGAGGGTGCAGAGACTGGTGCGTGATGATCCCAAAAAGGATGCAAATGTGTTGAGAGTAGAAATACTTAAAGTTGGAATACACATGAAACCATCCACAGTCAAATCAATTTTCATGTTGGCGTTTATTTACCAGTTGTGACAGGCTGAACAAGTAGTTACATGAATAAGTAGTAAATGTAGGATGTATGTAGTGATCAGCATTTCGACTTACTTAATAAGTCTTCTCCAGGATAGTTAGGTATGCATAGTGCCTACTGAGGTTTTCTGTTCAATTCTATGTCATGTAGAAGTTACAGTAGAGGCAAGAGACTGAGCATATGCAACATTCAAGAGGGTCTTCCTAAAGAATAACTCACTGTGTTTGAGAATCTTTGAAATATGTATGAAGTGTCTGCTTGAATTTTACAATGCATTCTATTATTATTGTAGTGTAATAGTAGGTATGGCGCAGGACCAACCATCTCATTGTTATTTGCACTGGCACCCCCATCACATTTGAATCACCAAGTTAAATCATCTGTTTATAGTGCTTTCTTGTTTGAAAGACACCATTTATTATTTTGGATGTGTACAGCGTGAATGCAAGAGTAGTTAACTAAAAAATAGTTGTTACAATCTTTTGATTGATTGATTTTTATTTGACAAACATCCTCATAAGGATATAGTGCGGGGAGCTTACCAATGTCAATGAAGCCAATTTGAGCTAGTCGAGCGATCAAGGATCATGTTTTACACCAATTGTAAATTATTTGAGTTACTTTCATAGTGTCCATTAAGTTTAATCATTAGTCAGCAAGTGACTTCATAGGACAGGTTCAGGACTAGCCTGTTTCTTAGTACGCCCTAAGATTTTTTTCGCTGTCCGCTGCCGGGCGACGAGGTGTATTATACACAAAAATAACCCCGAGACGCATTCAAAGCTTTAGCTGTCCACTGCAGGGCGAAGAGGTGTATGTACTGATCGTGTACAAACACTATTTTTCGCCGGGTGCCGGGGCTGTCGCTGTCCGCTGCCGGGCACCAAGGTGTATGTACCTGTACACACACTATGGCTGGCTTCGAGTCCCTGGGAGGGGGAATAATTTTTGTTTTCAACTTGAATTTATTGGTATTATATTGATTATTTATTGGTTTCATGGTATAAAATAAGTAGTCAATGGATAATTCATGACTTGTGTGTGTTAGCAAAGGCTAATTACTCTCAGCCTATGGCCTCCTGTAATTATCCTTCACTAACACACACTCGTCATGAATTATCCATTGATTACTTGTTCAATATCCATAGCGCCACTTCAAACGACTGAATAAACATGTGCTAGTTGCACTAACCTGAGCTAACTCATCTGGTCTTGATTGATATTATCATATCTCGAACCTAACCAAAGTTATAAAGAACTCAAACCATTAAACTGGTGCCATGACCAGTCTTGGTTTTAGTGTGCAACTCTGGAGGTCGAACCAAACCATGCCAAATCGACCCAAGGAGACATGGGATCAGACAGTGCTGTATCCACTGAATTTGACTTCAGCTACTTAGGTTCTGAAGCTAAGGCACCACCATTTACAGCTGGTACAGGCCAAAGTCTGACTAGCGAAACCAAAGATGGTTATACTACGATCATTAATTCCTTAACCGAAAAGGTAGTTTGAACTCCTACAGTAACAACTAACCTAGTACAAATGACTTTGAACCCGAGAATGCCTCGTTTAGGAGGAGCACTGCAGGATTCATTACTACAAAATGAGCTGAACATTTCAGATCAGCCATCTGGAGGTCCCATTGTAATGATGGATACCTCAGTTCGAAGGCAAGTTAGTACTACTACAAGTACTACTCCCCCATCAGTGATTACAATAGAAAGTCCTTAGGAGGCGTAAGTACATCTTTCTTTGACATAGGTGGAAGTAAAAGTCAAGTAATAACTGCTAGAGAGTACTTAAGACAACAAGCGATCAAACAAGATGAAATGATAAAACTTGAACAACAGAAAAAGTTTGAAAATTCTGAACGCAAAGTGTTGTGACCTCAAAATCTCGTAAAACAATGCGAGGAGTATGAAAATGAACAAAAGATTTTAATGTAGAAGACAAATGTAGAAGACAAATAAGCTAGGAATAAAGCCCTAGAAAAATAGTGTTTGGTTATCCAGGAAAAGCTCGAAAAATCTCGAGCCGAATTGGAGAATGAAAGACTAGATATTGAAAATGAACAATGGGAGATGGGTCAAGAAATGAAAAGTAACCAATTGTTAGCTGAAGAAGAAGAGATCAAAACCAAAATTGATCCCAGAAAATCTGAAAATGAAAAACTAGCAAAGATTCAAAATGCTATGATTGAAGACAATGAACAGCAAGAGATTAAGGACAATAATGAGGACTTAATCACTCACCAGCAGAAACTGTGTCTACAGATAGCACAGCTAACCAAAGAGAAGAATGCTCTAGATTGTTATGTAACAAATAAAGAGACAAATTTACCTCCACCGAAGTTGACTACATTCCAACAGCAACTGGTAACACAGTTTGCCACTGAATGTCAACAAAATGTTGATGACAATCTGACCATCAAAGATTTTGAAGAAAATGAGGATGAAAAATCTTTTCACACAGACACTACTTCAAATCTACATTGTGATGTTGCTGATGAAGCAGATTTAGATGAATTCGAAGAAGATGAACAAATACCATCTGATCAGACATTTTTTAAAGGTGTAGCACCAATGACAAATTCGACACTGTCAGCAGATGGCTTAGTGAAACAAAGAGTACCTGACTACGATCCATTCATCAATGATAATGCTAGGGTGAATGTCACCGATGACGGTGTCTATCAACCTGGACATAAATCTGATAGGGGTTGATATAAGAATCTGAGATTTAGTGTAGGAGGTCTTACTTTGGGCACCTACACTGATGAAAATGGTGGATCCTATCACGGTCCGGACACAGTTCGTTCCAGTGAAGATGGAGGAGTCGACATTTCTTATGAAGACGACTCATCTCAACATGACTTAGAAGCTGGAAATCCTGGAGCTGGTAATAACCAGAATCAAGGAGCTACTGGGGGCACTTCAGGTAATACTTGAGGAACTTCAGGAGGAACTTTGAGGTCCACTAGTAGAACTACAGGTGTCACTGGAGGTACTTCTGGAAACAGAAGAAGATCTCAAGCTATCCTTGATGATCTTTTGAACACCTCAGGTTGTGCTCATAATGAAGAAATGATTCAAGATTTGAGTGTCAGCCAATGTAGGAAGTTGGTATGCACCAATAATACTGCTTGAAGAGTGACTATCATTCCTAAAATCTATTATGGAACTACCACATGGAAGGAATGGTTTTCAAACTGATGACATGCGTTGTAATGCATGGACCCCTGAGGAAGCACTTCCACATCTGATCAGATGTCTGAAAGCTGAACCAGGCAAGATTGCCATGGCTAAGTGGAAGGAAGTGTACAAAGAAACGCGGTACCTTCGAAGATTTGGTTGAATTCGCAAGTGTACGTCTGTATAACTTGGTAACTGAAGAACCTATGATGGCTTTTAACCTTTTTGTGCCCAGAATTATTTGAAGAATTTAACATTAATTTACATTATTATATTATTGTATCATTTTGCTAATAAGACCTTGTGTTATTTCAATCTTCTTCTTTGATATGGGCTCGGCATTACATTTTCTCAATACTCATAACCCAGTGAAGACTTTCAGTTAAGGACATGGCATTCCTGGTCAGGTATAGGAACCATAGTTACCATAACATTCCATTTGTTGTCATTTATTGGTATTTGGTCTCTCTTGTGCTATATACACCCACATCCCCTGCAATCCTAAGACCTTACATAACTTTCAAAGCTGATTCTGTCTGCATCTGTTCTGTTACACAGGAAACATAATATTTTTTAATAATAACAATGCATGGCTTATCTTTATGGATATGAACAGTTATTGTAAAATATGATTGGAGTATGGGAAACTATGTGTGTGATCCATCATGATTTTGGTACCTGTGAGATTTTAGCTTCTTGGAGGGTTGCCCCTTAATGAATCACATAAAATCAGGTGTTGACACACTGTGCCTGCTATAATGGAGATAAAGCCAAATGAATGGTTGTATCGTAATCGGGGGGTCATAAGCATTACAAAGAGGGTCTAACTTTACACATTGGACTAGTAGAAGTATCTGGATGGAAATCACCTTCAATATACATGCATTTAAGTGCAAAACCGCGCTTAAATGCGCGCTTGGGTTAAGAAACGAACCCAGAAACCTCATAAAACTGTCACAGCTTTTGGATTCAAATTGCTGACTCTGCTGCACAAAGCCCATCCTAGTGTCGGTTTGAATGATGAATACTTCAATGATCTGTTGCCTCAGTTTATACAGGGTCAAAATTAAGATTAAAGCCATGGACACTGTAAATTATTTTGTAAAGGTCCCGCCCCCTGGTAAAAGTGCTGCTCAAAATTCAGTCCCCTAGCCTACTAAAATGTCTTTATAGCTCGCCCCCAATGGGTTAATGGAAGTTGGGATACTTTGAAGTGGACTCGAAGTGAGGTTATGTGCATCGAAGTACCCCATTCATGGTTCCTGTGGTTAACAGACAGCTAAGCTGGCATGCAGGTAAGAAACTGCATGTGATTCTGTTAAATTTCTGATGATATGAACAGTGTAGGTACAAACCAAAGCAACATCCAAGCAGAGAGAGAAAACCTCGGACTGCAGCAGGCCCGCCCTGACGTAGAAACAAATTTGGCCGAGGTGGGAAAGGTGGCGCTCCGGTTAAAATACTGGAGTGTCCTGAGCGCATGCACATCGAGGCGCCAACGATTGTTGTGCACCTAATATCGTTCACAGCACGCATCCAACTCTATAGGGGCAGACGTGTTTTTGTTTGGCAGAGTTTTCCAACTGTGAATTAAGAAGTTTCGTATGAGTGGTGGATTGAATACTGTTGCTGAGATTTGCTGCTTCTGGGCTGACGAAAAACCGATACTCCAACACTTAGTGTTCCTGAAAGTCAGAAGTCTGACTAAGCTTGCGCTATGGACACTACTGACAAATAACTGATTTACTTCTGATCCAACTTTGCTGACGGATGCAGAAATGACCCTGATGACCAGACTGATGCAGCCACGAATCGTCTTTGATGAACTACACCTTCCCATCTTCATCAGGGCACTACACACAGTGACTCGGCTTGCCACCGCCAAGTTCAACCTACCCATATTATATACTACTAGTTATAGGTTCAAACTTACCTTCATGGTATTATACCTATATATATTTATGATCTTCAAAGTGTGACTTATACTATTTAATTACCTCTGAATGAGTTGATCTCATAACATATGGTGTATATTTGATATTTCACTACAGTATTATGTACCTTTGATCTGTAAACTGAACTTAGATGTTTGGTATCTCAATGTACTATATTATTATATAAGTAAGTCACTTCGAACTTAACCGTCCGTGTTCAAACATTAAACATATATAGTCAGAGTAGTATGTATGTAGTACCTTTATTTTTGATATGATTGTATAAGATTAAAATCAGTTCGACAAACTGACTAAAAAAAAAATAATAAATGACTCATACAGTGTATATAGGCATTACAGTGCTATAATACTTGTCTAAAACCAGGTACTTGTAAATGTTTCATATGATAGTTGTTCTTTCAAACTACTGTTGTATAATTTAACTTACCTTAACCTCGAAGTTAAAGTGAATCTAACTTCGAAGTAGTATATTTACTACTAGGTTTGTTACTTTAAAGGTTTATGATATTATACATTTAAGTTATTTCGCTCCACTTTATTATTGTGTAATTACTTACCTTGAGCCCTATTGTAGTTATTAGACTATTTCTTATGTGTATTAATACCCTAGCCATAGCCAATCGGTGTAGTGTCGGGGATTTTAGCTTCTTATTCGAGATGTCTAAAACCAGGTACTTGTATTTGATGTCACCATAGTTAGCAAGGGTCTATATTTTACATATACACGTTTTTACAGAACTAAAATCGGAATATTTTTATGTGAAATAACCCCACTAATGTATGTAAAGGTAGGTGTCATGGTTCAGTGACCAGCGCTCTGATTGGCCCATACACCTGTAGAGGTGAGTGTCATGGTCCAGTGCACACACAGGGTACTAAGATCCCAGTACACCCAAAGACTGTACTATAATCCTGGTGTGTCCCAACAAGATATTCCCGTCCCCAACCTGTAGGAATGTGGCATCAACCTCTTTGATCTTGTCTTTTTAGGTTTGACTCCCGGGTCATTACATTTTTGAGCCTTGTGGGTTGTCATGCCAAATTTAAAATACTTTAATTTCAATGTTGCAATCCCCTATACTGAGGGCTTCCATTGAAAATATATTCTAGCATTTTTCAGTTTCACTTTCCAATGGCGACATAGTTCCTGTGTAGGTATATATGATCACAGTCTCATCATTAAGTCATTTTTTTTAAGATCAGACTGACACTTGTTGTTGTTGTTGTTGCATATCAAAGTGAACGAGTAAATCAAGAATTTATTGAACAATCTTGATTTCTCCTTCATTCCTATTCAAAAGAGTTGCCATGGAATCAACCTCATAGGATTCATTTGGTTTGCTTATGTCTTCACTGATTTATGACAGAGAATCACTTAGCAAAAATGTCATACATGTATACAGGTCAGGTCGCCAGAAAGCAGTAGATTTTGTGTTTTGGGGTCATTGTGAACTCATGTGGCTCTAGAGAAAGAAGTTGTGAATCAATCTCGCCTTACATAGACTCATTTGATAGAGGACACTTAGGGCTATCAGAAAGGTGTAAATTTGTGGTGATCCATGAGGTTTGGACTGGTTACTGAGTGAAAATTTCTCATGTCTTTGAAAATAAAAATCTGTAATTTGTAACGTCTGGTACCTAAATCTAAATCAGTTATAAAACATGGAAAAAATGAAGCTTCAAAACCTTAGTCATTACCCATATAAAGGGCCCACTTTGGTGAAAAAAATGTGTCTATCAGCATTTGTCTCCATGTGAGAGCATGTGAAATAATTCTGATAAAAGTACTGGATGTTACGTAATGTCCGGTCTTTTATCATCATGTAAGAGGCA
Source organism: Acholoe squamosa (assembly GCA_949317995.1). Lineage (NCBI taxonomy): Eukaryota > Metazoa > Annelida > Polychaeta > Phyllodocida > Polynoidae > Acholoe > Acholoe squamosa. The sequence goes on from OX439043.1 coordinate 61,989,757, forward strand.
GTCTACTGTGCATGCATAACTCATATTTTGTTCCATTTGTAATTGATGTCAATAATAGACATAAAATTTTTCAGGCCCTTCTAGGGCAAAATCTTACACTTTCTGATGACCTGCCCCATACATGCAGAATAGAGTTGCCGTTTGACCATTACACATTCTAATTCCCGGATTCTGATTTCATACAACAAAGAACTGTGTTCCCAAATATTGGAAGTTTCCTACAAGAGTCTAGTGTAAGAACCGAAAGTTTCCACTTGCTTGTCATTCCTTTTTGAAGAATACTGGATGGATGATAGATAAGACACATGTCAGAGTTTTCATGTGAGGAAATTAACCTACACCACCTTAATCAGGGCATCTTGTTACCTTGGGACAAGCAACTATCGACTTGGTGCCATTTTGTCATGGTTTCAGATAAGGGAGGCAATACCTACCAATAGGGTGAAAGCCTGTTCACTAGCCTGGCATTTTTTGGTTTCATTCAAGAGAAAACATCCTAAGCTTTCAAATGAGAGTAAACTTTGGAGAATCGGACCATAATTTTTTGGAGTTATGGGTCTACAGATTTGAAAAATGACCAAAAAGTGTGTATTTTGCTGAAAAAATACAATTTTCACACACCACACATGTTGCTTATACTGTACAACACCCCTAAAAATCACTTTTGGAATTAAATACATATGTTAACTCTGAGATCCAAAGGGTTTAAACCTGATGTACATGGTAGATTTTTTTCTCCCCTTCATACTGAATAAAGGTAGCATTATGCTACTGCCTGCTCAAAAATAAACCTTCTCAAAATACCAATGAAATATTCTGTTTCTACCATCTATGCTATACTTAATTTTGAGGGACATTTAAAGGGTTTATATGGTGTAAAAAAAATTGCGGCCACACCTATTTTCTTTTAGTCCTGGCCCTAAAGTGTATTGGCATACACATTTTTGAGCAGTGAGTAACATTTAACATTTTGGTTATTGCAAATTTTTGCTTTCCATAGTGTATTGGCACCTCCTAATTAATCATGAGCAAAATTGGTCCTATATTGACTCTTTGTGCCATTTGTAGACCATAAAATATGATTGGATGTTACTCTCTGCTCAAAATTCTAAGTCCTTTCGCTCTAAACCAGATGACATCTCTGTCGTCCCTCGCATGGCGCATCCATACGGGTCTTTTCTAATCATAACAAGGACACTTCCACCTATCGTTTGATCCTCTTTCTGTCCAATTTTACTGACAATTGTTATTCCTAAAGCAAAAGAAAGGTAAGGGATCAGCCAAAAATTCACCTTTATAAGATGTTCGAAGGTGTAGGGCACACGTTGATATACTTTCTTGGGGTCCAAATGCTTTTATTTTGATCAAAACTGATGTGATCCTTCGGCAAGTGGTGGAATTTTGCCATTATTTCTAAATGACTGGGCGTTATATGGGGTTGAAGCATGTCGCCTGCCTGAGCCCTATGTGTGTTACTCCCTGCTCAAAAATAGGTTCTGCTGCTAAAACTCACTCTCCTGTCTGTCAGTTATCAAAATGTGTACTTGTGGTATCCTTCTGAAAGATTATACACTCCTGGATCTTCCTGCAGTATTTGGTTATGATCCTAATAATTAAAGTGTCTGTTTGAGTGTGGAAATTCAAAAAATCTGCATCAGACCTAAAGATTTATCCCACTTTTTCACATCCCATGTCTCTAATATTGTGAAGATTACTGTTTTTTGTGGCTTTTATGATAGATGTACCCCTCACTTATTAAAAAAATGTGTTATATGTTACCTACATGCAGTTATGTAGCCCCACTAACCCAATCAATGGGTGAATTTGAATTTTGAGCAGATAGTAACACCTGATAGGAATATGTTTTAATTCTTTTGAGGAATATCCATCAAACTCCACCTACTACTGTTTCATTTGCTTGTTATGGAGTCCTCCTAACCTATTTATGTAGATTTGTGTACATAATTTGCACTGTGTGCTATTTGGGGGGTGAAACTAATTTTGAGCAGGGAGTAACATGTTACTCCCTGCTCAAAAATGTCAAATTGTGGTCCAACTTGTGACCAGTTCTATCACAAACTACTGCTAAATATGGAACAGATGGTAGTTGCATAATAAAGTATGCATATTGAAGTTAATATGGATGAATGTTTGTGATTATTTGACAACTTTTGACAAAGCTAGATGAAAATTTGGGTTTTAGAAAAAATTCTCAGAAAAATCAGTCAATGACAAAAGTTCAATATCTGATATCTCGGAAAGTTTTTAAAGGAACATATTGATTTTTTGAATCAGGATACATACTTACTAGTAGATGTTGTAAATGGATTTAGGATTCATTAGGATATAGTTAAGAGGTATATCCAGTTGGTATCTGAATTTTGAGCAGGGAGTAACACAAATTACAACAGATTATCTTTGAACGCTTATAAAAACGGACCCGCTAGGAGTTGCTGCGTATGTCAGGTGTTTTTACGTAGCCAAGACATTTCCCTTTGAATATAGTAAAGTTGTTTTAACTTATTTTGAGTTGCACTGTTTTTGCTTTGTCAGGGCCAAAAGTACCACATCCAAAAATCTGGCCCATATATATATATATATATATATATATATATATATATATATATATATATATATATATATATATTGATTCTGGAACAGTAATGAAGGACGAGTAGCTGCGGTCTGGGCTAAACTGAGTCCAAATGACCCGGCCCTATTTATTAACAAGTAATAACATATTAATACAGAGAAATTACATAAAAAAAAAAAAATTGAAGCAGTGGAGGAGTCCCATGTGTGTGTGCCCTTAGGCTAGCAGGCTGCAGTAGTGGGTGACTGCCCACAGGTATGTTCAGGGAGCAGTAGCAGTGTGTGTGTGTGTGTGTAGGAGTAGCAGGTGGGTGAGTAGTAGTGGTACTGACCGTATCAATACATAGACCAATCAGGATTGGTCTCACCCATTGATTCTGGAACAGTAATGAAGGACGAGTAGCTGCGGTCTGGGCTAAACTGAGTCCAAATGACCCGGCAACACCAGAACAATGATATAGTCCTGATACTCTACACATTAGTATGTCTAAAAAGTAGCTTTCAGTGCCGTGGCGACTATATTGTCTATATCTATCCTGGTACCAAGTGGTTTGGCTAAGTACAAAAGAGCGGACAAGCTTGTCCAGTCACCGGTGTATCTGATGTCCTCTAGTGGGATACCGCACAGGTGCATAAAGGCAGCACCTGAACGTCTCAGAGAATGTATTCCGGCCCTGTTTGTATCTATCCCAATAGTACTTAGTAGGTGTTTCAGGAACTTAAGTAGTGCTGAGTATTGTAATGGGACCAGCGAATTCCCTTTGCGCACTAGGAAGGCGGGTGCTTCAGGGTCTGTCGTAGGGGTACTGTCAAAGTGTCTCTTGAGTAAAGATACTGCACAAAGTGGTGAGTTAGGGACTCCTACGCCCGGGATGTGGTGGACTCTCTGTCCAAATTGGATTGTTTTTGAGCTTGAAACCGTGACAATCATTCCCCAGCTAGTAAATGATACAGACTTTCTTCTTAGAAAGTGTGGTGATGCTTTTGCTGCGTTGTCTACTACTAGGTTGCTCTTCCTGAGAAGGGTCCTGAAGCTAGTAATGATGCATGCCCACATAGCTAAATGGTCAGGTACTGCTAGATTCACCTTTGTAAACATGTCCAAGAGTTGCGAAACTGACAGTGTGACTCTAGTGGGTATAGGGTCACCGAGGATCCTGCGCAGACCTGACATAGTACACTTAAACATAAAATTTGTCCTTATCCAAGCTACGTCGTAGCCATAATGTGCATTTAAACTTATCACTGCACTCACGTAATTGTCTATAGTGCTATACTTCAAGTCCGAAGACAGGTACACTGAATATCGACACATGGTCTGAACCGAAGTGGGTACGACTATAGAGGCAGAGATGGTACAGAACACAATAAATCTTTTCCATTGGCTGCATTTAGTTTTCCAGGTGGAAACGCTCCAAGCATGCGCTCTCGCTATTGCCGCTTTCATGTCCAAATCTTCGCATAGCTTAGCCGCCACTACAACATAGATACATAGGAAGGTTATGCGGGTAATATAACACTCTTGACAAAGCATCTGCAAGGACATTAAGTCGTCCTGGGATATGTAATGCTACAATATGGCAGTTATAAAGAGCTGTAAGCCAAAACAGTTCTCTCAGGAAGTCCATTGCTCTTGTATTTGTACTTTTGCCCTTATTCAGTGCGCTTACTACATGGGTGTTATCCGTGTAACAGACAATTTTTCTATTGCGCCATAAAGGTCCCCACCTATTAATTGCCATTAAGATGGGGTATAGCTCCCTGATGTTTATGTTTTCAGGCACGAATTGACTAGGTGGTGGGAGGCAGTGTCCATGACTGTCTATGTTCATACTGATCCTGCATCCCCAACCTGCACATATCCAGTCCTTGCCGTACCTGACGCCGTAGCCCCTGTCTGATGCGTCCATGTATAAGTCACTTTTTGTGGACGGTAGAGTGCTGACAATTTTTGCTTCGCCATTAAACCACTTTGCGAATCTTAGCCACCAGTCTAGGTCCTTGAAGAACCCGGTAGAGAGGGTTATGTACCTTTTAGTGCTCGTGAACGCAGATAACATGCCTATGACTCTGTGCGAGAATGTCCTGCCCCCCCTGACTAAAGTAGAGCAGTGTGCTAAGATCCCGCATAAACGGCGCAGCTGTTTCTTGGTTGCCCTTCGGCGACCTACAAAGAAACGTAGCTCACTGTGCAATTTATTGATCTTACTCTCCGGTAGTCTGAGGCACATTTGTAGTGAGTCAATTTCTATCCCTAGATAAATTTGAACTTGTGCAGGTGAAAGAACCTTCTTATAGGATAAGAAAAAACCCAACGAGTGGAGTGTGCTATGTAGAAACAACTGTGCTTTTTGGCACTCAGCATATGAGTTACCCATGGTAAGTAAGTCATCAAGATAATTAAAGCAATAATAACCGTTAGCTCTCATATAACGAGCTATGCTGTCAGTAATCCTATTAAAGAGGAATGCAGCCATTCTAGTGCCGAATGACACGAAGTTGTCCACTAAATACACTTTCTGTGAGTCGAATGTCCACTGTAGGCCCTGGAATTGCCTATCACTTGGCCTAATCATAATAGAGCGGTACGCTGCAGAAATGTCTGTGACTGCCATGAACATACCGGGTCGGAGCACCTTAGTCACATCATCGATGCTAGTGTAACTAAAGTGGTGGAATGTCTCGTTCATATGTGAATTAATAGATAGACCTTCTGGTCTACTGGCGTCCGTTACCGGTCTATAACCGCCATCTCTTTTCTCAACTGCACCTAAGGCGTGGATGCAAGTAGGTGCTGCTGTGACTATAGACAATTTGCCTTGGTCTACTTCTGTCTTTAGCAGGTTATCAATGAAGTTCCTTGCTTCTTGGGGTACATAGTTCTTAGTGCTATACTCACTAATATGTGTGTTTGGGTCCACTACTTTAAACCCGTGCATTATGCCGTCCATTAGGAATGCGGCGTCATAATCCCAACCATTTGTACCATAAACTGAATTAGGACCTCCACTAAGCATTGATAACCAGCCTGCGGGTTTCATTTGAGATCTGACCCCTTTTAGGATATGGGTGGAGTTAATATCCCACAATGGAGCATAGCTTCCATAAATTGACAATAATTCTGATATGTCCGAAGTACATACAAGCGAGTCTCTATCACAATAAATGTCTGGTAAATTGTTGGTTGTTACATTGACCGCGGAACCGTAGGAATCCGGAATATCATGGGCACCGTCAATACTATTTGTACATCAAGATACGCGGGAGTGGATCAGTGGTGCAAAAAAGGTTGACCCCCCTCCCGCATTATTGTTTGCTCCACTGCTTGTGGTTGCTGGTTGGTTTTTGCACCCCCCTTTTGCTGGGTGGGGGCCCTTACACACCGCGCATATGTGTTGCCTGTTACATGGGTTATACCAACATCTAGTGAAATTGAACAAAGCACAAACATCCGTAGGGCAATGGATTCTGTTTTGAGTAGAGGGGCCTTTACCTTTAGTGCCTTGTTTGTTACCTGCTTTTAATCTGGCTAATTCAGCCTTCAAATCCTGTACCACCTTTAGGTTATCGGAGCCCAAATTATCAGAGACTGATGCGTGCTCAGCTGTCTGAAATCCGGGTAACTCCCCTGAAATCACTCTAGTAGTGAGATCATCCTCATATTTAGCTAGTGCACTCGAGGTATATGTGGCATTGAGGCCCTTCCTAGCTACGAATCTCATATGGTCACCATAACTTTTTGCAGACCACTGTGGTAAATTAGCAATAGCTAACTTCTCCTGGACACATGTCATACCGTATATTAGCTCTCTGTATGTCATATCAGAGTAGACTTTGTCAGTGGGAATGTGGTAATCTGGCCTTAACCAGTGTTGTGACCTCTTTTTCTTAGAAGCTTCACCTATCTTAAATAAAGTGGATAACAAGTCACCTTGGTCCTTTGCATCCAGGTAGCCGGCAAGGTCCCCCTCCACGCCCATATTCTCAGCTGTCAGGCCTGCAGTTGATAATCCAGCCTGGATGGTAGCAGAGGGGGGAAGCTTGGGTGGTGTGATCCTGTGTTGTTGATGTTGTGTGTCAGGCAAAGACCCAGTGTAGGGTGTCCCATCCAAGTAATACAGCTGTGGTACCTCCTGTGCTGCTGTGGTTGGGACTGTAGCACTGCCTACTGGGTTCTGCTTAGCCTGATTGAGCAATTTTTGCTGTTTTCCAGCCAAAAAAAGCATAAACTCCTGCTGTAAATTGTCTCCCTCGGCGAAAGCGGAAGGAACGCCATCTTGCACTCCCGAGCGTTCCCGAACATTGCCGAACTTGCCCAAGCCGACGTAATCCGAAAGTTTCCGACCTAGGCTGTCGGCAGCGCTCGGTATATCCTCGTTGGTTAATATGCGGCTTGCGTTTGCTCCCTGGTGCCTATCGTAATCCAAGCCGTGATCGTTCTTTTTCAATCCGCTGTAGGAGTTTACGTCTCCGAAGAGACCCGAAGTGGCGTTCGGTATTCTCCGTACATCTGCCGACCGTCCCCGACTCTCTCCGAGCCCGTTTTCGGCGGCGTTCGGGTATCTCCGTATGTGTTCGGCCGTGTACGGGTTGGATATGCCTTCGGAGGCGCTCGGCAAGGTCCGGGCGTCTTCGGCTTTGGCACTGCTGGCTGCGTTAGTAAATGCTGTGTACTCCGCTCGGTCGTCGGCGTATCTGCTGCTGCTCCTGGATGCGTTCGTAAACGCTTCTCCCTGGTAATAGCTGCTGTTAGGTGCAGTCAAATCATGAAAATTTACGAATGCACCCCTCCTCTTGTGTGCTTCTGCTGTATGTCTTTGAGAGATTTTTTGTAATCCTCCTCCAGTTCTGCATTCTCTAAGTCAATTAAGGCTAGCCTTTCTTCTAATGCTAAGAGGTCACCTTTTTTCCTGAGCAGTCCTGCCTTTTCTTCTGCTATAGCAATCTTCTCCTGGAGAATAGCTTCTGGTGACTTTGGGGGCTGTGTATTGCTCTGCCTTCTCTCTCCCAGGGGGGTGGCCATATTGGAAGCTCCTTGGTCTCCCCCTTCTTCCTCATGAAAAACTGCAATACTCCTGGTCTCCTCCGTGAGTTTGTGTTTAGCACCCCACAGTTGGGACAGTGCTTTTTGTTGCCATGGTATGACTGTTGGCATACCAAACAAACCACCATGATGCATAAAAAAAAAAAAAATTGAAGCAGTGGAGGAGTCCCATGTGTGTGTGCCCTTAGGCTAGCAGGCTGCAGTAGTGGGTGACTGCCCACAGGTATGTTCAGGGAGCAGTAGCAGTGTGTGTGTGTGTGTGTAGGAGTAGCAGGTGGGTGAGTAGTAGTGGTACTGACCGTATCAATACATAGACCAATCAGGATTGGTCTCACCCATATATATATATATATATATATATATATATATATATATATATATGCTTCCATAAACTCTAACAACTACATATTAATATTCAAAAATCTGGCCCATATATATATATATATATATATATATATATATATATATATATATATATATATATATGCTTCCATAAACTCTAACAACTACATATTAATATTTTGAGAGGGTGCCACAAGCAACAAATAACAAGGTTCTTCTCACAAATTAAGCACCATCCATGCACATGCTTTGAAATGAGAAATGGTAAGGGTTAGACAAGTGACCTTACACCCAAAGGGAAAGCCACTAAAGATATTAGACTAGCGACAAAATGAAATGAGTCACCATTGTTTAGCACCTGATTCAGATCCATAATTAACCTTGTACCAAAAGGGAGTAGTAAATATAAAATGAGTTGGGATCAAACTAAGTATTTAAGATTTCAAAATATCTGTAGATTGTTTTCATTAAGATAGCTCATAAAGGCTATTGATAGGCCAATCGATCATCAGGTTTAAAATTTGTTTGGAAATGATCAGCTTGGTGAAAAATAAAAACTATGATAGTTTTGATACTATTTACAGTATGCAGTATTGCACTTACTATGTCATAACTATAAACGATTACTATTAAAGACTTTCGTTTTAAATAAGATAATAATTATGAGTATGGAATTATCATGTCAGCCTAAACAAGGACTTCCCTTAAAGGTTATGAATTAACCCTGAGATCTTTAACAAAACAGTTATACTTCACATGGGCCACATTGGTGGTTGGAATTTTGATAGTTTAAATGAAATGATTCTGCAAACCAATGTCAATTTAGTTAGGCTTGTGCATATTTAAGTGGTAATAATGAAAAGCGCTTTGAGATGTGGATCTAATTTAAGTGTGTGATTAGAGAGTGATCAGGTTTCATCATGAGAAGTATGAGATTATTCAAGCACTGCTTCATTTATTTTAGCTAGACATTTCCACTACTCCAGTAACGTGCAATATATATATATATATATATATATATATATATATATATATATATATATATATAACTTCTGCATAAACTAGTAAAATTGTTAGATCTTCTCCATCCAGACTGCACTTGTAAGCTAAGATCCATTGGTAAATTTTGAAATTACTATCCTTTATTTTGAACCTAAGCCACTGAGACAAACTTCGTAGTAACCAGAAATTTAAGGAGCATAAATGTCATCAGGAGCATAGGATCATGAATAAACTACCATCCAGGTGCATAAAACCAGACTCGAGAATGAGCACTTGGTTAATTGATTTATCTAATTGCCATGATTTTACAGGAGACCTCTCATCAACAGCATTTGATGAAGAGCTCTATAGCATCAACTTGCAAAGATAGCAGGAGCTAAAGCTAGTTACGAGGGCTGTTGATTAGATATTGCCTTTGTTTGATCTAATCTTGATAGCTTATAAGGGCTTTCCTGTAATCCTTACTTATTCTTGCTAGATCTAGTCTAAGACGTGTGCAGCGTACATTGGAGAAGAGACTCCCATCATGTTTAGAAATGTAGTGCCTTAATTCAGCATTAAACAACCTATAAGAGCTCTCATGACATTTTTCATCAAAAACAACTACAAACTTAAGGCATCCATATAGCTTCCAGAGAAACCAGCTTGGGTGATACAAAGATTCGAGCTGAACTAAAATCACTAGTCAATGAACGGATGTTTTAAGAAGAAAGGTAATTTTTTTCTGAATTAAAACTGTTGTATCCCCAAAATGAATTGAACTAGATATTGATTGTAGACAGCACTGACACAGAAGACCAACATAGTACTATGACCATACTCGAGTGGTGTATAACATATAATGTTACAGTTCTGAAAATTAAGTTTTATAAGAACCAAAATGGCAAGACTGTCTGCACAACAGCTACCTGCATGAATGCTATTAAGTAGGAAAACACGTTCTTTACAACTGCTATAGACCACTCTGTATTCATAGCATAGAATAATATCAATCAAATACAATCCATATCTTCAAACTGCTTGTTTCTTTAGATCTACCACTGATATTGGTCTTCAAAAATGATAAAGAAAGTGTCATTGTCACTTCTGTCTGAGGAGGTTATAGTAGCTAGATGAAACTAATCAAGTTAAACCAGTGATTTGATTGTCTTATGTATTTATTCTAGTTCCTTCGTTCTGACTATTGTGGTGGAACGTGATGCTTCTACATGAGCTTTGGTCAATAAACTTGTTTAAATTTTAAAAAAAATGTAATGCACTACTGCTCCATCATGTGTTTAACACCTGAACTATACTCACCTGTGGCCCTTCTCACCTGGGTACTGTCCTCACTATATTTATTGTAAAGTGCCATCCATAGCTTTCCAATGACACTGTTGCCTTACAATGATGGCTATTTTATCTATAACACGTCTACAAATACACCCCTGTCTGCCACATTCGTTCACTAATTCTGCGGATCTTCTCTACCTGATATCAATTGGCAGGGGCCTATGGTGGGCCAATGTAAATTCAATGTAAATTCAATCATTATTACAAGTTGAGGTATGATTGTGTCCATTTATGATAAATAAGGGATATAGAGTTCAAATGATAACTTGGGAAAATGCCTAAACATCATAATTATATTCATGCTCTGAAATCAGCTAATAGAAAGAGAAGATATATATTATATATCTGGACACATTTGATGGACTAAGCTTTATATTAATCTAGAACAGAGCTAGGCCCTAATCCACTTTGCTTATTCAACACTGTGACAGATACAGGTATGTCAACACGGGCCCTGCTTGTCCTACCTATTGCTATCTCTTCCTGGATTCAATGGAAAAGACAACCCTATTGGTACAGAGAAGTAGAGTGGTAGTGCCATCCAATTATCAATAACTGATTGACTGTAGAGCTGTGTACCCTACACGTCCGCTCTGAAAATATGCCCAAAAGTCTCAGTCCTGGTCACGTAGGATGAAATGGGAATAACTATAATCAGTGATTTGAGTATCCTGAATGTCTGCTGTGTAACCCTCTTTTGGCATTACCTTTTATTTTCTGAACCTGCTCCATCCCATTACACCACAACCTAAGAAGAATCAGGATAAAATGGTAATCAGATGCTAGCCATTAACAAATGCCAACTCCCAATGGGCTCAGAGTAGCTCTCATGGCATTAACCGTAGGGTAGTATCAGTAGTGGAAGGAACCCCTTCCCCTCACACTGAACCACTTATGTAAATAATTCTCATGCTCATTTTTGCATATATTTCTTCAACACCAGTGCCATACCTAGATTAATATCTTAGAATATATGGGACACTTTCCTCAGACCTTATTGTAGCAATGGTTGACTGTACTTTCCAGTACAAAGTCGGTGCTGTACCACCGACAGCAGTCACTGCAATATTTGTAAATTCTACATTAAAGATTTAATGGAAATTAACATGACTCCCTTTTGTAGACTTTATATTGAATAAAAATATCCCGATAAAGCTGTTAGCATATCTGCTATTATAATTAGGGCAACCAGCAGGCTTCGTTGATGAATCCTATGACATCCCAAGAGAACAAATGCACCAGATGACATATTGAGCACTATAATAAATAACAGAGACTGTTGCAAAATTGTGTTGATTTTTTATGAAAGTGAAGTGTACAATATCATGTATTTTAAGGGGTAACTGGGCTGGTCTATCAATAATATTGATAATCGAACAAAATATGCAACCCCTTTAAAAAAACACTCATCAGCAGCACTTGTTTTTAAGAAGCTTGTGCTGTGCCTACTGCAATCAGATGCATAAATTTGGTCTCTTGTTACGCCATAGCCAGCACCAGAGATGCTTGCTGTCCTCCCTTATAATTGCAGATGTCTGCATGGGTATGCATCACTTTTTTTAATACAATGCCTACCAAAAGAAGTCATCATAAAAATTGAGACTTTCCTTTCCTTCACCACATGCCGAATCACCTTGGTCCTCTCGAATTGGCTGGAGTATATCCAACAAATACAATGTATAAGTTAATTATGTCCACTTCAAAAACTGGTAATAATATTATGGAATACCTACATGTTATTATATATATATATATATATATATATATATATATATATATATATGTGTGTGTGTGTGTGTGTGTGTGTGTGTGTGTGAAATAAAGAAGGAGACAGTGAGTTTGGTGGGTACCATACATGCCTTTATAATAAGATTTGAACATCGGACATATCAATATAATGTACAATAATAATAAAAATAAATAGACAATAATATTGGTTAACAATGATAAAGTTTAAAATTTCCAGGATCCACCAACGTGGGGTGTCATGTACTGTAGGATATGACTAATTGACCATTTTTGGAAGGTTTAAAGCCACCAAGCGCAGAGCGTAGAAAGTCAGGTTTTATATGTGGAAGATCCAAACAGAACAAACATTATAAATACCTGTTACTGGGAGAAGCATGATGATGACCCTATCAATGAGAAGATAGAAAGCACGCCCCTACACTTTTACCGAGGCAATGGTTCTATAACATTCATCACTACATAGGCATAGTGACAGATGGACAGGCCTGTTTTAAGTCATTTGTCTGCCATGACCAGGGTGGAGAGTCATTCTGCCTAGCACTGGGCCATGTAGAGTTCCGAACCCACGACCCTGGGGTCGTCAGTTCAGCGCTCTACAGCTGAGCAAATCCCCCACCCCCCACCGTTGGCTTTGACTCCAGGTGCTTTTATATATATATATATATATATATATATATATATATATATATATATATATATATATATATATATATGGCTCATTCCAAGATTTACTGGACATGGCGGGCCTGGGTCTGGAATTAACAAACTCAGTATTTCTTAATAACATTATCTTTTATTGATAGCCCTATATCTTGGCTTATTAAAAAGTTTCATTCAAGGATCAAACTCCTAACATGATTATAACTACTAAATATAGGTCTCGCTGCACCAAATTCTGTGTACAAACTGGTACAACATATATCCTTATGTATACCAAAAAGCTAGAGTACTAGTAGGAAACCCTTGAAATTATGTGTCGGCAAAGATTTTGGAAATGCTGAAAAATTAGGAGTTATTTCTCTTAATTCCTAATTTTAGCCTATCTCAGTAATAAACACTTATACAATCATTATAATAGGTCTCCATTGTCTTCAATATGTGCACTTTATATTAACAATGGCAGTTTGCCTCCTATATAATACCAGTACTGTGTCTTCAGCGCCTGCGTTGAGACTAATATATTCAATGAAATTCACTCACGCCTCACATCTCATCAATCTTTATGAGAATGACCACAGCTCAGCAATACACCATCATATACCATTAAATACACTCAGACAATAAGTTAAGAGGTTGTATTACCTTTCTAGAGTCATTTAAACATATTATAAGGACCATCTTCAGTGTCCACCATGACTTGGAAAATATAAATCCTCAAAATTTCTACACTTCTCAGAAACACACACTTGACATGCGGTAGAGAGTAATATCTTAACATACACCAAATTCTCTTTTTTGATAACTCACATATGTCTATTGTGGAATAGAAATGATTGGAACACCACACAAGATGATAGGTTGGCCTATTAACACTTTAACTTTAACCATAAAAAAAAACGAAAATGGACATGGTTCACTCACGCCTCACATTTCATCCATCTTTACCAAAAGGGCCATACCTCAGCTGTACATCATCATATACCAATGAGAAATGAGGTTGTACTATCTATCTAGAGTCAGTTATACACACATAAGGCCCATCTTCAGTGTCCACCATGACTTTCAAAATATAAATTTGCAAAACTCCTACACTTCTTGCAAATGCGCGAGTATTATAGTGTCATACTAGTAATTGTGCATGATCAAGTTGTCATATGAGAAATATCATAAGACTAGTGGTATATAGTGTAAATACATTAAGCTCTCATAAAATAGTGTTATTTCCAGTTGTCACTGGTTTATTCAGCTTTAGGCAACATGTAAGAAATATCAATCATACAGTAGTTAGTATGTAGGTAATTTGTACATACAGTAAATATACAGTAATTTATAAAGTATAATGTTCTGTTCCACTCTACCTGTGAGGTAATAATAATACAATGTCCAGCATAGTTCTAGGTGGGTTCCCACACCTAGCTCCTGACCTGCTGCTTAGAGGAATAATGTAATAATGAATAACTTTACCCTCTGGTGGAAGTCTTGAGGAAGATACCCTCTGGCCACTAATGATAGAAACCAATGCCTGTCTAGCATAGTTTCACCATAGTGCAGTGGTATAGCAGGTAGCAGGAGATGACTGGAGATGTTACCCTCTAGAGCGGTTCTTGGTGTTCTGTTCTCTAGGAGGTGCAGCCAGGCTATTTGTAGCAAATCTTGGAAAAGCACCTCCAGACTGACTGGGGCCAGTGGCATCTGCCTAACTCTGCAATTGTTAGAGGGGAGTCTTTCATGTGTCACTGGGTGCACAAAGGACCCCCATGGGCGCCGCAGTGTCCCCCTTTGTCTTGGTCGGTTCTGTAACTTCAAACCCCCATATCTCGGAAGTTTACGCAGTTACAACCGCCATTTTGCGCATGCGCGGAGTTGAATATGCCAAGTTTAAACTGCCCGCTTGATAGGCGCGTAACTTGCGCTGGTTTGTCTGTAGTGCACTCAGAGGTTGATTCAGTCTCCCTGGCGTAACTTCCTTAATAATGGGAGTTCCGCCTTGATCTTGGGCTCATTTTGACCGTCTAATTATGGGCTTTCCATAACTGCCTTGATATTTGACCTAGCTTGCTCAGGAGCGACGCTAGAGCGACTGGACGGTTATGGCGTCGTGCTTATGTAACCCATTGTTCAGTTATTAGAGTGCTCAGACACTCATGACGGCGTCAGCGGTGCTCAGGCACCCGTGACGGCCGGTTGCATTCACTTACAACTTATTAGTTTGTGCACTGAGCCATGAGGTCGCACACTGAGACCCTCATTTTTATTATATTGTGCAGTGAACCATTAGGTCGGAGCCTTTGATGTCAAAAAGTGTGTTGTAACCGACCTGGCTGGTGTGCAGTGGGGCATGAACGCTCTTATACAAAGTTTGAGCGCTCTTATAGCTCTTAGAACCAACCTCTGTATTAATTTCATAGATATTCTTTGATTAATACAAAATATGTTAGAATTTATGGAATAATAAAATGGTATATCATAGAATACTCCCTCTCCCCCGAGAGAATGCGAAACTCCGTCATTTCGCCGAGGGAATGTACAATCTATATATATTTTTACCTTATTTTGGAGTTATATACTGTTTGTAAGAGGATTTGAAGTAATGAGGAGTGCTTCAAATGCAATTTTTGTGGTAGAGCTTTGTCAGTATAAACAATTTTCTCCTGGGTATAAGTACATTTCCGAGTTTCTATATCTTACCATACCTGAGCGTATTTGCTTATGTAACATCAATTTTGGGTGCAATTTTCCATTTTTATGTACAACATACAATTTGGCAAATAGTGTGCAATTTTGGCATTCAATGTTCAATTTAGCGTGCAAATTGAACATAAATGACAATTTAGTGTGCAAATTTACAATTTCGCGTGTAATTGCGTTCAATTGACAATTTTAGTATGCAAATATATAATTTTCGCGTACATTTGGCAATTTTAGTATGCAAATATATAATTTCGCGTACATTAGTGTATGAATTGGGTACAGACATACAGTATAATGTGCAACATACAATTTAAGTGTGCAAATTGGGTACAAACTTACAATCTAGTGTGCAACATACAATTTTAGTGTGCAAATTGGGTACAAACGTACAATCTAGTTTACACTATACAATTTTTGGGATTTGAGACAAATTTTTCCGAGGACCGGAAAAACAAAGTACTCATGTACAATAGGCTTGTTTGTCTCTGAGTTACTCTTTGATTTTGCTATATGGGTGTATTGATTGGCAATTTCGGCAGTGGGCCGCTGCTTTTAATTGACTTTCCCCTAGCCTTCTTGAGTAAGTGTCCCTGAAAGAGATTATTTGGTGAGTATCTTAAGTAAACATTTTTCATGTCAACAATTTTCCTCAACAATTTTTTTTTTTTTTTTTTCATTCATTTTTCCAACAATTTTCTTGGATACCTAAAGTGTGTTACTTTAAGTAAACCTTGGTATAGTCTACAAGTGCTAGTGGGTACAAAACTGTCTTAGTTATCTACCTGCATTCATGTATATTAATGTTGGATTTGTACAATTTACAATTTTTAATTTGCAATTTCGCAATTTTGCGCGTATATGCGCGCATTAATCATCGATTTTGTGAGAATACCATAGATTTTCATATTATACATCAACAAGTGGCTGTGTATATTTTCTAAATTTTTTCTAATACTTTGATAATTTCATTGACAGTGGAGGTGTGTCAGGAGTGAGATGTGAGTCTCCTCCCTGATGTGCTCATGCAGTGGTGGCACTTGAGGTGTTAGGTGCCAGATTCTGGCATGTGTCTGTGGCAGTGCCTAGCTTGGTGTCAGTGGACAGTTCAGGGTGGGGGGGGGTGTGTGTGTGTCCATTTAAGGAGTGGTTGGCTGGTATTGGAGTATCAGTTCCTCTCTGGAAACCTCTGCTGCAACACCATGGCTCACCTTCAAGCTATCTTTGCTTTGCCTGTCTCCCAGGTGATGGTGGTGGGGAGTCCGGCTAGGGCCCTGGTGGAGGCCAACCAGACCATACACTATGGCTACATAGTGAGGAATTTCAGAGAGATCAGTGAGCATGGTGATGTGTTGGTCGACAGGAACCCGCCACTATTTCTTGGGCTCAGCCTTGCGTCGGGGGGCCACTGTGGCCCTTTTGGCTAGGGCCTTGAGTAATCTAGGGTTCTGGCCCATGGACTCTAACTTCGGACCGCGGGAGCGAGTGTTGTGGGATTATTTGTTGGCAGTGTCCTTCATCGATCTTGCGGCATCCGGGGACCCATCTATGGCAGCCGAGTATGGACTGGGATCGATGGAGGCCCGACTTGTTGAGTGGGAACATGACCACGGCCACATGTATGGATCGGACTCGGACTCGGACTCCCACTCTCCCGTTGATGTTGAACCCGAGGCTCTGTGGTAGAATCCCGACTGACTGAACCTAGGGTGTAAAAACCCGCCATCCCAAAGGCCCTTTTCAGGGCCGGCAAATTGTCCAAAAAGTTCTGAATACTGTCTCTGATATGTTGTCTCCTGGTGGTGGACTGGGGGCAGTCTAGGCTGTGGGCAGTCTAGGCTGTTTAGCAATAGTCTGCATGTTTGACCTTGCGGTCTCCTCCTGTTGTTCGTCAATAATTATATCTGTTGTATTTTCCAGTGCTGTCATGGTCACCGGGCTGGTGCCACAATCATTCTGGAGGAGCATGGAGTAGTACAGTCCTTTGTTTTTAAGGGCTGGTATGGTACTGAACCTAGTGCGCCAAGGTAGGTGTATCACCTGAGGGAGGTGATAAGCGAATTCTCCTCTCTGTGTTGTTATAACTGCTGGTCCATTCCAGGTAAATATTGCCTTAGGTAGTGGGAAGGTTTTAACCACTATATCCTTATAGGTCAGGGCCTTTGATGTCAAAAAGTGTGTTGTAACCGACCTGGCTGGTGTGCAGTGGGGCATGAACGCTCTTATACAAAGTTTGAGCGCTCTTATAGCTCTTAGAACCAACCTATGTATTAATTTCATAGATATTCTTTGATTAATACAAAATATGTTAGAATTTATGGAATAATAAAATGGTATATCATAATAGTATGTATCGGAACGGGACTATATTTAAGTACTGTTTATTACTCACTCCACCTGCAGCCAATCAGAGGCCTCCATTTGGTCACGTGACCTGTTGCCATGGCAACGTGACCAACTTAGGGGGTCAAGTGAGCACCTCTCAGCCAATCAGAGGCCAGCATTCTGGTAACCATGGTAACATGACCTACTTAGGGGATTAGCAACCACCGCTCAGCCAATCAGAGGGCTCCATTTGGTCGAGTGACCTAATTAGGGGATTAGCATGCCCATATATAGTCATGTGACCTTGACCTTGACCTCATTTGCATAATAGGTCGTGCCCCTTGACCTAATTATAGGGAATCAGTGGCACCTCTCAGCCAATTAGAGGATGGCATTCTGGTTACCATGATAACATGACCTAATTAGGAGATTAGTGCGATCACGTGACCCCTTGTTTGTAAACAACATGTGACCTAGCCACGTGGCCTAGCCACGTAGTCCCTTATTTGTAAACAATGGGGCGGGGCTAATTATGCAAATGAGATATTTCATGATAGAGCACTGCTGTGTTTTTTGCCAACCAACAAAGTGAGGGGTGTGTCTTAAACGTGAGGATTTTGTACTTTAGAGAAGTTGAATTTTGCCTATACCTTTGGATATCATTAGGTTTATATATAGGGATGAAATAAATGTAAAAATAGTGACATATCACCGAGCTTAATTCTCTGGGAAAGGGGTGTAATGAAGGAAAGTCTATAGGAGTCAATAGGAAAATTTATGACCTCATTTTCTGCCAAAATATCATTCATGTTCTGTTGCTTTTTTCAAATACTTTTAGATAATGATAGTTGGATATGTTTAGAAGTGGAAAATGCAAAAAGATGCATATAAGGTCAGAAGCCTATATCTGGGCTTCTAAATGTGCAACTTCAGTACCACTTTGTTAGGATAGGTCACATATATAAACCTAATGATATCCAAAGGTATAGGCAAAAATCAACACAACTTCTGATATCCAGTGGTATAGGTAAAAATCAACACAACTTCTTTACCACTCATCCACCGGCATTTGTCTTTAATATTAGTTGTATGGTCTAGTGTCATGTACAAGCATGTTTTTTAGCAGTTCTGTACTATTTTAAAGTACAAAATCCTCATGTATAAGACACACTCCTCACTTTGTTGGCTTGCAAAAAACACAGCAGTGCTCTATCATAACATATCTCATTTGCATAATTAGCCCCGTCCCATTGTTTACAAATAACGGACCATGTGGCTAGGCCACGTGGCTAGGTCACATGTTGTTTACAAACAAGGGGTCACGTGATCGCACTAATCTCCTAAGTAGGTCATGTTATCATGGTAACCAGAATGCCGTCCTCTGATTGGCTGAGAGGTGGTCACTAATCCCCTAATTAGGTCAAGGGGCATGGCATATTATGCAAATGAGGTCAAGGTCAAGGTCACATGACCATATATGGGCATGCTAATCCCCTAATTAGGTCAGGCTGAGCAGTGGTTGCAAATACCCTAAGTATGTCACGTTACCATGGTTACCAGAATGCTAGCCTATGATTGGCTGAAAGGTGGTCAAGTGACCCCCTAAGTAGGTCACCTTGCCATGGCAACGGTTCACATGACCAAATGGAGGCCTTTGATTGGCTGCAGGTCGAGTGAGTAATAAACAGTACTTAACTATAGTCCCATTCCAATACATACTATACTACTTGCGCGATTGACATGCAGTACAGAATAATATCTTAACATACACCAAATAATCTTTTTTAAGAACTCACATGTTCCTATCTACTTAAAAATGATGGTCAATAACCCCCCCCCAAAAAAAAAAAAAAAGAAAAAAACAATTTAGGATATTATGGAAATTTTTAGTGACTGCATATATATCAGAAACATAGAATTTCAGCTACCACAAAAATTCTTTGAAAATAAATCATCCAGAATCTAACCATTGACAATTGTGTGAGTTAGGGGTACCATAGGGGCATATCATGGTGAAATATGATAGAGCTGTGTGCATTGGATGTGCCATTTCTGGCCAAAATACAGAAAATGAGGCGTGAGTGAATTCAAGAAATATAATTAGAGTAGTGTGGGCTTTGTGCAAAGGTGAACTCAACTGGTTAATATAATAGAGATAGGACATATCTAACATACCAAACACAAAAAGTTTCCGTCAAAGCTACATGACGACCAGTGGGTGGCCCTCTTGTCTTACATGACGCGTGAGTGAATGTATGAGGCGTGAGTGAACGCGTGAGGCGTGAGTGAACGCTACCGCTAAAAGTGGGGAAATACATCTGGTTCCCTCTAACCACAACCACAAAAGCCTACCGCTAAAAGTGGTCAATATGGCTGTGTTTCTGATCTCAGAGGAGGGTTAGCACACTAAAACTAAGAAATAATGGTAGAAAAATGAATATAAGCTCAGAAAATTATGGAAAAAAAGCCAAATTTGGCCGTCAGAGGGCCTTAAAATTCACGACAGGCCTATAATTTGACCAGACAGACCTGTATTGGGGGGAGCTCATCTCAAAACACTCAAACATGGCCAAAGATGCATCTTACACATGTAGGGGACTCGGATAAGGAATTATCATCAATTCCTGAGCGGTATCCCAAGTTTCCTTAACTTTTATGTGTAGTTGATGAACAATTTGCAGTGAAATTCTGCATGGACTTTTCTTCAAGCTCCGTGCGAGATCCTCTGAGTTGATTTTGCTGAGACCCGGATGTGGGCAACTTCCGCCGGAGAATAGGAAGTCGTCTTCCTGTTCCTGCGCTGCTTTTCCTGCGCTGCTTTTCCTTCGTATATATGATCGTAATTCTTTTTCAGACATGATACATACAGCCTAAAAGTGTGTATAGAGTACAGAAACTGTATGTAGTAATGAAAACTGTATGTAGGAATAAAAATATTATTGGTGGTGTAGAGGTATTTTCCTTCTTATTATATGCCCAAGGAACCACATGTCCAGTAAATCTTGGAATGACCCATATATATATATATATATATATATACATATATATATATATATATATATATATATATATATATATATATATATATGTATATACGGCTGTATATAATTATTTCTATCTTAAAACTTAGTCTGCAAAAGAATTATCTCCATCCTGCTGGCAATACCTTTTAAGCATCATTCTTTTTAAAGGTATACATTTTTGACAGTTTCTTCTAGCGTCACTTTTCATATCATCTCTTTATTCCCCCTCCCTATCTTTGCAAAGAAGCTTCAGGCTAAATATTCTGCAGAAGATTTATTCAGTACTTAGATAATTCCCAGGATGTTCATGTCCATTAATCATCACAATTTTGAGAGCTGTGTGCTTTTTACAGAATATAATACTATTTTGACGTAAACAAAATATCTTGAATTGATGATGAAAATGTTTACAGGCCTTTGAAAACTATTGTCTACGTGTAATCTTGAACATGTGTGTTCCTTTCAGTTTGCTACACAAGTTGTACTCTGGAATACAAACCATTCTTAAAGTCTATCTAATATAGCCAACAACAAACATCATTATTCATGCCTAGTCTTTTATGAATGCACCCACATTACGTGTTTGGCCATATTAGCTTTTAATTTAATCATGAAAGAGATTGGTATCCTATTGGAAAAGAGCTTTGTTCCAAAGTAAAGGTGTCATTTAAATGACAAAAGTGAGATTTAAACAGTCCAATAGTGGGTTAGAACCTTGCAGTTTGCAGTACAAGCAAGTACCCAGGATACAAGTGTTCCCAAATTCCAGAACGTTGGTAGGGGTGTATTTCATTGTGGGATACAACCTTAAAATCATTAGGTTAACTCACGTTCCATTTGTTTGCAGAATCCTTTGGTGGTGTGTACAATGTCCCACAACATCTGACTCTAATGTATTCATTAATTTGTAATGTAAACTGCTTCATTGAAAGCAATCTCCTATTGTTTAGATTAACATGATCTGGCAACAATAATGATTATACAACAGGGACACTCACTCTTGGTACAGTATTTCTATCAGAAAACACATGCACACTAATGCCATATTAAATTGTCCTTTATACCCGCTTCTTCTTAAAGCTATGGCCTACCTATAGTGTACTCTATTTCATCTTCCACCAGCCAATACCATATTTATAGCTTTCCCCATGAGGAATGATGATCGCTACTTAATTTAACACCATCTTGAATATCTTTTTCTTTTGCTTCCCTGACAATGGATGCTGAAAAAGTAGCCTTTTCATGCCATTATTCACACTGGCACCCAGAGCTGCTCATATGGCACTTCACCATTTTTTACCTGCCCACTAATCTTTCTTTAAAACCTGCTGAGCTTCTTGACTATCATGAGGATGTTCAGGAAATCCCACAATATGTGCAAGTCTTTTTTCTCTTTCTGATATTAAACATTAGAATGGAACCTTAGTTCAAACTACAACACTTAGCCAAGAAGCTTATACTATAGGAGAGGTCACTGAGAGCATAGTCTATGGGTAGAGTGTGACAGGCCACCCCCCTCTACCCCCCCATGAAACTAGGTGCCCCTGGGTTTTCATTGTTGATTTCTGTAGAGGATTAGGTGGTTTATGGAGCTGTGGTATTCCTTTATCAGCTTGATACTAAAGGGGAAGAAGAAACCACCTGGACCAGAAAATCCTGATGAATCCAAATTTTTTATCATGATTCTCAGAAATTGACTTAAAGTACCCGAAAATGAGGTTTGATGAAGAAAATATTTTAAAGATGTACAAAAATAATATTCAAAATAATGAGAAGTCTTTATAGACACACGTAAACCAGAGTTAGTACCTCAATGCACATTTCCAAATGTCTGCCTATCTCCCGATTTGACAAGTATTCTAACTGTGCATTACTCTGCCTATCTCACATACTGCCTATCCCTTAGTCTACCTATCACTCATACTGCCTATCTCTTAAATCTAAAGCATCTTGAAGTAAGGCTATCTCCCAAAAGACCTAGATACTAAAGCTGACTCCTTACTTTAGCTAATCTTCTCTGGTCCAAGTTTCCCATAGTATACCTATCCTCAGTCTTCCTATCATTCATTTTACCTATCCCTCATGTGACTATCCCTAAGACCACCATGTTTAAACTGTATTGTTCATCTGTTTATTTAGGCCCTAATGGTTAACAGTTACATTGCTTATCATGTCTATCATTTTGATCCTACCTATCCTTAACAATGCCTATCATAAAGCCTACCTATCCTTCATTATACCTATCCCCCAACTCTGCATATCCCTCATATTTGACTTGCCCATCTGTCGCTACCACCCATGTTTTCTTGTTTTACATTTGCTCATCTTACAAGGTACTCCCTGTGCCTATCCCTCAAACTAGATATTGCACATGCTACCTATCCCCCTTGCTACCAATCCTTTTGAATACCTATCCCTCATGCTCTCCATATGGTTTTCTTACCATGTCAGCTCAGTCAATCTAACTCACTCTCTCTATACATATCTCAGCTTGTGTTCAATTTCTCCCACCTGTCTCCAGGTCTATGCCTTGTGAAATATACCTATCCCCCATTATGCCTCTCCTCCATTCATATCATTATATAGGTAAACTGAAAGATATGCAGCATGAATGATAGGTAGATGTATGAATAAGGTGGACTGTAACCAGTATGTTAGGTGATAGGGTGACTAAGAAATGGTCATCATAATGATGGTTGGTTGTGACATAGGTAGGTAAGAGAGGTGAGATGGGTAAGAGAGCTGTATAGAGTGCATGGGGGATAGGTAAGGATGGGTAGCAAGAGGGATAGACAGTATGAGCAATTAGCAATTTAAGGAATAGGCACAGAGTACCTTGTAAGATGAGCAAACATAAAAAAAACCAAAAAAACATGCATCCTAGGGACAGATATGCAAGTCAAATATGAGGGATGTGCAGAGTTGGGGGATAGGCACAATGAGGGATAGGTAGGCTACATGATAGGCATTATCAGGGATAGGTAAAATTGAAATAGTAGACATGGTAAGGAATGTACCGTTAAACAATAAAGGCTTATATAGCAGACAAACAGTGCAGATTAAACATGATGGTCTGAGGGATAGTCACCATGAGGGATAGGTAAAATGAATGATAGGCAGATTGAGGATAGGTAGACTAAAGGAAAGAAGGAACAAATGAGATAAGGTAAGGTGAGGGGTAAGCATTATAAGTTAGGCCTTTTAAGAGATAACCAGATTGAACTGTCAATGTTTCAGATTGAAGAGATAGGCAGGATGAGTGATAGGTACACAATTGATATGCTGTATGTGGGATAGGCAGAATAATGCACAAGCCCAGAACTTGCCTGACTGAGAGATAGGCAGACATTTGGGTATGTGGATTGAGGTATTAACTCTGATTTATGTGTTCTATATTTAAAGATTTGCAATCATTTTCAATATCATTTTTGTACATTTTTAAAAGTATTTCCCTCATCAAACATCATTTTCGGGTACTTTTGGTCAAATTTTGATAAGAAAGACCAACATTTTTTGATTCAGCAGGATTTTTTGGCTTAGATGGTCTCTTCATTTCATTTGGTATCCCTTTCAGGAAGATACATGATAGCTCCATAAACCCCCTTATCCTATATAGGGCCCAATACTGAACACACAAGGTCACCTAGTTTCATAGGGGGGTAGAGGGGGGTTGGCCTTCACTATAGGACTGTATGGACTGACCTATCCTATACTGTACAATCATTGACTTAGCCCTCATAAGGTGTGTCTAGATATAATTTAAATGGGGATTGCTGAATTGTCCATGTGTCAAGGACCATGGCTGCATTCCGAAATTTGGAAAAAGTTTAACATAGGGAAAAGGGTATTCATTCAAGCACTTTTTTTTTCAAATCTGAATTTCATGATGAATTTGTGCCTAATTAGACTAGACTTCATCAGTTTCAACAGTTGTAATCAGTTTCAACAATTTCATGTGAGTTCAGAATCACTGACCTGACATAAGTGCTCAACATATGATGCCAAAATGTATACATAAACATGGAGATGGGCAGTTGTTGGCTACTTTCCAAAAGGGTCCAAACATAGGGAGAAAGGTATCTATCCAAGCACATATTTCTCATGTCTAACTATAATAATTGCATCTTTTACATTAATCAGTTTAGCATAACCGTTTTGCATAATCATGATCACAACATTTAACTTTTAACATAATGTACAATAACAATAACAATGTGGGCAGATGAGGGGAAAGGGCCCTCCCTGCGGGATTTTCAGTACTGGATTTGGCAACTAGGGGAGCTAGAAAGACAAAAAATGTGAAAAATAGACCAAAAAAAAAGCTTTTATGTACTTTTTTACACAGAAAAAGGTGGTTTTCTCAAAAATGTTCTTTTTCCTGGCACTTCCTGTATATTTGGAATGTTTTAAATACAAAACAAGGTCTAAATAAGGGTTTTCAGAGAAATGTGTTGCCATGGCAACCAAAATTATATTCCAAATAGAAAAAAAATAATGTCAACTGATTTATGGAGATTCATACCTGAAAAAATCATAAAGATACAATGATGTGTCCTGTCTGAGTGTATACGACCAATTGACAGTTAGTTTGACTCCAGGTGCTTACATAGTGGTGGGGTGTTTACTATGACGTCATATATTCATGAGCGCCCTGGAGGAAAATAGTCCCAATCGCTGCACATATAAATTATATGTATATAAATGGCTGTATATAGTTCCATAAGTTAATAATGTTCGCTATTGAATACCGGTAATATTATAAAATAATTACTGCATACCAGTAATATAATATGTGGAATAAGGAGGAGACATTGAGTTTGATGGGTATTGACATTGTCCTATCAATTCTTACATGCCAAAAAACCACCTGCCAAACCCAATGGGTACACCGTTCCACAGTTAATCTTCAATATCACATAACAATGATAAAATCCAAACATGTTATCGACATAATGATACTACGTATAATATCATTAATAGGATAGATATCTGCTATACTGCAGTCATTTACACAAAGTCCAATAACTAATTGGATACATAACAACACATGTTATTATCACTCAAGGTTTTCCTACAATTTTTTGTAACACCTTTATAGTTCAACCAAGACAGTTGATCAGCTAATACATTGTCCTCGGATTGAATATATGTGGCATAAATCTCAACATTGTGAATAAAACAGCCAGAAAATTTCTTGAAGCCACTCCATACACAACTTATTCTTCGATCTACCAGTATTCAACATGGCTAGAACTTGCATGTTATCTGTTATACAATGAACTCTGGTATTACTATAATCTCTATTCCAGCATTTAATACCCATCATAACTGGATATAACTCGTATACATTAATACTTCTATGATGGACCTTCAGATTATCTAACTTTGGAGAAAAAGTAAAATTACCACAATCATTTTTCAAAGGGTCCACATCTAACCAAGTACCATATAAATAATCCTTACCAAACCAAGCCCCAAAGCCTTGAATCGATGAGTCAGAATACATGGGAGTTTCTTCATTATCATTAAGAATAATATTTCTGCAAATAAATATTTTGCAAAAATCTTTTCACCATTTTAAGTCTTTTTGAGTTTCATCATCCAATTTGATTACACCTCTACCTCTGGCCTTAGCACAGAGATCAAAGATTCTTCTACTGAAGGTTCTACCGCCATGTACTACCTGAGAACAAAAAAAACTCCAATCTTCTGAAGAGATTTTTTAGGTACAAACTTTTTATCCATGCACTCATCCAAGGTATTGGACATTTTATCCAATTTTTCTGTGGTAAATACAATTCCATTTTAGTAGAATCAATGGTAATACCTAAGAACACACAAACCTAACTTGGTTCAGTCACTTTTTCTTTTGAGATTTTAAATCCCATAAACTCCATGCATTCAATAAGGATATTTCTTTTTCTCAAACATTCATCCTCAGTTGCACCAATGATGATAAGATCATCTTAATAATTTACTATCCTGTCAACACCATAGAACTTTGCAACTACTGTATTGATGTGATGGAGGGACAAAGCAAGTAGTTGGACTTGGGCCTTGTCAGCCTGAGACTGCCGGACTATTTATCTAAACAAGCAAGAGTTTAAAAAAGAAAAACAATAGTCTGTTCTGCCTGCCTGCCTGCTCAGGTATGTGCACCTGTGTGACCTAGTTCAGGTGTGTCAGTCAGGTGTGTCAGTCAGGTGGTGGGGAGTGGTGCCCTCTGACAATCAATACCAGAGTCAACCTGTATAACCCATTGATGTGATGGAGGGACAAGGCGAGTAGTTGGACTTGGGCCTTGTCAGCCTGAGACTTCCGGCAACCTCCCGAGTAAAATTAGTATATAAGTAAGTCAAATGAAAGGCAGAGAAATCGCGAACGCACCACATAATTAAACTTCCCATCCACACCTGAGCGGCTGGAGACATGATGGAAAATCATTAAGATGGTTCCATAACAGTGAAGCTGCGCATAGAGGTTAGCCAGGTGCTCGGGTGACAGGAACCTTGAACACATTCTGACCATACTGGATTGTTTTGGAAGATGAGATACTGAGTTCCAATCCCCATGAATTGAATTTGCATGGTGCCCCTTCGCAAGTAATGACCTGTAGGATTGGTGGGAGAGTCTGGCACTAAATTACTTTTGTGTAGAAGAGAGCGAAAGCGGAGAGCTAGGCAAGCCCACATTGCTCACTCAGAAGGGGAGTCAATGTTCACAAAGGAATACGTCTTCAAGAGATCAGATAGTGTAAAGGAAGGCCTCACTGGGGTAAGGTCACCGAGCACCCGTCTTATACCAGACATGGCAATGACGAAGCCAAAATCTTGTCTAATATCGCAGACATCATGTCCAAAGTAATTGTTAAGTGACAACACTCCACTGACATAGTTCTGAATGGTCTTGAACTTGACAGAGCCACAAAGATTGGTGATGTATCTGCATATTAGATTGGTACTAGTAGGAAGCTCTGCTACATGTATAGAGCTGCAGAAAGTAATGTATCACTTCCACTGCAAGGCCTTTGTCTTCCAAGTGTCAACTAACCATGCCTGAGACCTCAACTCTGCCATTTTGAGGTCTAACTGCCTGCACTTCTCCAATGCCCCTGCAACATAAGAATACAGGGAGGTCAGACTCAGAGGTGAGTCTGGATATTGCATCCGCCACTACATTTTCTGCACTCAGGTGGGCTTCTACAGCACCCTTTTCACCCACAACAAAATCAACCAAGCGACCATCAATTACTGTATCTACTACTTAGTGGTCATATTTAGCTAACTGAGCCACTTCAAAAGCACCTGATTGACCTTTGAGAGTGATGAAACTCAAGTGTTCCACAAAGCCTTTGACAGTAATATTTTCAAAGCCCTTAGCTCCTACTGCTTTAGCTTTCTAAATACACTTATTGACTTCATGCATACCATGCATTAACTCATTGAAAGACATTTCATTAAATTTCTTATCATGGTCAATATGATAGTCAGTTCTTAACCAATTATTAGAGCGTTTTCTCTTGAAAGATTCCCCTACCAATTATATCCCCAATAATTAGTCTATACCTTGCTGTGTACCAGCAGCAGAGTAAAGGCAATCAAAATCCCCTGCTACTCCCATTGCCACAGGTGACAAGCCTGCGAGGTCTAGGCCAGCCTGGAGAGTGTGGTGGAAGTATATAGGAATAGGGCCAGCGCCCGGCTTTCCTAACACTTGCGAAGATACAGGGGGTGTATACGGAGTGCCATCCCGGTAATCCAGCTGTGGTGTCCTTGGCTGTGGCGGGTGTGGTTGCGGTGTGCCACTCCCCCAAGGTGTGTTTGGGGATGGACCAAACTGCAGCTTTTGCAATTGCTGCTGCATAGATAGTAGCTGCTCTTGTTGTGCTGCAACCGGTCTGGTTACCGCGGGTGAGCGACTGGTTTAATTGGGTATCTCCCCTCCCCCCCCCGAGGTAAAATTCAGTAGAGTTGAGTTGAGACTATACCATATCTTGAAGGATTTAGGCCTGTTTGAACCACGGAGGGCCCAAATCATCATAATTTGCTAAAAAGACCTTTGCAGAAGCTGCATTTGCCACCTCTGGAAGTCCTATGCCACCATCTTGGATGTTGACTGTTCCCAGTGTGTTTGGGTCCCCTCTCTGAACCCGAGTCACAAACTGCGAAGACGAAAGACCAGTGTTACCTTGTTTAACCTCTTCAGCTCATCTATGCATCATATAAGCCTGAAAAGTAGGCTCTCTCAGGCTTTCAGGCTCACTAATTGCTGATTTACCTACATGTTCCCCCAAGAGAAGGGAAAACTTATGAGGTTCATGACCGGGGTTGGCTGGGTCAAACACAGACATCATTGTACTCGATACTCTTTTGCCCCGATCAATGTCTTTTAATGATTGAATATTTTGTGCCCGAAGCAAGGCCAGTTCAAGTTCAAGCTCCTTATGCTTTGCTAGCTGTTCAATTTCTTTCTCCCTGGCCTTCTCCCGGTCTATTTGCTCCTGTAAGTGCTCCAAATATTCCTCATGAGTCTCCCCCGCTGAGCTTGTTGTTGGCCAGCAGGGCTGCTGTGCTGTCCGGGTGTCGTGCCGTCCTGCCCAGCAGCCATGTCGCCCTGCTCATCACAGTCCACTGATTCCGTGGTCACCGGTGGCTCACTCTGATTTGCCTGACTTTTCAAGAGTCCCAGTTGCTGTTTAGGGTCCCATTTAGGGTTAGGGCATTTGCAAGACGGCACAACCTTGAGTCACAATTAACTCCCATGGTGAATATTAACCCAAAGAAAAAACAAGAGTCTGTTCTGCCTGCCTGCCTGCCTGCCTGCCTGCCTGCTCAGGTATGTGCACCTGTGTGACTTAGTTCAGGTGTCTCAGTCAGGTGTCTCAGTCAGGTGGTGGGGAGTGGTGCCCTCTGACAATCAATACCAGAGTCAACCCGTATAACTCATTGACTCCACCCAATAAAATCAGAGATTCTATTAAATATATAAGGGGCACACTTTAAACCAAAAGTCAGGCGGTTACTTTCATAAAATTTTTCACCATTCAACCTGAAACCTTGGTACCCTACATGTGGACCATAAACATTAAGGGAATGAAAAGCAAATTTCAAATCTATGACACTCATATAGTCATTCCTGTCTAACTTAGCTGTCACAGTATTAATAGAATTATACAAGAAATTTTTCGAAGTGGTACTCATAAAATCATTTATGGAAATATCTGCTTGCATACTACAGTCAGTTATAGGTCTCAATTTACCATTTTATTTTTCAACACCCCCTAACGAGTGAATACATTTTGGTCTGAGTCTGAGTCACTAAATCTTCAGACAACTCATCAAGAATAATTTTACACATTTCATTGTAAAACTTCCCTTGTAAAATTGATTTTTAATTTTTAAAATCATAACTAGTATCACTAGTCCACTACGAGGTCACTATGATTTATAAATAAATTCTTGTCATTATTACAAGAATTATCAGCCTTAACAGAACCATTATTTTTATTATCACCTGGAATGGCACTAATGGGGGGGGGCTTAGGAAGGTCTACCATATTTACTTTACTAATTCCAGGCATCAGCTCAACAGAACCTAATACAGGACCCTGCCTTAGAAGTACAACATCCTACTCTTTTTTAGATTCTGAGCACTTATCGACTGAATGTTTGGCCGAGCTACATACAGAGCAAATGTGTTTATAGCAGCAGGGGTCATTGCCACACCCCTCACCCTGTTAAAAGAAAAACATAGCTGTACTGACTGCTAACTCTTAGCTTTTATGGTTAGGGTTTTTTGGGCCTGAATTGTCCCATCGTAAGACAAATGCCTAAGAATATCGGCAGTATTCACATCTCCAAATGCCTCAATACCATCATGATTTTGCACTGGTTTATAAAGAACTATCATAAGAAGAGAGAGCATGGAGACCCCTGTAGCTAGGCGAGTGTTGACGACGTCTGCCGCGCTGCTTGGTTACAGCGTCAAACGAACCCTGTTAATAAACAATGCCATGTGCTTTTGCCCCCTTGTCCGCTGTTACCTTAGCACCCTGTCTAACCTTCTGGGATTCTAAAAGACCTTTGATATCAGCAAGCTGGCCCTCAATGGTAGATGTATGTTCCTCCAGCTCTATCCACGTCTGGTCAACAGATGGATGCTCACCTAACACTGTCTAGGTAGTGGGTGCTGATGGATCCAGTCCAACAGTAGAGATATCCAAACTGCTCAAATTCCTTAAATTGGTCGATTTCTTCCCAGTTTTGGGAGACTTTTTAGCTTTTGACTTAGAGCCACTGCCACCAGTAGCTTTTTTAGCCATAACAATAAAGGGTAAATACCGTATCAGCTAGTGTAACCTGAGAAAAAAAAAAAAAAACAGTTTAAAATTTTTGGGACCACCCAGCTTGGTGTGTCCTGTCTGAGTGTATATGACCAATTGACCGTTAGTCTGACTCCAGGTGCTTATATAGTGGTGGGGTGGTTACCATGACATCATATGATGTCATACATATTCATGGGCGCCCTGGAGGAAAATAGTCCCAATCGCTGCACATATTAATAATATATATATATATATATATATATATATATATATAAATATATATATATATATATATATATATATATATATATATATATATATATATATATATATATATATAGGGGAAGGCAATGCTACTGGGAAATATCTAACCACTAGGAGTACCGGTGTGGCCAATAATAGTCTATAACAGCTCTCCAGTACCCTTGTAGGATCACCTGCCCTGTTATAATGAGCAATTGCTTTCATATAGAGCAAGACTTGTTCAAATCATATTGACTGTGATCTGTTGGTGCATGTTGTGAAAAACACTAGTGATCCATCCACACATGTACCATTCCACCCCCATCCATTCTCTATCAGCCATACCATCCTGGCCAAGTCATCCATTGCATGAAATGCACTCAATATACATCACTTCCGGTTGTTATCTCTGGGCGCCATCTGTGGGTAATTGGTGGCAGCTAGTCGCATGTGTGAGATAATCTAATGCCATTAGACGAGGCTAACCCCAGAGGGGACCAGGCCAAGGCTTGGTCAAAGACACTTACCCAAGACAGAAGGGAAAGGAAATTTTATTGATGCATGATACCCCTAGGTATCCACATTCACCAGACTCAAGATAAAAGTCTGCATCAATTGGCTTAAGTGATGAAGACATTCTGCCATGAAAACTGATTGCATGCTTCTGCTGTGCTTGTTTGAAATGGAAGAGGTTAACCTAGAATCATTAACCTAGGATTGACTTGTGAGTAATAATGACAATAAATCAATGATCAATCTTTCCCTAATGCCACAATATCTAATATTGTGTTTGTTGTTCATAAGATCAATAACAATTGTGTTTTAGGTACCATTCCTCTCACCAAAGCGTGTTTCCTTGCCAACTTACTAGTGGTGGGATAAAGATGCAGAGAGTGATCAAAATGATTGTGAATCAACTGCTTACTTGTCTAAATAGAGATTGCAGGTTGTATCTGTTGATTTCGGTTGCCTCATGCTTCTCTTCATGGGCATTATGAAAACTTTATGATATCTCTAATGTATCCATTCTATACCATTCAGAAGACCTAACTACCTGGACAATGTTCAGTGTTTAGAAAGTATCTATGCCTAAGATAAATTGCCATTGGCATACCTTGTAATGATTGAACTCAGTGTTGTGTATAATTGTCTTATTTCAGACCCTGTAAACCTATATCTCAATAATTGCTTGTTCTTTCAGTGTGACAAACCTATAGTAACCTTCTTGCTTCCCTGTGCAATAGTTTTACAGCAGTGACAGCTTCTCTCCAGACATAAGGCAGGTGGCATATTTACCCAAAGAATCCTTAACTAAAGCAGCACAATAAATACCATACATAAGCTGCTCTTTTTGCACTTCCATCTTTCTCTAAGTGCTCAGCCACTATGGGTAATGTATTAGTCATATCTAAATTAAAGCAACAGAAACAAAAAGACAACTGCTGGTGGGTGAAGAGTTTGGTTCCAAAACTCAATAAACGCCATTTTGGAAAATGGCGGATGAGAAAAAGATGGGTTGGGGTAAGTGAAAAAATGTTGCAAAATCAATTTTTTTTCTAAAACAGTCACCATTTTGCACCTAGGACCAAGCTAAAATCCACTTTTTTTTCCAAAATGCAACAAATCCCACACCTGTTTTGTTCCAAAATGCAATAAATCCACTCAGGCAAACATTGTCATGACATGTAAGTTCATTGATAATCTTATTTCCATGAATTGAATGATCTATTAACGTCATATCACTGTGTTTAGTAAGTTATATAGCCTTATTCCCAATAAAAACCAAAAACTGATAAATTATCATTTGTCTGTAAAAAAGGATCAGTGTAGAAAAAGTACTTAAGATGTTTCATTTATATCCAAATAAATGAGAAAAGTCAATTTTAGAAGAGAATCCCATCTTTTATTGTCATAATTGGGACTTATTTATTGCGTTTTAGAACTCACCACCCCCCTTCCCCTTATCAGTGTATACATATTTCCCAGTTGAAGAGTGCATGAACATAGACCTTTTTATAACCATACACTGTTAGGAGTTTATGTTACATAAGAGAAACGTCTTTTGTAAATGAAAAGGGGAAAGAGGAGTACTCTCAAATGCAATGACTCTTACTGTATTGCCACAGCTTTGCAGCTGCAGGTATATATGAACAGTAAGTGGTCCTGTATAATTACTCTCAGATACACCTATACCCTAGGCCTGCCATTCACCCTAATGGCCCTAATAAGGGCTTACCTAAATACCCTTACCTGTGTAGGTTCTCCCACTAGAGGGTAGCAGTATGTCAGTTGTTCAGTATGTATATTCATATAGTGCACATCTCAATCCAATATTGTCCCCAGAGCTTTTTATCAATCAATTACAACATGGTAATAATCTCAATAGGTTCAATTTAGCATTGTGCACAAATGATAATGTACGAGGTTATCTGAGACTTAGTTTCTGGAACTTCAGTTGCCAGCAAAAGTTTCTGTAAATTTACAGTATAGTTTGCACTTAATTTACAGAAACCTTGGTGCGTAGGCCTACATGTGAAAAGTGAGATTATTGGAGGTGAGCAAAAGTAGCCCAAAAGGGAGATTTCAGTAGATTACATGATATGACCAACCTTTCAATTATACTTAAGTGTCTGGATTATTGTTGTATATCCTCATCATGCCCACTGCATTGGGCAAAAGTCAGATTCCATCTGATTTACTTATAATTAACACCCCCTGTACTTTGCTCTACCTACGGTAAAGAAGTGGCCATTGATAGACTGGGGAGGGTATAAAAAGATATCCACCTCTTGTGAGGGGGCCTTAACAAAATGGTGTGCCTTTATAATGCAAATATTTGTGAGGGAAAAAAAACCTTCCCAAACACACTACTTCATGGGGTAGGGAATGCAAGATATAACTCTCACGAAGCAGTGTAAACCTAACTGCTCAAAATCCCATCCAAAGGGCTCTTGTCTCCCCGTGGATTTTGAGAAAAATTCATATCCCCTTGTCCATTTTAAGAAAGCAACTATGTCCTACGTCACTAAGGCCCAATAATTCCATGTCGCCATAACGATTTCATGTGACTAGAAAAATTCACCCCACCCAAGTCTATACAAAAGATTTTCCCTCGCAGACTATTCTGTCCTGCAGATTTGATTGTTCTGTAGCCTGTAGGCCCAGATTGATTTTGGCTGCTCTGAATACCTCAACACTAGTATTGTCATTGTCGATTAAAAACAAGAATTAACTTACTATTTTAATCATTTAACGTGTTAAACTTTAACCCAACCATAATGCCTTTTATTGTAGGCTGTTAAAACCTTAATGATGGTCTGATTTGTAAGCCGTAAACGACAAAATGTAGCCAAGGTCTTAAGATTACAGCCAGACTGCCAAACCAATATATTATAGCAAGGCTTAGGATAACAAAGATATTAACAAAGATTGGAAAGATAGTGGCTTATCGTCTCACCCTAACCTTTGCAGGACATCCTGAATATGTTTTTGATATAATTCTATTCCTGGTACAAAAAGCCCCCATATTATTGGTATCAAAATAAATCATTTTATTTCCAAATGACAAGACTTTGCGAAAAAATAGAAGACTCAGCCCTATGAACACCTGAGCAATCTACTAATGGCATCAGATAGAACATATATGTTATCATAGTTCCCAAAAAGTATATTTTGATGTTTGGATATTTATGATCATAAGAAATGTCCACCCAAAGAACATTCAGATAATAGCTAAAAATAATCCTGGGCAAAAAAAAAGGATGTAGTTTAGAATCATCCAGATCTCTTTCCTTCCTCTATCGAGCATGCCTTATCTGGGTTATTGTGACCATGGCACCAGGTCAAAAGTGGGTTGTCTGAATGTGGTGATATTTAATCATTGAACCTTATAAGCCTATTTGAGCTTCTGCCCCCCCCCCCCACACACACTAAAGAAACCCTTTCTGCACTCTGGCCTTTGTCTGACAGTGGCATTCCACCATCTCCTATCATTTCCGTGCCACATGGCTGGTCTGGTGTCAAAGGTAGTGCCCTTTCACACAAGATGGATGGGGAGCGTAAGTCTAATGGAATGACCTTATTTAAGAACTCTGGGGAATCAGGAAGTTCAGCCTCATACATCAGAGAGCACTGCAGGGCATCTTAGAGGATCACTATGAAGCTGTACCCCATGAACAGATGGAACCTTGGTATGAACAAGGGACAATGGTTATTGTAGTGATGGCCAATGTCAGACATAGTATTTGGATAGGGGAAAACAATGCCATTGTGCTCTCACTATTATGAACAGTAGTGTTTGTGTTCTGCCCCTCACATGAGCTGACATTAAAGGTAAAATATAAAAGTAGCCGCATAAAATAACAGACACAGGCATTTTCCGTTACATTTGGCAAAAAGCGGTTTTGTCTAGTGAGTACAGGTGTTAATAATTTTGACTTGAATGTTATGAATATTTGAAGATATGATCAACGTTTTGAAGCTGTTTGTTCTATCTTTTATCTGTATCATTTTGAGTAAAACTGCTCAGTGTATTGGTGTACCTAAGTCCTATTGAATTGCAGTTTCAGGTTAGGATATCGATGCCAGGAGATCTGCTATTTTTCCTTTCCTTATTTGTTGTTGTTAAAA
The DNA here is from genome assembly GCA_949317995.1 of Acholoe squamosa. Lineage (NCBI taxonomy): Eukaryota > Metazoa > Annelida > Polychaeta > Phyllodocida > Polynoidae > Acholoe > Acholoe squamosa. Next base: position 62,025,710 of record OX439043.1, read on the forward strand.
GTCACTGGCGACCAGGTGGACGTCCAGTGTATAACCTTGAGTGTGGCAAAAAAAGACATATAGACTGTGTTCCAGAACCCTCTCAAGATAGTGTGTTCGATATGATTATCATTTTGAGAACACATACGTTATCATCTGGTTTCTCTCTGAAGCATCAGCAACAGAGTATTGAATCTGTTCTTTAGACAATGTATTGATAACTCACCCTGCCTCATGCTTTCAATAGAGCACTTGTAGAGAAGGCCTGGATATTGACCCTGTAAATCTTTATCCCAGCAGAAACATACTATTATTTCAAGGCATACTATGAGTTTTTTTCTCTGTGCGGTTTATCCTTCCACAGGGGAAAGGGGGGAAACAGGATTCAAGTGTATCAGATAACACACAGAAGATTGCTGTGAAGATAATAAAAGGGAGCCACTTTATCTTTATGACACAAAATGGGCGATGACTTGGCTTGTGGGAACACTAAACACAATTGCTGCTGAACTGGATTAGCATTGATTCTGGCCACCTTCAGCCTCGCCACCAGATGCCGCACACTGCATGTTCCAAGAAGGGAGGCAATGGGGCAACTATTCAGTTTAGAATCAATGAAAGGTTTGCCTCTTAAAAAGCACATTATAACACTAAATGTTACATTGTGAAGTAACTTCTCTTTCAATGTTCCTTTGCTTGGATCTCAATTGCAGGATCAGCCTTCTAATCAATAAGTCAACTGCAAGACAACGCATTATTGTGCATGTCTAATTGCTTTATTTATTCATGATGCATCTTTTTGGAAAAGATTACAACATTCCAAATCAAAGAACATTTTCGTGAGAATCTGATGACAAATATCAGGTTTATATTGTTTGCATATGTGGACAGTACAGGCAAAGGTATGTCCATTCCACCAAAATGAAGCTGAACACAACTTCATGACAAAGTCACCTTTTCTTGCTACCTTGGTCTATAATCATGTGAATCTTTCATGGGAGGGTGTCAATATCCTACACATTTGAACATGTCCCTGGTGGCAATGCTATAGCTCGATGCAGCAAGTTAGGAACCTGAGTGTTTTCCAGTTTTGGAGGCAGCTGTGCATGTAAAATGCCTTCTTTCAAGGGAATCTTTTGCATATGCTGCAGAAGACAAGTCTTGTGTATGATTCTATCTAAAATATCATAACAAAATATAAAAATAGAATCATTTGCTATGCATTATTCCCTCATAATACATGTCAGACGAGACAAAATGCCCTCCGTAGGTCCCGTACAGGCTGGAAAAGCACCATGCTTGTAAATGTCTTCATCATTTTTAAGATAAGAATATCTGAAGACCTGAACAATGTGAACAGGTCCATGGTGCAAAACCCTTTTGTTTCTATTAAATTCCATCATCAATTGTTGTTTTGACCTGATGATTCATTGAAAACCATATTGAAATGCTATGAGAACCCCATATTAGGCATGTGAGGCCTATTATGATGCACTATTGAGCTATTTAGCTGTAAATAACAACAAAGGCGTTGTCGGCACCAAAGACTAGAATCATAAGATGTGCCTAATTCTTCTCACAATTATGTTATCACATAGATATTTCAGATGCCTTTAAAGATGATCACGTAGAACATAAAAATGGATAATTCTGGTATCATTGGGTAATCATGCATCCATATATGGTGATCTATGTGGTCCCACATAAAAAAAAACAAGCAGAGATTTTGCTGGAAATCACAGTTTTTGCAAACTAACAAAAATCACATGTCTCCCATAGTGTAATTAGCCACCATAGAGATAGGGAAAAAAAACATACTCATTTATAAACTTGATGGGTCAGTATTATGCACTATGTATGAAAAACTGATGATTAGAATATTTTTTCACAAAATATATAGGGCCAAACCTTGAAAAACAGCATTTTTTTTAAACTAATGATTTTTAAATTTATAATTTGTACTTCAGTGGTAAACTGTGCACTATATTAATGGAATACCATCTACCCTGGCCTGAAAGCAATGAGTCTCATCTTTCATTTGCTGCAAATATTGTGTAAATCGGATAATTTTTGGCTAAACGACAGCATTTCTTAGCGAAAATTCAGGAAAAACTAAGTTTTAGGTTCCCAACTTGCTGCATTGAGCTATAGTATCATAACTGTTATCCCTTTGCATGGAACCATGAATCATTTACACCCAGGTCTTGCATACAGTGTTGTTCGTCTTACCTCCAGGTAGTGATAAGGTAGTAGGGACTATACGGCACATGGCTATTGTATTATTGACCAATGGGAGGCATCCCTGGCATATACTGCGGAGTCGGGGGCTGAAGGTGTTAGTCATAGTGCCGTCGGGGTCTAATGGCGGCCCCCAGCTGATAATGGCTATGTGAGCTATACAAATATGAATAATGTAATATTAATGAGTGGTGCACCAAGGGAGGGAATCACAGTGTAGCTGTGCACACCAGAGAGGCAGATAGGCAAGAGTGATAGATTTGTGAAGAAGTACTCTATGAGCTTTGGTTTCATTCCATTGGATTTATGCTTTCAAAAGGGAGAGATGTGAAAGACTAAATTCTGGTAGATCAGATAAGATGCAAGGGAGGCCTGTTAATATAATCCCTTCACCGTCCTGTCTTGCCCACAGCTACCAAGAAGCTCTTAATACTTTAGTTCCTGTTTGAAACTGATAACCAGTATTTGTCTTAAGGTGGATGGCAGGTTTAGGTCAAATGGGAGAGGATGTATCCGTTCCATTTACCAAAGTGAAAAGCTATAAAGAAAAACCCATTAATTTGTGAGATATTCAACATTCTTATTCGCATAACCTGTAATGGGATCACACAAAAGTCTGACACATAATCTAGTCAGATTCTATAGTAGAGCTTCAGTGCTACATGTGCATACATGCTATATCTGCTGTATGATCAGAAGGTTCAAGGTTGGAGTCCCAACCATACCAATCTATAGGGATTTTTCGTATTAATTTTCTTCCATAGAAGGCCAATAGGATGCAGGAACCCTGGAATCCCCATGTTAAACTAACACTTCCCCGCAAAGCGAAGCATAGACTGAAAAGTGATGCTAAGAGACATTGATCTCACCTACATGATAGAGTATACACGATCCGTTTCATCTCACATGCAATTAGGATATAAAACCTACATCATTACGTTTGTACACCATGTTGATCTACCAATGATGGCACTACATTGTGAGGATCCATATGCAATGCTTTTGGTATCAAACAAGAACCCATATGTCACTGCCAACCTATTGGGAGTATGAGATAACTTAGGAGGGAGTGACTGAGTAATGAGTACAGTATTGGCTATCTGAGGTTTTGATCAATTTTTGGGGCAAGATTTGATACAGGAAATACAATGTCCTAGTTTAGTCAAAGTAATACTTGAACTTTTCATCTGTTTTCAGATATTGTCGGGATGGAAGGACTGAGTAACAATCACCTCTCTTGGAGGGGAACTTCACACTTACACAAAGGATCTGGTAAGTGGTTATAATCAATAACTACTGTAGCCATAGAAATAGTTTAGCTTCCAGATACAAGGTGTCAAAGTTTATGCCTAATATAATTCCATCTGCTGGTGACCTTAAAGTGAATGTGTAAATGTCTTTGCACCTACTACTGCCCAGACTCTTGTGACACCTACATATAGTCCCAAAATAGAGTCCAGGCTTGATGGATTCTCAGAGACAAAAGGGAAAAAGACTTGGGTACAATACATCAGTCTGCATAAAATCTGTAATCACTGAAAAATAGGAGAACTGTGCATGAAATGGGTTGGTGCTGCACTCTTAAAAAGGTTCTTGGGAAATGGGAACACTACTAGGAATGGCTCTTTGTGCAAGTTTGAATGATTGTAAAGTAACTTGCCAGTTCTTATGAACCCTTTGTCAACTGAGATAGAGAAAAAGAGATCCAAGATTATGCCAGATTGTGTACCTCAGGTTTCAAATACATCTTGTGGGGTGTAATGCGTTACAGAGGGATTACCCTGTCAAAAGTGTGGATGAGATTTTCCAATTCAGTGACCAGATGACAGTCATAGCCATGTATGAAGTGCACCTTGTGTAGAAGCCCCTGACTCAATAGCATATTCAGGCAAACTAGAGTGTACATAGTCAAATATATATGTCACTGATTGATTTTATTATATAAATTGTAATAGGGGTCTTACCCAGCAAATTGGAGTCAGTGTGAGTCATAATGAGCTGCTATGTGTGACCACCTTTCGGGTTATAACACCAGTGCGTCAGCTTGTGTCACAAGGTGTCAATACTCACACTGTTTGACTCATTATGACACTTAGTGACTCATCTCCACAAGACATAATGTCGCACAAGTGTCAGCATGCGTCAGTCTGTGTCAGTAGTCACACAGTGTGACACATAGTGACTCATTTCCTAACCCATTTGAGCTAACATCGCGTCAGTATGTGCCAGTATGTGTGAGTAGTCACAGGGAGTGACGCATAGTGACTCATTTCCTTATTTGCGTGAGGTGACACTGAGTGAGCATGAGCCAGTCTGTGTGAGTAGTCACACAGACTGACCCATAGTGACTCATCTTTCAAAAGATAGGTGTTGATGCTTGAGTGAACATGGGTCACTATGTGTCAGTACTCACCCACAGTGACTCGAAATGGCATCAGTGTCAGTATAAAGAGACTGGGGAAATTGTATAGTTCCACTATATACTTGCACTTTGGGTTTGGGCCAAATTAGGGAATTGCTGTTTCTATTGATGCTGCCTTATAAATCAAAGTGTTTATAGATGATATCTATCAATATGTATATAGGGAATATAATGGTGACTGGAAATGGGTTTATATTCTCTTTTGGTGTATTTTAAGACAATTTTCTTTGTCTATGGGAGATAACACTGAGTTTCAATTATCAACGTCCTATGTGGTATTCAGGCTTACATTAGTCTTGGTGTAGTAATTCCTTGAAAGTATGGTGCATGCTGCCCAATGTGATGCCATATTACCATGGGAAACAGGTAAGAATTCATAATATAAGGTGAATTATAATGTTGTTTTGGGTGATAATAGGAGCAAAGTGCCTCACTTCAACAAACACAACAGGTTCTGACACATGCGTCAGTATGCGTCACTATGTGTCAATACTCACACATATTCACACACCTTGACTCACAGTGACCCATCCTGAAATTTTCTCTCCAGGAAGTACCTGACACATGTGTCACCATGCGTCAGTACTGCGTCAGTATTGTGTCTGATTGGTTGATTTTAAACTCCTGGTCCCTCATTGGTCTATTTCAAAGTTCCCGCTCTTTTCTTGGTTTCTTTGTTCTCAGTATTTCACAACACACAGACACAGAACAGCAAGGAGAGAAGACAAGGTGGGTAATCCTACAGTCCTACAGAACTCCAAGTAACCTACAGTAATATATCATGGTATCTTCTTTTGTGCCCACCTTAATCTTTAGAGTCTCTTACAGTCAGTATTGATACAGTTGATATAGCATATGTCAGTAACTTGCAGGTTTGGGGGCCTGGGAGAGTGGTGGACTAGGTTGTGGTCAGTTTGAGGGGCAAGAATATTATTTTTGTTTCTGGGGGGGGGGGATGATTTTGTCTCCAAATAATTTTATCTTCCCCTGCCCCCATTAAAGGTCAACTCATTCAGGGAGAGGGTATGTACTTGGCCCAGGGAGAAATTTTAGCCCCCCCTCCAAAATGAAAATATCTCACAACATATTTTGGAGGGAGGGGAGGAGGTGAGGAGGGTAAAAAATCTTGTGCTGATTATATTAAAGGTATTTGTGTAATGCATTATTGAACTTGAATGTTTAATTTTTATTTGACAGGCACAAAGAAGGCATTTTGAGGAATGGAAAAAGTGAACAAAGGAATCTACAGAAAACCCTTCCATGGACATAGGTATGCAGCTCAATTGATGACAGTGATTCAGAATAAAAATGAATGCAGAATAAAGTCATACCCCCACCCCCCCTCCCAAACCCCCTCCCCCCATCCCTATCCCAGGGGAAAAAACCTGACGCATGTGTCAGGATGAGTCAGTATGTGTTAATGCCCAGGTGTCAGTATGAGTGTGCATGTGCCATGACACACGTGTCAGGCCTGAGTCAATATGCGTTATAGCTCAGGTGTTAGTATGAGTGTTGATTTGCCGTGACGCATGTGTGAGGCCTGAGTCAGTATGTGCTATAGCCCAGGTGTCAGTATGGGTTTGCATGTGCCATGACACATGTGTCAGCATGCGTCAGTATGGGTCATCAGTCACACCTGGTGGCGCATTTTTTTTCTATACAGCACCAGTGTGAGTACTCACACACAGTGACTCAGAATGACACCAATTTGCTGGGTAGTTAATGTGTGCCCTTCTAGTTCCAATTAGGTTCCATCCTCTCATCAAACCCTGTCTCATAACATAATCATTTCAGTCTCGAATGTTTACTGAGAAAAAATAAATTCAATAGAAGAGTATCAATGCACTTCAGAAAAGCTCATCTAGTTTGTAAAGTTGACCTCTTGATAATAACACAAGCTTTCTATGGGTGAATGGTAATCAACTTTAAAGTATCACCGCTCATTTGTAGTTAATGTCATTATTACCCAACGCCGTCCATCTTTACAAAGGATATTGCTTTCAACACAGAAAGTTTATTCTGCAAATATGTGAATGCGGTAGAAACAGTGAAACAATGCACCCAGCTGCAAAAAATACTGAGGGACCCTGAAAACAAACAGTTCATGATTTGACATAATTAATTAACTCTGATTGTTGTATTCTGAGGGACTGGGGATGTATTTGCCTTTTTTCAGGTACCGGTTTTTGCATTTTGAGAAAGTGACAAGGAGCACTCTTTAAAATTTGGTTTTGTTTTGGTTCATAGGAAAAAGAAGGAGGGGATAACCCTGCAGATTTATAATTGTGTGAATTTAGTAACCTGAACATGTCTATTTTTCAATTTTTGAAATGGAATTTCAAATGAGCATGAAACTGTCTTGCGTTATTTAGAATACATATTGGGAAATAATTTGGTTTTATGATTAAGCCCAACATAGTTATGAATCGAGATTATTTGTGACCCATTCTGAGAAAATATGCACCGGGTAGAGTAACGGGGGATTCTAAGTGTTGTCACTCTACGTCAAATTTTTGAACCTTTTCTTTAAGACATATCACACTGGTGGCTAAGGGGATATGGGGGATGCACCCCCACAGTTTTTCAGGTTGGATCTATAGATTATAGCCAAATATAGAAGAATTTATGTACATCATCCCACAAACTATTACAGCCGCTCTGCCCCCACTGAATGTCATTAACTACTCAAGACTGAGATTTTAAATTTTGCACATCAATTAATGTTTGAGAAAGGATTCCCTAAGAACTACTAGAGATATCTGTCACCATGATACCTCGCCTATGACATTTTCACCTGCCTAGTCACATTTGTGACCCATCTGTAGAAAACATGCATCTTCGGGGGGGGGGGGGGTTTAGTTCTGCATTGGCCACCAGGGGGTAAAACAGTGAGAAATATACCAAAAATATGGCTTAGATCAATTTTGGGGCATTCAGTGGTATTGGTTTGGCAAGCAATATAGAAAAACTACCTGGAATATTTTAGCCTAGAATATCTCATTTTAAAGCATATGACTTCAACTCTAAAAGGCTATTTCCCCCTGGATTCAGGTCTTCCCCCAGCTGGTCACATTTACATAACCGCAACATCAATCCAAGCATGTTTTTCATTTTTGGTTGTTAGGTATTTGATTGAACGTTCAGGAAATAAGTATCCAGAAAAGAAATTTGCACCCTTCCAATTTCATTACAGGAAAGGTCGATTTTCTATTCATATGGTGGATTTTCCCAGAACAAGTAGAAGTGGAAGAACTGGTTTCTGGTGGATCAGATGACACCCAAGAGAGTCATATAAAAGAGATAAAGCAGGGCTTTTCTTCATCATTGTCCCTTGTGTGAACAGAAATCGATGAGGACTAGACTTTGGAGGAAGTTGCATGAAATAAATTTCCTGTCAAACTGGATTAGCATTGATCTTAGCCACCTCCAGTTTTTACCCACAACAATATTATATGTACCAGATGGAACCATTCTTTCTGTTAAAGGTACGTTACCACCTTAATTGACCCAAAATCAACTTATGAAATGCAGACTTCCATTACCCATTTTTTTTTATCAAATGACAGCCCCCATTATCACAGGAAGGCCATATTTCATGTAATTCCAATGAAATATTGAACTTGCATGCTCTGTGTTTTGATTGCAATTGGAATTGATACTCCCCTTGCTGGTTTCATTATTTCTGAGCCGATTTTTAGTTTTTTTATATACTAGATGGTGTTACATAAGCATTAAGGTCTTCTAAATTTTCTATAATTGCTGTAAAGGTACCAAGTGAAAAGTGTTTCACCAGATACGGGACTCGAACCTCCGCATCTCAATGTGCTAACCACTACAAATCTAAAAATCTATGAAAACAATGGGCTACTAGTGTCCTTGGGTTTGTGTTGGGGTTATGTGGGTTGCCCTTGGCTATTGCTATTGACAGTGTGAAATTAAAAATGAATTCCTCGTTTTGCACCCATCCAGTGGACATGGAATATTGAATAGAAATTAAAAATTCATTGATCCATGCTGAAGGTCGATTTTGTTTATAGTGTCAAAGATACCTTTAAGTGCTACGATGAAATCGATGGGGACCTGTGCAAGTGGCATATATGCCATTACACTGAAAACAAATTCTTACTCACTTGAGTCTGGATCCAGACTCAGGCAATGTCGCCAAAATGAGTATGATTTGAGACTCAGCCTGATCCTGGGATGATCGTCAGGCAGAACCAGAGTATCACCCCCGGATCAGCCTCAAGATCCGCCAGAGTATTACTATTTTTTCCAGTGTAGAATGTTAATGCTGAGTTAGGTTCCCCAAAGGCCTGAACTCACATTACCAAAACCTACAACCTTTAGGTCGTCACCATGACGTCCCGAATTCAGTGAGTTCAATTTATTTCACTACACATGTAGTTCATGCACTTGGTCTATCTTTCTCCTGTTGTATAAACACAGGTGTAGGTTAGTTACAAAAGAAATATCTATAACAGGTGGAAATATGAACATTTAAGAATCCCAAAAGCAAATGCCCCCCCCCCTCTCTCACACACACTCTCTCTTTCTCTCTCTCTCTCTCTCTCTCTCTCTCTCTCTCTCTCTCTCTCTCTCTCTCTCTCTGAAGCAGAATTGACTTTAGGTCTTTAGGTTGAGAATACCCTAATCTAGATATTTTAGCTATATCATGCACATTGGATACGCGTGTGTACTTAATTTATTCATATTATTGAAAATATTGTTGGATTCTTCCCCCGATTCAATCTTTATAAGAGTATATTTCTGCATTTATTATGTGAGATTGGCCATTGCAATCTCCTCAGTACATATTTATTAACACCTGTACTCAAATCAATAGAGGTGCTTTAACTGGAAATGTCGTTGTTGTACTGTCGATTTTCTCCCAAACATTTCTGTATTCTTAAGGATAATTTTTGTATTAAATGATTTTGGTGATTCATAATTGGCAATGCAGCAAGTTCATTACAAAATAATATCAGGCAATATACTAGATGATAATATGGTCAATTGCACTGAAATGGGGTCACAGTCAATTGTTCCCTTGGGAAGGTGTCAAATGTGACTAAAATTTGATAACACTGGATATTTTCCACTTTAATTAGATCAAATGGATCAAGACCTTACTGGCAAACTATAATTTCACCCATGTATTATTGATTTTTAAACCAGCAGATTATTAGATAAGGTCAATTTTAGGGTCATTTTGGGTATTTTTCTATCATATATGTCACTTTATGATGCATATTGAACAAAAAATACATTTAAAATCGATATATCCAATTGGTTACGATGTCAAGTATCAATTATTATCACTATAAATATTATTTGTTATCTTTTATAATATTATGTCCAAAATCCTTGTGGTGTAGATAAAGTGGAACTGTACGTGCTTCATATTCATTGCATAGTATTAGATAGAGAAAAAAACATTCCCATCATTTTCAAATAGAAATTTAGAATACCTTAAGTCTCTATGGTAAGATAGTGTGGTTGACAAATTGACCCATGGCATGTGTAACCTAGTATATTCATCTATTTAAACCAAGGTGGGAGTGGTGTAGTCTATCAGGAACCATATGTGCCACATACTGTGCTTCATCATGAAATTAATTGTAACAATTAATGAAAGATATTAGTCAACCCTACTTATATAAGGATGTACATATAAGTTTTAGAACCCAGTCTAGCAGCTCAATCAATGTCTAAGACACTTTCTTTTATGTAAAACCTGTACAGAACCGTACGTGCCACATGGAACCATATGTGCCACAAATACTTATAAGTCTGTAAAATGTTAGTTTGAATTACGATTTCCTTAAAATAAATTCATAGAGTTAAAAGTTAATGCCTTAGTGTACAGGAGAACAATTTTGGTGTTGATTTGGCCATTCAATCATAAACAAATCATACCCAATGTAATTAGGCATTTTCAACCAAAATTCCTTAGGATTTAGTGTTATATCCTTTGTGCACAAGAAATATCAAGTTGATCCAAACATTTTAAAATTGTCCCTATTTTGGATTGTTAGTGACCCCGATTCAGTGCAATTGATCATATGCATCATTGAATTGGATAGTGGGGCCCTCTTATGGAGATTCTGTATGCGAGTGGATGATACATGGTCGTCAGAATGACAAAAAAAAATGCATGACGACCCGAAACTCGTCAGTTATGACGACCCTACAATAGTTTCAGTGTAGGAATGGAACCCTGCATTTCGCGCCAGAATTGGTGTGTTGTGTTATTCAGTCCTTGATTTATTTGTCAAGCGTTTCTTCTTTTTTTTCACTTTGGTATGTCAACTAAAGAGCGTTATTAGAATCATTTGTTAATTCATATTTGGATTCCCTCACAAATCCCTCAGGATTATTTTCATTTTATCTTAACATGCTATCTTTTCTATGCTCCTGCAGGCGAGCTTGTTTGAATTAATTTGATTGAAAGCAGTGCAATTATATTAAGAATGATTGTACTGTTTGCAAAACAACACAAGCATGTTTCCACATGCATGTGTCTACGCCGTGTGACGATGCCTTCTAAGAATATGTTTACCATACTGAAAACCTTGGTGGATCTGTTCAAATTTCATTTCAGAGTCAACTGTAGAATCATTTTGCTATGCAGGCCAAAGCTGGTTATTTCGCCTTCGAAACCTTAACATAATTTCTGAACAGATTTAAAATTCCTTGGATCAATCCACTTTGGAGGATTCATTGGATTAATTATGTACTGGCGTTATGTAGGTATTTAAGGCAAGCACCCATGTGTTGAATAGTGTACGAAATTCGATCATGCATGGACACATTCAGGGATCTTGAGACATTGTCTTCAACTAAAGTCATCATCCCTGATGATGTCTGGTGTCTATAGGTTTTCAGTGCATTGACATGTCAAAAGGTCCAGTGGTAATGTCTATTTTCCAAGATGTGGCTGAAACAATGTGTACATACCAAATTGATAACTGTTAAATGTTTTGCAATGGCTTTAATTGCTATCTGAAAGCTACCACTGTCATTTACTAAAGGTAAACAGGGATTATCTTCAAAATCTCATTTGCAAGTGTGGCTGCTTTACCTGGGTTTCAATTTATGAAGCGTTTACCATTCTAGAGAGCCATGTCACATATAAGATTGGATTGGTATTACATGCAGTAAATACAAGGCTGCCTTGCACTATGTTTGGAATCTAAGGACCTTAAATATGCACTCTACGTCATTCAGCAGAGATTCAATAAGTTATGAAGATAGACAGTAGCCAGCAGTTCACTGCATCTACTTTCCGGCCTGCACCCCTTCTCCGACAGAATATCATTTGTGGCTACATAAGTCATCCTTTATTTCATATTCTTACAGAAAGCACTAATGGATTTCTCTTTTTCAATCTGATATCCTGTCATCACGTTACTTGACTTTGAGAACTCTAAGGAAACAATCCAACAAAATTAATTATGTTCAAATGCATATCATGTCTAATGCACTTCTTCCTTCCTGTATCCTTTCTCCAATGGGTTTGATATTACATCCCAGTAGGCACAGTCCCACTTAATAAGAGACTAATCAGTCCTACATCATAGCCCTGCATTTGTAGCACTTATCAAAGCACTCAGCTGCAAGATGTATTAAGCACAACACCTGAGTGGCTTCATAAACACTTTAAAGAAATATAGAAATTAAGGACACCTTATGTCAAAGCCCATGATTTCATGCACACAAGGATTTCAGATAGTCGAATATTCAACTTCTTATGCGATTCTAAGTAATCTATGAATAGTTTGTGCATTCCTGGTTTCAGTTTCCTTATTGATCCTTGGTGGGATTTGAACGAGGTACCTCCTGATTGTGAGTCCTTTGTTCTCCTTTCTGTGCTAGCGAGGCAGGTGTTGAAAGTGGCATTATCAATATGCTATTTCAACCATAGGCCTACTACAGTGAGATGTCATTGGTCATATGAGGCCCTGTAGACTATGAAACACATACTGCAGTGGAGCATATGGGAAGATTTCACCCAGAAGCTACCAGTCAGCAGACCAATACTTAGCAGATAGGGCCATTGGAGCATGATGTGGTATTTATATTTCACTCTACAGGGGCGTAGGAAAAGGGGGGGGGGCCAGGGGGTGAAGGAGGTGGGGCCTAAGTATGTCTGGGCCCCTCCAATATTTTCCAAGAACTCATAAACACAATGGAAAAGAAGCCAAAACTTTACATCTCAAATTAGATTATAATGGTGATGTCATAGGGAAAATGGGGGTCTGAGCCTAAAGTCAGATCCAAAATTTACCAAATGTTACTTTTCTATATGAATTCTATATACGCATTATATAGACACCATCACGCATCAGCCGACAATTCAAGGTGGTCACGACGGTGCCCTCGTCGGGCCCCCCAATGAAGATTTGCTTCCTACGCCTCTGCTCTATCCAACAGTACCAGCACCCGAAAACTTGATGACTTGATGAATAAATGCAGCCCTAATGATTAGATTACTTGCCAGGGCTACATTCATGCATTGTGCCAACCCTACAGAACGTAGCAGATAGGGTCAATACTGTCCCAGAGGGTCAGCATGATGCATCATTGAAGTGCTCACTAGCACTTCTTTGCCAACTTATGGGCATGATGATAAATTGTAAGGCCTGCACTTTAAATTATGTTCTCAAATCATTACTGTAAGTATCCAGAGAAAAGGAATGGCAATGTTTTCAGGCCCTAAGGGCATTTTGTGTTTGTGTTTAAACACAGGCTTATACACAGGGTTTCACACATCTGGTGAACCAGGATCTTCATATTCTGTAATGAAACTACCTTTTTGGTAGATAGACTGCTGAATAGAAATCTTTAAAAGAAATCCTCACTAGGACTTACACTTGCCACCTTTAGATACAAAGTTCAATGCTCTCTGACCTGAGCTAACGAGGCATGTTGTGTAATGTTGCTGAGATTATATTCCTAGGCATTATGGTTACAGGGACTACACAATAATATAAAGGATATTCAGTATGTGCAGGAATGGGTGGCAGGGGGTGGGGGCTAAATAGGGCTTACCATGCCAATTGACAGTCTGACTATCAGTTGTGACAAGTGGAGAGTATGGTGTGCCATCTTTGTAAAACAACTGAGGGTCGAAAATCATAGAAGGTTTGCATATGACGAATTTGGAGGTATTCCAGCCCCTACTCTTCGAATTTTAGTTTCCCCCTCTATTTTTTTGGCTCAAAGTGTCAGGCTGGATGAAATCTTTGTGTTACATATGGGTTTTGATGGTCCCATATGAATATTTTGGGCTCCAGGGGGGTAAAATGGTCCCAAAATTGTCTGGGCGAAATTGTATCTGGGCGAATGACATTTAGGGGCCTAAGTTACAAGCCATGTTGGGGGCTTCATTTCCTACAGAAACAATCATCATACCTCCATGAAAATCTCAGGTCCAGACTATTTTGACCTGTAAATTAGGAAAATCACATTATCATTCATGTCAGATGTGTCCTTGCTATCATAAAAGAAGCATACTTATAAGAATTATTTTTCATGATTCTGGGCACATGTCTGGGCGAATGACATGTGAGGCCCCATATGCACACTTTCTATGATTTGTGACCTGAGGAACAGTATTACCCATAGTGGGTTGGGGTGGAACCACACCCACAGTAGCATTAGGACTAGTAGAACTGTCACTTGCATGATATTGTGGATCAATACCACCAGAAATGCCTGAAGTGTTGCTTTTAGGAGCTATATTACCACTTCTCCATTGTTTCCACAGTAAGAATTCATGATAGTCCTTGTCTAACTCACCCTGGAACTGTGTTTCACCCACTGGATGTTGCGGTTGATTCTCCCAGGGGACCGGGTGATTGTACCGGGAAGTGGGCTTGTTTTCACGGGTGAGCGACTTGTTAAATTGGGTGTACCGGTCTCCAGGAGGCAATTTTTTACTCAAGTTAGACAATTCAAACATACCTGAGCTGGAATCAAGGCCAGATTGGCCTGTGGAGGGTCCAATCACACTAGAATTAGGCCTAAAAACATTGCTTGCAGCCCAAAACCAGCTTTCCGGAAGTCCAGGGCGGCCATCTTGGTCTCCACAGTGAAGGACTGAGCTGGCTTGTGATTGGCCGGTCATAGCAGAACCAGGGACGTTTGGCCCCTGTGACAAAGAGTCTGTGGCATTGTGACCCAATGATAGACCATTCAATCCATTTTCCATAGGTCCAGCATTGGGTCTAATCAACCCCGCCGGAATGGTGGTACCAACAAGAGAAAAAATTGCCCCTCTCCATGCTCTTTCACCTTCCTCCAATTCCAGAATGATCTATTATTTGCTGTCTAATGCTTGCCAATTCAAGCTCTAGTTCTCTACGCTGGGAAATACGCATAATAACAGCCTTTCTAGTTTTTTCAGCCTCAATTTCGCAAAGCAAATCACCATTTTCTCCCAAATAATCCATTGAGTCCTCCTCAGGCTCACCATGTTGGCCGTCCTTCCCCCGAGGCGGCTGGTCGCTCTGCCTAGCCTCCGTGGTACTGGTTGCTCCCTGCTCGTCACGGTCGGCTGAATCCGGTAATAATTCCGAATCCTCCGACGAATAATGCTTTCCCGGGTTTGCCACCACACAGTTTGGGCATTTGGCCGCATTACCGTGGTAAGACGTATCGCAGGTCACACATTTATTCATGATGATTGGTACATTCACAGAAAATATTTAAAAAAAATCTCCAATGTGAGTCCGGTGGTCCTTCCTGGGGCTAGGCAATATGGCCAACTACAAGGGCCACCAGTGAAGAAACCTGTAACATAACACCTGAATAGAAGTGGTGACATCTAGTAATACAATTGGGAACTGCTACTGCCCATTTATCACCACTTATATGCGCGCATATAAGTAGCTTGAATTTTTATAATGAATTTCCCTGCAGAGGGGTGTTTTTGCTTGCCTGGTCACACATGTTGCTAAGATTATATTCCTAGACATTATGGTTACAGGGACTACACAATAATATAAAGGATATTCAGGATGTGCAGGAATGGGTGGCAGGGGGGTGGGGGCTAAATAGGGTTTACACAATTTCCTCACAAACCCACTATGAATAGATATTCATGCTCACATTGTAGCAATAAGACTGACTTACCAAAATAAGCAATCTTAACATAAATTCTCAACTGGACTTGAACTTGCCACCTTCAGATCCAAAGTCCAGTGCCCTATGACCTGAGCTAACGAGGCACTTGGTGTGGTTGGTTCTAAGATATGATATGAGTTGTTTATTCATGTTTAGATTGTGGGAATAAGATTGCATTACCTGTCACCAGGATAGCTCACTGGACAGAGCTCAGAAGGTTAAATCCAAAGATCCAAGGAACGATTCCCATCAGGGTTATAATACTCAGACATTATTGGTAATAACAACATTAATACACTTAGTATTAGGCATTGCAGATGCACCCCTTATTAAGCCCAGTCAACAAACCGAGTAATAAGCATTATATTTGCAGGCCTAATTTGCCATTACAAATACACTGATTAATCAGCAATTAATCAGCTCTATGTCTGCAGCCCTTCATTCACACCTCCTAAGAATGTCTTACAAATAACACTTATTAGGAACTCCTAAAGCAGCCTTTATAAACTTATAGCAGTGCACTTACTAATAATAACTTCATTTGCAGGGCTATTTATTCATTCAAAAGACTATTGTGACATGTACTGGGAATGGGGACCTTAATGCACCCTGCACTAAGGGCCTTCACAGATCGTGTCACTATTGTTTACAAGCTCTTTATATGCCGTACTGTCATAGCCCTGCAGCTGTAGCTGCTATCCAGGCCTACCACTGTTATATGTTAATAAGGGCAACATCTGCAGCTAGATTTAGTTGAACACCAAGTTCTGCATGAATGGATAAAAAGGACTGCAACCTCCTGAAACACAAATTCAACTACTAATCAGTGGTGCTGTGTCCACTGAAAATCTAAAGTCTGTGTAAATGGTAATATGATTAACAAGTAGTAACCAGGGCAATCATTGGTGGCTACTAGATGCCATTCTGTAAATGTAATGGCATTAGAGTGAGGGATCCCACTATGATTCTAAGGGGTATAGTTACACCATCTTGACAAATGCCTTTGTGACATTGTAAACACAAACTTTGAGTGGCATGTCCTACAACAACTGTAGGCCACACTACATTTGGCATACAGTCGTTTCTAGTAGTAAGTTACATCTTGCCCATACACAGTCATTGTGAATACCGTTACCTAAATGGTTCAATAAAAGGGAATATAAATATAAGCTATAGAGACTATTGGGGCTATCCTGCCTTACCTCATCTTACCATACTTATACAGACGTTATCACTAGGGTACCTTTTTGTCAGCCAATTTGGCGAGTTTCTATGGATTTGGATTAGCCAAATTCAATATCAATTAGTCAATTATTTTCAGTGTGAAAGCATTTTAAAACTTTACTTCAACTAGAGATATGCCAAGCAATTCCATAGAGTGGCAAATCTTTTGAGAAGGCAGTCTAGTATAAACCTTTCCCTCGGTGATGCATGGCTTAGACAATGAAACAGAATACCAATTTGTTACTATCCAATGAACAAGGAAATAAGGTTGTTCATTCAATTGCAGTACACCAAAACAGACTACAGACTAATTCACCCATAGAATTGTTATCATGTTGACATGATATAGTCATGTGGGCTGGACTGACAGGTTCTCAGCATTGTAACGTGGTACACTATATTCAGTGTACCACTTTACAAACCTACAAACATGTAGTTTATTATTGTCATCACTTCAACGCCTCCTGGCCTCCAATCCCCCTATCCCTGCTGAAGCAAGAAACATGCTTGAGGACATTGATGTGCTTAGATTCATTATTGAATCACCTGAAACACCTTTCAAGTGATATAATACGTGGCCATATAAGACCTTGGTTTGCACATTGCACACGTTTCAGCATTTACCATGTTAAATACGCAGACAGATGTCACCTACATTCAAAATCCAAGTAAAGGTTTTTTCCACACGGCAAATGCCATATTTTCTTTCCAGAGGAAGGGCTATTTCTTTCAAAGTAGCTCTGTGGATTTCAAGACAAAAAAGAGCACTTGTCTATAGTCTCCTTGCTTTTAGAGCAGAAAAAGGAGATAGGGATGTTTTAGCTCACAAAAGAAAATATTACTTTCCTTCCTGAAAAA
Source organism: Acholoe squamosa (assembly GCA_949317995.1). Lineage (NCBI taxonomy): Eukaryota > Metazoa > Annelida > Polychaeta > Phyllodocida > Polynoidae > Acholoe > Acholoe squamosa. Next base: position 62,043,558 of record OX439043.1, read on the forward strand.
GGCATTCTCACAAAACTACTAGTCCAATAGATGAAATATTTCTTTTTTTCTGTCTCCTTAATTTGCAGAAGGCTAGAATGTGCAGACTAACTAAGAATATCCAGTTCCAATGAGAAATTCTAATCTTACAAAGTTTGATGGTAAAGCTAGGCCAGTGCTTTTTTTCACATTTCTTCAGCAATGGATTCGCTTTCTTCATACTTATGTTGTTTCTATTTTACAGTATTAGATACCCATCCCCAGATATCTGACTATATAATGCCGCCATATTATACATCTAAAAAGGTGGTGGCCAGTCATCTGCCTACCAAGAGTTAAACCCCCTGGGGATTTAATCCCCTCACCTGGATGGTCCCACCAGCTCACCCGGCCTCATTCTTACAGTCGCTCTGGTGAGGTGAACATCTACGGTTTTCATGATCCATGTTAGGAATTGTCCTAAGTGCTTATTCAGACATGCGTAGGCTGCAATTGTGACACAGCCTTAACAAAACTCATTCAGGATGAACTGCCTGTATTAGGAATTGAGCGTGTGAGACCTTCCTCACCTTAGGATGGGAGACTAGTTACATTTTTATATAGAGGGTATATGCTCTTGGTTAGATCTGAACGGAATAGACCATGTTTGCAGTATCTGTATAAAACTTAATTCCTTTTGAATGCATCAACATTAACTTAACATAGATACCTAATTCTCTTTGTATGATAGACTGGTAAATAGAAAAAGTAAAGGTCTGTGTCCTTAGCATTCAGAGAAGCCTAGAATTCCTGAGCAAAGCATGTATATGATAATTATCATTAATTTAAGGTAAATTGATTTATGTGTCACTGTCTGATAGATGTAATATCAATTTTTCTGTTTTAGAATGCAATCGATGCTAGGGGTATACCAAGATATCACACAGCTAACAGATCACACTGTTGATATATTAGGTAATGATTTATTTCACTATATACCAAGGTATATTTATTTAGTATTATATGGTTTGGTAATCACTCCCCCAGTCACTGTTTGGCCTGCTCGGTTTGAGTTCTTCCAGCTTGCATTAGCCAACTCCCAAGGTCAAAATGTATCAAACCACCCTTCTATCTATGAGCACTTTGGACTGGTAACTGACACATCTCGCTGCATTCATAAACACCTACAGAATTGATTATTGGTATTAACCTCAATTATTTAGAACTCCAGACCATGATTATTAGATGCAAGGCCCAGCCTGAATGGGGTCACCCTCTTTCTCTTTGCTATCATTTGTCTATTGTAAGGAGTGGATACAGTCAGCAGCTGTTACTTTCTGGCATGTCATCCCTCATGTTTCATTTCATACATCTCTATATGCTGATTCCAAAATTTGAATCACATTAGGTAAGAAACAGAATCAGAGATTGGAAGAAATTCGAACTGAAATGATGTCATTTTGAAACCCAAGTTTCAATATTATCTCTAGATTGATCATGACATGCAGCATGGTCATCAGGCATCTGATTTCAAATTGATTTCTTAGTACTCATAGCTAGTTTTCATCATGACAGCACTGATCTTTAGCAGACCAGTTATTCTACACTTGGGCCACATTTGTGGTTGGAAATTGGATTTTACTAGGTTAAACGTAATGATTCTGCAAATAAATCTCAATCTAAGGAGACTGGTGAATATTCAAATGTTGATGATCAAAAGTACTTTGAGATCATGATCTAATATGAGTGTGAAGTAGTAGTTGAACAGGTTTCAATGTGAGAAGTGAAAGATGATTCAATTGCACCTTGCTCATCATTTTGGCAATAAATTTCGACTACTCCAGCAATGTGTCATATATTATGACTTCTACATAAACAAGTAAAATTGCGAAATCTTCTCCATCACAACTGCAGTGTTAAGATCAGATTCATTGGTCAAACCTTCAATTACTGTCCCTTATTTTGAACTTAAGGGTTTAGACTAGTGAAGCTGTGATGGCCAATGTTGCAGTAAAGTTGTAGTAAAGTAACCATTGTTATTCACTATTATACATTCCAATCCTTGTATCAATATATTGAAACTAGATCTATCAACAAGTCTGTCATGTCTATGTCAGCTATAAGGATATGTATTCCATGTAAAAATCTAAGGTACCAGCATAACTATACCATTATACCTAAATACAACTGTGCAGTAAACACACATCAAGAAGTGATATTGTTCATTCTGATGCCCAGCACATGTCTTTTAAATAGTTTGCTTTGACTAGACTTACAACCAAAAAAGCATAAATGTCTTCAGGAGCATAGTAGTATAAAGAATGAATTACCATCCAGGTGCATAAAACCACACTCGGGAATGAGCACTTGGCTTGGTTAGTTTGTCTAATTGCCATGACGTGCTACGCAACTCCATAATTACCTCTCTTTTTACAGGAGACCTCTCTAATATCTTTTCATTAAGAGCTCTATAGCATCACCTTGCAATGATACTAGGAGCTAATTACCATGGCTGTTGATTTGTTGCCTTTATTTGATTTTATCTTGATTACTAATTAGGAATGTCCTGTAACATCTCGTTCCCACATGACTTGGTGTCCCTGCTCGTCGCTGTAGACATGTCGGACGCGGTTCTTATCCTTGCTAGACTAGGGTATATATTTTGTGTACTTAGAGATGAGATGGTCAACATGTGCAGGAGTACAGTGTCTCAATTAAAATTTGCATAGATCACATAGAGTTTTCATGGCATTATAGATATGTATGTTAACTATGTGACATAGCGAGGGCATCAGGTATGGTTGTTTAAAGTGGAAGAGGATAAACCTAGGATCACTGAGTCAACTGATCTATAAGATACCATTCCTCACTATTAATTACATTCAGGGACTGTAAAGAACAGATAAACATCCAAATGCTCATTTATAGCTCTAGTTCCTGGTAATTCAATATCATCATAAACAGGGATAGATACTAACATTTTTCGCCACTTGGTCAGCGGGGCAAGCAGTCTAGTATAAAGCAATGTATTTTTAAGCATTTGCCAGCCGAATATCCAGATTACAACTTATCACCTGCACCTGCTCTCTATGAAAGCTTGAAAAGATAGAAAATCAGGGTCATTAGCAAGAGTAAATATCTCAGGGATTACTTTCAAAAAGGCCTAACCTGACAAATTATTTTGTTAAGAAAGCTTGAAAAGATTGAAAAACAGCAGTATCAATCGTATCATCTAATATCTTTTGCATTTACTAGCTGTCCCGGAAAACTACTATTGAGGCACTTACCTCAAAGCACTTTGCAACCCCTATCAATTCTCAGATGTTAATATCTGAACTGCCCCAGTATTAAGATGAAGCTTGGTTCATCATTTCTGCAAAGATTGCAAATGCCAAGACCATGAGGATTCAGCAAAATTTGTCCAATGAAACATAGATCTATCGTAACATTACTAGCTAGAAGAGAAAGGGCAGACAGAAAATTTATGATGTAACTGAAAACAGAGGAAACCACTCCACTGTTTTGATATCATAAGCAGAGACCTTAATGGGTGGTCTTGTGTTGGAGGAGTAAGCTCATGTGTCTCCACCACCAGTCTGTCATCCATGGACCAGGGGCCTTAAAATGATGGGCAGGCCTTTTTATATGAATGCTCCTGGGAAGTATATAACTGTGATATCTGGATATTCCCAGATATTCACTAATAAAGGAACCAAATGCTCTCAGGTATAGTTGTAGACTTTTATATATATTGCATAGTGGATACAAGCAGGAGCACCAGTAGGTATGTGTGTTCTCTCTCAAAGTCCAGACAGGTGTGTATGGGAGTGTGCTGTGTGTCACTGTGTGTATAGGGTTATACAACAGTGTGGGTCAAGGGTCACCCATAGGGTCTCATATATAGTTAACGGTATGTGTTGCACAGGTAGGCATGTATAAAGGAAGTATGGTTTTAGTATATAACATAACTACTACAAGTATGGCCACCATGACAGCTCTCTAATACTACTTTTTGTTGAGATCTGTTGTAGGATGTTGTAAACTAAACTTGTGATCCCCCAAGCATGCACCCAACACACTTCATCCCATCCATTCTCTGTCTCCCTGCCATGCAATAGTGTCAAAGTCATTCACTGCAGGACACACACTCAATATACATCACTTCATGTTGTAATCCTGTAGCATTATCTGTGTGTAATTGGTGGCAGCAAGCTCGTCGCTGTGATAATCTAACAATATTGGACTAGGCTAGCCCTAGAGGGGCCTGGGCCATGCCTTAGTCAAAGACACCTATCCAAGACAGTAGGGAAATTTTATTGATGCATGACAAGCCTATCCACATTCACCAGACTCAAGATAAAGGTCTGCATTGGCTTAAGTCAAGAAGACATTCTGCCATAAAAAAAAGAAAATGAGTGCATGTTTTTTTCTGTACACTGCAAAAACGGTGTTTAGATTTTAAACATGTTTAGGTCTAAACACGTTTAAAACCTAAACATATAGGTCAGTTAGGTGTCTCATCGACTACACATTTAGGAAATGAACACTTTTATTCTAACTACATGAACATTTTTGCTAAACATGTTTAGATGTTTAGAGTTTAAACAGTTGAATAATAGGTGTTTAGATTTAAACATCATTATGTTTAGATACTTGGATGTTGAATCCACACCAGGTAGCAGCACTACCTTTGAATGGACTATCTTTACACAATTATAATCAATTTTTGTGACAAATGTACCCAAACCCCATGTTAAGTATAGTTTCTATTTATTGAATGTCATGAGAATAGAAAGGGCAATAGAAAGTTGACTAGATTCACCTTACACCACCATCAGTAGCATGAAATAATCAATAAGCTCATAGACTGACACCTATTTCATGTTATTCTGGAATAGACAAAGCAATTTCCTTCCTGACAAGCTGTTGTACTTTCTCAAGTCTCTCATTCTGATGCAGTGTGTACATATATGCACATGTAAATATGTGTGGCTGACATCTTTGGAGACTTTGACATGTAAATACCACCTCCCCAGTAAATGAGAAAACAAACAAAAGACATCTTTTTTTTTAATGTATGTATACATGTCTGCACACCCTAACTCTCCGTCAAAGCATTTAGACATCTAAACACAAAAATTCATAAACATCTAAACACAAAAATTCATAGATATCTAAACACAAAGTTTAAACCTAAACACCTAGATTGCTAAACAATTGAGCTAAGCACATTGTTTGGCTAAACATGTGCAGGAAATTATGTGATTACAAAAACGTTGCAAGAATATGTTTAGAATTGTGTTTAGGATCTAAACACCATTTTTGCAGTGTAGTTATTTAAAGTGGGAGACGATAAAACTAGAATCACTGAGTCTTGGTCAGCTGATCTATAAACTATCATTCCTCACTATTAATTACATTCATGGACTGTAAAGAACAGATAAACATGCTCATTCACTACCGTAATTCCTGTTCTCAGTAAGGTATCCCGGTAATTCAATATTATCATAAAGTGAGATAGACACAAAAACTTTTTGGTACTTGGTCAGCTGGGCAAGCATTCGAGTATAAAGCAGAGAATTACAGCTCATTACCTGCAAAGATGCTCTCTTTGATATAATACATAGCTAGGCCAGCAGGTAGGGCTGCACTCATTTATCATGTTGACCCTGCAGGCTTGATACACGCAGAGGGTTGGCATAATCAGCTGATAATGCATTAATGAAGTGTGCGCAAGCAGTGTCACCAGCACTTTTTTTGTGCATGATGATAACCGATCATGCTCTCCTGCATCAGCATCAGCAGTGCATAAAGGGATGAATAGGCCCTAATTTCCACCATCAATATGACCATTTACAGATTATTTACCATAGCAATGAGTTCGGACCAAGAATTTCCAATTTTTAAGCAGAGGTTCTCTATGGATCAATAATAGAGAAGTTTGGCCCACTGGTCATCAAAATGTATGACTAAAGGTGTCACATATTTAATTCATATGTCCTAATGGATAGGGTACCCTTCCCTTCAACATATCTCTTCTTAGATATTCATTGATACACATTAATTTTTCTTTCACTTTATATTTCATGGGGTGCGAAATCTGACACACTAGGTGAATAGCTGACACATTGAGTGCAATCTGACACACCATTTATTATGGAATAACAACATTTTGGGATTGTCGTGAGTTCCTACAGTGCTAACATTGGTTTTAGTCCCTGTTATTCAATTAAAAGTGTTAAAGGTGAATAGTTGACATAATGGGTATATAGCTGATAGGTGGGAAAATACAACTTTCATTAGTCATCATAGCAATTACAACTGTATTTAAGAAAAGAAAAGAACTATGATTATGGGATTTATATGGAAAATATCTATACACATGCAAAATATCTAAATTATTCTGCTACCAAACTACGCACTTAACAAGATCTCGAGAATTTCTCAGATATTTCCCGAGTCCCGACTTGTGAATACAACAAGAATAGAGAAGGTGATTTTCACTGGAAATTTGGACACACCATAATGTTCTGGTGTGTCCAAATTTCCAGGGAAAATCACTTGCCCTTGCCCAAGTTGTGAATATTCCCAACTCGAGACCTGTTCAGTGGGTACCGAAGAAATCAGCCCTGTATCAGATTTCGCCCTTAGTTGCATAAAAAAAGTAAAGCAGAGTGATTAGGCATGTATGTTGAGGATGGGAGATGAGATAGTGATACTGTATGAACAAACAGGACCCCAATGCTTGCTCTTCTCCATTCATTCAGAATGATCAAATAACAATGGCCATTGTCGTTATGCCTGATATATGATGTATAGTATTCGGATAGTGAAAAACAATTCCATAGTGTTATTACTATTATGAATTCTAGCACAGTGGTGTTTATGCACATGAGCTGACATTCTATGGTAATATGATATATAACTTTTACCATTTACGCCTTCAAACATTTTGCTCTTTGAAACCTTTTAATAACATCTCTTCTAAAAACAGAAATTACATATTATGTATCCTGGGAAACAGATATGTTTTAAAAGAAGAAGTTATATTAATTAATTAACACAGGTATCTTATAATATGGTAGGTATACTCCCATCAAGTGTTTGATGTGTTACATGTTTTAAAGGTGAAAGAAATTCGTAAAAAGTCTAATATTCTAGATACAAGAACTGAAGTCAATTTACCACTTTTCTGTTCATTTTTCCACCATGCCTATCAGTTATGTTTGCTCCTTTCAGTAGAAAAGAGTTGCACAGCTCAAAATACATTTTCATTTATGTGAGCAGCTATGAAAATATACTCATGTGCCTGGAAGGCTTTGTTCCCATGTTCAACATAGTGCCTTGATACTATTACATTCATGAGAACACAGAGGCCCCTCCTATATTCCCTGTTTTCTCTCTGGAGTATCAGATTGGATAGCAATAGATGACTGAATAGCTTAAACAGATGAGTCGAATTGCAGTCTGATTGCAGTTTCAAAGTACATGTTTAATATCCAGATGGATGTTTTATAAGGGCTCACAAATACCTTGATTATCATAATGATTAAAAAAAAGATAATGTAGCCGATTTTTTTAATGGTAAATTACCCTATTTATTGATTTCCTTGCAATGGAAACCTTGGCCAGGAATGCATTTCAGGCTAGAATTTTAGAATTCTTTTGAATATTATTAATTCAAAAGAATTCTAAATGAATATCAATCTATCATCATAAACTTTATATCATTTCATGCTTGGTATCTATAATCCTATTCCATTAACTGTTTTAATTTGTCAACCTACAGGGGTTGTGTCTTTGACAAATTAACAATGCACTAATAACTCACACGGCCTCATGCATTCAATAAAGCCCAAAGTAAACCATGGCTACTTTCACTGAAATATTTCATCCTAGCAGAGACTCATTCCAGGTTTAACAGATTTTTACTTCAAGGGGTACATTATGAGTTATATTTTTTCCCGGAAAGATTTACAGGGAGATTTATCCTTCCACAAGGGAGACAGGGAAAAAAACGGAATTCAGATGGATCAGATGACACCCAGGAGATAGATGCCTGTAAAGATAATAAAACAGAGTCGCATTATCTCCATGCCTTGTATGGACACAAAATGGGTGATTACTTGGCTTCTAAGAAGTCAACTCTAATAAATTTGCTGAAGAACTGAATTAGTATCAATTCTAGTCAACTCAGCCTCATCACCAGAGGTTGCCATACACTGCAGGTTCCGGGAAAGCCCTGATAGTTCCTGTATGAAACTAATACAGCACTGAATACTCATCTTTTAAAGTTCAGTTTAAAAGTAATGAAATGTTTTGCCTCCTGAAAAGTACATTATAACACTAAATGTCACATTGTGAAGTTAATCTTCTTTCTTTTTTGTTATTAATGCTCATTTTCTTGGACCTCAAAGGCAGGATCAGCTTTCTAATCAATGAGTCAACTCAAGGCAAAGCATAATTTTACATGCCTTCCTTATTGATAATGCATTTTTTGGAAAAGGTTACAATATCACAAATCATTTCTATCACAAGACAATCATCTTTTCAAAAAGTTTCCTGTTAACAATGATTTCAATTTACAAATTAAGGCTAAAATAAGCATTGCAAAGTAGAATGGCTTTCAGAACTATTTCAGTATTACATTAAAATCAAAAGGCAGAAACATGCAAAATATCCTTAAGTATCTTAGGGTTATTTTGACGTCAGACATTTCAATTAGTTCAAGAATTGAAATTCAATATTCAAATTTGGGTAGCATGTGACAGGATTATACAATAGTCTGACACAAATTCTTATCAAATCCCACAAGAGCTTCAATGCTGTATGTGTATGCTATCTGCCTCACAATCACAGTCCTCTTCACCATACCAATCTACAGAAAAAGTGTTGTGTGGATGGAGATCTCATGATATAATGTAAGTGAATAAATGTGTTACCATTTCAACTCTGTAATAAAAATATGTATATATGTATATGCATTTTAATTATGAATTTTCACAAGCGGAACATTACTGATAGGGTTAGGGAATATCACCAGTCTTCTTATTATATGCAATCAAGAGGTACCCTAGAGGGGGGTCTTCCATAAAAAAAAACTTGATGTACTCCTGGAATTACCCGTGCCAGGTAAATATAAGTGATTTTCAATGCACACCGCGATCAATAATGTGCCGGGGCATTTTGCCTCTGAATAGAATAAGATAAGCCAATACATACAATTTCCATAGTCTATGCCAACTTTTAGAGTGAATGCATCATGCCTGAAAAAGAATTTTGGCCAAATATCATCTGATTTGGCTGTATGGGGGGGTCTCTTCATAAATCGTCAGAAAATTGTCAGAAAATCCCGTAAAGGTAAGGAAATTTCATGAAGTTCTTGTCCCATAATGTTGAAGATGTGTGTGGGGATCCGCAGATTTTTTTTTGTGTACCGAAACGATGTATTTTATGCACTAGGGGGTAAAATGTGCTACCGGGTGAAGCTTACGATGCAGCCCAGGGTCCCGGGCGGATGCTTTGGCCAACTCAGGCTGTTCTTACCAAAATGTGGAACATTACTGATTCTCCACTCTGCGAGCAGAATTTACCCTCTCCTGGCCAAATTGATGTATGCTTGTGTCTAAATTGATGATATTTCTTTACAATAGGATCCCCTATGTGAGACACATTTTTGGCTATGTTTGGGTATTTTGAGATGACCCCACCCACCCCAATTTGGGCCATTATGGCAAAATTCTGTCCCCATCTTGAATTTTTAGGCCCTCTCGTCGTCAAAGTTGCTCTTTATCCATAGTTTTTGGTGATCATAATCCTTCTACTACCTCTATTCCATCATTTTAGTGTGTTAATCCTCCTGTGGGATCAAAAACATAGCTATAGTGGCCAATTTTAAGGAGTAACGCTTGATAATCAGTAATGTTCAGCATTTGGTGGGACGGCCACTCACTGGCCACCATCTTAGATTCAGGGGAATGTTTTATGGTGGCTATGTTAGATATGTCCAACCTATATTATATTGACCAGGTAGGCTCACCCTTACACAAAGCCCTCACTGCTCTGTGGTTATAAACCTTTACCATCAGTAATGTTCCCATTTCATATTTTCCACACAAGTGGCACATCCAGTGCACATAGCTCCATCATATTTTACCATGACATGCCCCTACAGTACCTCTAACTCACACAACTGCCATTGGTTAGATCCTGAATACTTTATTTTCAAAGAAATGTTGTGGTGAGTGTATTTCTGCATTTTTCTTATATTCCGTCACTATAAATTTCCATAATGACAATAAATCAGCTGATTGAACTTTGGGGGTTGTTGTACATCCTTTGTCAGCATAAAGGAGCATGATGAATCACTGTTTTCCTATTTATCTATGTACTTATCTTCAGTATTCCATTTTTTATTGTAATATCATGTATTAATAATGTGTACATGTGTACAGATACCTCTCTTCCCCAGAGCCTTAAGTGGTCAAAGAGCCGCCCTTGGGTGGCTCTTTGACCACTTACTCTGTTTGATTTCTTTTCACATTTTTAATATCTTGATTTTGAATATTCTCATATTATCCCACATTTTTCCCAAAGAAAAGGGCCACTTAGCTAGTTAAGTTCGTCTTTTAAATTAGTGTTGGAGGTGATAGTTTTTTTTCATGGCCTTCCAAAGTCTAGTTTTACCTTCTTCATTTAGACAGTTTGCTCTATATTTCAGTTTGCTCTATATTTCAAATGGTATGTAACTATAACCTTTATGTTCATTATGATAACGATGATAGGTCCTGTCTGTTGATTAATTATACAAAGCTGAGAAACATTAAGGAAATTAGCAAGGTCCAAAGAAGAGGGGGTTGGTTGAGCACTTGGGTGGCTCTTTGACCACTTGGGCGGCTATTTGAGCACTTGGGTGGCTCTTTGACCACTTGAAATTACTATAACCATGACTTATTAAGAACACCAGTTGTACAATGATGTGTACAGATTACATGAACCATTCTGACTTCTGAAAAAATACATTTTGAGATTAATGGGGCTTATTTGGCCATTTGGATGGCTCTTTGACCACCTGGGGTGGCTCTTTGACCACCTGGGATGGCTCTTTGACCAGCTGATATAAATCTATGAATTTACAATAATCATAAATGATTGAGAATGCAATTAAGTAATGAAACGTACAACCTATGCACTCTATTTTGACTTTAAAAATTATTCTGAGACCATTCTTTGAGAGGTTAATGAATAGGGAACATTACTGATGGTACATGCGATATAACGGCCTCTGAGCAGGTACTGACTATGCAGTACAAGTATTATATATCAAGCTAATTGTAATTATTCTGTACATTACATCTATTAGAAACAATGGACAGTTAATATAGTTATTGTATGAAGGATTCTAAATGAGCTAGGCTAAAGTTTCGAGCCTCACTTAAGTTTTTTGGCATACATAAAGTCATACATTGTACCAGTCCGGCCACAATATTTGGTGTTTCTAGGACTCCTATTAGTGGTGTTATTCATGTTTGATTGATTATGATCAGTATGTTCCGCTTTCTTTGAAAGTTTTACGGCATCTGTGATAAAAACTGACAAGTTAGGAGTTGGATCCTTGAATGAACCTTTTTAATAAGCAAAGATATAGGGCTATCAATAAAATATGATGTTATTAAGAAATCCTGAGTTTGTTAATCCCAGTATCAGCCCCCCATGTCCTATATATCTTGGAATGATCCATATATATATGGCTACTGTAGGAGTGGAAGAAGGATGATTGTTTAAGAAAGTATAGACCATGAAGACATAATCCCTTGAATATCATGCATACCCAATGCATATTAAGCTTGTGAGAGTAAAGTTAAGGTTTTGTGTTAGAAATTTTTGAAAAATCTCAATTTTCTTAAAAGGTTATGTCTCATATTTTCAAAAGTTCTCAAGACTCAGTCCTAATTTTTGGTACACCTATTCATAACTACTATACAAGTTTGGACATGCAATATGGTAATCACAGAGACATTATTGATGAAGTTCTATGCATAAGAAGTTATATCGATCAAGCGCGTTACACAAATTATACCTTTTTACTGCAACTGTGATAAAAACTGACATCCTGGGAGTTAATGACTTGAATGGACCTTTTCATACAGCCAAGATATAGGGTTATCAATAAAATAAAGTCTTAAAATGTAATGCTGAGTTTGTCATGTTTGGCCCCCTGACCCCCAAAGGTGGGGCAGTTCACAAGAATCACCCATATATATATATATATATATATATATATATATATATATATATATATATATATATATATATATATAGTTCTATATAATATTCATGAGGTGTTTGTACCCTATACAGACAGGGCAAAATCTGTATTCTTCTAACCATGATATGTACTTTATATTCAAGGAGTGGGTTCTACTCAGTTTTTTTCCAGAGAATCCAAATCTGCCTGGGGCCATTTTGTATACTGCCAACCAATTGGGAGACTGAGATCGTTTAGGATGTTGTTGTGGTATAACCTAGAGAGAACTGAGTAACAGTCAGCTCTCTTCGATGGATACTTCACACATGCACTAAGGATCTGGTAAGTAATGATAATCAAAAACTACTGTAGCCATAGAAATAGCTTGGCTTCTAGACATCAGGTGCCAAATTAGATGCCCAATACGATTCCATATGCTAGGAACCATTGTGTGAACATGTTAATGTCTTTGCACCTATTACTATCTAGACTCTTGTGACACCTACATGTGGTGCCAAAATAGAATCCAAGCTTGATCGACTCCCTGGGATTAAAATGGGGGAAAGAGGGGATTTCTCTTATTATAGTATGGTCTGCTTGTATTCTAAGAGGGGAGCTCTCTTAAAGAGTGTAATTACTAAATCCAGAGCTTATAAATGCCTGTATCCACCGATCACACACATTTTACTGCCATATGATATTGAGTGTTTATTGTTTTCTATAGATAATGGTTAAATGCAGATATTCACATGTTTTGATATGAAGTGGCCATGGTGAAACATGGCAGGTGGTCATGTAAGTGTAATAATTACTCTTAGGGCCCTTTTTTCTTGCAACAGATAGCCCAAATATGAACTGAGTTTGTCATACTGCCATTTATCCCGGGACATGATTTAAGATAGATATGGATAGATACTACAAAGATCCATGAAGGTATTCCCCCTGGGACTTATTTCAATATCGCTGATCAAAGCATTGAGGTGCTCTATAGTAGGCCTACGAGTACGAGGCCCATGTTGTTGTCAGGAATTTTGAAACAAGCACCCAGCATACAATATCACTATAAAACTATCCCACGATCAGCTAAATAGTTAGATAAAAGGATGAGATTATATCCAGTGGGCACGATGACTTAACTTTGAATCAACATTTGCAATGTTTACATACCAACAGTTGATTCAGGTTTGAAATTGAAGGTTTACAGAACATAGTCAAATCAACTTTGGTTCAACATCTAACCATCGATCAGTGCTGAATCAACTTTTTTTATTTCTAAGTTGATTCAACATTGTTTTAAAGTTGATAGTTGTGATGTGGTTGTGAGTTGACCTGTCAACGTTGAATCAACATTAAAACTGACATCTTTGATTCAATAGTGACAAAATCAATGTTGATTTGAGAACAGTATTTCAACGTTGATATGTCATGTGTTGATCTGATGATGAAATGGTGATGGTTGACAAAATTGAAATGGAATCATTGAAAAGAGTTGACTGGTTGATCAATACATAGCAACCAGTTGTCAACATTGATTCATTGTTTTTTGTCCCACTGGGTAGCATTCAATAATCACTACTCATTGATGTGTTGTATTATTGTCTGGTAAGAGTGTGGAGTTCAGGAGGAAAACTACACAATGAAAGATTGATATTCAACTGAATATACATCGCTCACAAAGAATGACCTAATTGAATTACAATGAATGACCTGTAGATATTATGATGAGTCATGTCAAGAGGCATGACTTGATTGTTTCCTAGAATCATGGGGGTGATGGCAAAAGCCTCTAGGCCTAGAATACTAATATTTCTTTTATGAACAGAATATTGTAGGTATCCCTACTAAGACTAAAAGTCTAAAGCCTAAAAGAATATTATACACACTTAACTATGTTACCTCTGGCTTGTCTCCTCCCTCATGACATATGACATGACTATATTGATAAGGGAATTCATACTCCCTTAGAATTTCCCTCATTAACTCCTGGGATCTCTGGTATGTACTCCTGAAACTTTCAAAAACCCTATATTCAGTTATCAAAGTATAATAATACTTGTTCCACAGAAGCCACAGAAATGCAATACTTGAAAAAACTACAAGCCCACAGAAAAAAAAACCCAGGCCATTGGCTCCCACGATTGCATTAGTGTCTACCCCGCATTGAAATGCAGACTGGCACTGGCATAACTCAACCAAAACTATTTGAAAAATAAAGAGAAGGACAGTTGTCCCAACATGGCGATAAGGCTTGAGTGCAATGCACCAGTCTGCATACAAACAGTTATCACTGGGGAATGGGAGCACTGTGCATGAAATTGGTTGGTGACACACTCTTAAAAGGTTTTTGAAAGCTGGTGAGTTCATGATGATGGAAGGGGAACTGGAGCAGTATTAGGAACGGCTTATTGCATGAGTTTGAATGATTGTAAAAGAAATGGCTAGCTCTTAGGAACACATTGACAACTGAGCTGGGGAAAAGGAGATCCAAGATTGCACCAGATGGTGACTTCAGGTCTCATTGTACATAGAGATTTATTGAGTTACAGAGGGACTAAGCTGCCAACAGTGCAGTTAAGACCATACAATTGTAATTTTACTGTATAATGAATTTTACGTGTCATATACCACAACTACTTTTAAACAAACATATTGGTTTGGGTGTAATATCATCATTGACTGTGCACACTTTAGAAGTTGAAAAGTCTAATATAATACAATTAAGTGCCTTAGGTTTGATTAGTATGTCATTCTGGGGTTTATTTTAAGCAATAATTATTGATAATAACATAGGACAACAGACCGCAATACAGCCACGATGCATCATTATATAAAGGCCCTTGGTAGAGCTTGTTCTATGTGGATGATTGCGAATGCACTAAAATCTCAGGGATTTGTACAAAGTGGAGGGTTTCAAGTCTTCGGGGGTCTCAGTTACAGCAGCATGTTGTGCAGTAAACTCCTAACATAATAGCATAATCTGGCAAACTATGTACGTTTTACATAGTCCATGACAGACATAACTGATTGATTAAAATATAAAAGCTACAATAGGGGTCTAGGTGGGCATTTACCTTCCAGCTCTAATAAAGTTCCATCCTCTTATTATGGCTTTTCTCATACCACAATCATTTCTCTCTTGATTGGTTGATGACAAATATTTCACGAGAAGAGTATCAATGCACATTAGAAAACTACCCTAGGTTGTAGAGTTGACTTAATGATAACAGGACAAGCATGCTATGATTCAATGGTAATCAATTTTAAAGCACAATTGTAAAATGCACAGCTAACATCAATGGCATCAATAAGTGATTAATAGGATCAGCTCATCTAAGGAATACTTCCTCAGACAATGAACACATCAGAGTACTAATTGTTTGATGAGAAGAAGCGAATTGGTTTTGACAAGGTTTCTTCAGAATCTTATCAGATGACAGGCCAATAGCATCACACAGGATCACTGCTCATTTGTAGTTAATGTCATTGTTACCCGATCCCGTCAATCTTTTCAAAGGATATTGCTTAAGGAATATGTTAGAGGCAGAAGCAGTGTAACAATGCACTCACCAGCAAAGATACTGAGATACCTTGCAAACTAACAGAATGTGATTTGACATAATCAATTAACTCTGATTTTATATTCTGAAGGACTGCACGTGTATTGGCTTTTTTGATGGTATAAAATTTGGCATGCTTTAAAAGAGTGACAACGAGCCCTCTTTAAGATTTGTTTTTGTTTTGGGCCATAGTTAAGGAAACTGAAGGAGGAGATGGGAAATTATGTGAATATTGTAACCTGACCATGTCCTGTTTTCGTGTTGTTTTTTTTTTAATTCACTTGCTCATGAAACTGTCTTGGGTTACTTTGAATATTACTTGAGCCATGCATTGTATTTTATGATTAAGCCCAGCAAACTTATTAATCAAGATTATTTGTGACCCATTCTGAGAAAATGTGCGTTGAGGGGGAGGGGGTGTTTTGTTGGTTTAAATCAAATGTTTTGATCCTTTTCTCTGGGACAAGTCACATTGACAGTGGAGCTGTGGGCAATGCACCCCCATACCTTTTCAGGTTGGATCTATATAATATAGTGAAGTATACTTGAATAAATACAGATGTTCTTTTCACATTTGGATGTTATATCCATTTGTTTTTAAACTTTGAGGAAATTCAAATTGGTATACCAGGTATAAAGAAATTCATATTTGCATTCTTTCATTTTCATTCCAGCATAGGACGATACTCCATTTACTCGGTAAATCTGGAGGGTTTTCCCTTCATGTTTAGACATCTTTCCCAGAACAATTAGAAGTGGAACAATAGGTTTATGGTGGATGAGAAGACACCCAAAAGAGGTTTTAAGAGAAGATTGAACAGGACCCCTTTCATAATTGTTCCTTGTGTTAGCACAAATGGATGATGACTAGACTTTGGAAGAAGTCGCATGAGATAAATTTGTTGTCAAACTGAATTAGCACCAACCTCAACTGCCTCCAGTTATTACCCAATACAGCACCAGAAAAACGCTTATTTCTCTCTGTTAAGAGTATGCTACTATCTCATTTAATATTGTTTATTTAAAAGGAATACTGTATGTCAAAGTGATCCCTTTCAAGAACTTAATCTATATATGTGTCCCATTCTGAGGTACAATATCCTTTTGGTGAACTCAGTTATTGTATCCTAGATGTTGAAACATTGGAAACTATCCATTCCACTTAAAACAAGTCCAAAATACCGAATTCCAAAACAACACATATGAACCAAAACCCTATGACTGAGAATGTTCAATAGGCCACTAGTGTTTTGGGGTTCTGCTGGGGTTACCTTAACAATTGCATTGCTATTCATGTTGAAATTATAATGTACAATTAAATTAGATTCTTTGATTTGCGCGCCCACCAAATGGGAACAGAGGATTTAATGGAAAATGAAAATTCGTTGGCCAATGCTGATTACCTAGTTGTCTACATTGATTCTACATTGGGTTTACAGTTATGCTTTTGGTATTGTTATAGGACTGCCTAGTCGTAGTTCACCATGTCACAATGTGAATAGATTAAAATCGGTTTTGAGTTAAATCTTCACCTTAATTCTGCATAAATACCAATCACGCTTAGAAAGGAACAGACAACTTATCAAGAAGGTGTAAAGTTTAAAGTGAGATACGTGAGATGGGAACTGTACATGTAGAACAGTGATTGACTCAACAAGACTTAGTGTTTATTTAACGCCATTCCAACAGCCGCAGTGATATTCATGATTCTGATCAAGGGAATTTAGGAATGCCGGTCCCTACACCATTTCCAGGCCTGAGTTTAACCTGACCCTGAGAACAAAAACAGGGTCTCTCTCTCACTCTCTCTCTCTCTCTCTCTCTCTCTCTCTCTCTCTCTCTCTCTCTCTATCTATCTATCTATCTATCTATCTCTCTCTCTCCTCTTTCAATCAATTTCCCAAGGGTAAGTTGGATGCTGGGCATACTGTCAACGAGTCCGTAAATGATGAATAAGGATGAATACAGACGAATCAGGAATCCAGTTTGATATCCACTTTATTCATAGAAGTCCACGAGGTATAGTTGGTGATACAGTATAAAGGTGCCCAACAGTGTCCAAGCCTAGCCCTTGAGCCAAGGGCCTTGGTCTCACGTGACTGTGTGAGGTATGAAGTATGGAGGTGGAAAGATGAGTGAGCTGCTCCCTCCACAGGTATTTGTAGTAGGAGCTGCTCACCCAGCTCATCCTAAAAATAGTATCAGGTGAGCTAAATATAGTAACTGGGGAACTCCAGTGCAGGTATGTAGGGGTTCACAGAGTTCAGTGTGGTTCTAAATATAGCTGCTGGGAACTCCCGGTATGCTGTGAGCTGCTCATGATCAATGGGCATGTCCTCCAGCAGGGGGAGTTGTTTCTAAACATTGTCTGCTAGGAATTTCCAGCATGCAGCGAGCTGCTTGTGATTGACGGCGTATCCTCCAGTGGGAGGAGGCGGGGTCACTGAGTGCAGTTGACGCCGCCAGCCTTTGGTCTTTGGTATGGTTTGGCTTGTGGGTAGACTCGGACACTGGGTTACATGGTAGAGTCAAGGTGAAAAATAAATATGATAAGTACAATACCTATAACGGTCTACTGACAAATCCCCACATTCCTACTCGATTCCACGCGAGGTTTTAAGGAGGAAGTTCGTGAGAAAAGGTCTACTGACAATATGTTTGATGTGTAATAATAGGTATTACATCTTATCATTTAAGTTGAAAGTTTACAGTATTAAGGAGATATTTAATATTGGTTTTTGGTTGAACATGAATAATTTATAAACAGTACAAAACGAAACTGTGCCAAAGAGGTGTTGTTTGTAATTTTGACAAGAAAAAATATGAAAAATTCAGGTCGTGGTAGGATACAAGGGCTGGATTGTTTATCTAGCACTAAAGTTCACACAAGGATAAAGGAAATAAAAACTATCCTAAAACATGCAGTTATTGGCTTTAAGGCAGACCTTGAGGTAGACAAGTTAATACTGAAGTTTGTTTCAGTACCGGTAGGCACTTATTATTTAGGTCTTGAGCCAATACACAATACAATATAATAAATAAAAACAGAGGTAAGGTAATTGATGACTGGCAAGTCGATCAATCATTCCTTATAATACTGGTAAGACTTAGGGAGTCTGAAGGCTTTTAGGTGATATTTTTAAGGAATTTTCTAAAAAAAATTTGGATTTTTGGTCTTTTATTTATCTGTAGAAGTTTCTGTTAATTTTTGTAGAAAGGTTTGTCTTAGTTAATGGAAAATTTAGCATGTTTAGCCTTCAGTCTACCTGGGGTTATCATTTGCTGAAAAAGGACAAGGTTAATACAAAAGTAAATGGAGGCTCTGGCTGACATTTAGTTTGGATCTCAGTTGATCCTGCAAAGATACTGGTTGCCAGGGCTTCCTTGTAAAATTTTTAGAAAAATATAAACTAGCTAAAACCCATAAATATTTGACATGGTTGGGTTTGAAAAGGTACAGTGTGAAAAGAAAAAGAACTTTATGGCATCTTAAGATCACAAAAAACTGCTGCCTGGCTTGTGGTCTTCATAATGTTCTTGTAAAGGAAAATAAATGTAAAAATGCAGCGTGTTTTCATGGTTATGTATCATAGCCTTATACAAACAAGAAAAACTGGCTTTAAAAATCAGTTGACTAGGCTGACTGAGTCAGTGTTCATAGTGTCCATGGGCGGTCGGTGAGTGAAGTGTGTCTCTACACTTTTAGTCCATAATTTTAAAGACAGTTTCAAAAATAAATAAAACAAATAAAGGATGGTTATTGAAATTATTTTCTCCTTCTATGGCGACTTTGGTTTACAAGACCTTTTGGTGGTGGGTCTTGGTGGTTAAAGACGTTTGGGTTGAGGGAGCGACCTAGTGAGGGTCTTCTCCTGGATCTGGATTTTTTGGTGTTGGGGACAAAGTTTACAATTTTGCTGAAATGCATTCTGCTAGGCTTGCCTGAGTCAGGCTGCAAATTCAGATCGGAACTGTATGCAGGGTCCATGTTTATTGGTTCTCCTGAGAGGGAGGTGCTAGAGTCACTGTCCTCCTCAGATGAAGCTTGGTTAATTTTGGGTAGGGGTCTCCAGACCTGGGTCGAGCCAATTGTTTTGAAAGTTTCTGGTCTATTGTCTTTGTTGATGCTGCATGGGCAGCTGTAGCTGTACATTAGGTGGGGACAATTTGTTCCCAGGGTGGCAAATCTAGTAGGTGGCCCTATTGGAGAGCAGACTCGTGTGCTCCAATGGGGCAGGCCGGTTGGGATGGGTGTGCCTGGCCTGCTGCTGGAAGCTCCTGCTGGCCTGTCAATACGGTCTCCGCCTCCTCGATTAGGTCGTTGGCCTCTGTATTGAAAAACAGAACAAGAGAAGGGGGGATTTTTAGTTTTAGGGTCGATCATAGTGCATGGATCACAAGGCGACCAACAAAAATACCAAATTGACAGGTAAGGCAGTGAATTAGGCAGTGCATATTGATGTGCAGTGTCACCGGGTCGGTGTAGACTCATGGCCAAATGTGAGCGGGAAACTAGAATATCCAGGGTCCAGGTTAGTTCTGCTGCGCGGCACGGGTAGCGCCGCTGCATGGGGATCTGTTCTTATTTAGTTCAAGCGATAAACATTGGCTGGCGCCACTGGGCTGGCGTTTGTTCAGCGTTCGTGTAAAGGCATGGTCAAACGGCATGGTCAATGGTGTAGACTTGTCATGGCCTCAATGGGTCATGTGTAAGGGATGTCTCAACTTTGGGTTAGGTGATTTTGGGTCCTAGAGGTGGGTTGGTGTGATGAAATTTTGAATTTTTGGTGATGCGCTTTTTCGAAAAATATGGTCCAAAAATTGACTTTATGCTCCCGTTTTGGATCCTGATATAAAAGAGAGCGGAGGCTATTTTGGGATCAGAAAGCGACTTATGATTGACGAGGAGAAACCTTTAAATTTTGACCTGACGGAGATAACGGAGGAGAACAGGAAAATGATTGTTCGGGCCCGCCTCCTCGTGGTTCCTTCAGGATACTTATTCCTGGTTGTGGTCCTCGTCGGCATGTTTGGGTGAGTACTGATAAGAGGGGTCTATTTTTGAGAGTTTTTGATACGTCGACAAGCTTGGTTGGGGTGCCGGTGGTTTGACACTTGTCTTTTTTGATTTCAGGGTCGTTTTGATATGGGTATGCTTGGGCCCAGTGCAGGTGGCGCGTCACCACTGCCGAGGGCCCTTTGACGGCCCTGAAGGAGGGTCCAGTGGGCCATGTTTGGTCTACTAAGGCTATGGCAGGTATGTATAGTTTTGATCAAAATTGGTTGGGATTTTTGATGTACTGAGGTTTTGTTCATGTAATTGGAATTGTATTGGAATTGGAATTTCGACTGGAATTTTGCCTTGGGTTCTGAGTTTTTAGCGGGGCTGTTGATTTTGTTTTTCAGAAGTTGGGTCGTGGTTGAGGACCGGCTTCAGGATTGGGACGAGATGGAAATCATGATGGTCGTTGTGTAGGACAGAAAGATGGAGGAGAAAAGAAAAATCAGAAGGTGGCACGGCCAAATGCGATCAGATGTGATTTTGTGATGATTATGCAATGAATGACTGTGATAATTATTATAAGTGCCATGAGCCTGATTTTACTGTGATTGTGCCAATAATATATTTGAAAGTCCACCACCAGTTAGAAGTTATGTTGTTTATTCTGGGCTTCCAAATTGGGATGGCGGGCTTTCAATTCTCATGCGGGGTGGTATTGTTAACTTGGGTCGAAAACAAGTCTAGTGATATTGCTAACACGTGCTTATGTTATTGTTTTGACGCAGATATTGAGTGCGGGTGTCCTGACTGACGTTAAGTTGTCATGCCAACGTGGGAAAAATGAAAGAGATCTGACGTTGGGGAGGCCGATGGCAGTGGTGAGACGCAGCGCCGGCGTTCTGACGCAGCGTCTGGCGGGGAACCAGACGCGACGTCAGAAACAAGATGGCGACGTCTCATCGTGCGGTGGGCCTTCACAGTGAGTCGAAATAACTGTGTTATTGTGGGTCGAAACTGTGCTATGGTACTGGAGATGTTGTTAAGTGTGTTAATTGTGAGTGGGGTCGGATTTAGAGCTATTGAGGATGGGGATGATCCCCACATGAAGGTGTTAGATGGGGCTATCCGGTGGATTGGGCGACCGGGAGAGTCCATTACCAGGTTATATGGGGGGGTGGCCGGCGGTTAGTTGATCCCCACATGAGGATCAAAGTAGGTTTCTGATGAAAACTTACCGCGGGTCGATGTTGAGGGTGGTGTGAGCATCATCTCTGGTGGTTTGTACATGTATTTGCCCGTTTTTGGCTGATGCCGGAGTGGGGTGTACTTAGTGAGCTCTGCCGGGGAGTCATGGCGATCAGCTGGCCAGGACTCACAGGGTAGCTGTATGGCTGAGTCAGTGTCACTAGAGGCCAGTTGGAAATCGGGCTGTCCTTCTGAAGAGATGACCACTGTCATGTGGTGGGCTCCCTTCAAGATTCTGTACAGTGGTATTCTCCATAGAAGTGGTACCGGAGGATAGCACTGCAGCGGGATCTGCCGGACTTGTCCCCCGATCATCATCCTGATGTCGGACTTCCAAAGGAGATCCAAGTGTCTGCCTAGGGGTGCCGTAAGGCGGGCTGGGGAGACCTTAGGGGCTGTGATGGTGGGTGCCCAGAGATTTTGTCCATAGATCATCTTGCCAACGGTGAAATCAAAGGTTTGACCGTTAGCATAAATCTTGGCCACAATTGAAGGTGTCCTGTGGCTGTCCTGTTTGCAGTAGGGCCAGTGTCGCAGGCACCTCTTGGCGGTACTCCATGTGATGTATAGGAGGGTTGCCATTAAAATCCAGGTGAACATGTTCTGGTAGCGGTCAGGCGACTGTATATATTCTAGATCTGTGTCTGGGGTCGTTGGTGGGGCTGGCCAGTCCTTGTTAGCCTGGCGTATCAGATCTTTAAAACGATCCCAACTCTCCGCATTAGCCATCTTGGGTGTTCGGGTTGCTGAGACTAGTGTGATAAAGCGCGCCAACTGATTGACACGAAGATGGTTCTTAAGGGTTAATGCGCAGCAAAGTGGTGCCAGGAGGGGTGATACCAAGTGTATCCAAGGTGAGAACTGGAGGTGATATCCCAGATGCATCAGGGAGTTGGTGGATAGGAGGGCGGATTGGTCCTTAAGTCCCTGTGCGGCTCTTTTAAGGGTTAGGGTGTCTTGAAAGAGGGGTGCTATTTTTTGATTGTGTAGGTGTTTTAATTTTTCAAAATTGGGCAGGTGAAGGGTCTGGGTAGTGGTTGCCATGGTGATGCCGGAAACATTGGCTGGAGGTTGACCAAAATGTCGCCACAGTGGTAAATTGAAATAGGCCTTTGATATGGGTTCCAGGGTGAAATTTTGGGTGCAAGATAAATCAGAATTGGTTAAAATCATGCTGGCATTTGTAATGGAGCACAGGCATGGGACTGAGATGACTGAGTATGCGTTGTTTTTAATTTTGACTTGGCCTGAATCTGTGCATTGCAGCATGGAAGTTGGATGGTCAGTTATTAATAGAAAGGTGCTTTGAGATAAGGGTTGGATAAGATTTGGTATGGGTGCTGCCATGTGTGCTTTAAAACTGCAGGTATGGTGCACCGCCTCTGGTAGGTCTAAAAATAAGGATAGGGTGCATGTGGGGTGTGTGGCTGACAATAGAGGTAGGGGTAGGTTACAGCTGATAAGGTGGCCGAGGTCACACATATCCAGGTCAGCTTGTGTAAACTGTATGTAGTGTGAGTGGGTCCTGGACATAGCCAAGTAGCCGGGAAGTGGCTCCACCTGGGTGTGACCTACTGACTTAGTGTCGGAGGTGTCGAAAGGTACGGGGAAGGTTTCTATTCTAAATATAGAAAAGGTGCTTCCCCTTCTGGTTATGGGTACTGGTATGGTTATTAACAGGCTCGAGTTGTGGCTCCAGTGCACATGTACTCGGCGCTGATAATAATAACTTATGGGTAGGCCTTCTAAAATAATGCCGTGGTGTGCCTCGTGCAGGAGGCTGGATAAATTGTTTAAACCTAAACTGAGGTCGTCTTGTGTGATGATGGATTGAGGTAGGGTGCCCTCAAGTAGATTATTAATGGTTAAGAGCAGATTTTCCAAGTCGCTTTGGAGGTCAATTAAAGACTCTATTTGAGAATTTGCTGCTGTGAATAACATGGAATAGAAGGTGTCTTGTCTGGATTGGAGTTCTAATTTTAATAATATTGATGAGATGTTTGAATTTAAATGCTCTAATTTTCCGGAAATAAAAGATAGAGCATCATCAGTGTCGTTTTGGAATTTTGAGAAGATGTTGACAGAATTGTAATTAAATTCCGAAATATTTAACAAGAAATGTGTGGCTAATTCTACCACGTGCATTTTGGTGGCTAACTTTTTATCCAGGTCAGACATTTCAGAATTCAAAATATCAATTTCTGGTTGAGTCCCGAGGCCTATTGAAGCTCTTAAAATGTCACCAATGACTTGGCCGGGGGCATTTCTGGCTTTTCTGACGTTTGGAGGTGAAATCAATTTTGACAAGGTTTTTAGTGTTGTTTTTGACTTGGAGAATAGGCTCTGTATCATGTTATCTAGGGCATGGGCTGTGTGCTTAATGTATTGGGGTGCATCAGTGCTGATGAGAGGGCTGAGTAGTTCTGGCTGACTTAGGTTCTGGTCAAAGGTCAAGTTAAGGCTGAAGGTCAATGGATAGTCCATGTAATTGGCTAGTAATGTTTGGGGTAACTTGGTAAACAGTGCGCCATAGTTGGGTCTGAAGATGGTGTTCAGATTGGTGTCTGATGTTGAGGTGCAGCCGAGGAGCAGATGTAAGAATATACAGACTGCTAGGATGGCTGCTGCTCTAGAAAATGAGAAAAAATTGAAAATTTTGAGGATTTTTGAAAATTTTGATGGTGGGGTTCACTTTAGAAATAACATTAGCTTAGTCACAAATGGGATGTTAGTATGGTGAAGTATTTACAAAGGTCGGGGATTCTGTGGGTGGTAGGGTTGTTGTCACATGAGTGGATTTATGCAGATGGACTGGTGCCTGTTGTCGTCGTCAGGGGCGGTACACGTGCTTGAGCATGAAACCTGTTTATCTCGAAAACAGCAAACTGGAATACTAGGCTGGCTGTATTCCTTACTTGTTGACACTTGTTGCCGTGTTTAAGGTGTGGTGGTATTGGTTGTGGGTTGTGTTGTGATCAGATGTGGGTGGGCAAGCGCTTATAAATCTGAGACTGAGTTTGGCTACTTCTCAGTCTAAGATCTCCCATAGGTGGTATGTCTTGCCATGAGAGGGGCGTAGGCCAAATATTATTGGTGGATGCAAGGGGGTTGATCGGCCCCTTATGCAAATTAGGGTTATCCTGGCCTGGATTGGTTGGTGGTGAGATATTGTTTAAAAATAGAATATTGGGAAGCTTGGCGGGGGTGTTTATCCCTAGCCAAGGTGATATGGTCACTATGGCGACCCTGTGGGGTTTTTAAAGACCTTGAGGGTGGCGCGTTATTGATTTGTATATGTGCCACCACAGCACTTAAGGGTTGGCGGAAACAGTGGTGTAAACATGGGATACGGGTGTCAAAGATCCATCTTCCTACAATAGGTTTATCATTGGAAATAGTGGTCTTGAAGTGGTAACAAGCCGTCGCATGTGTGTATTGAAGTTTATACACAAACCGAGGATACAGCGCTGCCTTGGGCGGTCGGTATGTGGCGTGTGTAACCTAACCTAATTATTTGATAATCCATTTGCCAGTGTTTGGCGTTCCACTTAGAAAGGGTAGGTGTGTGTATATACAGTTAATCAAGGCGGTGTTGATTTTGGATGCATAGGAATTTTTATGGCTGTTAGTATAAATAGGTTGGGCGTTGGTCTGTGACTGTTGCTGTCAGTGTGTTTAAGTGGTTGGTGTATTAATGGTTGATTAATTTGGTTGGGGCGCGTGGCGCCTGTGGGGATTAAAGGAGGGTTGTTTATATGGATGTTTGGTGTTTGACACAACGTCTTATGATCTATAATGGACGCTTAGAAATTTTTCTTGATTTTCTGGAGGGCATGGGGCTGAAGGAGATTATTCCCTTTTTGGCTGGCCTTCCTCTCTTTTTCTTTGTTTTGTGAGTGGTGAGACTCACATTGGAGGGGTCGTCTTGGTCGGGGTCGTGAAGTGAGCTTGTGGGCCCTGATTGTAGCCTTTTTATGATGGCTTTGGCGCTAGCTCTTGTGATTGGTCTCCTCAGCCTTGATACATGTACTGATTTCTTCAGTACTTTTCCATCTTGTAGCCTTTTTAGAATAGCTGTAACTGGTGAAGTCATCCTCATTATGATGTAGGGGCCTGAATATGTGGGTTGCAACTTTTTTGATGTACATTTGACTAGTAGGGTGGGTATATGTAAATATACCAATTGGCCTGTGTTATATGAGCTGAGTTCTGCTGAAGTGTCATGTCTGGCTTTCATCTTTTTGTGAGCAGAGATCATGTTTTCTGCAGCTTTCATTTGAATATCATCCCTAAACTGTAGTAGGCTGGTCATAATTTTCTCCTTGGTGCTTGAGTCTTTTTCAGCTTTAATCAAGGACAAAGCTGCTTCAGTTGGTAGGTGTGTCTGCTTGCCAAAGACTAACAAATTTGGTGAGTAGCCTAAGGCGCTGCTTATAGTATTATTAATACTGAGGACTACAGCTTGCAGGAAGGTTGACCAGTGTTTTTGTGATTTTGATACAAAAGCTCTGAGGGATGATTCTATGGTTTGATGTTGGCGCTCACAGAGACCTTGAGACCTGGACCAATGTGCACTTCCTGTCACATGTTTAATGCCGAACTTTTCACAGAAATATTTGAATAATTTTGAGACGTATTGCTGGGCATTATCTGTGTTCAGTACTGAGGGAGTGCCATGGATACAAATGACTCTTTGGAAGAAACCAAGTGCTACAATTGCAGCAGTATTTTCTTCACTTGTCCAGGCAGTTATATGCCTGGTGGCATGGTTGGTCACCACATGTATGTAGTGAGAGCCATCAGCGGCCTTGGAAAAGGGGCCTATTGTGTCCATGGTGACATGAGAGTATGCTGTAAGTACTGGGTCACGTAGTTTCATTGGAGTTTTCAGGTTTTTGGGTCTCTTTTTGGTGGTCAGGCATGTGTGGCAAGTACCGCAGAAGTCAAAAACTTCTTTAAACATTGATCTCCAGTAATACCTAGCCCTTATGGCTGTATAGGTTTTGACTGGACCTAGGTGTCCACCTAGGGGAGAGCAATGGGTTGCTTCCACTAAAGATTCTGTCCACTTTTCTGGAATTACAATTTGCAGTGTGGGCTCTAGGGTTTTACCCAAGTTGGTATCAGTAATTCTAAAGAGGACTTCATCCAGTAAGATGAATTGGTCGTGGTTACGTAGTATTTGATTCATTAATCCTGAGTCGTGTGGCAGGCTACCTTTTTCAATGTAGTTTGCCATGGAGGATACAAATGACTCTTTGGAAGAAACCAAGTGCTACAATTGCAGCAGTATTTTCTTCACTTGTCCAGGCAGTTACATGCCTGGTGGCATGGTTGGTCACCACATGTATGTAGTGAGAGCCATCAGCGGCCTTGGAAAAGGGGCCTATTGTGTCCATGGTGACATGAGAGTATGCTGTAAGTACTGGGTCACGTAGTTTCATTGGAGTTTTCAGGTTTTTGGGTCTCTTTTTGGTGGTCAGGCATGTGTGGCAAGTACCGCAGAAGTCAAAAACTTCTTTAAACATTGATCTCCAGTAATACCTAGCCCTTATGGCTGTATAGGTTTTGACTGGACCTAGGTGTCCACCTAGGGGAGAGCAATGGGTTGCTTCCACTAAAGATTCTGTCCACTTTTCTGGAATTACAATTTGCAGTGTGGGCTCTAGGGTTTTACCCAAGTTGGTATCAGTAATTCTAAAGAGGACTTCATCCAGTAAGATGAATTGGTCGTGGTTACGTAGTATTTGATTCATTAATCCTGAGTCGTGTGGCAGGCTACCTTTTTCAATGTAGTTTGCCATGGAGGATGCAAAAAGGTCTTCTTTTTGGCTTTTAATCAGTGTTTCTCTAGAAGGTGTCAGGGATTGGTGTTTACAGATTTCCTGAATTGCCCTTTCAGCTAGAGGTAGCACACAGCGGGAGAGCTTAGCTCTCTTGGCGTTTGCAGCTTTGATGGAGACCCTAGGTGACCTAGATTTGGCGGGCCTGCCTCTGGGGCGAGGACTGCTGCACTTAGGCTTGAGTGGGCGGGTCTTTTTACTGGGCGCTGATTGGCTGGCTGCTGGAGGTGTGTCATCCTGGGACTGGGACTGTGCTCGAGTGAGTACACACAGGTCAGGATTCACACCTTGCTGCCTTTCTGGGGTGCCCTTTCTTGCTATGACGCCTTTTGGTGGTTTATTTGTGCTTCCCCAAATTTTGCCTCCTTTTAATATTGATCTAGGAGGTCCCAAACAGATGGGATTATTGGGGATTGGGTCGTCTGATCTGAAAACCTTTGTCATGGATATATCTGAAAATTGTACCCTCTTTGGTGGGAGGATAATTTTTCCTTGTGATCTAATTGGTATTGGATCATCAGAGCCAGGGGGATATTTTCTTCTGGACAGGCAATCTGCCACTAAATTGGCTCTACCTTGTAGGTATTTCACTTCAAAATCATAGGACATAACAGTATCTATCCATCTTGCCAATCTCCCATTGGTGATATTTTCCTTTTTGTTGAAGAGGGAGACTAGGGCAGTGTGATCTGAATATACTTTGAAGTGAGTGCCGTCCACATAATGGTGGAACTTTTTGACAGCGAAGATTATCCCAAGTAGCTCTTTGTCAGTTATTCCATATCTGGTTTCCTGAGGTGTTAGACCTCTCCCAGAGAATTCAATGGGTCTGTAAAAACCATGTTCATCTACCTGTGTAATAACTGCTCCTAAGCTGAAGTTGCTGGAGTCTGTGAAGATGATAAAGGGTTTGTTATAGTCTGGGAACTTTAGGATTGCCTCAGTGCAAATTGATGCTTTGATTTTTTCAAAGGCTGTTTGGCATTGAGTGGTCCATTTAAAGGTACCCTTTGTGGCTTCATATAAGGGCTTCATTATATGGGCAAAACCTCTTATAGAATTGTGCCATTCCATTGAAACACCTAAGGTCATGGATGTTTTTAGGTGCTGGGAAGGTTTTAACCGGTGAGATTTTGTCTGGGGAAGGTGAGATGCCGTGTTGATCTAAGGTGAAACCTAAGAATTCCATTTTGGTGGTGCCAAATTCACATTTTTCTGACTTTAATTTGATGTTTCCTTTGATGAAAAGTTTTAGCACTTCATCTAGGTCTTGCAGGTGTCTTTCCCATGTGGGGCTGTATATGGCCACATCATCCACATAGGCTACTGCATTTCTGTATTTGCACTTCATGAGCAATTGTTCCATTACATTCATGAATGACAAACCAGAAGTTTTTAAACCCATGGGTAATACTTTGGCCATATATCTTGTGCCATTGGCAGAGAAAGTTGTTAAAGGCCTTGATTCTTTAGCTAGAGGAATTTGATGGTAGGCGCTGTATACATCCAATTTGGAAAAATATTTAGCACCCGTCCTGCCAACTTGTTGCATGAGGTCGTCTGCTCTGGGGAAGGAGTAGGAAAAAGATTTTAGGTTTTGGTTAACCCATCTATAATCCACGACTATTCTCCATCCTGAGGCTACAGACCTGTCTCCCTGGGGTTTGGGTACTAGAAAAGCTGGGGAGTTCCACTCACAGGGTTTGGTGCATTCTTCAATGACACCTTGCTGTTAATGTTTATCTAACAGCTCTCTTTGAAAAATCTCTTTCTTGGGTGACATTCTATAGGATGGTCTGTTGCAGGGTTTGAAATCAGGGATTAATTCTAATTTGACCTCATTTTCAACATTTAATCCTATAGCACTCTCATTTAATACAAAAGCCTCTCTATTTGATTCAACAATGTTTTTGATTTGTTGTTTTTGGGCCTCAGTGAGCTTGTCACATATTGTATATTTTAGAGGGTCGTCCCCTTTGGGTAGCTGATCTAGGGGATCATCTCCACAATTGATGGGGAGCATGTCTTTGTCAGAGATTATGCTGTTGAGGGAGTGTTGGCTGTTCAGTTTTCCAATGGGAATGGCTTTGTTTAGATTGTTAAGTGCAAAAATGCCTAGGTTCATGTGCTTTTTGATGTTGATGGAAAAATCATTTGGGTTGGCCACTGTTACCGGTATGATTTTTCTTGTTGACCTTGGTTCAACAAGGGCGTGTTTGATTAGTACCGGTAATGTCGTGTCAACATTTTCTGTGATGCCTGTTTTACCTATTAAGGAATCAGGTCCTATGACGATTGCATTGAATGTGGATTCAGAATTTGGTGGCATGGTTAGACCTTTGGCTGCTCTTATGAAGTGTGGTGAAGGGGACTTGGTCCCAAAGGAAATTTTGGCCCTATATTTGGTCATAAAATTTATGCCAAGAATTATGGGGTGGTTTAGCTTTGGGACCACATGTAGTCTTGTTTTAAACTCTGTGTTATCGATCAGAAAGGTTATGGTGATGGAATTGTTGACCTGAACTGAGGATTTATCAGCTAGTAGGATAACCATACGAGATCTCCTACCATGTCTGAAATTGGGGGTTGATATGACTTTATCTGCCATTTTCTGGCTGATAAAAGAAAGGGAGGCTCCAGAGTCTACGAGGGCTCTGTAAGAACTGCCATTGATATCAACATTAACTGCGCCTCTAGTCAATTCAGTATTAATGTAAGAGGTCTCACCTTGCTGCCCATACTTACTGGTCTCGACTTTCAATTGGAGGGTGGAAATTCTCTTGTTCTGGTTCTCACAGAGGTCCTCACTGTCTGATGAGGAGTCTTCGTCACAATTCACAGGCTGGGGGTCGTGGTTCTGTTGTTCTGCTGAATTTAATTCTGCTCCATCATTCATGTGTGAAATATGGCATGTGGGGGACGTTCCAATTTTGTTGTCCAGAGTGGGGGCGGGGCCGCAAGATGCATGGTGGCCCTCCCCTGGGTCCTATTCAATATTGTCATTGTAGTGTTCTCCTTGTCCAGAATCAGGAGGTTGGTTGTCAGGATGGTTGTCTCCTGTCTTTTTGTTATCATTTCTGCCTGGTGTTGGGTCCCTAGATTTCTTTTGTTGCTGGGTGCAATCATCAGGGATCGGGAAATCTGCTGGGACTAGTAGTTTCTGGAAGGACACCTGGCGGGTGTTGGTGGGGGTGGAGGCAACAGGGATGAAAACAAAGTTATTTCTTGTGTCGCTGGATTTGGACCTGCTTTTGTTTCCTTCCTGAGATTTGCTCCTGCCTGGCGACTGATACCTGTTCTTGGAGCCTGATCTGCTGTTTGAGCCGGATCTGGAGTTGTTATAACCTTGTTGATTTTGGTTGTATCCTGACTTAGGTTTATCGTCATACTGCTTATTATTGCCATTTCCAGGGGGCTCGTTGTTATAACTGTTGTTATTGTACTGGTCCTTCCTGGATCTGTTATTGTTGTTGTTGTTGTTGTTGTTCCTTTGCCCATTGTAGTTATTATAGTTCATGGCGCACAAGTCTGAAGATTGGTTTGAGGCATGGGCTGCTTTGGCTGCTTCCATGACCAATTCTTGTTTTAATGCTGCAGTCTCGGCTTCCCTAATGCTTTTGGGGCTGTCTGAGAGTACAACATTTTTTATTTCATCTTTGAGGCCATTTATGAGATAGTCCACTTGTACAGATTCATCCAGGTTGCTGTTGGATAGCAATAAGGTCATATCTGCTATGTATTCCTCCACAGTCTCTTTGGGTTGCTGCTTTCTGTTTCTATATCCTTTGATTATTGTGGCAGGGTCAGGCTGGTTGAATCTGCTGAGAAAGGCGGTATAGACTGCCTCAGTGTCATACATGATTGGTTTGTCAAAAATGTTTGTGAAAAACCATTGTGCTGCTCTGCCCTTTAAAAAGGTATACATACAGGATGCATGCATTGTTGGGCTGCGGGGGTATGCATTTCTTATATAGAATTTGAATTCTGCCAGGAATTTGGCTGCAGACCTGTAGGGCGAGGGCTTGTCAAAGGGTTCTGGCTTGTTAAAACAGCTTAATTGAGCAGATGTGAGTCGCTCGGGTTCAAAACTCCTGTATCCAGTAGGAGCGGAGAAATTGGATTGTCCTAGATTTGGTATCATTGGTGTGGACTGAGCTGCAGGCTGGTGGGCAGCTGCTTGGGCAGGTGGAGTGTTTGTAAACAAACCATACATTGGTATAGGGTTGTTGTAGGGCGTGTGTGCCTGGTGGGGTATGTATACATGGTTGTAAACACTGCCTGAAAGTGATGTGGCGGCTACCGGTGATGGACGAGTGGTAGAGGGCGCCATCTGGTGGGTTGTGGCTGAACTACCAAGACCTGCATGTGTCGTGCCTTGTTGGGTGGGCGTGGCACCTGTCGCTATCATTCGGGTTGTATTTTGGAAAAGGCTTGGGGGGCTGAGCCTGTATCCTACCGGTACAGATGTCGGCATTCTGGTAGAGGTGCTCATAACCTGTGAAGGTTGGCCTGAAGGGGGTAGCCTAGTGTTGGTGGGTGAGAAAAGGCTGTTTTGGCCTTGGCTGGTAGGTGTTCTTGTCCTATCAATGGCCCTGAATATTTCAGATCTCATTCCATCAATGTTTCTGTTGATTCTGTAAGACAGATTGGCTGATGCTATTTCAGACCTTCTCAGGACGTCAGCATTGTCTTGAGCTGCTCTTCTCTGAATTTGGCTAATGTCATTCTCCAGGTGCGATTTCCAAGTGTCCATGTCATTCAACCTGTCATTTATTCTTGACAGTTGGCAGGAGGAGTCGTCTCCAATCCTTTTTATTTCAGCAGACAATAAGTTCATTTGTCCTGTTAATAGGTTGGAGAGGGAGTCATTGACTGCCTGGGTGCATTCTCTGACTATGTTCCTCGTCATGTCATCCTGGTTGTACTCTGGAGGTGGAGCTGCGGTGGCCATGTTTGGGTAGGCAGGTGCTCTGTGCAGGTGGGGGAAGGTTACTTCTGTGTCTTCCTCAGAGGTGGATTCTGTTTGCAAATGGGCGGGGAAATGACTGCTTCTGTGTAGGATTGGAGTAGTGGCCACGAGGTCGCCTCTTCTAGCTGCAGAGTCCAAGCTTCTTTGAAGTCTGTAGAATACAGGTGTATTTGGCCTTTGAGGGGAGGATGATTGTACCCTTCTCCTGGGTCTATGGGTGGGGTATGGCCTTTCAAAGGATCTGGCTCTTGGAGGCGTGCTCAGGGATGAATTTGGTGCTGGAGGTGTCGCCTTGTCTTCCTCAGAGGTAGAGTAGGAGTAGTAAGGCCTAGGGTCTCCTCCAGGTGGATTGCTATCAGGCTGTGGGTTTTGGTGCGGTCTTAGCAAATTGGCGAGATTGGAGTTATCTTGCCACTGCTCTTCTAAAATACAGTTTATCCTGTCTAGAAAAACAGAGGGACTCTCACCACACTGGTAGCTTGGTGTAGCTCCGGTTGGTATCTGCTGTGCACGTCCTGTGTTGAGTCTGTTTTCTCTCCACCTGTGGATTGCTGAGTCTAGCCTGCTCCTCCAGTAATTGTCTGCTACTGATGGGTGGGCTTGGATGTCTGGTAAAGTGAGGTTGTCCCAACTTAGGTCAGGTGCGCACTGTGGATCAGAGTCACTGCTGGGTGAGGGTGACCGTCCAGCAGCTTCCAGGGCTTCCTGCAGGCTATTGGATCTTTCCTCTAGATGGCTATCTAGGTGGAGGTAACCAGGTGATTGATTTTCAGGCGTGCTGTATGTGGTACTTTGAAGACCACCTAATCTCAGGGGTGGTGATTCTGAGGGTGAATAACCAGGTAGGGTGAGGTTTAAACCTGGTGGTGGGGCTCCTGCTGGTGTACTGGTGGGTGCACCTGTGTTGGTGTCTACTATAGTAAATGAAAAGGGTAAGGTGTTTGAACTCACAGGTGTTTGTTTATGTGTGCATCTATGGGCTGGCAGCACTGGGTCCAGCTGGAGCGTGTCTGGCGAGGAGTCTATCGGGGTGGTGTACTGTGTACTTGTGGCTTCTTGCTGATCTCTGTTTGGAGATGTAGGGATACGTTGTGGGGCTGGCTCCTTTGGTAGGGTCTCACTGTTGTCCATGGCTCATGAGAGGTGGTAACTGTGGGATGATACGTGAGGGTTTTCCACCATTGTCAACGAGTCCGTAAATGATAAATAAGGATGAATACAGACGAATCAGGAATCCAGTTTGATATCCACTTTATTCATAGAAGTCCACGAGGTATAGTTGGTGATACAGTATAAAGGTGCCCAACAGTGTCCAAGCCTAGCCCTTGAGCCAAGGGCCTTGGTCTCACGTGACTGTGTGAGGTATGAAGTATGGAGGTGGAAAGATGAGTGAGCTGCTCCCTCCACAGGTATTTGTAGTAGGAGCTGCTCACCCAGCTCATCCTAAAAATAGTATCAGGTGAGCTAAATATAGTAACTGGGGAACTCCAGTGCAGGTATGTAGGGGGGATCCCAAACATAGCACTGGGGTTCACAGAGTTCAATGTGGTTCTAAATATAGCTGCTGGGAACTCCCGGTATGCTGTGAGCTGCTCATGATCAATGGGCATGTCCTCCAGCAGGGGGAGTTGTTTCTAAACATTGTCTGCTAGGAATTTCCAGCATGCAGCGAGCTGCTTGTGATTGACGGCGTATCCTCCAGTGGGAGGAGGCGGGGTCACTGAGTGCAGTTGACGCCGCCAGCCTTTGGTCTTTGGTATGGTTTGGCTTGTGGGTAGACTCGGACACTGGGTTACATGGTAGAGTCAAGGTGAAAAATAAATATGATAAGTACAATACCTATAACGGTCTACTGACAATACTGTGCTGCTGCATTAGATACATTGTCCCAAGATTCCTTGGATAAATCTATGGGAGTTTTGTTAGCAAAAACGCCACTGTGACAATTTATGAAAAATATCTAGCAGTGGGCATTTGCACCCCACCCAGCTAGCAATGAGGTCAGTGATGATTAATGTTAAATGGTGACCAGCCGGTGACTGGGAAATTCCATGAGTATTGGCTATAACAGGGGATTATTGATTAGTATTGTGGCGGATCAATTAACAGGAGATCATGGTATTGTAGAATAGCAATTAAACAGAAATAACCCTTTAACACGACTCAAGAATTGAATGTTCTCAGGAACCAGTAGATTCTTGTGGGGATCATAGGTCATGACACATGAACATGTCTTGAGTTATTCTTGGGAATTAACCAATTGACACACGTTTAGATCTCAAGTTATTTCCTGGAACTGAACATGTTCTCATGAACTGGTGGTTTCTTGTGGGGATCACAAGTCATGACACTTGTGAGCTCACATCTTGAGTTATCCCTAGCAACTAAATGGGTAGATTCTTGACAAGTCCTTACACAGGTTTATGTTATTCCCAGGAATTGAATATGTGTACACCTTCTAAGCAAAACCTTTTGAATCAAACATTCTAGATTCATGGTAGATTCACATGGAGAAAACATTAGTAAAAATCCTGAGTTATTCCTGGGACAAGGGCATTCTCATGTGGATCACAAGTCATAAGACACATTTGTACCATGTACATGTTATCCGCAAGATTTGAATATCCCTATAAAACAGTGGATTCTTGTGAGAATCACAAGTCAAAACATGTATCTACATCTTGTGTTATTTCCCCAGGTTATTTCCCCAAAAAAGAACATGTTTAACAGGGGTAAATCCAGGGTATGTGCCATGACATGAGAAAGACACTGAATACTGAGGCAAACGCCATGCTTGTTTTGGTTTAACCCAAAATAGATCTGTGGTACTACTAGCTATTGCTTAGGCCATGTGTCATTCATTAACATGACAGTAGTCTGAAAGACGACTCAGGCCTTTATCACCAAACATGTCCATGCCTTGCATACTGAGGGTCATATGGTAAGGAGACCAATGACACTTCATATGGTAAAAGGATGACATTTTACAGGAATAACCTTACTTGGTAACAGACAGCTGTAAAAGGTCCCCAGACTGGCTTTATTTTCTTAGTTGTCTATAGTCTAGATCTGATATGCTTTTTTTATGATGAATGAATTCTAAAGTGTTGCTTTATTTTATCCCATGGTTAAAGTGTGTATATAGAAATGTTTAAGTGCCGGCTATCAGGAAGCAAATCTAAATTGAGCCTATCTGAATCATAAATGGTAATGGGACATTTGCTATTGTTGGGAGGCATAGTTGCAGTTTACTCATCACGGAATGGGCTGAGGCAGAGGGCATGCCTGTTTTTTGATTCACTCCAAATTGGAGCTGTGTCCATCCATTAGGTACTGCTTAAACCAGGCCCAAGCCAATAACGGTCACATGATGCTGGACTGAAAGAAGACTCCTGCCTATATCACCCAACTTGCCCATGACATGCATACCGAGGGCTCTATACCACATGGGTCCAAGCAAGGTGGCCACAGTTTGGAGACTGGTAATAGTTGGCATAATGTTCTAAAAACCAGATGGTGGTGTTGATCGATGCTAGAGGCTGGATAAACGAGTCAATATCACACTAAATACAGCCATGTTATAATTAATATGTGATCTGACTGAAACTGTTTTACTCTAGTGCATGTATTACTACTTATGAACTCATGGTAAACACTTCTCCAGTAGGGTAAAGGCATCCTGAGTCGGACAGATACCTAAAGTCGGACACCTTGTGGACTGAATTACATAATCAATGTGAGAGATTCTGCTATCATATGAAATACACACTAAAACTAAGCCACTATTCTCTCTGACAAATACAGCATATATATGAGACATAAGGCTCTTTAAACGTGATTTTATAAGTGTGCAAACCCAGGGTGTATTTGCTATATTCTGAGAATCAAAAAATATGAGTGAATGGGATAATTGGTTGAATTAGCCGATCAACAGTGTCATAATCATCATGCTGATATAATGTGGTAATGGAAATATATACATTTTTGCTTCTGATCTGACTTACCAATCTTGGATACACCACTAATATTGCATTGTTATTATTATTATTATTATTATTATTATTATTATTATTATTATTATTATTATTATTATTATTATTATTATTATTATTATTATTATTATTATTATTATTATTATTATTATTATTATTATTATTATTATTATTATTATAGTATTATCTATTATCTACCAAACTCACTGTCTCCTCATTATTCCTCATTTTTTATTAGCCTCACATGAAAAATGGTGATACTCTGCACAAAGAATTGGTATTTTCCCATGGCTCTGGAGAGATAACTAACTAAGATACAGGACTGCCAGACCACGTGCCAGAATTCTACTCATTTTTTTCTATCCAACCAATTGCATTATTTTATGATGGGCCTTCTCTTTATGACCACAAATGGAAGGTTTCTAACAGACTATTTTCAGGTAGTTCCACTTTTTGTCTTAATACATATTTCTTTTTTTTCTTTTTTTAGAACAAATTTAAACTTTATTGACCATAGAGCATGTAAACGATCCATGGCCTGTGGCACTTATTTTATAACCGTTACCATATAAAAATACTGGTCAAATAAGTTTAATGGTGCCACCTTCATACACTATGTTGTTTTGGTGACATCATACAAAAATATTACATGCAATAACTGAAGTGAAAGATACAGTTTACATATTGTGTCATGGCATTCGACCGTTGATGATACTTTTGTATTCATGACCAGAGGCCCATAAATCCGCCTTCCCCCTCCCTAGTCCCCATAAGACATATTTTTGGTGTAGGTGGTTCATTAGCAGAGATGCAAGGCAATCCATAAGGAAAAATAATTTGATGACGATGATGATGTTATTAAATTCTTTGATTACTATATCATAACATTCTGATCTGGAGCAGTAGCTACACCTAGGTCATTATGTAAACAATGCCTGATCAATTCAACAAAACCAGCAAACTTGTGGGGTATTGGTATTCATTATTCCCTTAGATTTCTCCTTGAAAGACTCTTAATCAACGACACTTCTTGGGGGCTGTATTCATAAGCACGACACTTAGGAATGGGATAATCAAGTACAGGTGCTGTATTAAATCTTCTTGGAATCTCCTCTTATTGGCAAATACCCTAAGGTGATGTTCACGTCTATGCTCCAGTTTAGGTAGTTTTGCCTCAGCGTGAACTCTGTCTGTGGGGGTTAATATATATGATAAGACAGGCCCATCATAAAATAAAGCACTTATTTTGAAGTCTTTGAAGTTCACCTAGATAATCATATTTGGAGCCTATATACAATAAGCGATGATTGGAACAACATGAGACTTGTATACACGTATCCTTGTTTGTTTTGACATATATTTCCTTGTGGTGTACAGGAGATATGACTTAAATCTACCATTTTTCATAACATTGCTAATGTACATGTTAAAGTTGAGCTCTTGATCTAGGATAACTCCTAGATATTTGTAGTAAATGACACATTTTAACAGCATATTATTTAGATAAAATTTGAGTTTTGGTAGCTTCTTTAGCTTCTTGGACGATGCAAAAACCATTACTTTAGTCTTTCTCTCGTTTACAGTCAATTTGTTTATAGATGACCACGTGAAAAATTATTGATAGCACCATTTAAGACAGTAGAAATATCTTGAAAAGTTTTTCCATGGGCATACAGTACAAAGTCATCAGCATACAGCATGGTAGAAAATGTATAAAAGAAAATGTATTTATAAAAGAAAGAAAAGAGGTCCCAATATTGACCCTTGTGGTACCCATCAGTTTGATAAAATATTATTTTGCTTTAACATAAGTTTCTCGGAATTTGTTTCTCGAAGGTTTGTAGGAATAGGAATTATGGCCAAGGGAATGGTTTTCAGCAGTTCTGAAATTTGCCACCAGGGGGCCTCAGTGTTTGTGTAATTACAGCATTTGATGGATGCCAGAAATTCTCATTTTACTGGGATTTCCTATTGCAAAATTTCAGAACGATTGGACATTGTAGTTAAGATTCTATGGCCTTTTACGTGGCAAACCCTGACTGGTTTTATGGACAAGGCCATAGATCAATGATTTTGTCAATTTTAACCACGCACAATTCAATACATACTTTGTAAAATTATCTTCAAAAAAGTTAGGCTATTCTATACATATAGGGGACATCATTTATGGAATATCATACCCCTGAGTTCTATATTCACAAAGTTGTATACATATGGCCTGAACATGGAAGAATGGCTATCTGCATGCATAGTTAGTTTGGAGTCATTGAATGATTTTGCACTTTTGGAGGTATGTTATGCTTGTGATGTATGAGCATCCTGAAAATGGTCCAGTGGCTATGAGCAAAAGGTGCTAATTTGAGGGCAAACCTTCACCCATGAAAACGTTCACCCTGTAAAAAGTTCAAAATAGATTTTAACGGGACTTATACCATTGAATTGCAAACATATCAGGCTTCCTAATGAATAAAGTCCCAACTGCCTGTGTTAGGTTTCTGGAAAATATCTGTAGTACCTATTATTATTATATTATTATCCAATACCGGTATGTAGACATTAACTAATAATATTACCTGTATTATTGAAGTAAACAATATTGACTTGTATTATAAATAATAAAAGGTTTGAACTTTTGTACCGTCTGTTTATCTATAGAACAAGATCTGATTAAGGATAACAGATGGCACTATACATAAAAAATTTACTTGCTTTTGCAATGTTCAGTTGTGTTAATGGGTAGGTTGATACTGTTACAGCTTCTTATATTATACCCATCAAAGACAATTAAGTCAGGATGCTACCTCACGAGAAGTATTCATTTGACATGTGATATGGCTGTGATGATGCCTTCCTATAGCAGTATAGGGCATCGCAGAGTGGCACATTCCTAATTATGAAAATGACCCAAGGTAAAAGTAAATCAGGCCTTTCATATTATCTCTTGTGAGAAGAGCCGAAACAGTGCAAGATCAGAGTCCTTTCACTGCTGCAAAGGAGCAGTAGGTCTCTCTTGGTGTGACTCAGAAATAGCCCAGACTGCTACAGCACTAGTAGCTCTGGAGGGTGTTGCTCTTATAGTAAAAGGAAGAGCTGGCTAAAAATGTCCTCGTTTCCAGTCCTTTCTTTTCATGTAGCTATAACTTGTCCGTTTTGTTGCTCACATGTGGTCATTCAAGTATGGTGCTAAAAAAGGGGGATTTGAGTAGGTACCTAGTTGGGAGAAGTCATTCAGTATTATATACTATAGAGTGTGTGACATGAGTAGGTATCTGATAGTGCAGCTCTCTCTGTTTTTAACAAGGCAGGTGACATTTCAGACTAATGTGGTGAGTGCAAGTTGAATGGTGAAGCAGAGCGTGACTTCTTTTGAAAAGAGGGTACATACTGACAGCTCTTTTTACCATAGGAGCAACACCCTCCAGGTACTGTGTGTTCTATTTCTGGGTCCATTCTAGATTCTGTCTGTTTGGTGAGTATTTGGCTGGCTGACACCCTCCCCATATATGTATCACCATGATTGTTGGTTGTACAAAGGACAGTAAACAAAATTCTTGTGAAAACCTCATTGCATAGGTATACTATATACATTGAGACAAAACTCGAGAAAGGGAGCTATCCATATATTTAATCTTACTCGCCTATATAGATGTTTTATAGATTTTCTCATAATAATTATTGTGTAAATATTTAAAAATTCATATACATTCATGACCAGATCCAATAGGAATTGACCATATTTCTAGAAGGGTACAAAAAAAGCCTGTTCAGGGACTGAGAGGAAGCAAACTGTGCCTACCTTTCACGACACACTATATCCACTCTTCATGGCAATGTCTATTTCTTCAAAATTGCACCTTCTTTTCACAATGAACTGTGGCTATTTTTCCCAGCAAACTCTATACCTTCTTCTCATGACAAACTATGCCTAAATATCAAGGCAAACTGTGCCTACTTTTCATGCCAAACAGCATTGCATAGTGATGCGACATGGCCTAGTGCCATAATGTAAAGAGTGGACAGCAACGACAATCTCCAACGAATCGTTTCAGAACAGTCAAATTCAAGGGATATCTCCATCAATAGATTGAATTCCACCCAACTATTCCAGGGGAACAGTGGGAGATACATATTTCCATGCTCAGTTGCATCAGAAAATAATGGCGGGTTTCTCTAAGATGTTTTGCCTCCTCTTGCTGAGCTCTGGTGAGAGTACTTGAACTACTAATCATGCCAAAACATTCGACATGATTTGCCTTCAAAATGATTCCCTTTCACCCCCAGGGGAGTCCACGTTACTTTCCTAAAGGGAATCTAGCCAATCTTTGATTCCCGTTCAGGATGTTAGTTGAAGTCATAATTGTTCACGTTTGTATTACAGGGGAAAAGATAAAGTGCTCAGAAATATTGAACTTCAAAGAGTATAAATTTTGAATGTAATTAAATTACTCATATATGATCAAGTAGGCCCGTACTTTGTGTTATTCTACTGTATTTTATTTTTAAGAGCAAACATTGATTGTATAATCATTTAAGTTTGTCAATATAGATTATTGCAATACATTCTGATGAAATAAAGATAATGTTCATCCAGATAAATCCTCTACTTAGTGACTAGACTCTAGCGGCATACACAAACTCCCTCAGGGAGTCCAGCTCACACATGACTCCCTCATTCACCACCGGCTCCCTAAAGCTTTGTCAAAAGGGAGTCAGGATCTTGTGACTCTGAATAAAAATTGAGTCAGGGAAGCATTGACTCCCTTTATGAACCCCAGACTCCCTTTGTAACTCGGTTATTTTTTTTTTTTTGTGTATGCTAAAAATTGGCTGGTTTTTAAACGTATGGGAATACATTGCCATGTAAAGAGCTAAACATTAAATATGTCCATTATCGAACCACACTATGTGCACTTCAGTAGCTGAGAAGTCTCACTGCATTCATAAACACTTACAGAATCGATCTTTGTTATTAACATCAAATATTTAGAACTCCAGAACATGTTAGATGCAAGGTCCATTCGCCATCTCATAGTAAAAGGTCTATCTGCTGGTGATCTCATCCTCAATGAGGTCACCAGCAGCAGTTCTTTCTTGTTTCTATTATTTGTTTAATTGTAATGAGCAGAAAGAGTCAGCATCTGTTGCATTCTAAGCACCTCATCTCTCCTGTGTTATTGAAATCATTTATCTCTAAAGCCTGACTGTGAAATTGGAATCACATTAGGTAAGAAACAGAATCAGAGATCAGAAGCAATTTGAACTGAAATTATGTCATTTTAAACCTGAGTTTTGATATTATCTTTAGATTGATCATGACTTGCAGCATGGTCACAAAGACCAGTTATCCTACACTTGGGTGACATTATTGGTGGTTGGAAATTGGATTTTGGTGATTTAAATGTAGTGATTCTGCAAATCAATCTCAATATAGGGAGATATGGTGCATATTCAGATATTGATGATGAGAAGTGCCTTGAGATTCGAATCAATATGACCATGTAGGTACTAATTGAACAGGGTTCAATTTGAGAAGTGAGAAATGATTCAAGTGCTGTTTGCTCATCATTTTGGCAGGCAATTTCCACTACTCCATCAATGTGTCATATGACTTTTACACAAACTAGTAAAAATGCAATATTGTCTTCATCCAGACTGCAGTTATAAGATCAGATTCATTGGTCAAATCTTCAATTACTCTTCTTTATCTTGAACTTAACATTTTGACTAGAAGCGCTGTGGAGCAAAATGTTAAGTTAAAGTAAAGTTGCAGTAAAGTAATCATTGTTATTTACTATTATACATTCCAATCCTTGTATCAATATATAGACCTATCAGTGCATATCCTCATCTTTTGATGCTTATGATGAAAGCAAGTCTATAAATAATGATTTGTATTCCATATACAAATCTTTAGGTACCAACATAACCATACCATTTTCAACTCTGATACCTAAATGAAACAGTGCACTAAACACACATCAAGAAGTGATATTGTTCATAAAGTGCATAAATGTCACCAGGAGGATAGGAACATAAAAAATAAATTACTATCTAGGTGCATAAACCCTATAGAGGGGGAAGAAGCACTGTCTAATTTGTCTAATTGCCATGATGTGCTACTCAATTTCATAATTACCTCTCTTTCTACAGGAGCCCTTGCAATGATATCAGGAGCTAATTACCATGGCTGTTGATCAGATGTTGCCTTTATTGTTTTTATCTTGCTTACTTAATTGGGAATGTCCTGTAGCTAACCATTACTTATTCTTGCTAGACTAGGATATATACTTTGTGTGCATTGGAGAAGACAATGTCAACATGGTCAGGACTACATTGTCTCAATTCAAATTTGTATAAACTATTACATTTTGCATGGAATTTCGAATATATATATATATATATATATATATATATATATATATATATATATATATATATATATATATATATATGTATGTATGTATGTTAAACTGTTATATGGGAGATTTTAAGGACACCCAATAATGATTCTATTACATTTGTTTCCATATTTTATGTATGGATGTCTGGATGACATTAAAGAAATTTTAAAAACAATTGAAGATCAGACATCAATGAATTATTCAATGAATCCAGTTGATGAAATACAAATGTCCAGTCTAAAGTTGAATCTGTAGTCAAATTAAAGGCATTATATGGTGAATAGAAAATTTGTCTAAATTCAGGTGATTTTAATACTGCTGCATCCCCGCACTGGTTAAACCTTAGTATTGATTTTAGACAGCACAGATTACACAGTTCTGCAGGCCTACAGGAGAGCCACCTTTTACAGTGATCACTAATAGGGTATATTAAAATTGGTCTAGAAGATACAAGTAAAAAGAACTAACCAAGCTACATGCATGATGGCCACCCGCATGCTTCCTGTGGAGTAAGCCCTTTCTGGTGCTGGTGGTGAGTGGTGGTGCCATCTAATTATCAATTTCATTTCAAGTTGAATACGACAGCTCCATACGTTTAATCAGCAACCTCTGTAGACCACGTCTCACCAATCTCATGTGTTTTGGAAATATGAGATTTTTACACTTTAGAGCTTAGTTCAAGTCCCCCATTATATTTTATCTAGGTTATTTTTCTCTAAACATTATGTGATGGGTCATATCTTCTGGAATACTTTACCCCACTTTAGTCACACATTTTAGTCACCATATTGGCTGAAATGTAAAATGGCAGTTTTTGATGCTAAAATCTCCTAGAAAAAATTATCAAGTATAAGGGGTGGATATTTTTGTGTTCATTTATAAAACAAAACTTGTGGGCAATGAAAAAAAACAGGTACAACGGCCAAAGGGTTAAATAAATGAGGCAAAAAGTACAAATGTCAACATGTCAACCTTTGTCCAGGTAGCTTTATTTTTGGTTAATCTTCTGATAATGTTTAATCCTGCCATTCCATTTTCAGTCAGGAATGGGTTCTATGAGCTTTAATCTAAAGTATAAGATCTATGTAGTAAGTAGGGATAAAAAAAAAGATCCATATCCTTTCCCCTTCTGAGTGATCTCAGCTCCTACCAGAATTGTGTACCACCTTTAAGTTTAAGCCTGTCAACCTTTGTCCAGATAAAATTTATGCAACCTGCACAACTATAGTCTTGTTAAATAACTGTCTACCACATATGCATATAATGTGTTCCTATGTCCCTCATATTATGTTCAAAATATCGGAGTTGTCCCACAAATGTGAACAAAGCTATGTGTCACATTGCTTAGCATGTCAACCTTTGTCCAGACAAAGATTGACATATAAAACTCTGTCCAAGTTCTTATATAAAACCCATGTAGACCTATTTGATGGTGTAGGTTATGGTGTGTTCTATCTCTAACCAAATAAAGCCCCCATCCCCACCAAAGGTTTGTCAAAATTGTTTTTAATGTTGTCTTCCTTTACAACAAAGGTTGACATCACAAA
The DNA here is from genome assembly GCA_949317995.1 of Acholoe squamosa. Lineage (NCBI taxonomy): Eukaryota > Metazoa > Annelida > Polychaeta > Phyllodocida > Polynoidae > Acholoe > Acholoe squamosa. Next base: position 62,088,319 of record OX439043.1, read on the forward strand.
ACATGGCCTATCTTTGTATCTCATAACTTAAACCCACCCCAAACTATTTTGTATAATGGATTATGGTGTATTCTACCTATAACCATCATCCAAAGCCCTAATCCCCACAGATAATTAGTCAAACTTACCACTTGTAGGTTATCGAGATAAAGGTTGACAACGTGTCAACCGTTGTGTGGATAAAGGTTGACATTACAAAACATGTCCTAGCTTTGTATCTTATGGCTAAAACCCATCCAAACTGTTTTGTTCTATGGGTTATGCTGTATTCTATATAAAACCATCAAATATCAACTCAATCCTCACAGAAAGCTTATCAAAATTGTGGTTGTTATCATGTCAACCACAGGATCAATGTCAAATGAGCAGTAGCCCAAGCTGCATAGGGACAAGATGGGGATCATTGACCTCCCTATTTCTTGCCTTACGTGCATGCGCATTGGGGCTGCTAGTGATAAGGGGCGAGATGGGAAGAGCAGTGTCCTAGTGCCTCTGTTGTAAGGACTGTAAAAGTAAGTCCCGTTCTCTCTACCTTTCCTACTGGAGGCTCCTCCACATCATACTATGGCAGCTGGCTACACATCAAATGATGCTGGAAGATAATCCTGTGCCTTAGTATTAGAGTCAATACCAAGAGTAGGTACGCGAGGGACTAACATGACGAATCCTTTTAGTTGGAAAGCTTAAAAAAAAAGATAGAAAATCAGGGTCATTACCAAGAGTAAGTATCTAAAGGATTTCTTTCAAAAAAGGCTTAACCTGTCAAATTCTTTTGGTAAGAAAGCTTGAAAAGATTGAAAATCAGCTGTATCAATCATATCAACTAATGGCTTTATCTTTTGCATTTACAGGCTTTCCTGGAAAACCATCATTCTCAGGTGCTAATATCTGAACTGCCCCAGTATTAAAATGACACTTGATTCATCATCTCTGTCAATACCATTGGAATTCTGAAAAATCTGTAAAATGATACATTTATAGTACCATCACTAGCCAGAAGAGAATAGGTGGACAGAAAAATTATGATGCAGCTGAAAACAGGAGAAACCCCTCCACTGTTTTAATATCATAAGTGCAGACCTTAATGGATGGTCTTGTGTGGGAAGAGCAAGCTCATGTGTCTCCACCACCAGTCTGCCATCCCTGGATCAAGAGCCTTGAAATGAAGGGCAGGCGTTTTGATAAAGATGATCTTGGGAAATATCTAACTACTAGAAGTATGGCCATCATGACAGCTCTCCAATCACCCTTTTTGGTTGAGATCCGTTGTAGCATGTTGTGAAATAAACTTATGATCCCCCAACCATGCACCCAACACTTTCCACCCACGTCCATTCTCTGTCTTCCCACCATGCAATCCTGTCCAAGTCATTCACTGGAGGACACACACTCAATACATGTCACTTCAAGTTGCTATGCTGCAGCACCGTCTGTGGGTAATTGATGACAGCAAGCTGGTCACAGTGTGAGATAATCTAACAATATTAGACTAGGCTAGCCCTAGAGGGGCCCGGGCCATGGCTTAGTCAAAGACACCTACCCAGGACAGTAGGGAAAAGAAATCTTATTGATGTATGACATGCCTATCCACATTCACTAGACTCAAAATAAAAGTCTGCATTGGCTTAAGTCATGAAGACCTTTTGCCATAAAAAAAATGATTGCATGTTTTTTTTTGTAGTTGTTTAAAATGGGAGAGGATAAACTTAGGATCATAGAGTCTTGGTCAGTCTAGGAAGGCTGAAAGAAACATTGGCCCATAACTCATCATATATTGACCCTGCCGGCCTGATACACTCCAAGAGTGTCAGCATAATGCATCAATGAGGTACTGGTAAGCAGAGTCGCCAGCACCTTTTTGGTACATCATGATGACCGAGACATTCCATACACTCCTGCATCAGCATCAGAAGTACATAAAGGGAAGAATAGGCCTTGAGTTTCACCATCAATATGGCCATATATAATGATTATTTTACCATAGAATTGTATGGTAATGAGTTGGGACCAAGAACTTTTATGTTTTAAGCCAAGGATCACTATCTATTTAAGCGGATCAATAAAAGAGAAATGAGGCCCTATGGTCATCAAGATACATGACTGAAGGTGTCACATCTTTTTTTACTCCAATTCATGTGTCCTAATGAATAGGCTACCCTCATCTCCCTTCAACATATCTCTTCTTAAAATATTCATTGACACATATTTTCTTTCACTTTATATTTTATTGAAAGCAAAATTTGACACACTAGGTGAATAACTGACACATTGGGTGAAAGCTGACATGCCCATTATTGTGGAATAACAAAATGTTGGAAGTGTCATGTGGGAGAAAAAAATGTTAAAATTGCATATGCACTTAGGAGGACCCTTTCCCTTTTCTGTCCATTTTCACTCTCTTTTTTTCAATGATGAGGTTAAGCAGGGCAAAGTCTGACAGGCTCGGTGAAAAGCTGCCACGTTAAGACAAATGTCTATATTCTAGCACTGAAACTAAATTACCTATGCATTTACTTTGCCCACTTAAACATTACCCTAGGATGAGTTCCAACTGTGCAAACACTGGTTTAAGTCCCTGTAATTCTATCAAAAGTGTTTAAGGTGAAAGGTTGACATAATGGGTGTATAGCTGATAAGGTGGGCAAATGGCTGACATACAACTTTCAGTGGTCATCATAGAAACCACAACTGTATTTAAGAAATAAAAAAATAAAATTATGGGATTTATACGGAAAGTATCTATACACAAGCCAAATATCTATATTCCGCTACCAAACTACCAAATAAATCAGCCCTGTGTCAGATTCTGTAAAACCCCAAAAATGATCCTGGGTGAAAAATGACCCAGGGTGAAAAATGACCCTGCTCTGTCTGCTATGGAAAAAGCAATTTTAATTTGCTTTTTGGGGCCATTTTTCTTTATCTATCCATCATAAAACCATCATATATGAAAAGAGGAGGATTGATAATGGTAGTCTAGAATACCCAACTACTTTTTAGCAATCTTATTTTGCATTCTGTTTTAATTATTGCAGTGGGTATGAGGGAAAATAGCTCTCTGGGCTGACAATAATGCAAATGATAAGTTTGTATCACATTTGAGATTGATCAATCATACATCACTAGAAATACCAATATGTATCCTAGTTAAATCTAAAATAACTTTTGGATATGAACTATAGCAGTTGAGAAAACACAATTTGAAACTAAATCTGTTGCCCATTCATAACTGAAAGTCAGTATAGGAGGGAGGCCCCTTATCTAGGTCAACTGATAAGGCAGAGAGAGGGGGAAGGGGAGGGGTGGGGGAGAGGGTCATAAATGACTCTGGGTCAAAAATGACCCAGGGTCAAAAATGACTCTGGGGTGAAAATTCTTCAAGTAGGGTAAGTGGGGGGATGGTGGGGGGCAGGGTCAAAAATGACTCTGGGTCAAAAATCATCCAGGGTCATTTCTATATTTTAGCTTAGACCTGATTACATCCTCAGTTTATGATATGTGCATCATAAAGAAAAGCAGAATGATTACGCAGGTATGTTAAGGATGGAAGATGAGATAGTGATACTGAATTCCATGAACAAACAGGATCTTAATGCTCATTGTGCATCATACATTTAATATGAGCAAATAACAATGGTCATTGTAGTGATGGCAGATATCACACATAGTATTTGGATAATGAAAAACAATGCGATTGTGATATTTCTATTCTGAGTGCTAGCTCAGTGGCGTTCATGCATATGAGCTGACATTCTATAGGATTATGGTATATAATTTTTATGTTTATCACCATCAAACATTTTGCTTTTTGAAACCATTCATTAACATCTCTTCTAAAATAGAAATTGTATGTTATGTATCCTGGAAAAAAGATATATTTCAAAGATAGAAATTATATGAACACAAGTATCATATGACATAGTACATACACATCTATCAGAGTGTTTGATGTGATTTAGTATGGGTGTGTTTAAATTACATGTTTTAAATGAGAAAGAAATGCATAGAATGTCTGATGTTCTAGATATAAGAACAGTAACAGTGGAAAAGAGTTGTACAGCTCAAAATACATTTCCATTTATGTGGGCAGTCGAGTGATAATTGACTTGCATTTTGATTCATCTTAAGCTCTGGCTCTTGATAAGCATTTTGCACTTGCTTTTACAACTTGGGTACAATATGGAGATAAATAGATAGAACTAAACGACCGTGGTGTACAAGCTGGCCGATCCACCACGAGGGGGAGACTCCCCCCGAGGGGTGGATCGGTCACCGAGGACACCAGGGGAGTTTAGTTCTATATTTATTTTATGTTTTTAGAGTCTTTAATTAACTGAAAATTAACAAAATCCATTACGTAATGCCCCGTACGAGTGGCGGTCCGCCATTTTGAATGTTTACATGCACCCAGAACGAGGCTACGGTACCGGATCGGCCGCTGTGGTGGATCGGCACACGTTACGCCACTGGGGGTGTGCGGATCGGCCCTGCAATACTATCTCTATGGGAAGAAGTTATTCACATAAAATAAACTACAGGAATGCATCTTAGGCTATTTTGAATATTATCAATTCAAAAGAACTCTAAATCAATATCAATTTATCATAAATTTTATATCATTCCATGCTTGTCTTCTATAATCCTATTCCATTAACTGTTTTATGATTTTGTCCACCAACAGGGTTTTTGTCTTTTACAAACTAACAATGCATTAATTACTCACACAGCCTCATGTTTTCAATAAATCCCAAAGTAAACCTTGGATACTTTTACTGTAATATTTCATCCTTGCAAAGACTCATTCCAGGTATAACAGATTTTTGCTTCAAGGGGTATCTTATTAGTTACAATTTTTCTCTGAGAGATTTGTCCTTCAACAGGGGAGACAGGGAAAACAGAATTCAGATGACACCCAGGAGATGCCTGTAAAGATAATAAAACAAAGTCACTTTATCTTCATGCCTTGCATAAACACAGAAACTGGCAATGACTTGGCCTGTAAGAAGTCAACTCTAATAAATTTGCTGCTGAACTGAACTAGCATTGATTCTAGCCATCTTCAGCATCACCACCCCATGATGCCACAAACTGCAGGTTCCAGCGGGGCCCTGATAGTTCCTGTATGAAACTAATACAGCACCCAATACTCATCTTAAGTTTGTTTAAATTTAATGAAAGATTTTGCCTCTTGAAAAGTACATTATAATACTAAATGTCACATTGTGAAGAACAAAAAAAAAATATGCTTCCCCCCCCCTTTATTAATGCTCCTTTGCTTGGATCTCAAAGGCAGGATCAGCTTTCTCATCAATGACTGAACTGCAAGACAAAGCATTATTTTACATCCTGTCCTAATTGATAATGCATCTTTTGGAAAAGGTTCAGTAGTCACAAATCATTTCTACCACAAGACAAAACATCTTTTCAAAAAGTCTCATGTTAACAATGTTTTTTTTTTTTCTAATGAACACTAAAGTAAGCATTGCAATGTGTAATGGGTTTCAGAATTATTTCAATATTCCTTCTATAATGATGTTAAACTCAATAAGTAGAAACATGCAAAATGTCTTAGAATAACCTACATCTGATACATGGGTCATTCTGGTGAAAATGTAAATAATGTTTCGGTATCTTAGGGTCATTTTGACTTCAATTTATTTTACTATCGATACTCAACATTCAAATTTGGGTAACCTGTGATAGGTCTGACATAAATTCTAATCAAATCCCACAACAGCTTCAGTTCTGCATATGTATGCTATCTACCTCACAATCAGTCCTTCCTTACCATACGAATCTAGTGTTTTGTATATAATTTGTTTCCATAGAATGTCAATAGGATGCAAGAGACCCCTGGAATCCCCATGTTGAACTAACGATTCCCAACAAACACATTAAATTCTGAAGTAAAGGAATAGTGTCCCTTCTTTGAAAGGGAAGTACAGACTGGAATCTGATGCTCAGAGACATTGGCCTTTCCTACAAGAATTTAAGGATAGTGTTTCAAATGTTATTGAATTGCATCCTAATGGATTTAAATTATTAGTGAAAGTATGCATTGGCTTTGAGAACAATTGTTGTTATTGTTTTATAGTAATCTAGGAACTCACCAGAATGGGCAATTTCCTCGACACTAAGTCTTACAAAATAGTCCAGATCAGACTGCTGTATGGATATCACTCTCATGATATTATGTATGTGATTAATTTATTATAATTTCAACACTGTAATATCCCTTGACCATATGTATAAAAATAAGAACCATATGAATATTGAATTTGATGAATCCCGATTCCTTGGCTTCTGCAGAGTATTTGTATAACCTGGAGGGTCTAACCAAAAAGAAAACATGAACCTAAAAATGAAACATGCACGTGTTTGTACGCCAAATGGTTTTTCTTTAACGTGTTTTACCGAAACGTGCAAATTCAAAAAGTTTGTCCCCTCCATTCTGTCTCAAAAATATTTAGCAGGTTCTTCCTCGTTATCTTTTGGCAAGACCCTACTGGCCTTCAGGTGTATGTTTCTTTTAGATACAAGTTGAATGATAAAGTATTCATGAAGTGTTTCAAGAGATTTAGCCTACATGTCATGTTTGTACCATATATGTTGATCTAAAGATAATGGCAGTACACTGTGAAGGAACATATGCAATGTTTTTGGTGCCAAAGGAAAACCTTTCTGTCACTGCCAACCGATTGGGAGACTGAGACCGTAGAGGATGTTGTTGAAGTATAACCTTGAAAGGACTGAGTAACAGTCAGCTCTCTTGGAGGGATACTTCCCACATGCACTAAGGATCTGGTAAGTGCTAATAATCAAAAAACTACTGCAGTCATAGAAATAGCTCGGTTTTTAGATATGGGGTGCCAAATTAGATGCCTATCCCTGCTAGCCCAACTCATCCAAATAATGCCTTTTTTTATGTAAACCATACGAGTTTTCACGTAGGAATGACGTAAAAGGCACGAGCTGTGGTAGCTGAGTATGTGGGGCCTTTATCCAACAGAGTGCCTTTATCCCTCACAATAGTATCATTTTGGCACATGTTGGCCTTTATCCTACACAATATCTAACACAGTGAGCTAAAACCATTGTTGATGAGCAAGGGTTTTACAATGATGGAACTTGCCCGAAAAGCATGATTTTGACATTTTGCAAAAGAGACTTTTTACAGCTTGTGGGTTGACTGATTATGTATCATCAGGGTAGTAATATGAATAATTTGTGGGATGAAGGATTTTGCAAGATAAAGGATGGAAATCCTGAGGCAGGTCGAAAGTCAGCCCATAATTATGTTTAAGAAAAAGATACTGCGCACATCAACTCCATCAGAATCACAGTCAAACGTAGAAAGCTTCACAAAGTATTTCTGATCACTAAGAAAGTGGTCAGAAATATTCATTTAGCACCATAAAGGAGCCTTAAAGGCCATCTGTAATTAAAAGGGTATTCTATTGGATAAAAGATTTTGTAGGGTAAATATTTCATAGAATGAATGGCTTTGATTGATAAATTATTTTGTAGGATGAAGGATTATGTTCTTTAATGCCAATTTTGTAGGATAAAGGCCCGTGTTTTTAGGATAAAAGCCCCACAGCTGTGCTGTGTATGATTCCATATGCTAGGAACCATTGTGTGAACGTGTGAATGTCTCTGCACCTACTACTATCCGGACTCTTGTGATACGTACATGTGGTCCCAAAATAGAATCCAACCTTGATGGATTCCCTGGAACTCAAGGCAAAAGAAGGGCTTCTCTTATTATAGTATGGTCTGCTGGTATTTTAAGAGCGGTCCCTCTTAAAGGGTTTAATCATTAAATCTTGAGCTTAACAATGCTCCTCTGATCACACACATGTAACATTTTACCTTGATATGATATTGAGTGTGGATATTATGTTCTATAGAGAATGATTTAATGCTGATATTCACATGCTTTGATATGAAGTGGTTGTGGGGAAACAGTGGTTGTGTAGCTGTAATAATTATCATTTAAACCCTTTTTCTTCTTATAACAGATGGCCCAAATATGTGTTAAAGGCAATTTTTGTAAGATTAAGGCCCCACAGCTGTGTATGATGTCATATGTAGTTGCACATGTAGGGGCCGGCATCGTTATACTAGTGCGGATCATCCGAGAGATGTGCCCATGTTTTGCTTGTTCCTTCTATGCCAACCGGGTACCACTTCGTGATACCCATTTGGTACAAGAGGGGGCAGCACTACGCAATAAAGGCCGTCCAAGCAGATGGAAAGTTAAACGCTTTGCCCAACCCGAACCTCTCATGTGGTGTGTTGCTTATAGTTATTAAGCAAGCCTAAGAGCCACCGAAATCAATATATGTGACATGGACTGGGAAAAGGGGTCTTAGAACCCTCTGCACTAAGCCCCATTTTCACAGATCGTGTCACATATATATAGAATGAACCGTTACACTGATGCCGTGACCAGTTGGTTCAGGGGTGGAGCGCGGTCAGATGGCCTAAGGCAGAGGAAGACAAGATGCAAGTTCTTCAAGCTTAGGGCTAGAAGAATTTGAAGAGGATGGCATAGCCTGTCAGCAATTGTTGCTCGACTGGAAACCGGGTCGACAGTTTCTGTTTGACTCGACTGGTGTACAGAGAACATTCTCAACACCCAGTATGATGACCAAACCCACCACGATTGGAGATGGGGTCGTGAAACTTTATCCATACGGCCTCGGATACCGGTTTGCTGGGTGGGCTGATTAAACCCGCTCAGTTGGACTTGAGCCATTTGTCTCAGGTGATAACCAGTAGGCGCGGACTAGAAGCTGGTATTTCTGTGGGTGCCTTATAAAGACTCCGAAGGCCCAAAGTCCTATCCAACGGACAGGAACGCCAACCGAGCATGGGGTACAAAAGCATACCTGAGTAAGGCAAGATCAACCCTTAATGACATCGTCGGATCACGAAAGCGATCAAGATGATAAAGGGGATGGTAAACACCATAGTGTGGAGGCAGATGACATTATTAATGGGTCTGCCCAACCCCAACGGGATATCTTAGATATCAATCGTGATACACTACTGAAATTAACGGAAATGTATACGCTGGAACTATCCTTAGATGTGGCTCTATCGGACTCATTATTCAATCCAGGAGGGAGCTGTAAATCCAGACATGGTCGTTAAATGGGCCCCGGATATAAGTCGACTACGGCTTATCTAAAAGCCAGAGACCAGGTAGAGCTACAAGCTTAGAAGCAACATGAAGCATTCATGGCTGCTCAGAAGAAAATTGAGGACGAGACCCGAGAACAGATCAGTAAACTTCGTTCTATAGAACAGGAGGTGATTCTGAAAGAATCCAACCTAAAATACAGACTTTCCTCTCTAGCCTATAGAGTGGAGTTGCAATCGACGGAAGAGAGAGGAAGGGACAGTAAGTTGGCAGAACTCAAAAAAGAGAAAGGTAATAGGCGGAGAGCAATCGATAAAGCTAGATTTGAGGAGGTCGCAAAAAGCTAGGGATGTAAACAGACTACAGTCCGAGTTAAATGCGATGGAAGAGAAGTTGAAGAGACTCAAATTACACAAAGCCGAAACGGAATCTTAGCTAGTCACTGAACAAGACGAGATCCATAGGGAAACGACTGAGTATCACAGATCTCAGAGGGAAAAGAGTGAGAAGTATCAGATATTAAAGGATACTTTGAAAAGAGAAGCACAGGCTGCTCAATTAGAATGAAACCGAGCTGTTAAAGACAATGAAAAGATTCGATCCGAAATCTTGTCTGAAAACACTCAGTTACTAGAGGAACAGAGGAATCTGACAACTGACGTTGCGACTCTGACTCTAAACAAGTCTGCTATGGAAAGCTACTTGCAGGAGAAGGAGAAAAAAAATCCACCTCCAGTGGGCTCTGACCCGAGCCAAGATTGGACCATCGTTCAACAGGGTGACTTCGTTCAACGCCGATACAGCCTACGAGTGCATACAACCCGTTTGTAAATGATAATGCCACTCGTAATGTGGATCAAGAAGGGGTCTATGTCAGAACCCAGGATCCAAATGGCAGGGCTAGTAGAGTTTGCATCAGGGAAGTTTCGATCATCCATAATTTGGATCCGGACTTCGTCCAAAGAGACAATTTGGACGCAAGCACCGAGACTGGCGGGTTCCACATAAATGTGGATCAGACCAAAAATGTTGGATTGGACGCTGGCAAAACCAAGCAGGTGGCATGCCTAATGCTAGCAGACAACATGGCACTGCCTATACAAGCAGTCAAGGGGCGAGTGGTACCTCTGGTACTACCCCTAATGGAAACAGCGGAGGTGAAAACACCAGGGCTGGACAGTCACAGTGGGGCTAAAGCCAAGCGCCACAACCACCACCCCTGAATAACAGTAGTGTTGGTGGATTGGGAGGCAATCTAACCCTGAATGAAACCAAGGTGATTGAATGGAGCAATCAACAGTGTGGAAGACTGACGTATGCTCAGAACTCAGCCAGAAGGGTAGCCGTCATTCTGAAGGAGTATGATAGTACCCGACCATGGAAGGAATGGTTTGAAGACTTCATCGATGTGATGAATTGTAATGGGTGGACGCCATACGAGGCGAAGCCACATCTAGTTAGATGCCTGAAGGCTGGCCCGGGTCGCATGGCCGTGGAGCAATGGTGCACATGGTACAGCCTAGTAGGAAGTTTTGAGCAGTTAGTAGAAACTGCTAGTGGGCTGTTGTGTAACATGGTCAAGGAGGATCCGATGGTTCATTTTAGAAAGCGAACCCAGAAACCTTGGAACTGTACCACCCCCTGGATCCCCTGGGAGGTGGCTGTAGAGATCCGAGATGGCATATTGTGCAGATGGAAAACCACATCCACTGGCAATAAGTTATTGCAAATTGTGATTCCTACCTCGATGAGGATGGATATCATGTATTATTGCCATGGCCACCAAACGAGTGGCCATTTTGGGAAGAAAAGATCTATTGAACGTCTGCAAAGACGCTACTACTGGCCAGGGATGAGGAGCGACCTTCTTCGGTGGATTGCAATTTGTCCTGAATGTTGTAAAAACAAGCCAGGACCCGGCCTCGGCAAGTTACCCTTGTCTCAGGAGCTATTTGGTGTAAGATTTGCTCGGGTAGCAATCGACATCATAAGTGATTCAAGACAACACATAAGGAGAATACATGTATGATGGTCGTGACAGACTATTACACAAAGTATACTCGGGTGTTTCCCCTACCAAATCATAAGGCCGCTTAATATGCCGAGGCGTTTGCAAAAGGCTAGGTGCTACATTTGGGGGTGCCCCTTATGATGCACAGTGATCAAGGTAGAGAGTTAGAGTCAGAGTTATGGCAGGAAATGTGACATATGCAATATGCAAGACCCGAACCAACCCATACCGGCCACAATCTGGCCAAGTGGAACGGTTTAACAGAACTCTTATACAAGTTCTGAAGCCTCTGGTGAACAGCCACCAGGACGATTGGGACGAACAATGTGAGTTTGTAGTACACGCCTACAATAATACCGTCCATGCAGCCACCAATTGTACCCGAAACCTTTTGGTGTTCGGAAGCTCCTTGCAGTGAACTCTTTGTGGAATCACTTAGGGACAGATTTAAACAGGCATACGAAATAGTTCGAAATGAACTACTTAAGAGTGCTAAATGGCAGAAGGTGGGTTACGACACTAATGCTAAAATGATACGTTTTAATTTAGGGGACAAATTGCTAAGGTATTACGAGCCACTCGAAAGATTAAAGCTCGTGACACCTTAGGAGGGTCCATTTAAGATTATAAGCATTGTCTCTGAGTCCACGGTGATAATGAAGGATTGCTACACTGGTAGGGAATGGAAAACCAATGTAGGGAAGCTCAGACTCGGAAGGGACGCGAAGCAGCAGAGAGGGAGTACGGATACCAACCACCAGAGCCTACCCAGAGCAGGCCTGGGGTGATATTAACCGAGAAATGCCCCAGAGGTCAGCCCAGGAAGCATCCGAGGACCAACGTAGCTCCTGAAAAGAAGAAGACGGGTCAGAAACGGCCAAATCGTAAGAAATAGAAAAATGTCTCGCGGGGTGAAGGTATTACACATAGGAAGATCCTGCCGTGGCTGTGCAGGACCCGTAAAAGGCTGTGGGTATTACCAGGAAAAATAAAATGCTGACTGAAGGTGTCAGACATAGTCCCAGGTTAAGTACCTGTGTGTGGTTCGCTGCAATGTTGTAGCGGGTCGGGGTCAGATGTATATTCCCTCGGTGACGTATCCCGTGAGTGGTGGTCAGATTACCCCGTACATTCGCTGTTTAGCGATGTATATACCACCAAGCTCCAGTTGATACCACCCCGGTAGTAGCATGCGTTTGGTATACCAAGCCGAGTCCCAGTCCAGATCTAGTCTACTCGAGGGCGCCACTGGTAGTGGCAGGAGACTGGACAACTAGGTCACCGGATAGCTCACAGCGGGATCTGGCAAGAAGAGAGTTTTGACGCCATATTGGTCTGACCCAGCTATAACTAGGGCAGAATCGTGGTGCTTAGACACCATTGAGTTTCACTCTGGTTGTTTTGCATCCTCCGGCGGCTAGTAGTTGCAGTGCACCCCTTTTTTTAGTTGGACAAATCCTTCGGGAGGAGTCCAACTTAACTGTCGCCAATTTTAAATTGGAAGTTGTTCTGCCGTAATGGCACAGGGAACAATTGACGCTGTGCGTCAAGCCGCCAACATTGAGTAGGACAAGGACAAGGCCCTAGCAGCCGCGTCTCGGGTGGAGGAAACGATGGAGACCTTTGATGCTGGAAGAGGCCGTTAACTGTCTCGCTGCGTTGTCGACAGCCGCGACAGATAGGGACCGTATGCCTCCTCCACCACCTCCGGGTCCAGTAGCTACTGCGTCGGGTTCTTCGGACCCAACCGACTCGACAGCAGAAGTCTTGGATATTTTGAATATCCCATTGTATCCTCCGGGATATAAGATGAAGATCAAGCGCCCTGCCCACATTGACGAGGATCGTCTACATGTACTGGGGAACCTACATCCCAATGCACCCTTCAATGTTTGGGTATGGTGAGGAAGCTGAGGTCCCTGGACAGTCGGGAGAGATACCTGATGATTTCAGGACACTATCATCGACTTGTGTTCTGACGAGCTGGCAGACAAGATGCCAGTTTCAGGGACTACAAATGTCTTGCCGGAGCCATGATGTTAGGAGTTGGCACGGGCTGTGTTGGTATCCAAAGGGATTTCCTGGAGGACCACACAGCTGCGTGAGTCGGAATCCGACATGAACACTGACTCCTCCATCACGCCACAGTCTACAGGGCAAACTAAGAAATTAGTTCGCAAGCCTGCACCGAAGGGACTCCTGACCAAGTCGGACCTCGAGGACGAGGATATCCGGATAGCGGTCGAGAGGTCCTAGAATGAGTCGGGTGCCAACATCCCAGAGGCAGCTGGTTTGGTTTCGGACGAAGACATTGCCCTTAGGACATCGCCTGGAGGAAAAGCGTCGTGAGCTTGCCGCCCAGCAGAAGGAGCTGTCTGCTGTTCGCCGAGCCCAGCGTAAAGAGCAGGCTCAGCTTAAGTCGGGTACTTTTTCGGAGACTGATGCTACCACCAGTAGCCGAAGGAGTACCAGGGGTAAAGGAGGGAGTCCGGTAAAACGGATTCCAGCCCTGAAGCCCCAAAACAGCCTGGGAAAGAAGAAAAAGGAGAAGAAGGTGGTGAAGGAGAGTTCGGCTGAGCCCACTCCTGCTTCTGTAAAGAAGGGGGACAAAAGCCAGGTGAAGCCTTCGACCGCTACCACCACAGCAGTCACACCGGCTACCCTGGTTACTGCAGCACCCACTGTCACTACCATTGGGTCATCTGCTGTCACCTTGGTTGTGAGTACGACTGGTACTGTCACCACCAGTCGAGTCCAAACCAAGGGGGCACAGATTTACTCGAGTCGGGGAGCGAAAGCGACCCGGAGCTGCGCGAGTCGGCCAAGTCCGAGTTGGAGGCAGTGGTGACATGGGAAGACATGACCATGGACACCCCGAAGGATGACAACCAGAAGTGGATGTGGAAGAATGCAGCTAAGGGATTTAAAGAACGGGTCCCTCACTGCTTCGACGATTGTGCCTACGACACGATCCACTACATGTGTCCAGGCACCGTCAACATGGACGGTGACAGCAACGATGAGGAATTGATGAAATCCAGATCTAATGATACACTGGTGGGGAAATTCTACCTGATTTGGATTGATCAGCTAAAATCCAAGTTAGGTCTATAATTATGAGGCGAGAATGAAAGTTCAGTGGGCTATGACTCAATGGGGACCCAGTGGCAACTGTCACAAGTGCCCATTCGAGTCTTGCCAGCTCTCGCTTACCGGAAAGATATTCAGCACCAAACCTCAGTTCGCCAGGCACATCGTGGAGCACCATATGCTCCACAAGCCCTTGCTGAGGTGTATCCCTGATTATAGACCCAGCAGGTTGTGTGATGGCATATTCGTGACCAGGCGCAGAGACATGGCCTTGCATTTGCAAGGCCATGAGGGGAACTGCTGGGGGTGCAAACCCCATCCACACCCCAGAAACGAACCCGGACGGACCGATCTGTGAACCCAGCAGGCGCTAAGGATCAGTCCAGACCAGTTAACCCGGCTGATCAGCGCCAGTCCGGGCAGCAAGTCTCAGCGCTGGATATGCCTGGCTACCAAACGTCATGTGTGGTCAGCCAGGCTGTACCACCACTGCCACCACCTGGTTTTACTGCTGAAGCTCAACGCCCTCCGGGTGTTGACACCAGTAGTCCGGGTGACTGGCAGAGTGTCATGGGTCCAAGCACTGGACATGGTGCAGGGTGGGCCGGTGAAGACACCACCGATGCACAGCGCCAAGCATACCGGGAGTATATGTCGAAGTTCCCTGCTATGGGACCTGCAGTACCCGAATCCCAAGTCCTGACCTCCTCCGGTAGGGCTAAGGCTCGGGGGAGGGTCCATGGTTGATGCGAGTCCACCCGACCACTCCCTGGCTATGGTTGTGGACAAGGAGGTGCTACGGTTGAGGGTTCTGTTGTCCCTATTGCAGGCACGCCACCTGTTGCTGTACCCCCTCCCACTCAGGTACCAGCCGCTGCTCCATCTATGGACTCTCTGGTCCCCATAATGGGGCTGATGGCAAATACACCGCGACGAACGTACATGTAGGATCCAAAAAGACCTCATGAGCCAATGGCAGTCACTTCACCATCAGAAGTCTATCGACTACTGGCGGGATGTAACTGGAGCCACCTTCAATCTCGTTTACAAGATACAGAAGCGTGAGGAGGATAAGATCAAGGAGCAGGAGATGAAGCAGGTCGACCACCCGGAACCTACGGACTGGAATGAAGAGATGCAGCTAGATGGACACTACCCGAACCACTCGTGGACCACCACTCGAAAGGGGGCTCCATCTACACATCTTCATCAGGGCACATCACAACAGCAACGTGGCTTGCCACCACACCTATGTCGCCGGATGGAGCTGCAGAAACCAGTCATTCCAGGTTCGCCGAAAGTCAAATTTTTATTGTAAGGGTGATTCTACTACCATGGTAAGACACCTATTAACTTTTTATAATTGTTTGAATTCATCATTATAAAATTTAAAACAAAACAAAAAATTTTTTACGGGTTAATACGAAACTACGCTATTTAAGTTCATTCACTCTCGGATACGTCTATAAATATTGTATAAGGTTAATAATGTGTGTCAATAATAGTATAACTTTGTAATAATATTACTTCATAATGTAGGTTGATGGTACATAAGGTGTCACTTCCTATCTGGTTATACTTAGTTACTTCGGGTTATATGTGACGATGCCTATTTATGTACATAATATTTATAATGCCCCTCTATTGTTACATGAGTTTTTTTAACTACTATATCTTCGACTTATCTGTGTAAATAATTGTTTTATATCATACGAAGGTTTAAAATAGTCTATTGTAACACCTACCCTAGGTTAAGTCTACGGGGAGTGGTGTAGGGGCTGGCATCGTTGTATATATACTAGTGCGGATCATCCGAGTGCTCGTGTGTTGCTTGTTCCTTCTATGCCAACCAGGTGTCGCTTCGCGATACCCATTTGGTACAAGAGGGGGCAGCACCATGCCAGACGATCAGCAAAAGGGGACTGGAGCTCATCCAGTCCAGACATGTTGCTAGTCCTTCTCAGGAACCAATAAAGGTCATCCGAGCAGATGGAAAGTTAAGGGCTTTGCCGTACCCGAACCTCTCATGTTGTGTGTTGCTTATAGTTATGTGTGATGTATTGTTATTTCATCCATTGCTAAGCCTTTTTTACTATTAAATGAAGCTTAATAGGATGGTATTGGTTGAGGTTTTTTCACTTTTTGGTCCGGTCATCAATGAAAATTTGCGAAAAAAAAAAATTAATTTTCCAAGCATCAGCAAATACCCAAGATGGATAGATATTGTACATTTATTGGTTTTAAACAGTAGCCCAGGTGCACTAGTTACTCTGTATGTAGTGGCATTATGATTCAACAGGTTTAAGTGCCTCTATGAGGTGTTCATCTATGTACTACTGCTTGTTTGTGTGACTGACCGAAATCCGCTAAGCAGGGGACCTATTTTGGCTACAGACCAGAATGTACTTGATGAGTGGTAAATGATGATTGTTTAAGCAAGTGTACATAGTGAGGATGTAATATATTGATTCCCACGCATGTACAAAGAGTTTTAAGCCAGTGAGATCAAAGTTGAGAATTTGTGTTACAATTTTCAGAAAAATGGTAATCATCGCAAAAAGTGAAATGTCATAATTTTCAAAGTTTATATGTACCTCAGTTCTAGTTTTTGATACACTTATACTACACTATTGTTATAGTTTGGTCATGCAATGTAGTGTTATAGGATGGTGTGTACCATACAATGGAACATAATACAGGGAATTTGGTCATTAAGTTATAGATATTTTTTCACTTAGATATATCTATAACATAGTGTTGATAATAAGATTGGCACAATTTCCATATTATTATCATTATGCTTTAGATTAGACAGATATCTATGTGTAGCATGCACTCAAATCACATCACAATATCCCCTGCTCCCTAGTGAGGCATATTTGAAGCATGAAATACTGTTGAATCAACATTTTTCAAACCAGTTAAGTCAACGTTGTTTTGAGTCCACATTGAACGTTCATCAATGTTGACCAAAGGTTATCTTGAACAGTTGAAAAACATTATTTCCTAAATGTGTGTTTAATGTTAAACCAACATCAAAAATAAAATGTTTTCTTAAAACCTTAAATCAAAGTTGAAACACTGTTTTTCAACAAATGTTAGTCCAACTAACTATCAGTGAACGTTAATCAATGTTCACTTAATGTTTCTTGTTACCTGGGAGAGGACCACTCTAAGACCTACAGGAATGGATGAAGGATATGTGAGAATATATATTTATTTATCAATCATTGATAATACTAATCCACATTGAATATACTAAAATACTAAGCCTATAAGGTGTGGTATACCTTAATATGCTGGTTTTAGTCTACAACCAATTTTAACCCTCATGTGCCCGGTGGCGGAAAATGGCAGAAAGTGCCATTTTTTGGGCATCCTTAAATGGGCCAGTGATTTTACATATAAATATTAGGTTATGATACTCTATAATATACAAATGTTTGTAGGTTGAAATGAACTCTACTTTGATACCCTTATATTTCATATCTGGCCAATGCGAGGGGGACTAGAGTAATTTTAACCAAGAAATGAAAATAATAACATGACATTTTTTGCAAACTTGTGGTGGAGGCAGGGGCTGGGCACTCCCCATAACTAGTAGGAAGGGGCCTATAAAATGATATTATTTTTTTTTTGCAGAGTTATAATAGGTGGATAAATCAACATGGGATATGCACATTTCCTTGAAGCTATTGTGGTGGGCTTTCTAATAAAGTAGGTATCAACATTCTATTTGTGACCAGTTGCCATGGGAACGGGATCAACAAAAACAGGCATTTTACACCATTTTCTCACTTTAACGGTCTGATTCTAACATTTTATTCAACAAGGAATGATACTGCCTAAGATGTTGATATAATGGTTTCCAGTCAAGGTCTTCATGGTAATATGCCCTATCATGATCTTCCTCCAGTCAGGGTTTCCATAGAAACATGCCCTATCAATAGTATAAATGGGTAATCTATATCCAAATCCGTTTGCCTATCAATACCTAGAGAAGAAATGTATTCTAAATATTGTAATGGCCACTGTTTTATCTTACATTTTCATGTCATTCATCACAAACCCATTTATGCCTTTGATGGGCATGTTGCCATGAAAACTATGGCTGGAACATCATGATAGGGCAGGTTGCCATGGAAACCATGACTCTTAATGACTGGAGCCCATCATATCAACATCTTGGGTGGTATCATTCCTTGTGCAATAATATTAATGTTCCTATGGTTAGAAAATGGTGAAAAATCTGAGTATTTGTTGATTTGGTTGATTTGGTTCCCATGGCAACTGCAACAGGTCACTAATAGAATATTGCTGTCTACTTTAATAGAAAGCCCACCACAATAGCCTCAGTTAAATGTGATATAATACATTGTGGAGTTATCCACTTGTTATATCATCTTCAAAAATGATAATTTCACACAGAAAAAAATAATTTCAAATTGTCGGGGCCTTCAGTTAGAGCAGCATGTTGACATCTCCTGACATAATAGTAAAATTAGACAAACTACATTTGACAAAGTCCATGATAGATGTCTCTGATTGATTAAAACATAAAAACTGCAATAGCAGTCTAAATCTGCATTTGCCCCTCTAGCTAAAATAACTTCTACCTCTTATCAAGGCATTTCTCATATCACAACCATTTCTCTCGAGCTCCCGATTGATTGATGAAAAATATTTTGTGAAAAGAGTATCAATGCACATTGGAAAAGCTCCCCTAGTCTGTATGTTTGACTTTATTAAGTAAGGGTAACAAGACAAGCATGCTATGATTCAATGGTAATCAACTTTAAAGTACAATTGTCAATACACACCTAAGATCAATGGCATCAATAAGTGATTAACAGGCTCAGCTCATCTAAAGAATACTTCCTCAGACAACCAACACATGGGATTACCAATGATTCAATGAGAAGAGGCAAATTGGTGTTGACAAGGTTTCTTCAGAATCTTATCAGGTGACAGGCCAATAGAATCACACAGCATCACTGTCATTTGTAGTTAAAGTCATTGTTACCCAATCCCGTCAATCTTTACTTTTCAACACAGAAAGTTTACTTTGCAAATTATGTTAGAGACAGAAGCAGTGGAACAATGCACTCACAAGCAAAAATACTGAGATACCTTGCAAACCAACAGAACATGATTCACCATAATCAATTAACTCTGATTTTTGCATTCTGAGGGACTGGACGTGTATTGGCCTTTTTGCTGGTAATGGTCTTGGAATGTTCTGAGACAGTGACAAGCCCTCTTTAAAATTTGGTTTTGTTTTGGGCCACAGTTAACTCTTTCCAGCCGGCTCTCTCATTGTTAAAAGTCCCAAGAATGCAGCAGATTGAGGTGCCAGGCCCAGGTATATTGATACATGGGGTTAGAGTGACTATGGGGAAGGTACTAATGTTTGTGAAATGTATTAAAAAATTACTGATTTGAATTCTGTATGTAATTTCCTTTCATGGGATACCATGATACCTGGTGTTATTCATTAAAAATATGCTATTAAGGCTTTTAGATATGAAAAATGCCCTCCTCATAGTGCATTAATGTACTAGCCATATCTTACCTGGTAGTGCAGTAATGCACTAGCCGACAGGAAAGAGTTAAGGAAAAAAGAAGGAGGACATAACCCTGCAGATGGGAAGTTATGTGAGTGTTGTAACCTGACCATGTCCATTAATCTTTTTTTTTCATTTTTTGAAATGGAATTCAGTTGGTCATGAAACTGTCTTGGGTTATTTTGAATCTTTTTGAACTAAAAAAAGAATGAATACACATATTGATCACCTCCTGGGACATTTTCACATGAGCATAGCACAGATCCCAACATGTATTTTGCTTTTCACAATTGGATGTTGTGTAAGTAAGAAGTACGTATTATCTACAAAAAGGTATTACCCAGGGCAGGATATGAAAGTCATATGCAAAACTAATACAGTATATGCGCACTTATCTAAATGTGGTAGTTACCTGTGAGGGCGCTGTATTGATGGAAGATGATGTGTATTGATAGAAGTTGACCAGAAACAAGATAACAACCAGGATTATAATTGTCCCAGACAATGCAATTGTTATCTGGTATTTTCCGTGTGACTCTGTCACACTCATTATTGATCTTTTTTTCTCCCTTTCTTCATTCGGTCTGCAAACACCAACATATCGCTTGGTTCAGCCTGATGGAATCACTGCCTCAAAAATAGCCTTGGGACTCTCTCACTTTCCTTTTTCTAGCTGTAAGAGGTAATAACTCTTACCTGTCAGAGTGTCAGACAGGGGAGGTACTGAATGGGGGGGCACTGTATTTGCTGAGTCGCTTGGAGAGGAATTGGTAAGAGTCCATTGGTAATGATGCATATGTTAAGTGGCAATTCCACTGCCATTGGTCAGCCAAACTTTCGCTAATCCGACCAATTTTTTCTTTACTTTTGCATTATCAAAAATAATTGTATTAGCAAAATCTCGGGTGACCGACAGCTTGAAATCTGACCAATGCAGATCCGATGATTTTTAGATAATAAAGTATGGCTTTGGTTAGTCATACTACACACAACCAACGCAATAGAATACCCGCCTTATGTGCAATCTCCAAAGCTGCAGTTTCAACAGTGTGGTTGATAATTCCCATTAAAACAAGTCAATTTCAAGACAGAAATCTATTGATATCTCTTCGTTTATTGTCTACCCCACGCTCAATGGGAAATGGCTCGTTGAGGGTAGGTCTAAATCATCTTACACCTTTATTTAGGTGTGAATATAGCTGTTATGATATCATCAATAGCCTACCTATGGGATGCTAAACAGCAGACCCCGATCATAGTATACTTTCCCTGACTTTCTTCAGAATTCCGCTTTTCATGGTTTATTTTTACTATGGCCATCATGTAAAGCGCTGTTAAATGTCAGATTGCATGTCTCATCTATTTTAATTCTGAATCATTTCAAGTTATCAAGGATTTACCATTCGTATTCTAGAAAGTCAAGTTCTATATATTGCATCCCCAGTAAGTCAATAGAGCTGCAAAGGTTTCAATAACCTATGGAGATGGATGGTACCCTACAGTTTTCCTGTCTGCAATCCCTCTTGTGTGTATTAACAGAGAACCATTTGTAGCTATATATTATCTTCTTTTATTTCATATTCTGCTATGTACACTGTTGCATAAAGCTCTAATGGATGTCTCTTGTTCAAACTAATATCCTGCCATCAAGTTACTTTACTTTAACAAGCATGTGGAAACAAAACAACATTAATTATGTTGAAATGAATAACACACTTCTCCCCTCCTGCATCCTTTCAGTACTAAGTGTTGTCTACAATAGCAATGTGTGTTGGTGCGTCTAATTTTGGTACTAGTGTAAAGGTTTCTTTTTTAGGAGTTGCGGTTTCGGTTTTGCTGATGGGTACCGCCATGATGCTGCATGACGTCATGTGTGACTTAACAAACAGTACTGCATGACATCACAAACAGCTCTGCTTGTGTGTTATGCCACTCACAGCGCACAATGCTGTGACAGGCGTGCCTTGGTCTGAAGCCACATGTGTGTGCCGTGATTAAATGTGGTTAGGACAATTGTGATTAAGTGTATAAAAAAATGACATCAGATACATCTGTACATATCTAATACAATGATTAACTTACAAATCTTCCCATCGTGAGCTGGCTGAAGGTTACGAAGGTCTGAGTAGACTAAATAAGCTCACTGGCCACTGTACGTGGTAACTAAGAAAGGCGGCAGTAGTGGGAACGTGACGTAGAGCAGACGCTGCCTGCTTCCCCACGCTTGGTTGTCAGCAAAGCTTCTGTTTCCCGCATCAAATATATTGGGCTTTTTGGGGGGTGGTCATTAAAAACCCTGGGAGGGGGAGAGGGAATGCTCGTGCTCAAGAAAAATGTTGCCTGGACCACGGGTAGGAGTGGCAACTCCTATCCATGGTCATTGCCACATTTTTCTTGTTTATCATGAGTTTACATCATTGAGGCACCCACAGTTATTTGAGTGTCTCAAATACAAGGCACCTGGGCTGGTATACTAAACTGCTATACATTTTTACCTATGGTCTGTATCACTGTCTTGGTTGGCATGCCTAATGAGATTTAGCAATGCCATTTGTTAGATCCTCATTTGGTGAGATAAAGGGCTGCACCAGTCTAGACTGATGTCTTATTATGTTAAAATGTAACATACTATTATAGAAAGGCACAAAAGTATAAAGAACACATCTGTACATGCATGAATTTTGTTTTGGTTTAGAAGCAGTTGTTGAGTCCCAATTCCATGTGCAAAGGGAAGTGACATCAGGAAGGCATTTCTCAACATGGTATGACAATGCACAGCCACTGCAAGTTCAAACTCCCAAGATTAGAGGTGGGTGACCATAAATAATGCGCCCCTTGTCTCTACAGTACAATTGTCACTTATGCAGGGAATTACAAATGCAGGGAATTATAATTTGAAAGTAGCTATATAGGCTGTTCGGGTTCAACTGTCTTATCTGATTTCTCCATACTTATACAGAGCTGTCCCTGTTATTAATTATATGTGTTCATGTTTTTTGGGGCGGGAAAGTAGTAGTTTCTTTCCTGAAAACTGTCAACGTAGTGAGGACAAAACCTTTCAATAGAATTACATAGAATTTACAGTTCAAATCAGAAATTTTAATCTTACAAACATTTGCTGGTGTGTTTTCTGGCAAAGTTAGGTCAGCGTACGAAACTTTGTTTATCTCTTTTTTTCAGCATTGGATTTACCGTAATCTGCTGCGTATAAGGCGTGTCTTATACGCAGGGGGTTTTAGTTCTCATTGTATCCAGAGGAGGGACCCCAAGACCTTTCTTTTGATATGTTACATGCCCCCTTAGCCATAATAGGATATATGGGGGCCCAGGGGGTCCATGGGGCCCAAGTTACACATAGGTTTTTGAATTTTGAAAATTCATTCAGTAGAACCAAAGTTATGAATTTTTTTTGAATTTTTTTAAAAATTTTCCAAAACTCTAGGTGCGCCATATATGCGGGCTGCGCCTTATACGTGGGAGATTACGGTACTCTCTTTATTTGTATTGTATCTATGTTTATAGAATTAAGAACCTATTCCCAGGAATTCTTTGGTTTCATATTGGTTTGGCAGTTCTATAATCTAGCATGATCCATATTCCTGGAACAAAAGTTTTATGATCATTGTAAAAACATTATTTTTCGCAGGGTTAGGGCTCAAATGTTAAAAGAAGAAATGCCTTTTTATCTCTTGTTTTATCCGATAACTATAAGATATTCTTTGAAAGTTTCATATTTGTGCAAGAATTTATGGAAATCTAAATGTAAGTATAACATTACTCATTGGTAGGTCATTACTAGAGCAAAGTGTATACTGTCTATAATTTCCTGTTTAGTTATTGACTGGGAAACAAATATTGCACAGTTAAACCTCTTTCACAGGAGTGCCCTTACTTGGTATCAGACAAAAGCTCTAAAAGGTCCCCAGACAGGTTTTGTTTTCTAAGCTGTCTATAGGCAGTTGAGTGTAGATCTGACATGTTGTTTTATGATGAATGAATTGCAAAGTGTTACTTTATTTTATCCCACACTTAAAGCATGTCTATTAAAAGTTAAAGTGCCGGCTATCAGGAAGCAAAGCTAAATCATGCTACTCAGAATCATAACTGGTAATGGGACATTTGTTATTGTCGGAAGGCATAGTTGTGATTTACTGAACACAGAATAGGCTGAGGTAGAGGGCATGCCTGTTTTCATTCACTCTAAATTGGAGATATGTACACCCATTAGGTACTGATTAAGCCTCTAAGTTTAAGGCTCTATCCAATAATGGTCACATGATGCTGGACTGAAAGAAGACTCCTGCCTTTATCACTCAACGTTTTCATGACATGCATACCAAGGGTCTGTACCACATGGCCCCAAGCAAGGTGGCCACAGTCTGGAGACTGATGTTAGTTGGCATAGGGTTCTATAACCCAGACGGTAGTGTTGATTCAAGCTAGAGACTGGAAAAAAACAGTCAATATAGTATGAATATTAGAACTTTTGTATTGTTTATATATAGAAGAGGATCTGATTAAGGATAACAGATGGTATAATACACAAAATATGTGCTTGTTTTTGCAATATGTAGTTATTTAAATGACTGTAGGTGGATAATGTTATAGCTCCTGAAATAACCATCAAAGACAATTAAGTTAAAAGGCTACCCCAGGAGAAGTGACTGATGATTTGGCTAAGGGAAAGGCCTTCCTATAGCAGCAAAGGAGTAACTTAGGTGCTATAGGTATCACAGAGTGACACTTCCCTAACCAGTATAATGACCAAAGTTAAAAGTAAACCAATCATGTCTTCTAATTTCGTCTGAGAAGAGCCCAAGCAATGCAAGATCAGAGGACTTTCACAGCTTCAATGAGCACCATGTCTCTCTTGGTGCGACTCAGAAATAGCCCAGACTGCAACAGCACTAGCAGCTCTCACATCTGGTACTCTGTGTGTTCTCTGCAGCCATTCCAGCTTCTGTCTGTTGGATGAGTTGCTGGGTAGCCGACATCATCACCACAGCCGACATCATCACCACAAGTCAGTAAAGGAAAAACAGTGTGAAGACCTCATTGCTTCATACTTTATACATTGAGACAATACTCAAGAGAGGGAGCCATCTATAAATTACCTTTTTGGGCCGTTTTCAAGATTCAGTGACAACTGAATCACCAAAGCCGTTCCGAATTTCCATTGAGGAGCCTGTAGTATCTATAGATCCTACCCATCATCACTATTCTAGTCTTGAAACTAGAGATGTCGGCTGAATATATGGCTTTCAAGCAAGATGGATATATATGTACACATTACAGCCTGCCAAAGTACCACACATAAATTTATAAGGCTTCCTTTCGTTTTTAAGTAGACCCAACTGTTGGTGCTGTGTTGACTAAATAATGGGTATAATAATCATGTGGGAATAGGAATTGAATAGTAAATCAACAAGGTAAGCATTGGTATCGTACTGTGAGACCATCAACAAGTGAATGCTATCGGAAAATATGCTTTCCATCTAGGAAAATATAGCATCTGCTATGCACAGTTATTACTATTCCTTAAGTGACTGACTTTGCTAACTGTGAAACACTGGGCCATCTCTCCTAACCACACATAAAGGTCATTTTGGTCATATATGCAGAGACAGATGCCAGCTGTAACGACAACCAATTTGTAATTAGATGAACCAAACATTCAGAAATATCTCAAATAGAATGATTTTTAATTCAGCTGTATCATTTTATTAGAACCATACTGAAAACCTGGAAGGTCCAAAACTCGTCAGTGGGACGACTTTAGGTCTTTAGATTGACAATACCTAAATCTACAACTTTAGGTGGTCAAAATATCATCCTGACGACCTAAAGTCGTCATTTGGAGCACCACTGACGTCGTCACAACTGACGAGTTTCCGATCTAGGTTTTCAGTGCATAGTGAAAATGTCCATGACATGCATACCGAGGGTCTGTAGGTTTTTTTTCTATTCTGAGCTCAGAAGGTAGGGAAATGTGTGAAATGTGATGTGTATATTTTCTGGAGGTAATATGTAATGTGTTTTCTTTTGGGAGGACCGACCTTGTGAGTGATCAGTTATATGCATATATTTTATTCATACGGCCGGAGATAAGGTAGGCCTTCAATTGTGGTGGACCATTGTGGAGATACAAAACTCAGCCAGTTTATCATAGCCTTGGTTAGCTAAGAGATTCTATTCTAATAATTTCATAGCAGTTTTGCCACACACAAACAAGTAAAGCGCTGATTAATCCAAGACCTAAGCTTGCATAGTTGAGAATATGCTACCAGAAAACATGTCCTTTGCACTATTCAAATGAATATACCTGACAATGTGATTTCTTCATATAACAGTAGATATTGTGCTCTTGTTTGATCATCTAGTCATCTTTATTAATTTCAAGATGCACTCTTAGGTACTCAGTGAGCACGCTGCATCCCACAGCAACCCCTTTCTGCTTCCACTTACATCATTCTTCACTAGTTGCCATGCAATGAGTAGGCATCCTTCTCCAGTGCCTAATGATTGTTTACTACAGTTGTGGCTTTCATTAAACCTAGACCCATTAACAAGGCTTTCAATTAACATTTCCCTGGGTGGATTTACTTCATCAACAATAGTCGCAATAAAGATATATTTGAAACTCTGGTACATTTTACCCACAACATATGATAGTCACCTGAATGCATGATGATGTTTTAACATATCAAAGATCATGAAAATGAGCCAATTTGAAAATGTTAGTCAAGGAGAGGGAGAATCTCCATGACGATTAGTTGTACACTAGCTTCAGTTTCACAGCTTTCCGGATCACGGCACCAAACAAAAAGAAATAATTATTATTGAATTAGTCCTCATGCTTTGCTTCTATTTCTCCTCTCACTATTAACTAAGTACCAACACATTGCATTTGTACTTATCCTGGAGGTGCACACATGTTGGTGCAGTATTGAAATAGAAGTTCGTTTAATATCATGGTACTGGTGTGTTTGGTTAGGATTATAACATTACAGCAGCACCGCAATTAATGTAATCATGGACATAATTATAAGCCAGGTTGATTTATTTTTAAGACTTCTAAACACTACAAGATACCTGTTTCATGTAAAATATGGATTGAGCAAGGCACTTGATCACAATATTGAATTATTAAGTTAAAGCAGTGCAGTCTAGACTGACCTAATGATATAAACATGTCACATGCTATCATAGATAAGTAGAAAACATAATGAAGGACTGGTCCAAATTAACCATAAACTAAGTAGTAGCCTGATATGTTTCATCATTGAGCACAAATTGAAGCCAAATCTGGTCATGCATTTGGTATTTGATGACGTTCCCTGAAGACTTTGAAACTCAAACTTGATTAATTTAAATAACTGTGGATCAACACGGTAAAAGGTATGCCCACGAGGGGGTGCGTGGGCATACCTTTTACCGTGTTGATCCACATATTACTGTATGGTTTCATTGATCAAGTATAGCATATTTTACTTTTCACACAAGCAAAAAGCAAATTTAACGAGACGGGTGACAATGTAAGGTAAATTGTCGTTGATTATGAACAAATAGTACGCAGTTACTTTATTTCACCTCAAGGTTAAAGTGTGCTTGTAGAGGTGCCAGCATGTTTTCCATCCGCAGCTGAAGTAAATAAAACTGTTCGGATGTTTGCCACAGTGCTAGAAATGGCACATTAGATGTTATACCTATGGGAAAGTAGAACTGTTCCACAGTAAAGTGAACACTGTCAGGGGCTGAGTCCAAAGCCATGCCTGTTTGGATTCACCACAAATTGGAGCTATATCCACCAATTAGGTATAGACCAAGCTTGGCTCTATCCAATAAAGGTTGCATGATGCAAGTCTGAAAGAAGACTATCGCTTTTATCACCCAGTCTATCCATGCCACGAATACTGAGGGCTACCAATACTACATAGGTCTGGGAAAGGGTGGGCTGGTGTTGTATTAGTTGTCTATAGGACTCCACTCAAGGAACCAGGTGGTGGTGTTAGGCAATGCAAAGGACCAGCAATGTTGTAATAATAGGCCTATCATACAAATTACATTTATCAAAAATATCCTGGTTAAAGATATAAAGATATGGATCAGACCACTGATATTAGCATTTATGAATAAATGAATAAATATATGCATTTGCCTCAAGCAAATACGTATTGCAACATCAGATTAGAAAACCAACTAGTAAGCTTTAAACAATTGTAACGACCTTCTTCCATTACAGCAGGTATTCTAGTACAATATGGGCCCTTTCGTATTCCGAAGGGTGAGCAGGAACTGGATTAGGCCTGTGATCAGTGTTATTGTACAGATCATCCTTACTGTCAGCTAGAGCTTGCTAGCGTTGTTTTTGTTCATCATTCATATTTTGCCTACATCAGTCTGCCTGTGTGACAAACTTACAGAGAGCTCGCCATCAGTCTCCATCTTTCTCTTTTTCGTGTTTTTTTTTTCTCAAATTTGCAACAAGACTTATGGTTAAAGGGTGTGTTTCTTAATTACCTGTCACGGTCTTTGAGAGGATCGGAGAACCAGGTCGAGAGAATTTAATTATGGCTACTTGGAAAGGTCTTTACAGTTTTACACCCTGTAGTCTGAATAAGAATTAACAGTAATTAGTCATCTAGCAAGGTAATTACCCTAATAGTTATATGAGTGGCAATTTAGAAGTAGGGATGCTTTATACTTATCTAAGGGCCACCATGTCTCTCTCTGTGTAAGAGATAGCCCTGATAGCATAGGCACTAGCAGAAGCACATGTAGTTTACACCTAGTTCTGTGTCTGTTTTATTTCCAGATCTATTCTATTCTGGCACCTGTATAAGCTGTTGACTATGTAATATACTTCCCACATAGCTATCACCCAGCTTACTGGTGAAGCATTACCAACAGTCAGCCAGCGGGCAATTTGTAGAAAAGTCGTTCAGATCAAATGCAATTCACACACTGGGTTAAGAAGAATGGTTAAATAGTTTTTATTCTGCAGCCCCTAGCCTCGTAAAGACCCGAAAAAGCAGAAAGTGGGAGCTTTGGCAGGAATCGCCCGTATATGAAAATATGTATCATAGTATAAATGAAAGAGGTACACATCCATAACACACTGTGTATGTTGACTAAAATTGAAAGTCTCAAATATGGCATCAGCCAGCCAATTACCCACCCATCCTAAGCATTCAGGGACAATACGCACATTGCAATATTTGCTATTGTTTGTCCTTTTATCTGCTGGACACATGTATTTGTGATTGGGGGACCTTTCTGACATAATGATTTACCAGTTTGTAATTCTGCTTGACCCAGATCAGTATGGCTTCACTGCCATCCCTCTAAAAGTAATGTATACCTAAGTTGACTTTGTCACACCATGATTAGAGAGTTGTTCTAGGACTATTAACTAGCACAGAAACTGGCTGGCAACCTGCCTGTATCTTGGGGACAGGCAGGCCATGAAGTTACTAGTCAGCCATCCCCTGTTTAACCCTTACTCACAAAAAGGCACTCTAGCACCACATATAGGTCAACCTGTCTCTCCTATACAGATGTTTGGATTATAAACTGTGATTGGAGAACCTAAATCTCCCATCTAGTGGAGCTCAAGAGAAATTCTCCCCAGAATCTGGGGAAAATATCATTAGACATGGCCTGTGGGTTTTATGCCCTAAAATACCTCCAGGGGACAAGTGTTGCAAAGACACCCTTGTGTCTTTGGTGCACTGTTAAAACAGTAACAACAAGATTGTTGGTCGACAGAGATGGACCTTCCTCACCAGCTTTTCACACACTTCTTCTTAAGTATGATTTAAACCTGAGTGACTCATCAAATTCCAGATAATTATTCTTATAGACCTTTTGTAGGTTTGATATATATACAAGATCCTCCCTTTTGTGGATTAATTGCTTTTACTAAAGCCTGGCGTTCCTGATGATGTCTTAAGTAGGTTTCCCTCACCAGTGACTGGTGTTCAAAGCTGTGCCTTAAGGTGGGTCGCTACCATTGAATTAATCCTAGATTTTCTTCAATTTTCTCTTAGAGTTACAAAAGAAATCATCTAGAATAAGAATATGAAAAGAAAGGTAGTGGGTCCTGAGCTACGTTTTTTTTCTACAGATTTTTGGTAATTTAAAGTAATTCCATTTTCACCTAAAAAATCAGATTTGAGAATCCTTTCTGCAACAACTATGAAATGCAGAAATATGAAAACTCACAAGGTGAATATTCCAATATTATAATTTATCAAGAATCTTTTTTTTTTCTCCAATTACAAAGGATTATGGGTAAATTTCTCAAATTTTGGCAAAAAGGAGGATCCCAGGTAGCACACAAAAATTTGCCAACGTTGGCCCGACGCATCGGGCCAATGTTGGGCCAACGTTGGCTGCCCATCGGGCCTACGTAGGCCTGACCAGTGGCATTTGCCAACCAAATACCAACATTGGCCCAATGTTGGCAGGACATCGGCAAATGGTCGGCCCCTGGCCAACCAATTGCCGATGCTAATGTTTGCCGACCAAAAGCCAACGTTGGACCTACATTGGCATTTGGTTGGCACCGTCGGGCCTACGTAGGCAGGATGGGCAGCCAATGTGAAGCCGATGGTTGGCCCAACGTTGGCCCAACATTATGCCAATGTCTCTGTGCTACCTGGGATAAATTTCCTAATTTTTTTTATGAGAAAAAGGATTAGATCATCTGTTTCTAGACACTAGATTTTTCTTACAATTTTCTGAAATATTCTTCAGATGATTTGCTTTTAAATAGGAGTAGTTTTGATATGGGGTCCCATGCATAATTTTATACTTTTGGTCATTTGAAATAAAAGTAAAATATTTGAAAAATTAACTAAAGTCCATATTCGAAGCACTGCATGATCGGTAAAACATATAATTCCTTGGCAAAACTTGTTTCGTTATATCAATCATTGTAAGCAGTTTATCACGATTAAAGCATTGTCTAGGTATTATGAGGGGTATAATTGTAAGGTTCAAAAGAATGTCAGCGAATGAAGAAAATAATTCAGATGTAAATATGCCAAAATCTAAAGTTGTCATGAAATGGACAGTTTTGATAAAAATCCCCCAAAACATTTTCTAGACACTTAGGGCATTTTTAGGTATGTGCCTACCAAAAATGACCTCATTCTGAAGAAAAAAATATATGTGCAGAAACCTGTGCAGTAGACTCAATTTCAATGGTAGCGACCCGCCTTAATTAACTGCAAGCCACAATACTGTTTGCAGTTAATCTGCCGATGAGGGGATTTACTTCATCATAATCACAGAGTTCTGGTTCTTTACATATACATTTACATCACAATCACAGCACAGCCATCCATCTTCCTAACAATAACCCTTTATCCATTAATTTCACTAATGTACAACATGTCAACTGCTATTTTAGTTTTGGCAATGAAAGAGATGACTTCATAAGCCTAGAGGTCTTTTCACAAAATGCTTGGAATGTAAAATCCTTTTCAAACCTCTCCAAAGTGTGGAGAAGAAAGACAGAAAAGAAAACCGTATATTTTGATATCCTCTGGCCTCCAGCAATGGCTGACAATAGCCTAGTTGATTTACAGACTGATTTAGAAATGTATGTCCTTATTGAGAATGGACTACAATGTAAAAAACAAGTCATCAAAATAATCACGGAATCATTGTCCCAAAGTTGCCAAAGATCCATCATTATTTTCACAGGGATTCCTTGTACCACCATACTGCTACCTGAGGCTTCTTGTAAAAGCTACACTGGTTCCCTGCTATATAATTACAGTGGTTAACTGTTCAATTTCATGAGGACCCCTGGTAGATTCAACAGTTATTTTTACAGTGAACCCAAATTGTTATCACAGAAATCCATGAAAAAGCAGGGACTAGTCTGGATTATCATCCCTCCTATTTTCTATGACAGTGCTAATCCTCAAGGCTATTGCACCTGGCTCCTTTGCCTCTCCATTTTTAATGTCAGTGTTAGACTAATGAGTTTTCGTTGACATCTCATCAAACACTGCACATGTTATATTAGTCACCAACCTGATGCAATAGGATTTAGAACCCCTAATAAGCTGATGAGTGAAGCCTCGAAGGTTTTGATGATGTTGGGGATCCTGTATGGTCTAGAGATTTATATCTAGTTAATTAAAAGTGAAAATGTATTTCTTCAGGTAGTGTAATTATATATACATGTAGCAGTTTTTCCATGTTATCTAGCTATATCCTTTTGTTTTGATAATAGAGTACTTTTCAGCTCCAATATGATAAACTGTATAATTTGAGTGTAAGTATAAGGTTGGCCTTGGTTTGAAAATAAAAAATGAATTAAAATCTTCAACTTCGGGAGCCGTATAAGTGCCTGGGCGCTCATTGATTTCAATCCCACTGTACCCCCAGAACTGAAGCCACTTTCATTACATCTCCGGTATTTACAACAAAACCCAAATTTAAAGGGTAAGTTTCTTAA
This sequence comes from Acholoe squamosa, assembly GCA_949317995.1. Classification (NCBI taxonomy): domain Eukaryota; kingdom Metazoa; phylum Annelida; class Polychaeta; order Phyllodocida; family Polynoidae; genus Acholoe; species Acholoe squamosa. Next base: position 62,120,607 of record OX439043.1, read on the forward strand.
ATACCTGTCAGGGTGTCAGATAGAATGGGAAAATCAGGTCGAGAGAATATGGCTACTTGAAAAGGTCTTTATCGTTTTGCACCCTATGGTCTGAATAACATCTAAAGAACACTTAACTATTTCACCAAAAGGTCATGGACTTTAATGAAAGGTTCCATTTCCCTTGACCACAAAAATCAAGCTGATCAGGAATTAACAGTAATTAATAAGGTAATTACCCTAGTATCTATATGCATGGTGTTTTAGAAGTAGGGATGCATTATCTAAGAGCCACCAAGTTTCTCTCTGTGTGAAAGATAGCCGAGATGGTGCAGGTACTAGCAGTATCACATGCAGTTTACACCTAGTTCTGTGTCCGTTCTATTTCCAGATCTATTCTATTCTGGCCCCTGTATAAGCTGTTGACTAAGTAACATACTTCCCACATAGCTATCACCTAGCTTACTGATGAAGCATTACTAACAGTCAGCCAGCGGGCCATTTGATAGAAAAGTCGTTCAGATCAAAATGCAATTCACACACTGCATTGATTACATATGGATGCAGAGCACAAAGCATATTGACACTAATTTGATGTGAATATGCCAGTTCAATAGGTTTAACCAAAGAATTCTGAACCCCCACATCCCATGTGTGTGTAATAAAATGTCACATTCCAAGCCTAGTCACGTCGCATCTTTACATACTAAATTTAGTGAATCTAAGTATGTTTATGTATTCAATCTAAACTGAGAAACATAGAGGGGTGAACTCCCTGAAATAAATTCTCATTTATCCACCCCTCAGCTCAGGGGTCTGTCTCCTCCTTCGCCTCTGCCTATTGTCTGCTACTATTTGTGGTTCCATGTTGCTTCATGCCAGTGTGGTTTTTAAATCTGCCAATTCCCACCCCCCCCCATAAGAGAATTTACACAGGAATAGAATTGCCAAAGTATTAACCTCATGGTGTAACATTATAATTTGAGATAGGAGAATCATTGTGATTAGGAATCAGGATAAAGATAGTAAACAGCTCAACAACTAAGGGAGGAAAATTATTCACAGGTAATATAAGACTACGTCTTTATTCAGGCATCAGGTGGAATCGCGCTAGGAGAAAGCATAACTATTGTTTTGATTGTAGCCCTTAGGGGTCCGACAGGAAGTAGTTAGTAGTGTCAGCCTCTCCATCATTTCACTTCCAGTCCTGCCATGCAGGATAGGACCATTGTGACCACTGCATCCCCTAAGCTACTATTCTCAGATATCTTGGTAGCTCTCTTCCCAGTCACATTTGGCCATTAACCAATTGTGACAGGATGGGGGAAAACCTGCATCCAGGAGGCCGTTTCACCGCGTTTATTATACCCTTAATAAATACGGATGTTCAATGTGGACCCCTATCCGGATTCTTTAAAAAAAACAGGCTAACCATTTCAGTTGCCAGTCCGTAATACCCTCCGTGAAGGAGGAGTACGTGCAGGAAGGAGAAGAGGACAAGGAGGAGGAGCAAGTTAAACTTTCAGATTTTGCAGGGACAGCGGACAACAAAACATAAACTATATGTTCCACCTCTTCTATAAGAAGTATCTCAAAGACCAGAAAGAGAAAAATCCCTCAGACAAACGCCAGAAAGGGAAGGCTCCCAGCAGTGAACACTTTTCCCATTATGGCCTCTCCAGGAAGCCTGCTGCTCCAAGACAAGACCAAGACGACAGCCGGCATGACCCTTCCTATGACCTCCAAGAAGAAGACTTTGTTAGTCCTAGAGGATGGGGTACTAGACGCCGGGGGGCCCGAGGTCATGGTTGTTCTTCTGTACCACCTGCCAGGGGTAGGGGAAGGCCCCCTAGATCAGGAGTGTCCGGTAGGGGAAACAGATCTCCCGTATTTACAACAAAACCCAAAGTTAAAGGGTAAGTTTCTTAAATACCTGTCAGGGTGTCAGATAGAATGGGAAAGTCAGGTCGAGAGAATATGGCTACTTGAAAAGGTCTTTATCGTTTTGCACCCTGTGGTCTGAATAACATCTAAAGAACACTAAACTATTTCACCAAAAGGTCATGGACTTTAATGAAAGGTTCCATTTCCCTTGACCACGAAAATCTAACTGATCAGGAATTAACAGTAATTAGCAAGGTAACTACCCTAGTATCTATATGTGTGGTGTTTTAGAAGTAGGGATGCATTATCTAAGAGCCACCAAGTTTCTCTCTCTGTGAAAGATAGCCCAGATGGTGCAGGTACTAGCAGTATCACATGCAGTTTACACCTAGTTCTGTGTCCGTTCTATTTCCAAATCTATTCTATTCTGGCCCCTTTATAAGCTGTTGACTAAGTAACATACTTCCCACATAGCTATCATCTAGCTTACTGATGAAGCATTACTAACAGTCAGCCAGTGGGCCATTTGATAGAAAAGTCGTTCAGATCAAAATGCAATTCACACACTGCATTGATTACATATGGATGCAGAGAGCAAAGCATATTGACACTAATTTCATGTGAATATGCCAGTTCAATAGGTTTAACCAAAGAATTCTGAACCCCCACATCCCATGTGTGTGTAATAAAATGTCACATTCCAAGCCTAGTCACGTCCCATCTTTACATACTAAATTTAGTGAATCTAAGTATATTTATGTATTCAATCTAAACTGAGAAACATAGAGGGGTGAACTCCCTGAAATAAATTCTCATTTATCCACCCCTCAGCTCAGGGGTCTGTCTCCTCCTTCGCCTCTGCCTATTGTCTGCTACTATTTGTGGTTCCATGTTGCTTCATGCCAGTGTGGTTTTTAAATCTGCCAATTCCCCCCCCCCATAAGAGAATTTACACAGGAATAGAATTGCCAAAGTATTAACCTCATGGTGTAACATTATAATTTGAGATAGGAGAATCATTGTGATTAGGAATCAGGATAAAGATAGTAAACAGCTCAACAACTAAGGGAGGAAAATTATTCACAGGTAATATAAGACTACGTCTTTATTCAGGCATCAGGTGGAATCGCGATAGGAGAAAGCATAACTATTGTTTTGATTATAGCCCTTAGGGGTCCGACAGGAAGTAGTGTCAGCCTCTCCATCATTTCACTTCCAGTCCTGCCATGCAGGATAGGACCATTGTGACCACTGCATCCCCTAAGCTACTATTCTCAGATATCTTGGTAGCTCTCTTCCCAGTCACAGTTCGTCATTAACCAATTGTGACCGGATGGGGGAAAATCTGCATCCAAGGGGGGGCAGTGAAAATGCAAAAAATACAGTATTGTGGAAGAATAAACAAAGGAATGTGATTTTTCTTTTTTATCATAAAACCAGTTCTAGAGGGAATCTTTTAGATCTGTTTTCGGTTCTGGGTGCCTTTTGTAAATATCCAACACATTTGTTGCAAAAATCCCGATTGAGAGTAATGGAGTGGTTTCCATAGCAACCAGAAATTGCCATATATGCCAATTATATGTGCTTCCATGGCAACGGATTTCTCTTTTGCATTCCATAAATGAAACGTTTTCAGTAGAAATGGAATAATCGTGAGCATACCACTGAATTCCCCATCAAAAATTGATCTAACCCATTTTTTGGTATATTTTTCAGTCTTTTACTCATACACTGCCCCCTGGGGCCAAATGCAGAACTAAAAAACGTGCGGATGCACATTTTCTCCAGATGGGTCACAATTAGCATTTTCATTCTATTGTTGAAATAAATTTTTGATAAAAAAAAAAGGCATGTAGCCATGGAGATTCATGGAGATTCATACGTTGAAAAAAGCATAAAGATACCATTTCTAGCTCCAAAGCTATGCCCAAATGTATGGAAAGGGATGGTCATCTTTTTAATTGATTATTTAAATCATTATTCTAATTAGATGCCTGATTTAATTTTTAAAAATGAATGATAGAGCTTTTTGGCTGTATTGATACAGTCATGTCATTCCATTTTCGTGAAGCAATATCTCCAAGACTAGAAGAGCTATCTACAAGTGTTATATCTCATTTTAAAGCTGATAACATCAATTTTGAATTTCAAATTCAACCTCGGAGGACCCTTTCCCCTCATTTCTTGTGAATATTTAAGGACAATTCTTCCCTAATAGGACCAAATTCTTTTTTTTCCTGCAAAAATATTCTTGCGGGTACAGGGATATTTTTGCAGATACAGGGGAATTCTTGCGGGTACAGCAACTTTCTTGTGGATAACCAAACATTCTTGCAGGTGCAAAAGGAATTCTTGCAGGTGCAAAAGGAATTCTTGCAGGTGCATGAACAATACTTGGGCAAGTGCTAGAATTATGCTTTTATCTGCCAAAATGAAAGATTTTCTTTGCTCCCTTAAGAAATGTTCCGGTACTTACTAGAATTGTTCCTGTATCCACAAAAAGTTCTAATCTCCCAGTATCCGCAGGAATATCCCAGTATCCCCAGGAATGTCCCCGTTTCTGCAGGAATGTCCCAGTTTCCGCAGGAATGTCCCAGTTTCCGCAGGAATGTCCCAGTTTCCGCAGGAATATATTTTGCTTGAAAAAAATTATTTTTGGTATGTCCCCTCAGGGGCTCCGTAGTTATCCTCATTTATTAATTTTTTTTTTATTTTAAGTCCATAACATGGTATTCTGGGCAAATTTCTCATTTTTCGGAAAAGAGATGGGTAAATTTTCTATTATTTTATAACAAAAACAAATAAAATTCATATTTTCAACCACTACATTTTTCTTAAACTTCTTCAGAATATTGTTCAGCTACTTTGCTCTTCAATAAGATTAATTTTGCTATGGGCTCCCATGCATTATTTTATAGTTTTGGTAATGTGAATTAAAAAAGTATTGGAAAATCTGACAAAAATCCATCTTCAAAGCACTGCATGATGGGTAAAGTGTACACATTCTTGGCAAAAATTTGCCCCATGATATGCCCTCAGTCACTGTGAACAGCCTACTATTTCTATAGCATTGTCTTGATCATATGGGGGCTATAATTATAAAGTACAAAAGATTGTTGGCAAAAATGAAAAAAAAAAATCTAAAAATATCAAAGTGTCATAAAATGCACAATTTTCAGCAGAAATACTTGAATTTTTTTTGCGGGGATTTAGGGCATGTATATGTATGAGCACATCAAAAATAGTGTCATTCTCATGAAGGAAACCATTATGCGCAGGGACCTGCGCAGTAGGCTCAATTTGAATGGTAGCGACCCACCTTAAACTGGTGTTGTGATACTACGCCCTTAGGGAAACTCTGCAACTGTAATTACAGCATTTACATTCTAAATACAATTTCACATTATCAGTGTTGTATTTATTAGTTGATTTTGATAGAAAAATATGACTATATATTCCATTTTGTAGACTAAATATCACACATAGTACTAGGTATTGTTATTCAATGGGTGCAACTTTTATAGTAAGAAGTAATCTCTGGCAATACTTGGGGATATGCACTAACCCTTGCCGCTACTAATAGACATGATATTCACACACCTATATGAATAATTGTGGCTTAGACAGGAGAAATAAGTTTTGTGAATCGTCATGTATTCTGCATAATGAGCAAACTTTATTTTTATAAGTGGTGGCTCTTTTCACAGTTTTAGTTATGCACTAAATTGTCAACTGCCTCATGCCAAATTCTTCCCTGTAATTTAACATCCTATATTGAGTAATAAGTCTCTGAGCATTAAGTCATGGCTTCTTGGTGGTTGTCTGTTTAGGTCACTGGTATTTCAAATGCAGATGGAAGCTATTAGAATAATAATTTCATTTTGTTCTAAAAATTGAAGCTTTATGTATTGTTGAAAAAAGTTTCATTTGCATATCTGATCTTCACCTTCCCCGCACATTACCTCATTCCTTTCTACTATAATAAAAAAAAGTAATATTTGGGGTGTCAGAACAGCAGATCTCAATAAGGAACTGCGGTGTTTCACTCTATGACCACAAATAAGTTTTGAAACATTTTTCCATGCCATCAAACTGGTCTTTATAAGGTATATTTTAGGAACCTTTCAGACAAACAACTTATTATTTATCCAGAATGTAGTAGAGGAAAAACAAATACCCCTTGTTAACAAGAATGTTCAACTATAATTGTCAGTTTACATTTTCTCTTTTTCATTTGTAAAGTAACCAATCATTCACTGCATTTGGACATATCTAGAAAATGTAAAATTGAATCTGGGTAGGCCTATTATGAAAGTGGATCAGAGAATATTGATCAATACTGCAGTCACTCTAAATACATCTGACATTCAGAGATACTTTAAATACCTACAAGTGTAACCTTGGCCATCTACCGCATTAATATTTTGGTGCTGGCTGCCCTGGCTATAACTATCTGCAAAACTATAACAAAATGAAAAAGATATTAACTGTTTGTTTTCATTTATTGTGAATCCAACTAATCTTACTGATAACATGAAATGTGCCTGTTGCCAAGGAAACGCCTACTGAATGTATCAAATATTCACAAGAAGTTGTCCATTTCAGATTTCCATGTTCCAAACAAAGTATAATGACAATGCTTTTAGGAAATTAATAGCATGTCAATTGAAATGATCTCCAGACCATTGGGTACTTGGACAGTTGCCTGAAGCCACCAATAAATTTTCTAACTGTTGATTGCTGAAAATTTGGGGTATTATACAAGAGGAACATATCAGCAAAGATAGTTTGATAGACACCACCTTAATCTAAAGATAAAAATATGTATGATAGTATAAATGGGAGAGGTACACACTCATAGAACACAGTGTATATTGACTAAAATTGAGAGTCTCACATATTGCATCAGCCAGCAAATTACCCACCTATTCTATGCATTTAGGCACAATATGCACATTACAATGTGTTATGGTTTGTCATTTTATCTGCTGGACACATTTTGTGATTGGGGGAATTTCTGGCAGAATAATTTACCAGTTTGTAACTCTGCTTGATCCAGATCAGTATGGCTTTGCTGCCATCTTTCTAACAGTAATGTATACCGAAGTAGACATTGTCAAACCATGATTACAGAATTGCTACTGCCATTCTAGGACTACTAAGTAGCATAGAAATTGGCTGGCAACCTGCCTGTATGTTGGGGTCATGATACAGGCAGGCCATGTCTAAGAAGATACCAGTCAATCATCCCGTTTTTGCACCTAAAGCTCCCATCTAGTGGAGCTCAAGAGAACTTCTACCCAGAATCTTTGAAAAGTGTCATCAGACATGGCCTGCAGGTATTATGCCCTTAAATACCTGCAGGAAACCAGCATATCATAGAAACCCTTGTCTTCAGGTGCACTGTTAAAACAGTAAGAACAAGATTGTTGGTCTCCAGAGATGGACCTACCTTAGCAGCTTTTCGCTCACTTCTTCTTAAAGATGAAATTGGATGTATGATCTAAAAATGTGCAACTCATTAATTTCCAGATAATCATTCTTGTAGTCTGTAAGTATGGTTTTAAATATACTAGATCCTCCCTTTTGTGGATTAATTGCTTTTATTAAAGCCTTACGTTCCTGATGATGTCTTAGGTAGGTTTACCTCACGAGTGACTGGTGATTACAGCTCTGCCTTAATTAACTGCAAGTCACACTACTGTTTGTGCTAATCTGCTGATGAGGGGATTTACTTCATCATAATCATAGGGTAGTCATAGCATACATAACATATGGATACACTGGTTCTTTGCAGATACATCACAATCACAGCACAGCCATCCATCTCCACAACAGTCACCTATCATACATTAATCTTACTTATTTACAAAATGTCAAATGTCATTTAAGTTTTGACAATGAAAGAGATGAATCCATAAGCCCAGAGGTCTTTTCACTAAATGCTAGGAATGTAAATTCATTTTCAAGCCTTATTGTGGAGAAGAAAGACAAAAAGAAAATCGTGTTCAATCTGCTCTGCTCTCCAACAATGTGTGAGCATGGAAGTGCCACTATAAATGATCAGAATCCAACTATGGCGTGATCTTGAAGTAATGTGGTTTAATTGAGTAAGTATATCAAAAAGTGACCACCTGGAGACGACTGATGTTACTGGTTTTACAACTGAATGCAACTGATGTTTACCAGTGGTTGTTCCAGGGCTTATATCCCAGCCCTAGAGCAATACAGGAGGTCAGTGTCTCCATGGTGACTGGTCGGTACATATAGTAAACAAAGCATATTATTGGTGGGGAGTATCACATGGTAGTAAAGCTAGTTGCTGATTGGTGCAACGGGAGCTTTCACCAGTCTCAGGGGGCACCGCCTGGCGGGCCTGAGGTGTGAAAGCGGCGGCATCTTTTGGTCCAAAGTTTTATGTATATGTCCATATATGGTAAATATATAATTCATTAAGGTGTGAAAGCTCTTTTGACTTTCTGACACACGTTTTATGTTTATGTCCATATTTGGTAATAAGGTAAAAAGGGAGCTTAATGCTAAGGATTTTATGAGGGTATAATCCTTTGGCTTTCTTAGAATTATGCTGGTGCGTGGTACCAGCATTATTGATGGACTAATAAAGTCCATATTCCATCTGTTACATATTTCATATAATGAGTCATAATATATACAAGTATCGATAATACATTCTTGTTATAACATGTATTTATCCTTATTGCAGACTGTTTACCATCTGTGTGGTTATGGTTCATTCATATATAATATAATATCACATATTAATAAAAGTCATCTTAACTCTTACATAATAATACTAATAGCGGTCATGGATAGCTGGTAGTGGTGGATAAAGTTTCTCAAAGTTGATAAGATTTGAGTTTTCACTCCTTAGTTCTAATCTGGACCCTTTTTAGGGCCAGCATTAGTTCTGCTGTGGTCATTTCTTTGGGGTTTTTAATGAGATAAGATCTAGAGGGGGATCCGTCTGTCAGTTCGTCATTGCTGTTAAATGGGAGTAGAGATCTTACTGTCGTTAAAGTTTTCAGGATAAGTCCTGCAGTCGCTGTGGGTCACATAGCATCTTAATAACTGTCCACTGGGCTTCCAGTGGTAGAACTAATTTCTCTGGTAGAAAGTATGTCATGGATCTACCTCATGTATCTTAAGTAATGGGGCCTGCCCAGGCCATAATAATTCTAGGTATAGGACATAAGTGGCTGGTTCTAAATCAATGGAGAGGTCTTTTGGTAATGTTTTCATGGAGATAAGGGATTTGACAATGGCCTCTGTATGAAGATGGGGTATTCTAAGTGGCGAGTGGTGTAGTGATATTGGTGAAATTTCTGAATGAGCTGTGGACAATGCTGCTATAATAGGCACGTTGGCATTGTGCATGATATAATGTGTGAATACGGAAGTATTACATGGTATATGAGTATTTAGTAAATACAGTCCTTCAAACTGTAAGTGGCACAAACATGGGTCACCAACCACTCAGTAAGCAAGTACTCTTTTAGTAGTAGGTGTCTTGTGCTCACAGATAACATGATAAAATTTTTGGTTTGTAGAAATTAAATACTTGTCCATGCCTATAGCCAAAGCTGAGGTTGCAATGGGCTTCAGGAGGCTATTTCTTAAGGCACTACGACTGCATACAGGCACTATGACTTCAGAACCAAAAATTTAATGCCAGTGATCGTAGGTAAACCCCTATGAATGCTCAGTACGATCAGCACTTATGTAGCAATCACATAGGAATTGGTAGGGCAATCGTAGTGCTGCAGCTACTACACAACCAATACAATTGGGCTGTATTTTCACTAAATTAGGGGTTCCCACTACGATTTGAAAGTGAGCAGTCGTAGTCTGTTAAGAAATGGCCTCCAGAGGCTGTACATGAAAGGTGCAGAGCTTAGCTATCGCTGCCTGGTTATTGGTGAAGGCTGCTATGTGGCAGGTGGGGTTCACTTCTGATTCTAGGAATAGTACTAGAACAGACCTTTAGGATTTGTCCAGGGCAGGAAAGTAAGTCGGCATTGTTCATCTCCAGATACAGGGTCTCTGCCTCGTTCACTGCGAGATAGGTGGTCTTGGTAATTCTAGATGTGGATTCTGTAGAATTAGTGTCCTCTGTGTCCATGAGGACATCCATAGTTAAAATCTGGTATAAATTAAATGCTGAGTCTGTGGCTGATACTATGACATCAATGTGAATGTATAAATGGGTCTTTGAGTATACGTAGGTGTAAACTGCCACAGGCTGTGAGTAATAATAGTATCAATAACTGTAACTTCCGATCCAGGGTTGTTGATTTTCAGTGTTCAATAAGTGTAGTTTCTGGGCCAGTTCAGTTGGTCTAATCATATCTGGTGCCAGGATTCCGGTGGATAATAGCCTTAATGAATTTTCTGTTTTACCCAGACCTTGTTGGTAAGCTAGTCTAGTTAGAAGAACCACAGTCTGCACGGAAATAATCACTGACTGGGCCATCTACCTGTCATTCTGAGCTTGTAGGGTGGTCAAGGTGGTAGAAATTTCATCAGACCAGGAATCAATAGAGTCTGTAATATTAAGTAGTGCTTCTTTCATGATGTCCTGCTCCTTGATGTAAGTGTCTAAAAAGTCATTATACTGTGTAGTGATGTTGTTCAGTCCTTGAGCGGTTAGTGTAGGAAAGGATACCTAACCTTTTATCTAGATGAGTGATAACATTGATGATGCAGTCCATGTTACGTGTTGTCGCCAGGCCAAATATGTGTTTGAAGAGCTGTCCTAGGAAGGACAGGATAGCTATCTTTGCCCGGCTGTTGATGGGGTTGGACAGGCAGGGGCATGGGAAGCAGTTTCAGAGTGGGTGGGACCAGGGGGGTTTTCTGTAATTTTTGACCTCCCTTTGCTTGACCTTTTAGTTTTGACCTTTTGAGGAGTTGGCCAAAAGTGGGGGGGGGGGGACATGTCCCCCCTGTCCCCCCTGCTTTCCACGCCCATGACAGGAAGTGCTTAATATTGTTCATAGTGATGGCAATGTTCTGGGCGATGTTGGTGATTGATTTGTCCAAATCCGATAATAACTTTCAATCATGGCTGTCCCTTGGGCCTAAAGATATTAACTGTAGCGTTTTGATGGTTTCATAGATATGTGGTTTGGCTGGTGGTATAGATGGTATGGTGTAGAGTACAGCCAGAATGATCTGATGAGTGTCGTGTCCCGTGAGGATCGGTCCTGGTAATTGCTCATAAATGAGTCCTATATTCTGGCGCACCACCTGGTGGGTGGTGCACACTGTCATGAGGATTGAGAATAATGGTAGTAACTGAATTTCTGCTGCAGAGATTTCTTCAACCGTGTTTTTAGTGAGTGCACATTTGTATATACTCCCTTATAGTTTGGGGTCAATTCCTAAAAAATACCTAAAATGAATAAAGTGTATGGTACAAGTGATGAAGGTGCAGGTATGTAGTAGTGATTATGGTGTACCAGCTTTAATCTATCTACATGTAAAGGCTTGGGTGCCAACTTCATGGTTCTAGTTGATTTGATGATCACGGAGGATTTGGAGTTAAAATTACACACAATGTATGGTCCAGTATATACCTCCTTGAGTTTTAACTTTTTTCTCTGTCCAGAAGGCGTGGTATCTTTACATACACCAGTAATTCTTTTGTTACCCTGTATTCTCTAGCTTTCTTGCCGTGTTGTCTTTTTATTTCCTCTGTTCTTTTCTCAATGTTGGTAACTACCATGTTGTAAGTATAATCTAACCTCTTGAGTCTGTCCATGATATGCAGGGTTAGACTTTTCTCTTTTTGTAGTGGTAGTTTGTTGTCAATGATGGTACTTGAATTTCTTCCCTTTATAATAAAGAATGGGGTGTATCCTGTAGCACTAGGTTCTGCCTTGTTGAGGGCAAATACCATGTAGGGGAGGTATATATCCCAGGTTTTTCGGTTATCCATGCAGAAGGCACACATTCCCTCTGATAGAGATTTTACATACCTTTCTGCCTGGCCATTGGACTTGGGTCAATAAGGGGAACTAAATATGTGTTTGATGCCGGGTGTGTCGGTCATCTTCTTGAATTTGCATTCTTGTATGAATTCCCGTTTTCTGAGTGATATACTGTTCATGTGCCCTCTGCTAGAGCCACTCAAGGCTGCCTTTGTTGCTTTATGAGTGAGGTGGTAGCATATGCTATACAAAATTTAGAAAATCGATCGACCACTTCTTGTACATATAATATTTGTTCTTGCTCTCTGTTGGAGGCAGAGGACTGATTGCATGATTGGTGTAGTTCATCTTTTTAGCTTTGAGACAAATGTGGCAGGTTGCTGTGAATCTTTCTATGTCTGTTGCCATATTTTTTCCAGTATACTTTTGGTAGTGTCAATAGACTGTTAAATGTCCATTAGTGAGGGAAGACAGAGGTCTTCAGTTGATAATCCTTTATTCCAGTTTGGTGGTACAGAGTGATCACAAGGGCACCATCACAAGATGTTATAAGTTCATCACTCACCAAGCCTATCCAGCTAAGCCTGTGCCCTAGTACAGAGTGATACAGTGTCTAGGTCTGAGAGCTGAAAGAAGTCCTAGGCTGGCTTTGGGTGTCTTAAATACAAAGCCAGCTTCAAGTGGTGCAATAGCTAAGGGTGTTGCCTTTTGCTGACCCCTGCAGTTTGCTGCTAAAAATAGGAACCGGACCTTGCCCTTCAGGGTGAGTTGCTCCAGCAACGGGGCTAAATATAGGTGGCAAGGTTGTGACTCCTAGCAGGGATCCCAGGGGTGAACCTGGGGTCACTGCTGGAGCAAGCAGGGCCATGCCTAAAGTTTTGGGTGTGAGTAGGCTTGTAGGCAGAGCTGTAAATAAGCTTAGTGGTGAAAAAGTAAATATATATCGAATAATTGTAACACACAAATTCATCCATTGACAGTAGCATGGTTGACAGCATTCTTTGAGTACCAGCATGGCCTGCTATTGGAATGTCATGGAATAGCTTTAAGATGGGGAACCTCATGTCTTCAGGTATGACAGGTTGGTAAGAGAATTCTTGGAATTTCTTCCATAAGTTGGAGTTTGTGTGTACTAGGACACCCTCCAGCATCATGTGATCCTGGGTTTACCTTATGAATCTCTCTGTCTCTCTATTGTTTGTATTATTCGGGACTATGCCTGATTCGAGGTATGTGATGATGGATTTGGTTTAGGCTTGCCAGCTCCTGAATTGATTCCCTTTCATGATCTACCAAATTGGGTGATTGCACATCTGTGGTTGTGCATCAAATGCATATGTTTTGGGGGATGAGGTGTATTCATCTGCACATGCACAGTAGAAGTGATGAGTTGGTTTGTGTTTGAGAATGGGTTCGGTGGAGAGTTTGGTGAGTGTGATAGTAGGGTCATCGTTTTTGAATGATTGAGAGTTGGTTTCATCATTGAACATGATCCTATACTGAACCCTGATTATTTTGGGTTTTGGTGGTCATAGGTTTGTCATCCAATGGATAGTCTCTTCTGGACATTGCATCAGCTGGTATGTTCAGTTTTCCTCTGACATGTTGTATGGTCGAGGACAACTGTTGAATGTTTAGTGCCCATTTGACCCACATGTTTTTGTTATCTGACTTGTCAGTATGGGGATGAGTGCCTGATGGTCAGATTATAGTTGGAAATGTCTTCCTTCCAGGTGGTGCCTGAAATATTCCACTGCAAAAACAACTCCCAGCAACTCTTTCTGTGAGAACCCGTAATTTTTCTCGTGCTCATAAAGTGAGCAGCGGGAGAATGCTACTGGTCAAAGTAAGCCATCCTTCTCTTGGGACAGGGTAGCCCCAAGAGCTGTACCTGATGCATCTGTTGTCAGATAGAACTCTTTTGGTAACTCTTCTGGGTACAGTAGGATGACGTCAGTGCTAATGGCGTCTTTCAGAGCCTGGAAGGCTTTTTCACAGTCTGATGTCCATTTAAATGATCTGTTATGTTTTAGTATGTCGAAAAGTGGCCGAGCTGTTTCACTGAATCCTTTAATGAATTTTCTGTATAATTGGGCCAGTCCTGTGAAGGGTCTGACCTCTCTTACATTATTTTGGGTTGGGAAACATTTCATCAACCTTTTCTGGTGAAGGTTTGATACCTTCAGTAGTCACCTTCATACCTAGGAAATCTGGTTCATCTAGGAAGAACTCCACTTTGTCTTTTTCAGCTTTAAATTGCCATCTTTGATTGCTTGGAAGATATCCCTTAGGTCATTGAAGTGTTTGTCTATTGAGGGTGATAAACATAATATGTCATCCAGTGACCACCTGGAGACGACTGGTGTTACTGGTGTTAAACCTAAATGCAACTTATGTTCACCAGTGGTTGTTAGAGGGTTGATATCCCAGCCCTGGAGCAACACAGGAAGTCAGTGTCTCCATGGTGACTGGTCGGTATATGTAGTAAACTAAGCATATTATTGGTGGGGAGTATCACATGGTAGTAAAGCTAGCTGCTGATTGGTGCAACGGGAGCTTTCACCAGGCTCAGGGGGCACCACCTGGCAGGCCTGAGGTGTGAAAGCGGCCGCACCTTTTGGTCCAACGCTTTATGTATATGCCCATATATGGTAATTATATAATTCATTAAGGTGTGAAAGCTGTCATCACTCTCTGACACAAGTTTTATGTATTTGTCCATATTTGGTAACAAGGTAAAGGTAGAGTTTAATACTTGGCATTTTATGAGGGTATAATCCTTTGGCTTTCTTAGAATCATGCTGGTGCGGCGGTACCAGCAATATTGATGGAATATTCAAGTTTATACCACGATTTCGGGACTTTCGGTGGGTTTATATGCAGTTTAGCCGTGCATTATTCTGCATATACCGCACATGTGCATTTTTGAAATTTTTGGTATATACTTTTTCGGGGTCGAGTTGGACTTTTTTTGGAAATTATGGCAGCTATACAAAGTTAATCTAACTATTTTCCATTGTGAAAAATTGTGCCAACTCGTATGAGGATTGAACCCCGGCCGCAGTGGTGGTAGGCGAAGGTCTTAGCCATAGCGCCACACTGAACGGTGAGGAAATCAAAAGCAAAGGTTGAAGACTACTAACCTGATGGTGATAGGTCTGTATGTGCACCCGCATTTCGTATGGAATCCAACCATGACAAGTCTTCAAAATAAAACATACATATCCTTAGATAGTCTAGATGATCCCTCCATATGTATTATGTCCGATATATTCAAAATAAATAAGAATCCATTGATTTTCCAAAATGGTCCGAAATTTTCGCCGTCTTCCTCGTACGGCGAGCTGATGACCTATATCTACATCCGGGGAACTGAGACACTTTCGCCGGACAAGGAGGCGGGTGGGAATGGCCGGACTGCGACTCGCTTACGATGGAAAAATCAATGGATTCTTATTTATTTTGAATATATCGGACATATCAAGCATGGATTACTCATCTAGAATGTCTAAGGATATGTATGTTTTATTTTGAAGACTTGTCATGGTTGGATTCCATACGAAAAGTGTGTGTGAACACGGCGGTTCATCTCTCGGCAAGGAACAAAAACAATGGCTTCGCGCAGAGCAGCCACGGGCCGTATCGCTTGCTTTTACAAAATGTCTTCGCCTAGCTATATTCTTTGGATATCAGGTAAGAAATTGGTATAAAATGGAGGAAATGGTGGTATAAACCTATTAGGTGATGGATATCGGGGCCCCATGGGCTGTATATGCTGTATATACAGCCCTAGGGCCCCGTAATCCATCATCTATTAGCTTAACATATTCCATCTGTTACATATTTCATATAATAAATCATAATATAAACAAGTACCGATAAAACATTTTTGTTGTAATGTGTATGTAGTGTTTAATCAATGTTATGAGACAACACGCGTGGGTTTATGGTTCAATATTCCACGACTGCGCAGTTGGAGTGGAATATTGAACCATACATTCACAAGTGCTGTCTCATAACTTGATTAAGGTGTTTATCTAACATTTGTCTCCATTTTGTATTAAGTTCTTACCTGATAACCCCATAATAAATCCCGGAGAAAACATTTTGTAAGTGCATGCGATCTGCTTGCTTTGCCAAGCCGTCGTGGCCATCTTGTCACTCTGCCCGCCATACCTCCACCTTTACACACATTTTTCGGGTAGATTCCAATGATGTCAAGTCCTGTACTTCTAACACCAATAAATATATGATCCCTTCTTACTGTTCACATACATTTTGGCTCCATTTTCTTCTAAATAAATAACAATCCATTGATTTTCCATACCGATCCAATGCACATGGCCATTTCGTCTTGTTTAGCAAAGCGGGTAGCTGCCCGGATGTAAGAACTAGGTAAATTATGCGTGCTGACCCGTATCGCTATGGAAATGTTTGATATTAACCTTTTTACCTATCTATTCTTTACAACATGGTGCTGAGGATTATTCTCGCCATGTGTCATTGCCATTCTGGTCTATATAGAGTCCAAAAGCCAACAGATTCTTTATATATCGAACCGAAAACCAAGCCGGGGCATGTTGACACTGTAAAAGTAGACCGGATGTCGGCGTGTGACACACTTATGGGTCAAAGGTCAGCAAGCCGCAATGGCGGGTGCCGAGAAGTATCGCTATGGAAAATCATTGGATTCTTATTTATTTCAAAGAAAATGGAGAAATTAGGCATGGCATGTTCATCTAGGATATCTAAGGATGTTTCTCTGTTAATAACTCTACCAGGCTCCATTGGATTCTATGCTAACGAGGTGTGTAAACTTCAGGTATGTCAGACAACTTTTTCAAATCCTTCATGTACGTTGGTTTCTAGCACTGGTCAGCTTAGTATAGTGGACAGCGAGCTATACTCCTGCCCCAGCGGCCGGGGTTCGATTCCCCATTGAACCCTAAACGGTTTTAATAGGAAATCAATGGCATGGTTGACTTTGTATGCTTCGCCTCTTCATTAACATGTCCGGGTTGAAACCAGCACCTTCTTGAAGACGAAGAAAAGGTCTCAGAGTGCATTGTGGCTGGATAATGAACCGTGGATTATAACAAAAAAGCACTGTCCAAGCCCAAATCGTTAGATAATTGTCCTTATTACAGACTGTTTACCATCTGTGTGGTTATATTTCGTTTATGTATAATATAATATCACATATTAATAATAATCATCATAACTGTACTGTAATAATACCAATATCGGTCAAGGGTAGCTGGTAGTGGCAGATAGTAGGGTGACAATTGGCTGGCAATATCCTAATTGATTTAGAAAATTAATGTATGTCTTTATGGAGAATGGACCCCAATATGAAAAAAATGGCGTGGAAATAATGACGGAATCCGTGTCCCAAAGTTGCCAGAGAATCATCATTATTATCACAGAGATTCCTTGTACCAACATACTGCTGCCACCTTCTTGTAAAGGCTACACTGGTTCACTGCCATATAAATAAGGTGGTTTACTGTTCAATTTTACGAGGACCCCTGGTAGACACTGGTAGATTGAAGAGTTATCTTTTACAGTGTACCAAATTGTTATCACAGAAACACATGGAAAAGCAGTGACTATAGTCTGGATTATAATTCCTCCCATTTTCTATGGTAGTACTAGTCCTAAGGTATTTCACATCTGGGCTCCTTTGCCTCTCCATTTTTTAATGTCAGTGTTAGACTAATGTGTTTGCATTTGCGTCTCATCGAACATTGCACCTGTTATATTAGTCACTAACCTGATGCAATGGGACTTATAATGGACTTATCTATTGCTAACGAGGGCACAAGGGTCATCTATCGAGGGCACAAAGGCGAAGCCTCAGCCATGAACTCCAAAAATCCCAGGCGTTCACCATGATGTAGTACTGTACAGACTATATTTTGCTTACTACCAGTGGTCCACATCGAGTAATAGAAAATGCATTGGACTCTCATTCCTTTGAGTGAATGGTAAAAATGCACCTTCCGCAATGACTTTGAGTCAGTTTTAACATGACAAAATGTACGTGTAAGACTTAGAAATTACGTCTAACACTTGAAACTTCACTTGAAAAATTATATATCAACTTGATATGTATATCAGTATATCCAATAAAAGCACTCAAAATCAAAATTTGCGCCTGTATCCAGTTCTATGGAACGGTTGATATCCTCAGGAAGGGGAAAAAAGCACTGTGCCTACTATGCTGGTCCCCTGCAGGCATAATACCTGCAGGCCATAAGAATCACTAATAAGCTGATGAGTAAGGGCTCAAAGGTTTTGATAATGTTGGGGATCTCATATACCACGGGAATAAGCCAACGGTCCCGAGATTTATATCTAGGTAATTAAAAGTGAAAATGTATTTCTCCAGGTAGTCTAATTATGTATATTTGTTTTCCATATAGCTATACCATAACTTTTGATAATAAACTACTATTTAGCTCCAATATGATAAACTGTATATGATTTGAGTATAAGTATACTGTTGGTCTTGGTCTGGAAAAAAAACTAAATCTTTAACATCAGGGGACTGAAAGGAACTATGAGTAATCGTACCTCAATCAATCTATCAGTCACAGCTGAGTCATAATAGCTGTTATTTTCAGTCAATCATTGCCTTAAACAATCATGTGACCAGGCAGACAAAAACACCCCTCTGCAGGGAAATTCATTATCAAAGTTCATCTTAAGATCTTTAAAATAAGACATCTCGGCTTAAGTATTCCTAGTAGTTATGTCAGAACCCCTTCTTGAACATAGGTCGTTATCCATTTCCGAAATCAATGATTAAGCTCTAAATACAATTATAAACCATAATAATGTCTAAAAACACATAGATCATTGGAATGGTTGCCATGGCAACCAGGAACAGGTATATAGGTTGATTTCTCATGAAAAATGTTCATTTTTTACCATCCAAAATGGGATATAAATGGTGCATTTTAAATGAGACCAATGAATTCTGCATCAAAAATTAATGCATTTTAAATGAGACCAATGAATTCTGCATCAAAAATTAATGTATTTTATAATGATTTTAGAATAATTTTGCCCCTCCAATTTCCCCTGGTGGCTAAGTGGGGAATTACCAATCCCCTTGGGAGGGGTGTTCTTCCTTAATGGATCACACATATCTATTTGGGTTTCTGTAGCTTTTCGCAAACCTGTCCTAATTGCATATTTCCTGTCCCCTCTTTGTGTGTGGTACACATATGCGTGGGTACCTACACATTCATCCATCAATTGATGTGTAATATAGTTTCTTTGCCATGAAAATGACCTCAGCTCTCAAAATATCGTTTAACAACTAAATTACTCATTCACACACATACTTCTGTCTCTATGGAATTGTATGGATGGCGTACCATCCGACCATAGAATAGTTTCACAATGATGTACCGCAAAGGCAAACAGCAAGTGAATTTGCACAGTATCCTGCTTTAACATGTGGGAGGGAAAAGCCTTGGCAAACTATGATAGATGAAACTTCTGATGGAGTGGTCAATAGCAGCTTGACTTTCAAAAGTGGGGTGGGGGTCAATTGCCACCATCGATGTCTGAATAAAATGATTCATGGGTGAACAAACTGTGACACCCCCATCACTGTA
Organism: Acholoe squamosa; assembly: GCA_949317995.1. Classification (NCBI taxonomy): domain Eukaryota; kingdom Metazoa; phylum Annelida; class Polychaeta; order Phyllodocida; family Polynoidae; genus Acholoe; species Acholoe squamosa. Next base: position 62,140,048 of record OX439043.1, read on the forward strand.
ACCTCATCATGGTATCTTTCAAATTTGGTACATTTGTAATGGCATGCAAACTACTCAGCTCTCTCATAACATGTAATACTAACCACAGTTTCAATGATAAGATGCACATCTTAATCCCGAAGCAACGTTTCAGTTAAAAAAAAACATGTCATTATTTTCTTACCTCCTATGGAGAGACATTGAATGAGAATCAAAACGATTCTTATTGAGTCTGTGAGGCCTATGTTTTTGTCAGGGATATTGAAATAAGCCCAGAAGTTTTGTGATACCACACACCCCAAGTCAGTCACTCAGAAATTACACTTTAAGAACAAACTTGTGATATTCTGAGCCATGTCCTTTTTGCTTACCATTGATAAAAGACAGCAGCTCATTCAGATAATTTTTGCTTCAATCATTTAGAATCTTTTAAAGATTTATTGCAAGCCTTTTTAGGAGAAGTTTTCAGTGATGTCAGGATTCTGAACAGGCAGCTAAATTGCTGAACCATCTTTGGGCATCTGTAATTTTCAACTCATTCATCGAATGCCATGGAGAAATGGAAGAATGAATAGTGAAGGTGTATTTCATGGTTTGTTCAAGCTGATGAGTTCTATTCTGAATTCAGATAATGGTAGGACATTGGGTTTTTCAATTTCGAGATTGCTCACAAAGATAAGCTTGAAAGGGAAGGTTGCAGAGAGGTGTTGTAAGTAATTTTATTTCCAACTATGTATCTATAGTGGGAGATTTAGTTTAATTAATCTAGGTGTCCTTAAAGGTGCTCTGAATCGAGGACCTACGTCCGCCGATGTTAGCACTGTGGCGGACATAGCCGATTCAGAGCTCCTTTAACGGTATCTTTGGAGCAAGTTGCTTTTCATAGCAAGTTAACTTCTTATATTGTTTGTGGTATGTTATTCAGCCTACCTGTATACACCATGACATAAGCATGGATACAGGTGATCATCTTACTATAAAAAGGTGTACATCTAGTCTTCTTAGACACAAGTATCATAAACTGACAAAACCTCAGTCTAAATAGGATCCATTGTCAAAAGCAAGGCTAGCTTTAATCACGTCTTAGTGTTTCTCCTAAGGAAAAACATACAAGATTAAAGCCTTCCATCATCTGCCTGCTACATATTATCACTGTATTGCAAGCCCAAGCCAAGTGAAGTAGAGTGAACTTACTTCCAGACTCTTATTTCTATTCTTGATTGCTTCTATAGAATTCCAGGCTGCTAGTATATGGTTATGTATATATATATATATATATATATATATATATATATATATATATATATTTATTAATAAAACAATGCGCCGTGCATTTTGGCGCGAGAGAAGCGACCTTGGGTGTGTTATAGAGGTACAGTAAACATGCGTAACAAGGTCACAGTACCGGGAGCAGTTAAAAGGACCCATACCAAATTTAACCAGCGGGAGCAGCACTGGGAGAGTGAGAATCGGACTTGGGGAATTGTAGATGGACTGAAGGGATCATATGCGAATGAAATTTATGAAATAAAGTGAAAACAAGTGTTTATTTACTGTGAAATCTGCCACAAAGTGTTGTCATCTGAGCATGCGTATGAAGGCGTGATGCATGGGTACTATTTTCCGGTAAGACGCGCTGTGATCGGCTAACATTTTCCCCATAGACAAACAGTGCTGCCAAAATCCCTCTTTGTAGGTACCCTGGTGGATGTTTTTGGCGTAAACCAGATGGTTGTATGATAAATACCAAACCTCTGCTCGGAGATTGAGGGATATGTATGGCAAGTGTAGGTGATCAGCTAATCGCTGAAAATCTGGGTCAAGGCAACAATTTTCATTATTTTCCTGCTTAAATTTGACAAAAACAAAAAAATAACCCCCCAACCACTGTAAAATGGTCATATCTAGTCTTAGAGGGCTGAAATTTCCCATAAAATGTGCAAATGAAGTTTTAAACTTAAAATAATGTACCGCTGATCTGAGCCTCAGTGCAAACTCTATAGGAGTGATGTCACGGCCAGACATCAAGATGCTTTCTATTTTCTTTTACCCGCTTAGGCTCCACCCCCCTAAAAAATTGTAGGGATTAAACTAGAAGAATTAAACTAATTTTTGGCATTGGTCCCATGCAGAAATTCGAAATATTGAAGCCAGGAGAAATTATTTAGTTTTAGGTTTGTTCACGTAAATAGGGACTGTCCCAGTAAAAGATCTGAATGTAACTCTAAATGTCCCAAATGTCCCAATTTTTTGGTTGGTTAGGTCTAATTTTTAGCACTGAGCCTAATACACAGTAAACCTGACTTATTTTATTTATTTACCATCGTATTCCCATTAAAAAATATGCAGTGGTTAATATGTTATAGCTGTTTTAGTTTTGGTCGACATAGGCCCATTTTAGCATTGAAAGTATATGGAAATGACTGATATGGCCAGACATCAAAATGCTTTATTTTTTGCTTCAACCCCCTAAAAATCCTGAAGAGGCTAAAAACTCGAATAATTAAACTAATATTTGGCGCAAACCCCATGCAGAATTTTGAAATATTAAGGTCAGGACTTTGACTTTGTTCATGTAATGTTAAGTCTATGGGCGTTACCCGGTAATAGAACTGAGTGAAACTCTAAATATCCGAATTATTTTTTTAAGCTAGTTAGGCCTGTTTCCAGCAATGAGTTTAATACACATTAAACTTATGATATTTTACTTGGTTCCAACCATATTCCCATTAAAAAATATTCAGGAGATTTTAATTGACAACTCATTTACTTTTGGTCAGATTCAGCCTTCTCTACCATTGAAAGTGTATGGAAATCACTGATACGGCCAGACACCAAGATGCTTTTTTGTTTTTACCCGTTTAGGCTTCACCCCCCTAAAATTGCTTAAGAGGCTAAAAACTAAAGGAAATAAACTAATTTATGACGGTGGTCCCATCAAGAAATTCGAAATATTAAGCCCAGGAGAAATTATTTAGTTTTATCTTTGTTCACATAATGATAACTCTATGGGGACAGCTATAAGGCGCACCTACAGAATAATTTTTGTATTGGGGAGTTAGGCCTAATTTTCAGCACTGAGACTAGTACACAGTAAACTTTAGTTATTTTACTTCTTTACCATTGTACTACAATTAAAAGATATTCAGGATTTATTTAATGACAGCTCATTTACTTGTGGTCGTCATAGGCCTACTTCAGCATTGAAAGTATATGGAAATGACTGATTCGACCAGACATCAAAATGCTTTATTTTTGTTTTACCCGTTTAGGCTTCACCCCCTAAAAATGCTGAGGAGGCTTAAAACTAGAGGATATAAACTAATTTATGGCGTTGGTCCCATCAAGAAATTCGAAATATTAAGCCCAGGAGAAATTATTTAGTTTCATCTTTGCTCATGTAATGATAACTCTATGGGGACAGCTATAAGGAGCACCTACAGAATAATTTTTGTATTGGGGGGTTAGGCCTAATTTTCAGCACTGAGCCTAATACACAGTAAACTTGAGGTTTTTTTTTCTTTACCATCGTACACCCATTAAAAAATATTCAGGGGTTCATTTTTTATTAGCCTTTTAGTTTTGGTCGACATGGGCCTATTTTAGCATTGAAAGTATATAGAAATGACTAGTGTGGCCAGACATCAATTTGCTTTTTTTAGATTTTACATATTTAGGGCTTCCAAATCCCCCCCCCTTTTTTTTTTGGGACAAAGTAGACATATTGTAGATACACATACTTGGATTTCATTACAAAATTTGAAATATTGAGGTCAGGAGAAATGCTTGAGTTGTAGCTTTGTTCAGCTTCATTTACATAAAATTCTGTGCATAAACATGCACAGCACAAACTGTTATACTTTTATAAGTTAACAAGTACCCAAACACTAGTGGTACCTCTATGAAACGTTCCCAACTACATTATAAATAACATTTCAGAATTATACAAGGACTAGTATTATCTCTATAACAGGTTCCTGACTACAGGGTAATGATACCTTGTGAGGAGTGGTCAACATTATAACATCAACTCGACTTCATTGAATAAGTTTCAAAGAAAAATAGTCAACATTTTACATAGTCTATAGTAAAACCTGAAGTAGGTTAAATATATTAATTCTGAAGTAGGTTTAATAAATTAATTCTATACTATGTTTTACATAATAAATGAACCAACAATATTTGTCCGTGATTAGCAATGCAGCCATCAACAATTATCAAAAGTTCTACTTGGTGAAATTGATGTTAACCATGGAATTTCTGAAGATTGCAGTGCTAAACAGGGTCCTTGTCATGTCTATAGTGCTGCTTGATGCAGCATTAATCCTGATTTGTGAAGGAGGAGCCTCTTTTGCAAGACTTGGCACCATCACATCAGTGCACCTAGATGTCATTGCAAGTACATTTGACATTTGGAATAGCACTCCATGCTCTTAGTATTTTGGTGGCCAGTGATCGCTTTAATGTCATTGGCTACCATTCCAGCATTTCTCGGAATGGTGACACAAGTCACACACAGGCTGTCATTGGTGTATATCACATCCAGCTTGGCAGCAGCGCTAATTTTGGGCATCATTTTACCAATATTATTTATACCCAAGGGGGCATTGCAGAACCACTCATCACTGCCATGCCAATTTAGGTCCTTCAGCCTTTGGAATAAATCAGGTAACTGGTCATTCAATTTTGACAGATAGAGTTTTAGACTGTTTATGGGGCATAAGTCAGTGCCTGTCGCAAACATTATCTGTTCATGCTCAGTTGCATTTACAGAAGTTGACTGATGATTTTTCTCAAGGGGATTATGATCCAAAGTAGCGTACTCCACTCCATTTTCTTCCTTAAATACAATTTGGTCCTTTTGCAGTTGACATAATCCTTCACATCCACTCTGGCCAAAGTGGAGAACGACTTCGACAAACACTTTATTCTGAAGTGTCTGTGGTTTGTCGGTAGATACTGCTCCAGATGAATATATTTGCATCATGTGTTTTTTTGTGATTGGTGAGTATTGCTTTGTCCATGCCTTTTTTCTTTAGAACTTTTACCTGTCCCGTGAGAACATTGTTAGCCTCGAGAAAAAGAATATCCTTCAGAATGTTGATGGTCAGCCTATGTGGTGGCATGGTCAGATGGCGATGGAGCGCTGACCGGATGGACAACAGACTTGATTTTGAATATGGTTTACCATCCTTGGACTGAACTTCAGCATAGAATCTCCGTGACCATTGCGCCAGCACATCAGACCGTTGTATTTCAAAGTTGACCGGCAGTCCATTCTCCTCTAACCAAGCTGAGTGAATAAAAGAGAATTTTTTTTATTATTTGATATTTGTTATGCACCACAAATTATTCGACTGTCTGTGCTGCAATAAAGCATGGCAATCTCAATCGTCGTGCATTATGCCATGGCTATAAGGCCTCGCTGAATATGCCTCTTCAATATCATCAACAAACATCACACTTGTGTCAGTCTTTTCAAGCTGATAGCTGTAAACAATGTGAATTTCGCCATCTTCTGTACTCTGAACTGTGTATGTGTTGTATCCTAAACATTTGCTTACATGAAGCAAAACTCCCAAAAACTTATTACCATGGATGTCCGCGTAAACCAGATCATCAGCCTCATACTTGTCATCTGCTTTCGCTGCTATTTCGCACCAGCTTTCCGAGCGTTGCGAGCTTGTTGTTCGTAGACCGGGTAGATTGCATCGAGCATAATACTGTGCCCTGCCAGGGAAAGTCTCGATCTCCGCGCATTATACGACAACAGAATGTCTCGACATGAAGAGACTCGTCGTCTATTCTCTAAATATATATATATATATATATATATATATATATATATATATATATATATATATGAAACCATGTGCCGTGGTGCCACCTAATACTGCAAAGATGACAGTGGATATCCACTATCACCTTTTCAGCACTACGTAGTACCACTGTCTATGGGGAAAAGCACTGACCCAGACCCAGAGTGTCATGCCTTCATCATTACACCCAACATATTCAATAAGCAGCCTGGTTTCTATGTTGTTTCATCCTGTGATTCCATATACCTGTTTTAGACTCAGGTCTGCATTGCACATAAGCTTTCCCAATTGACAGCAAATAGCTTATCATATATACAGCATTACTTATGTTGTGACCAGTAGAAGGGCATTTTGGTGAAAACCTCTCTGCACGCATTGCCAAAGGTCGATGCTAAACAAAGCAATAGCTATCAATAAAATTTATTTAGAATGGACTATAGATGATTATTTGCTTATATATCCGATTCCCTACAGATGGTGTATGTATGTATACATACATATATCGTATTTCAGTTAAAATAGCTTCAGGTTTAGACAGAGAGTTGATTACACAAGAGGAACCTAATTCATTCCTAAAGAAATTGCATAGAATAGCCATTACCCTTACAAATCAATCTCTTCACCCTATGGGACATAAGGATTTCCCCTATAATCCCAGAACTACTGCCACTTTTGTGGAACAAAAGAATTGCTGCTGGATATTAATCAAGGTTCTGCTGAGCATTCAATTAAACACCACCATAACCTTATAACAGACACAATCCCTGTTCATCCAAATCTTTTGCAGCTGGTTATTGTGATGTATGTTTTTGTAATTTGTAATCAAAGTTGAAATACAAACCTTTACAATCACAATCCTCTTAAGAGGAAAAACCTAAAATAGATGGCTTTGTAGGACTAGAAGCAATAAATGCAGTGTTTGTGAATCATTGCTTAGATGTATCTCATTTGAAGAACATCATGCCTGATAAAATGGATATAATACAACTGTATATAGTTTTATTTGCTACTAAATATCAGCCATTGTCTACATACCCCTGTGATTATTGGAAGTATTGCTTATTAAAGACTTCAATAATCGCCTAAATCCTAATGACGAAAGTATTTAACAGCTACCCTTAACAAGGTACTTATGTCGACTGTGATGAATCCACAGTTGACACTGTCTTTATTATGAGCCCTGGGCTAATCCATTGTATTATTATGTTCTGAATAAAGCTCGTCCTGAAGAGCCCATATATTCTAGCTCTGACAAATGAAATATGCTGAAAGTGATAAATAATATTATGTTCTTAATTAATGGAAGGGACCTCTCGAAATAATCTCCTGATGATGGACCAAGCAAGAAGCCTGATGAATGCCAGTTCTGAAACAATGGCCAATCTCCTAAGCACACTTTAAGGCCTCGCCCTCTACCAACTTACAGACAGGTGTCGGAACTAACAGAGACCAATTTGTAACTTGACAAAGCTAGACTTAGGTTACATGGCTCATGTTTGAGAAATGATGGACGATGTCTGTGATCTCCCAACACTATACTACATATGACCCTGTGAGTACAAATCTTGGCGCTCTGGCGCAAATCTAGGTCACATGATACCAAATGCTGGCTTCTGATTGGTCAGCTTCAAAACTTTATTTTATTTTCAGCTCAATTTTAATTTTATTGTTACTTAAAAATCTAATCTAATGGCACATGTTTGCTGTGGAAGCACTTCAGTACAGGAACAGGACAGGTGAGCAGGCTCAGGTGAATAATTTTAAAGATTATGTCTATAAGCAAGTGGCTTACCTGAGTCTAGATGGTTACTACAATATGTGATATACAGATGAAGTTGATTAGAAAATAAGACCTAGATTATGTATTACAATGAATTGGGGTTCCCTCTCACATATCCATCAGATATTTTATAGTGACAGGTAAAAGAAATTAGTGTGCTGATACAGTTGTTAACACAGCTGAATACATGTATTCTTCAAAACTTGTGTGAAAAAGCCTCAGAAAATGAGTGTGAAAATATTGATATCTACTTTCATATTGGATTGTAGTACCACTCGGCATGGAGTAATGGACAGCGAGTCTGTCTTATGCCACAGTGTCCGGGGTTCGTTTCACTGCAGGACCTGAACGGTTTTAACTGGAAATGTATCACGATAATTATTAACATTTCCAGATTCTAACCAAAGGCTTCTTGAAGAAGAACAAAAGGACACAGAGTAGGGTTATGGCTGGATAATGCACATCCAAGCCAAAGTCGTGAGACAAGTTTGGATTATCAACGATAACTTTATCTTTCATAATTTTTCTAAATTATGATAGCCCACTCATTTTTGTCATGACCAAAGGGGCACAAAATGATGGTGACAAGCTATCATAAAATAGATGTTCATGGGAACTTAAGGATGTGGTCCTTTCAGACTACTTCACAATGGGCAGGTTTGGAAGAAATTGAGAAATGGCAACACACTCTAACGGTGTGTGTCTTTCAACCTAAGTATAATCCTGAAATACCAAAGACAATCTGCCTCTGGGTTCTATACTGGAAACTTGAGGATATCAGTTTGTACCCTCTAGGGACTGACTGCCGTGAGATATATTAAGGTATAGACCTTTCAGAGCCTGGAGGAGACTGCAGTAGGATGCTTCAACTAGATCACTTCAAACCGTAGTGAGTGTCACCAATACTAGTCTTGACATAAAGGCCTTTAATAGTACTTTGACCACTCTAGCAGTTCCTAAGCAGTGGTAACCCAGGGCCTTGTCTTCGATTATGTTTTCTTTGGTAGCAGAGCTATACCAATCCATGATTTACATGGAGGAACCAACTGTTGAAGACGTAATAAGAGTCTATTGTCTATTATGTATAAGGTGTCCTGTGTCCTGTACCTGCTGGGAATCTAAGTGGCAATGTTAATATAAGCATGAATATAAGCAGCTGTAGGTGCCAGATGTATGACAAATCACTGCTTTACAGATAACCGAAGGGGTAACAGGACCTTTACCCCCTTGTGAAGTGAGCATATTCAAAAGATACATTGGTGTTAGGTAATATCACAGATGTGCCAGTCAAATATGAGGGATGTGCAGAGTAGGGGGATAGTTACCATGAGGGATAGGTAAAGTGAATGATAGGCAACTTGAGGATAGGTAGACTAATGGTAAGAATGTACAGAGAAAATTAGGTACAAAGGTGAGTTAATCCTTTAAGCCATTTGAGGGAAAACCTAATTAAACTCTAGATGTTTCAAGGGATAGGTAGTATGAGTGATAGGCAGACTAAGGGATAGGCAGCATGTGGGAGAGGCAGAGCCATACACAGGCAGAGTACTTGTCAAGTTGGGATAGGCAAACATTGGGATATGTAGATTGAGGTACTGACTTTGATTAGCATGTTGCATCTATAAAAAGAACCAATCATTTTCGATATAACTTTTGTACATTTTTAAAATATTCTTATCATCAAACCTCATTTTTAGGTACCTTTGGCCAAATTTTGAGAATCAAGACCACAAATTTTAGATTTAGCAGGATTTTTCGGTATAGGTGGTCCCTTGTGTCCATTTGATATCACTCTGATAAAGATTCCTGACATCTCCATAAATCCCCTTATCTTACATAGGACTCAGTACTGAACACAAAAAGTAGCCTACCTTTAAGGGAGGTAGAGGGGGGTGGCCTGCACTATAGGACTCTATGGAGTAACACATCCTAGGGAACCTATACTTTTCTTGGTAATATACCACTCAGGACTAACATTATGTCCTATTCCCCAGCACTTAATGAGTAGTCCTAAGGACAAAAATCTAGTCCTCAGGACTACATCTTTAGCCCCAAGGACTACATTTCTAGTCCTAAGGACTACATGCATATGGAGAGGGTAAATGTCCTAGCGGGTGAATGTCATATGGGGGTAAGTGTCATGTGGGTAAAAGTCTGGGGGTAAATAACCAGGGGGTAAATGTCTTGGGGGTAGAAGTCCTAGAATGGACCGAAGGTATGGGACTTGTTAGATTCTGACACTCAGCACTGTGGAAGTTAATCAGAATTTATGAACAAGATTTAATCGGTCAACTGGTATGATTAAGTTGCTATATATATATATATATATATATATATATATATATATATATATATATATATATATATATATATATATATATATATATGTGTGTGTATATATAAATATATATATATATATATATATATATATATATATTGTATATACAAGCTGAGAAACTGGTAATTTGTTTGCTTCCTCTCTTTTACCATTGTCAGCTTATCTTGGGCTGTATATGAATTAATGTATACATGTTGCCTTAGTAATAATGTCTACCCATGATCTGTATTCGGTTTGTTGAATGCACTAGTGTTGGTGAACTACACTGTACTGCTTACCAAGTGTTAAACTTAATCTCCATTGCTCCTGTTGCTATATCTATCGTTGGTGAATCTGTATACCTGTATACTTACATACCTGTAAAGCTTATAGCTTACTTGTTTAATTCATTTGGTTTTATTAGTAGACAACAGAAAGCATCAATAGATGTGGAAAACTTAACAGATAAATTTGATTATTGAATATCAGAATTATAATAGACAGGGCAAAATCTGTATTCTACTAACCATGATATGTACTTTATATTCAAGGAGTGGGTTTTATTCAGTTTTTTCCAGAGAATCCAAATCTGCCTGGGGCTATTTTGTATTTTGCATATTAACGCCCCTAATTTGCATATATAATTAGATAGGTAAAATAACCTCATTAAGCCTCAGAACAATATCAAAAATGACTACAATTATTCTAAAATGGTTATTTTTCAGTGAATAGGTTCTGGTAATAAGATTTTACCATTTTTGAGTTCAGCCTAGTTTGCATAATTTATGCAAAACGTTAAATTATGAGGTATTTTCACTCTTATTATGATAAATTCTGAAAAAATATGAAATATTGGAAAGAAATCAATGAAACTTGTCAGATGCATGCTTTATAATTAGGAAAATCATCTGAAAGTTGGGGCCTTCAATGCAACAACTGTATCCAATATGGCTGCCTTGTTTCAATATGGCTACCATTGAAATCTTCTAAAACCTTTTTAATCTAATTCACTTACAAACACAAATAAAAATGCTAGGAGTACTATTTTGGGATCATGGAATTGAATCTGACCATTTTTTAGACTTTCTTGGGCAGCCATCTTGGATTTAGATCACTTTTTTCCTCAAAAAGCTTAACAAATCAAGATTTCAACTCTGAATTCTACAAGAATATGAATGATTCTTAAAGAACGCATTATTCTTGAGAGTAACCATCAGAAATATGGTGAAATCTAGCAGGTTAGTGTAATATATGGTGCAGTTTGGCAGCCATCATGAGTCTGTTCCTGAAGTCCTGCAGTTCACTTTCTGTATTAGCTCCTAAATTAGATTCTCCCTTTGGAGTGGGACCTTTGGGCTGGGTGCACGAAGGAGCAGACTACGCTCATTAGGGCCTTCCATAGTAACAATTGATATACTAGAATTATGAAAGGCAATAAAATCTTCAGTTTTCTTGGAGTTTACTGTAGGTACATTGGCACCATGTGACCTTATGTATGGGCCATCATGGTCTAAATGCTGTTGATGTGTAATGGGATTCCTCCTCAATGAACCATGACTTAGTGATCAAAGACTATGGGTTGACTGATTTGTAAATTCCTCAGGATTTGGCCCAGTATCCACTGACTACCTTTATTGTGTTGTCACTGTATTTCAGTTATCAGATTGTATTGGAGTTTGGTTTTACCTCCACTAATACTACAGTCAGGCCATGACCCTCATATTACCATGGGAAGCTAGATCACTTGATTACTAAATATGGGCCATGGTATGAGGGCAGGTGCAAAATAAACATGTTAACAATTAAGGCATTATGTTGCTGAGGGAAGGGGGCTACTCTTCAAAGCATTTTGGCTCATTCTTCAAATAACTTAGCACCTTTTAATTCTTAGTTAATCCCTTAATACCTTTAATTGATCATGAAAGGTACTGTAGATATATATATATATATATATATATATATATATATATATATATATATATATAAACACTGATTTTGCCAATACATTGTTTATTTATCACAGATATCTAGAATGCTGCCAAAATAGTAATGACAGTGGAATTGGAGAGGCAAACACAGACGAATTGATTATAATTTCAACACAGTGTTATGGCAAACCCGTCCCATGACTCTAAATGTCACACTCTAATATCCCTAAGAATTGTAGCATACCTGGCCAACTGGATTATCAAGTTACATTTTAATGTTAAACACATCTGGGTAAAAATCCGAAATCTGCACCAATTGGGTCGGAAACCTGATAGAAAATAATGCATACTTTTTTCCTCCAGAATGCATTTATGTATGTTATAGTCTATACTATTCCAGATGGGGACAGTACTAAAATAATTATTTGAGAAATTGTGACCAGGCAAGCAAAAACACCCCTCTGCAGGGATATTCATTATCAAAGTTCATCTCAAGATCTTTAAAACGAGACATCATTGGCTTGAATATTCATAGTAGTTATTTCAGAACCCCTCCTTGAACATAGGTTGTTATTCATATCTGAAATCAATGATTAAGCTCTAAATACATTATTAAACATAATTACCCTATATATAAAAAGGCATTACTTCGTCGCTGGTTCCCACCCCATTCAATTAAGCTTGAGTGCTTGCCAGGAACAGATAAACCAAAAGAGGCTAGATAAAAGTATGTACTTTTTTCAAAATTAACTCGATTTTTCTTCAGATTTTCACTGCTAATAATATTATTAGAGGCCCATATATGATTAAAGTCTCCTTCTATCAAGTGAATGATAGATTCAACCGTAAATAAAAGTAGAGAGTATTTTTAAACAATAGCCTCTAGCCTCAAAATCATAGGAGCTTTGTTCTCTGCATTTTCGGCCATCTTGGATCTCAGTTCAAAGAATTGGCACCTGGCCCGATTTTATTTATCAAGGAAACTGATCGCCGATTCTAAATGTAGATTCCACTCACTGAGACCGTTCATTTGATATATTATATGTTAAGATGTGATGGGTAGTTCCAGAGAAACTGACTAAACCTCAACCCTCCGAAAGGTCCTGCTGGGAGAGTGTAAAATTGTTTGATGTTGCTAAGATAAGTGCTGTTGCTAAGATAAGCATCGCTAAGTTAAGTGCTTCAATTGTAAGACACCAGGGGGCTGCACAGGCACCTGATAAATGGTCAGAGATTGCAATCAGAAATGACCACAGCTTGCCGTGAAAAGAAATCTAGGGTCATGCCCCCCACACTAGTGCCGAAGGCACTAGTAATATCTAAAAACACAATAATTCAGCCTTTTTCACAAAAATACATAGCGATATGGTGATTTTTATCATAGATTTTGATCTAGAAGGAATTTTCCATTTCTGATTTCGGTTTTGGGTTTTCAGTGAGTATCCCAAAAAATTGGCATAACAATCTACAAATTTTGATAATTGGAATGGTTGCCATGGCAACCAGGAACAGGCATATCAGTTGATTTCTCATGAAAAATGTTCATTTTACCTTCCAAATATGGGCCGTTTCTAACGAAAATGGTGCATTTTTAATGAGACCATTGAATTCTGCATCAAAAATTATGTTAATATACTTTTATAATGATTTTAGAGTGATTTTGCCCCTCCAATGCCCCCTGGTGGCCAAATGGGGAATTAAAAATCCTCCACGGAGGGGTGTTCTCCCTTGATGGGTCACAATTATAGGAGGGTGAAGAAATCCTCCTATGTTAAAAGATAGGAGGCCATTACATACGGGCAGATCCACTGAGCAATGATTGGGCCTATTTTGAAAGGATTTTAGCTTTGGGGAGCTACAGTAAAAAATGTAGACCACTATTCTTCATTATTTTAGTCACATCTGATAGAAAACAGCTTGAGCTATAAGTAGAGGGCAAATTTATGTATATCGGTCTATAATTTGACGAGTTACGGAGGCTCGAAGTTGGACAATACACCAAAAATGCCCTTTTTTTGTCCAATTTTCCATCATTCCCACCTATATATTGTTAAGCTAGGCAGTATTAGAGTGTGATCAACCTATTTGCCTTTGGTGACAGGTCATAGCTATCTGTGTAGAGGCAAGGAGAAAGGGGGCTCTGTGCTAAAAGTAAACTTTAAAATTCAGATCACTGGCTTTTCAGTGATATATTTCAAGAGAAGATACTCCTGTTAGTTTTAGAGGAATGGCTTGCTAAATGTAGGTAGGTGTGATTATTTCCTGAATTGCAATAAGCTCTATGCCTATTTGATCATGAGATACATCTATAATTAGCATAATTTATGCTAATTAGGTAAATTAACATAATTTTTTTTATTCTTTTGCCTATAACTTTTGATCTAAAAATGGTATTTTCGTTCTGTTTTCACCATAGTAAACCTAGTGAAAGCTTCCTTCAAATGGGATAATTGATTTTCCTATTTAGAATGAAAATCATGTTTACATGGCAACAGACATCAATTAAAATGCCTATTTAGGCCCAAAAACATTCTTTTTACATGCCTAATTTGGAACCTTTCCACCCAAAATAGAACGTTTCATCTAAAATCATGGAATTCTCCATAAAAAAAGTACCCTTTAATAGTTTTAGGCATATTTTTCCTATTCTAGCCCATAGTGGTGCCCCCTGGTGGCTAAAACAGGTACTAAATCCCGCAGGAACCCCCATTTCTGCTTGCTGGCTCACATCTATTAAAAATACTTTGGCCATGTCCCTACCTCAACTGTCTTTCAGACATGTGTTATAATATCGAATTGTGAGCATCCTCACATACGTAACTCTTTTTTTATGCCTTAAACTTCCATGCTAAAAAAAAATATCCTCACTGTTCTTATTAATTTGTTGAGCAGGGTCCCTAGGGAGGTTTTGATGGTAAATAAATGAAAGTGCTGGTTTGCTGCAGATATGAGCTAGGTCTCATAAACCAAAATTCAACTCCCGAAAACGTTACGTATGTGAGGTACACTTTTATATGTCTGTAGGCTATCTAAGTAAATAATTCTTTATTTCTAGTCTATTCTAGTGTAGTATCTGTATGAATTGAATGATTAAAACAAAAATCATGGCTTAAGTCTGCATTGTAAGGCCACAGAGGGGGTCTTTTGGTATCAGTGTGGAAATCCTCACATACGTAACGAAAATATGTGGAGGAGAAAGAAAATGTTTCCAGTTGCCCTGGCAGAAATGACCGACCACTGGAAGTCACTCAGAGGATATCAAATTAGGTAAGCGCACAGCTTACTGTGATTTTGCAGCTCCATTTACACTGAAATTTCTCAAAAATAAAGTAAGGAATTTCTCATGAAATAGTGTGTGTTATATATGTGAGGGTCTGCAATTGTCTTAGATTGCATGGAAATGATGTATTTTGGGTTATATTTCCTTCTGATTGAAAGTCCCAAGCCATAGACTGGCCATAGCAGCTTGGTTATGCCATTTAGTTTGGCCAGGAAGCCCCGTACTCTTTAAGGCTTGATTTTCCTCACATACATAACATTTTCACTGGGGAATCGAAATTGCCCTTCCTGAGCTACTCCTGCTGTATATTTATCCCCAAAGTATTGTTATTTGTTGAAATTAGGGCCTACCTTTACTGCTAGGGTTCATTAGGTCCAGTTTGGATATTTTGAAATGACACCCCAGCCTGTCTGGGGTGAGAAGTGTTGATTATTTTTCCGAAATTTTCACCTCCCACACCCCAAAAGTGCATTGTTTTGAGAGGTTACCTGCTCTTACCATTGTTTATTTACTCCTAGACCTACAATCAATCATTTCAGTACATATAACCTCTCTTTTGTTATGTACTTTGCCAGCAGTATTCCCCTCCTCGGCATTTTGTTACGTATGTGAGGTGTTTACTATATGTGTTGCACCACACACCTCCAAATAGAATTTTTCAAATAAATTGGTTGATAATCTTATAATAGTGTCCCTATCTAATATCCTAGATAGAATTAAGGCACTTACCATTTAAATTTCTGCAAGTTTCCCACAAATTTGAAAACGTTATGTATGTGAGGTTTTTTTTTTCATTTTGGTTACAATGTGTACTTCAGACCCTCCCAGACTATACATATTTTAACAACAGTAGTAAATGTAGCAATCCTGCAATTTTTTTCCTCAAAAATTTTTTATGGTTGCTATATTCTAGGGTAAGGCTGCACTGCCGGTCAGTGATGATATTTATCATGTTCTATCCATACACAATCTTTTGGTCCTACTTACTTCTCATCCTCCATTGATAAACTGTAAATATTAGAGCATAATTGTTGATATTACTCACCTTAGTTGTTCAAAGATTTTACTCAATCTTTTGCAGTGTGCAAGTTTCTGAGGAGGACAGGCGGACCAATGAGGATGGCATGCGCTCAGAGTGAGATTGAAATGACCCATAATATAGTCTAATGTGTTAAGATATGCCTTTGAACTACTAATTTAACAAGTCCTGTACAAGAAATAGTGAAGCAGATGATCTGTGATGTTTAAAGGTAATGCTCTATCCAAATCCTCACATAAGTAACATTTTTTTCTTTGGTATTCAGAAGTGCCTTTGCAGATCTGGACCAGAATGTATATATATTGTTGGAAAAGAATGACATCTTTTGAAAGTAGGGAGACTCTAGATAATAGAGAGTGTTTTTCATAAAGATCTACTTATTTTTAAATGTATGAGGGAAAAGTTAAGAATGCTAGGTTACATAAAACTTTCACTGATCTCCATATTTAGTGATGAGGTGTAATAAAAAGTTCTTAGTGCAGGGATTTCGTTTTTGCTACACCTTAAGGCATGTATTGTAACATTTTGGACATGAAATCTGATGTACATAGGATGATATTTAACAGCTTTTATGACTATTTGTTTAAAAACGTTACGTATGTGAGGGTAAAAAATTATGGTTTTACGCCAGGGGCTATAAAAACTGACCCATTAGGAGTTGGTGACTTGAATCAACCTTTCTAACAAGCCAAGATATAGGGCTTTCAATAAAATAAAGTGTTGTTAAATAATATTAAGTTTGTGATTTCATTGGTTCTCAGGCTGGCGAACATCCTTCACTGAATCACCCCATACATTACCATGTTTTTGAACAGTTTTATTTGCCTTTGGATAGGTAAGTATTGTAAGAAAACTATTATAGATGAATCAATGAAACCTACAGACCAGATAGAAGGATAATACAGCTGCATGGTAATGTAAAGCTCTATGTTTTCAGATCTCATTATACCCATAAACCAGAACTCTAAACTCATGGTAACAGACGTATCTTTAAAAGTATATTAATTTTCCAAATTATTTCTACCAATAAATCTACATTGCAATATCCATAGCTGAACCTAACAATGTTTAATCTTCCAAGATATATGATTATAATCATAAGTTATTCAATCTTCAGTATATTTCTAATGGATGTTTACGTTAATTTTCTTCAAAAAGACTTGGCACTTTTGCCTACTTTTATATTTAATTAATCACCAATATTCCTTTGATGTGAATAAATATGACAAAATGTATATCCATGTTTAGGTATTGGTGTCTACAACAAATAATATGAGGTCTCCTTATGTTTCATTTAGCCTGGTTCATGTGGTAAGCACTGAAAGCCATAAAATCATTTATCTTGCAATTGGTGCACGTCTCACCCATATATATGCTGTCTCTCAAATTCCCTCACTGGAACTGGAAGCTAAAACACTGGATTATTGAGTATAATTTCAGTGTCATAACAATATCACTGGAAGGTAAATCACCAGATTGTTACACACAGGATTATTGCTGCCTGACTGTACTTCAAAGTTAGCAGATTAGAGCCTGATATAAAAAGTATAATCAACTCAGAAGTTGTTACTTAACCAACACTATACATGTGTAGTAACTCATAGTTTGATGTTCTACCAGTCATAGCTAACTGTAAACCCAGGAACAGAGTTTGAAGGTGCACAATACTTGGAGTGTTTGTAATAGCTTTATTCTTTGGGTGATGATCATGGGCACAGATAGACACAGGATCTTACAGCTTTTCTTAACACATAGATTATTTTATTCCTAGAGTATGGGGCTACCCTTTCAGGAACTTGCTGGGATTTGATGATATATCTGCTCCAGAAGCCGAGTCAATTATGAGAGATTCCAGCATTTTCTCAGAAAGTAGGAGTGTTGGGGGGGACTATGGTTCCCTACCTGTAAGCACTCCAGGAGTGACCAGCGGGAACAGCAGGCAGACTCTCTGACTTTGGCTCAGAGGGGACTGTATTTTATCGCCTTAGTGCAAGAGGGTTGTATCTACATTTTTCTAGTTTTGCAGGATAGGCAAAAGAAGGGTTCCAGTTAATACAGCACAAAGTGGATACAGCAACATTGCAATGGGGCCTGTAGGCACACATACAATAGCCACTAAGGCAACGATTTGTACAGGTCGTCACTCATCATCACGCTCCTAGATGTATCAAGGTTCAGGCTGAAAATTAGGCCAGAATAGTGGAACTAATGCAGTTATGGCTTGCATCACTTGCATGCTGGGGATTGTCACTTTCCGGGCCAGAAAGGGAGCAGTTGGGAGCGTAATGAGTTTTAGAGCTCTGAAACTCAGACCACTTCTTCAGCAGCATCATCTAGTATCACATAGTATATATGTCATATCACCTTTGTTTTTATGTAGAACCATGTTGTGCTATTCCAAAGCCACAGCATTCTTGTGATAAATGTATACCAGCATGAGACAGTGGTGCCCTCAGGCCACAGCCATGGAACTACCAAGGACATACTAAGTGTTGTTCTCCCGAAAGTTAAATCAGTTCAAGGTACCCCTTCTCCCCTGTATCACAAAAGACCCGCCTGAATCCACATGTATCTTGTGCAATATCCCTAATCCAATCATACTCATGACTTTATAGAAGTATATGAAGCTATGGGGAGATGATGGCTGTTCTAATGAGAGTCTAACTGTATACATAGGACTAGTAGAAGTATCTAGATGAGAAAATTCCCTCAGTATACATGTAATTAAGGCCAAAACCATGCCAATTGGCATGGTTGGTCACCATAGGGTTAAGAGATGAAATCTGGATTTGTTCAGGTTTTTGAGAGAAAATTGATCTAAAAGATGGCTGCCTAAGAGAGTCTCAAAAATTAGAAGCCAATTTCTCTTTTGCCCCTTCCAAGTAAGTTACTAGAAAACATTGTGCATAGGAATTTGATGGACTATTTGGACACTAATGATATAATGAGTAAAAGACGGGGAGGGCATAGAAGGGGCCACTCTACAGTTAAAACTATCAGAGAACTGACTGACTATATCTTAAGAGAACGAAATGTGGGTAAAGATACATTAGTGGATTTTATTGACGTTAAAAAGGCCTTCGACACGGTGGATCATGGTATCCTAATAAACCAATGTAAGCTCTACGGTATTAAGGGTAAAGCTGGTCAATGGCTTGAGGGGTATCTAAAGAATAGGAAACAATGTACACAAGCTAATGGCATTAACTCCCAGCCATTAAATATACAGTGTGGAGTCCCACAAGGGTCTACGCTAGGACCACCCCTTTTTTTACTATATATCAACGAAGTTCAACGAAGTTCAACGAGTCTGTAGAAACTCAGAGGTATTACTTATACAGATGATACAGTGTTATTCCTCTCGGGTAATGACTCAAAGAATGTTAACAAACTAGTACAGGAAGACCTGGACAATTTTGATGCGTGGTGTTATAAGAATAGATTAACAATTAATAGTAAAAAACAAAGTTTATGTGTTTTGCAAATACATACAAGTGGAATAACTGTAAACTTAGTATTAATGGTAAGAAAATATTTGGAGTGTCTAGCTATAAATACTTAGGAGTAATACTTGATCCTGCATTGACATACGAGAAATTTGTAAAGCACCAGTTAAAGACTGTTGCCTACAGGATCCATCAGCTTGCAAGAGTAAATGCATATATAGACTCCCCCACATCCGTTCTACTATACAAGTCATTTGTTCTACCATTGTTAGAGTATGGAGATATATTGCTACATGTGATAACTGCAGTCCTGCAAGAAAAAAGACAAAATGCACAAAATAGAGGGCTTGAAGTCGCATTACGAAAATCATATAGAACACCAACTGTTGATGCACATGGCATGGCAAGGTTAAATCTGATAGAATGGAAGCTCATTTACTCAATGAAGCATATGCAAGGGCCCAGCTTGACCGGTACAAGGATAGTAGAAATTTAAAGACAAGGGCATGGGATGAAACTTTACTTAAATATCATACCCCAAATGGGGCTTCCTACACAAGAATATGGGCTAGGTTTCATCTGGAACACCTTAGCAGCTGAAACCAGAAATCTCGAAACTCCTGAAGACTTTAGAATTTTTACAAAAATGTTGCTTAAGTTAAGACTGCCTGTCGACCCGGGGCCTTGACCTGCCACATCATCACCTTTCTTTTTCCAATTTCTCTCCCTTTAATGTGACGGCAATCTGTTGTATTTATATATGTTTTGTTTTATGTTTTGTTTTTTGGTCTATATATACTTTATTTACGGTGTATTCTTGCGCTTATGTGCCAGTAGGCTGTCTCACATGTTCACCAGAACTATCTATAATTGCCATATTGAAACAAGGCGGCCATATTGGATACAGCTGTTGCACTGTAAGGCTCCAACCTTCATATGATTCTCCTAATTATAAAGTATGTATCTGTCAAGTTTCATTGATTACTTCCAGTAATTTTTTTTTTCAGAATTTATCATAATAAAAGTGAAAATACCTTATTATTTAACGTTTTGCATAAATTATGCAAATTAAGCTGAACTGAAAAATTTCAAAATGGTAAAATCTTATTATAAGAACCGATTTCATTGAAATCTAACCATTTTGGAATAATTTTAGTCATGTTTGATATCCTTCTGAGGCTTAATGAGGTAATTTTGCCTATCTAATTAAATATGCAAATTAGGGGCATTAATATGCAAAATACAAAATGGCCCTAAGCAGATGTGGATTCTCTGGAAAAAACTGAGTAGGACCCACTCCTTCAATATAGTACATATCATGGTTAGTAAAATACAGATTTTGCCCTGTCTAATAAAGGGTCGAGTGAACATAAATATAAACTTACTATTTTTTCCCTACTCTGGGAACATTAATGAGATAGATTTTGACCTGAAGTCTGAACTTACATGGTGCCATGGACTGCCTGTCTGCTCAGAGCTAAAACTGAGAGCTCCCAGTACTTTACAGGTCTCTTACAAGATGAATGTATAGGCTAAAAGTAGGATATATATGAATGTTAAATGCACTCATTCCTTGGCTTTAATTCAAGACCGTATTCATCTCTTAGTGATGTAAAGTAACTTTTTGAGAAGTATATAATTATGTCACACATAGTCTAAACTATACGGGTTTCTACAATCTGGACACGGATCTACTCCCCCACTGTAACACCCTACCAAGAGGCAAGGGTATGGATATATAGGTAAGCCTACTCGAATAGTTAGAATATAAAGGGGTGCAGCCTGCCAAGGCCTAAACTATGCAAGTGCCATTTAATTAAACTGGGCTCTATACCATTGTATACTTGTTCCACCTCGTCTTATATCTAGGCATGTTCACATAGGCTTCAGCTAATCTTTAATCCTCATATAAACATATTATGTGATTGGCCAAAGATGGAGCGTGCCTTTCATGTGAGAACAGTGTACTATAGAAAAGTGCATCAGTCACCAAAACTTCCACCCAAATGTGCCTCGTAGTATTGGCCATAGTTAGGGATGTGGCTTATATATATATATATATATATATATATATATATATATATATATATATATATATATATATATATATATGTATATTACATGTGGGTGTGCCTTAAAGGTGAGGTATAACAGGTTAAAATGAAAGTTAGTCTTAAGTACATGTGCATGATCCATGTGTCTAGTAATGGAAATAAACGTTTTATTGTATGGAAAAAGAATTAAAGATGAAGGGCAGGGAATTCACATTACCTTGATTGATAATATCTTCATAGAAGTGAAAGGTAGTTAAAGAAATCAGATTACCTGTCTACCTCTAGTCCTTCCCAGTTTCCTGATAATGGACTAAACTTTATATAACTAGGCTTTCTGACATAACTACTACCTCTCCAGCACCCCAACAGCTGGCTGCTGGCAGGTCTTGGCTTGTAATTGCGTGATGTGATAAATAGCACTGACGAGACAGATGACAGCTTGCTTTTCCAATTAGGCTTTAAAGGATGGGTCTGCCTCATGACTTCATGGGGACACATCATTTCTAAAAAAACTGACGAGCAGCATTATTAGGCAATTAAATAATACCCTGTTACTCCACTGTACAATAGTGCCTAAATTGGGGAACATGATTTACATAGAAATCAAACATTAGTGTTATTTAGGAGTTGCCAGGCCGCAAAGCGGCCAGCGATGTTGCGTTAGCAACATTGCTGGGCAACTCCTATTATGTTTTCGGTTCTGTCTCTGGGTGCCACCATTGTGTCTATTTAATTTATATCACCAGTGACGTTACAGAGCCCCACTGACGTCACACAGCACTGGTGACGTCGATCAGAGAAGTTACCTAGATATGCGTCATGAATTCGTCACTGTGTACTCAGAACGCGTACGGAGTAGATTTCCCCTTGTATGGGCCAGGCCCCATTTGTGATGCAGCCTCACTACAGCCAGGCCTATGCTTTCTGCTCCGCACACTAGATACAGGCTGGGCATGCAGAGACTGACGATGATGATGAACTTTTGAAGCTGCTACAAGATGGGGCCAGACCCCTCAGCGCAGACAGTAGCAACCACGATGCCCAGCAAGTAGCCAGGGTAACGTGTCATGTGCACACGGACTGCACCCTTTTCCCTGCAGGACAGATTTGTATGCGTTGGCTGTGTAGTGAGGGTTGGGGGTGCAAGCTAGCCACTATGAGCCGCCCTGCCTGATGGACAGCCCAAATGCTGATTTTAATCGACATGTGACAGTGACAAGGACATGGGGAAATAAAAACATCTGATGTGGGGACTCTCCACCTAGACCCCCATTTGGTTGTGGAGGGGCTGGGGGTGTGCCTGAGAGCTCAAGAAAAATGCAGCTTGGACCACGGATAGGAGTTGCAACTCCTATCCTATCCGTGGTCCTTGCCACATTTTTCTTGTTTTGCTGAGGAAATTGGGCTGAAAGATTGCTATGCCACTGTTTCCTGAATAGTCTGGAATCAAAATTGACTATAATATGGGTTTTAAGCTTTCTAGGAGCATTTTAGAGTAAAATTTGGGAACATACTTTTTTAGGTCAATTTTTGGGTGTAGATTCCAAAAGGTTATGTTCCCAAGCTGAAAAATGCATATTGACCTTTGCCAGAAAACAAAATAGCCACCAAAAAAAATGAAAATCCTGTCTAAAATTCTCATTTCTTCATCAATATGGTCATGTAATACCTCAAATCGAAGGTCTCATTGAGTTACACCATTTTTCACATACACCTTGGTTCCTATAGCAATGTGGTTACCATGGCAACCATAAAACAACAAAATTATCTAATTTATCACAAATCTTAACTAGATCACTCCTTTTTTCCACATATCTTGTCATCCAGTATCATTAATTAAAGGTTTGACTCTAACGCATCACTTAACTTCAACTCCATTGTTACCATGGTAACTTTGGTTACCATAGCAACAAAAAATAAACAAATAATTGACTGATTTGTTTCCAAATCCAAACCAGAAACCTGATTTCTACACATATACAGTCAAATAATGCCTCAAAATAAAGGTCTCACTGGAACACATCTCTTCATGCTATAGCTAGATATGGGAGTTTTGGTTACCATATTACCAGAATATCAGCTAATAAATGGCCAAAACATTATCAGAATTTGACTACATTCCCCATTTCTACACCTGAGTGGTCATACAGTAGCTCTAATCAAAGGCTTTATTATGACACACCACTTTGGTGACTAGAGCCAACTGCCTAATCACCTGGAATAGTAGACACGCTTTTTAGAAGCATTACAGACTTGACCAGGGTCTTTTTACCCTATAACAGGCCACTTGAAATGATTTTTAGCTTTGTAGACACGGCCTGCATTATCGAAAAGGGGCCTTTTTATTCTGATTTTTCCCTAAGAAAAATGTAAAAGCCTCATGTTTTTCCAGGAAAGTATCTGTATATCTGAAATTCTTTTATAGATTTACTAAGACATTTACTATTCCTTAGCTAGAACTCTCATACATGGAAATACCAAGAAAGTAATAGTACTTGGTATGTAATGGTAGCAAGTCATTTTGGTTGCTAACCTAACATAGAGTTGTTGATATTTGAGCATAGCCATAGCTCCAGCACAAAGTATAACCCAGATAATTAAACCCTAGAGCCTTTGCAAGGATTTTTTCTGGTCTGGTGAACAGCCAGCACACATCTGTGCATGCTCCAATACCATTGCCTCGCAGCTTTCCCTGCTCCCTTCATCACACTTTAGTCACCA
This sequence comes from Acholoe squamosa, assembly GCA_949317995.1. Classification (NCBI taxonomy): domain Eukaryota; kingdom Metazoa; phylum Annelida; class Polychaeta; order Phyllodocida; family Polynoidae; genus Acholoe; species Acholoe squamosa. The sequence continues at coordinate 62,164,411 of OX439043.1, forward strand.
GCCTCCAGCCTCCAGGATCCTGGATCATTGTTCTATGAAGTAGAGTCCACCTGGGTATGTGTCAGTGCTACCAAGTGACATGCATGAGTAGGTAAGTAGGCTGACAGGCCCTACACTACAAGATGGGCTAGGGTTGCTAACTGCTGATAATTGCAATCAGAGGTCTATAATGGGACAGAATTCAACAAGTATACTTGAAACTACAAGCAGTAGTCAGACTGTATGACCTGAACCCCCCCCCACCATACTCTGAATTGATGATATAATTGCAGTACATCAATAGTTTCTAGTCATTTGAGATAGTCACTGCCAAATAACACCCCTGCCCCCAATCCTCTTCTCTTAGTCTCTATATGACAACCCGGCCTACTAATGTCTAAACTCACCTAGACCTACTGCCATACCGTCTCCCTTGGCTGACATTGGATTACTTTTTATAGCCTATAGTGCTCAGGTACACATACTAGCGCCTATCACTGCCACACTGTGTTCCTGGGCTAACCTTGATAGTCTAGAGTGCGCAAGTACACCTACCAACCCAACAGAGAACTCATGATGCATGAATGCAGCTATGTCCAGTCTGCCTGTCATTATACGTCTATTATAACCCCATAAGATGTAGTTCTTTTCAGTGTACTCTTCATTAACATCTATACTAACCCAATAACATCCACCTGATGTATTAATGCTGTCCTGGTGTGTGAGTGATATACACACATCAATGATATGCTGATGAGTAGGTCTTATTCTCATGTCAATGATGTGACAGTTATGGGGTCTAATAGGCCCACACTAAGAGGGTTGGTCACCTGACCACACAAGGAGGGTTAGTCGCAGGACCAAGTTTGGTAACAGGCCAGGTATACATAGGGTTGGTCATAGGACATATGTGACCCATCCTTACAAAATGGTACGGAAGTCGCACATAGAAAATGTTTAGTTATTGGTATATTCATTTACAGCTCATCAAGAGCTTTCATTTGGTATATAACACTTGCATATTTGAACTAGGTGTACCTCTGTGGATCTTCTGTCGGTAAATTCAGTCATATCAATTAAAAATTGATTAAACTTAGATAATTGACATATCAAACATATAATAATTTATGAATCCTATATAATTCCTATGTAAGTCTATATAACCAAGAAAACTATAGCTATGTTTTTTTCGGCATTGGAGGCTTAAATTCAGTTTAGTAGGCAAGGATTCTGAAAGATATCTACCCATATGTTAAAAAAATGATAAAATATCAATTTTAAAAAATCTGATATTTTTTACACTATACCACTTGAGAAGCCTATATCTAGGCTTCTACATGTGCGACTTCAGTACCACTTTGTTGGGATAGATGCACTTATGTACACATGGATTGGTCACGGGACATATACACATGGATTGGTCATGGGACACACAAGGAAGGTTGGTCACAGGATAATATAGACCTCAATATTGATGTTCAGCATACATAGCCCTGTGGCCTATGTGGTAGGGCATAAAACTTTGCATCTGAGACTTGCAGACTCGAATCCCTGCCAAAATATAGATTTTTTACTTTTACACATGAGCTGGGCGGGTCAGAGGACTGGTAAACATTTGGTCACAGGACATATACACATGGGTTGATCATAGGACTACATGAGGAAGGTTGGTCACAGGACCACATGAGGAGTTGGTCACAGGACATAGAGATTGTATATATAGACTTCAATTTTACACTCTTGCTTACTTCCTTCTGTGGCTAAAGTGATAGGCCTTGGACCAGGCATGCAGATCCTGCAGTTTTGAATCCCTGTTAGGGTACAATTTTGTTTATCAAACATTATGGTTGGGTCATCAGGAGGGGTTGGCTACAGGACATCAGGAGGAGTTGGTCACAGGGCATGGTCCCATGGACCACCCTGTGTATGGGCCCCCCTCCTCCTTCATGGCATCACAAGTATTTATGCCCCTGCCCCTTCCCTCATCATAAAAAGGGCACGTCACCTGTAATTGCCTGTGATGGTCTGCACTATGTAATACCTGATGTGTAAAGTGTGGCTTTTACAAAAGGGTGAACCCCATGCTTGCACAGAAACATGTTGAATGCTAGAGGGTATATGGTGCATTCTGTGCATTTCTCTAGCACAATTAAGAGGTTGTCCTAGGCTCTTTTACTACAGAAGTGAGGGGCTGAGGGACCATTTGAAAGTTTGGGAGGACAATGCTTGATCAGATACTGGCTCATGACCATGGTTGGGGAGGGGAGGCATGAGGCTTGGGAGGGGGATAGCATTGTAACTTGCAATGATTCACCTACAAAGTCAAGACAAAGAAAAATATGAGCCATTAAAGGGAATAATTTTGATTTTAAATTGGGGCATGGGTATAAAGCATATTTGTGTTTTCACCAAACCAGGCATATCTTGCACATTCTCAACCAGAGAGAATGAGGTATAAAGGGTGAAAATAATGATTTTCACCAAATCAGTCTTATTTGGTCCTGAATAGATTAGTATAGCTGCAATATTGTAGAAGTTCTTGCAATGAAAAAAGGGTAAGAATCTTGGTTTTATCTCTGAACATACTATTTTGATATATAGCTCATGTTACAGTTTTTGAAAGCTGCTGGAGTGGCCTATTCAGTACAAAATATAATGAATATTCCAAATATGGTTACCATCGTAACCTGAAACCCTCCATTTGGTGTCAATAGGCAATATCCCCTCATTATGATATTAACATCCAGTGGGCTATGATGAAATACACATAATTCTATAGCTATCTGAAAATCTGACTAAAATTGTTTGATACAGCTTATTTGACACCTATTTTACCAAAAAGTTATATTTTTATCTTTAATGGCCTGTATCTATGTTCTCAAAATGCAACTTATCCCTCATTTTGTAAGGATAGATCACATATGTGGCAAACTATGTACAGATCTATGTAGTTACATGCCCCTTCAGGCAAAACTGCTCTGACCTACAATGACCAGTTCCCTACCACGCATGCAAACAGTGCTGGCTGATTCATGGTACCAAATTTAGTCTTGCATGGCTGACACTTTGAATAGATGTATTCTGCCTCATGTATTATCTAAATATGAGATGTAACATATGGATTGTTACCTGATGCCAGCAATGGTACCAAGCAGTGTTGAGGTCATTTGAGGTTTCTTTCTACATGGAATATCTTAGCAAAGTCAATGCAACATGTTGGAGACATCAAGTGGTTAAGTCAGGGGTAACTTACCCTACCAGTTGTAAAGCAAAGTGGGTAAGCAAAGGATATGGGAGAGAAGATGCAGACAGCAATAGGAAAGTGAGAGATGTTGAGAAGGGCAGAACTTATATATCTAATCATTCAGTATTTCAAATCAAAGGTCTCACCAACACACCACTTTATGTAAGGTCCATAATTTGGATACCATAATAACCAAAATAACCAAATAATTGACTCATTTGTCACAAAGTCCAAGCATACCCCCAACATTCAAATGGTTTCACAGCCTTTTTGTAGAAGCCACACTTTATATGTCAGGTATTTGATAGTACAGGCAATCACAATGATAACTGTGGACCTAAGATAATGGAATGCATCACTGCATAGGTTCATTTTTAGACATTGTATGACCCTACAGATGGAAAAATTTGAATTCTTGTGAAGATCTGCTAAAAAATTTGTCCCTTTTTGTTGACTTTTGATCTGTATGTTAATCAACTTGCCAAGTGGACTAATAAACTACCATTATCTCCTATGTATAAGGTACACCTCACGTATAAGACCTAGACTTTTAGAAAATGGTCAAAAAAAAATTAAAATTCATAACTTTATTTCTACTGAATGGATTTTGAAAATTCACTCCAGAACCTCCTGAACCCTATGTCATATGTATCAATGGGGTGTGTGACATCTCTTGATCACCCTATTGCAGATTCATGGAGAACTAAAATCTGACATATAAGATGCACCTTATACATGGGAGATTCAGGTAACTAGTATAAAATAGTGTGTTATGATGAAACTTTTGATTGTGACCACTCAGCAGGTGTAGGAATGAGGAATCTAGTCAAAAGTTGATCGTAATTTGGCCTTTTTTGTTGATTTTCTGGTTGCTATGGCAACCAAAATCCAATGTCAACTATCCCTTTATAGCGTGACTAGATGTGTTCCAGTGAGACCTATAATTTGAGGTATTATTTGACTGTATAGGTCAGCAATCAGGTTCCTGGCTTGGATTTGACTACAAATCAGTCAATTATCTGTTTATTTTTGGTTGCTATGGTAACCAAAGTTACCATGGTAACAATGGAGCAGAGGTAAAGTGATGTATTATAGTGAGACCTTCAATTTGAGGTACTCGATGATCAGATATGTGGAAAAATGAGTGATCTAGTTAAGATTTGTGATAAATTAGATAGTTTTGTTGTTTTATGGTTGCCATGGCGACCATATTGCTATAGCAACCAAGGTATTTGTGTGAGATGGTGTAACTCAATGAGAGCTTCGATTTAAGGTATTATATGACCACATTGATGAAGAAATGAGAATTTTTGACAGGATTTTCATTTTTTCCTTGAATTTTTGGTTTTTCAGCTTGGGAACATTATTTTTTTGAATCTACACCCAAAAATTGACCTAGGAATGTATGTTCCCAAATTTTACTCTGAAATGCCCCTAGAAAGTTTCAAAGCTCATTTTGATTCTAGTCTAGAAGGCAATCTGCCAAGAATGCTACATTTCTCCTTTGATTTCCTCTAAATACTCACTCAAAGCATCCTTTGATGCATATCACCTCCACCTCCCTTTTCTCCTTCCTTTTCTAACCTCAGTCATCACTGCTGTAGAAGCTAGTGTGAGCATTCAAGGTTAGGTAGTGACTGATGATGGCTCGTTATGGTAAATGGTCCATTATTTATACCACTGCTTCCAATTACTTTCTTTCAGGGACTTGTACTTTGCTGACTTCACTATCCTAGTTACGTGTTATTCAAATAACAAGGTGACTAATTATGAATCTGTTTGTCTTGAAACAGATTTTTTTTTCAGCTAAAAATAGTTTTTTTCATTTTTCTTGGAATAGAATTACTTTTGGCCATGATGATGTTTAGAGAAGCCAGCATTCTCCCTGTTTATAACTAACTACTTGAGTTGACACCAGATTTAAGAACTCAATTGGTGCTCCCCAAATAGAAAGGACCTTTCTGCTCCTAGGGGCGATTCATTCTGAAAAGACATATCAGGGAGCAATTCTTATTTGCTTAATAACAACTTTAGACTGACTGTAATGTGAGAGGTTGTTTTATCAGATATTGTTTTTGAAAACATGGCAACCATCGTCCTTGGAAAATATCAGGAACATTTTCTTATGTAATATCCAAGAAAGCCGGTCATTTATTCCCAACAATATACCCTGAAGGACCCAGGTATGTCAAATTCTGCTGCCACACACACATTGAAATCCCCAGAATAGCTTTTAAGAAATGATATCAATCATATTAAGAATGAGCTTTACTATAGATATCTATGGGGACTCATTCTTGACAGGGGCTTGAAGAAACGTGTTAGCCTAAAACGTAATGAAACACTCAGTTTGCAGCAATTCTCATGAACCTCTATTTATTTTGGTTCTTAGAATTGGGAAAGTTTTAATGAAAATCCAAAGAATTTTATTCTTTGACATCAAACGTTGCATCTTGCCCAATCATTGTCAAATATCCAACTTTTTTGTAAAATAGGTCTCCATTTTTAGAACACATTATCTTAAGTTTCAAAACCATTTTTTCTATTCAGTGCCCATAATGAGACACAGCAACTCATTCAGACAGCTTTTACTGCATTTTTTTATAATCTTAAAGGTTTGTTGCAACCTCTTTGAGAATAAATTTTCAATGCTGCTAAGAAAGTGAAAAGGGGGTTCTTTAATGGATCATCTTGGGTCTGTTTATAATGGCCACCATGGCACCACATGATTGTGAGAAATAATGTGAATGATTGATATGGGGCCACTAGTTGTTGCCTGTTCTCCGAAGTATATTTGTTTTGGAATTTAAGTCTTTCTGACCGTAAACCAAAGGCCAGCTTTCCAATTGGTTTGATTCATGAATTAACTGGAAATGAATTTCAGACAGGAAATGTGCTGGACAATTTTGTTCCCAACTTCAGTGGTACTTGGAGACCTATTCTTAACAAGACTACATAATTATATTTGCACAAAACATTGAATCAACGTTGAAATAACTTTGATCACAGTTGAAATATTTATGGCTTATGGAAATGGTGGGTTAATTTCCCAAATCGTTTTTAATGAACATTATGATAACCAATGTCCTTGCAAATATCATAGAATAGGATATCAGAAGTGTATTATTCGCTTTGACAAAATACTGCATGACACATCAAGAGAAGACTCTTCATATAAATATTGTTGAATTTGATGGTGCCATCCTTTTTTGAATTTTGTAAGTTGCACTATGAGACACGTCCGGAACATTGCCAGAATCATATCGAATTATATCATAAGTGACTCATTCATAAGTGACTCATCCTACTGGTGAACTCAACTGAAAGAGATCTGTTTAACCTTGAACTCGCACTTTAATTGTGTCAAGTGGTCCATGAGAACACGTATTTAGGGAGGCACAGGAAGGAAACTAACACGATAATTAGCAGCTTTGAACCGCTTATCCAGGAACTAACTATATAGCCTCAATGCTGATGAACAAAGAAAACAAATTAAAAAAAAAAATGTTGTTTTGTCTAGTCGGATTAGAGCTTGGAGTATGTTACCCGAGTCCCCGTTTTCCCCACTTTTTTTATGTTTCATGATGGTAACCTCATTTGTCAATGATTTTTTTACCTTTCAGCGAAGCCACATATAGGCTTCATTTATTCAATGCCATCTCATGTGCAAAGTAGTCGTAAGGTAATTCTTACACTGAATGAAATCGGAAATAGTGGATAACAATCATAGATCTTGAACTAATGGCTTTAAATCTATGAGATAATCTATAGTTAAAAAAAGGAACTGTCGATATGAGTCCATTCTGATTTATCAGACTATCGTTTATATTGGCTGTACACAGGCATATGCTTTGTCCAGATTAGTAAATAATTTGCCGAGTGCTTTGACCAGGTCGATGTGAGAAATGGCTAACAACTAATTATAGAATAATAAAAGAAAATTAACATAAGAAACTCAAGGGTACAGTCGTCACTGGTCATGGAAACCCTCTACCCCATAGGATTTTACTGTTGGTGTATCAGAAATGCTGCAGATGTATGGGTTGTCTAGTTGGGCCTATGACATTACATCAGACAGGAAAGAAACATGATAGGGTGTATGACTACCTAATTTAGGATCATATGGATAGAACACTGACGGTGGCAGCCATGGCACTAACGTACCTGTCGACATCTAGGTTAGTACTACGTTGTGTTCATTTTGTTCCTGTGCTCCCCATTCTAAATATGTATGTACATTCTTAGTCAATAACAAGGACTACATAAATACATTCTATACGTGATGGATTCAATGAATTGCAACACTGCAACACTAGCCCATCTCCTCCCCACACCTATATGGCCTCACCTTCTGCAATTCTTGGACAGGTGTCAGAAGTAATAAAGGCAGATTCGTAATTGTGTTGAAGGTGATGTGGCAAGGTGTATTGGGTTGCTCTGTTCATCACTTTAACTTAAGTAGGGGAAATTAGCAAGTCTTTTGCTCTGAGCTAGTGACTGTAAAATGGTGTTGAGAGTCTAGATGCAAGAGAAAAATGCCATATAGTACAGATGGTTAGCATATTGGAAAGTATTGGACATGAATATATAGGTGAAAGGAAGACTCATGGAGATTCCTATTAATGTAGGACAATAATATAGTATTACTGTTTGACAAGTAAGAATTCCCATAACTGATTCAAAGATTAGAAACTGTACATAATCCTACTATTGATATACAATAATATTGAATGGTTGAATGTGAAATGTCACAGGAAGAAGGGCATGGGAAGGCTCTCACAATTTTAACATTTTGATGGAAATTGAGATATTGAAATGAGATAATACAGGCACATGGCCAATCAAAAGGTTAGATTGTCGTACTACTGTGGAAGCAGATGGTGCTACCCTGTCTAAACTATCGCTCAGTGATTTTGAGAATGCACCAAACTGGGCAATAAAAAAAGAGTACAGGAGGGTGCTGCTCCTAAAGATGAGAAATGGTAGGTTTGCCTAAGAAGTGTCTCACCTGCAGCAGTCTCCTTCTTTTTAGTCCTAACTCAAGAACACTTGAAATACTGTATGACAAACGTAGGTATCTCATAGTGCAGCACACACTATTTTAAGTAAGGCAGGTGCCTTGTGAGATTTATATTGTGATTGGAAGTTGAATGGTGAAGTAGAGCGTAACTTCTGTGGAAGAGAGGGCATCTACTCCCAGCTCTATTTAGCATACGAGCAACATCGTTCTGGCCTTACAGAACAACTGTCTACGAATCCCAAAGGCCTTAGGGATGTGCATGTGAATGACCTGCATGAGAGAGTGGAAGGGCATGAGCTGGTCATACATAGAAATAGGTAGCTACTGGTCCTAATGTATTGTCTAAACACAACCTTGTAGTCACAAGATGAGCACAACGAAACCAAGACAAGTCTGGACGACCCATCAGGGATGCATAAGTTAAGAGTCCCATATGGAGAGGAGCTAGATTATGGAACCATTTGATTTCCAAACAAGAAAATCAGGACACCCAAGACTGCCTACAAATAAATGTTTTTGCATATAGGCGTGCATTTTACATTTTTTGTTTACTATGAAAAGCTAGCCTTAACATTATGTGGATTGTTAAATAAAGATTTCTATAATGGGAAATTACAAACACTTGAACGGTCAATATTTCACAGGGGTTAAAGGTAATTACAAAAACAGAACAGAACATAATTTTGAGTGTAGCAGGGCAGGTTCGTCTGGTAAAATAGATGGAACCAGCATACCAGGAACCTCTCCTACCCTGCCCTCATCCACAAATTTAACCTCAAATTGGCCAGACACTTGCATGAAAATTAATGACCCCTACCTCTATTGTTAAAAGAATAACCAGCACTCCCCTCAGGAGGGATCAAATGATTTTACCACCCCGCCTGTTGATAAATAATGACCAATCTCAACTATAGGATAAAAGGTGCATAGGCATATTGTAGGCATGGAAGTGCCACCTACTTCTAATAACGAAGTCGGAGATGGAGTATATGTTGAAGGTTACATGATGATTTATTACCCTTGTCTCCACCCCATTAAAATAAACTTAAGCAGTACGACAATCTAACCTTTTGATTTGCCGTGAGAAAAGGCCCCAGTTTGCCATGAGGATATGCCACACATTTCCATGAAAATAGGCCTTAGTTTGCCACACATTGCCCTAAAATAGGGCCGAGTTTGACTTCTGGGGACAAATATTTTTGCCCCCCCCCCCCTCGTATAGTGCCGGCGGATTTGCTTGGCATTGTGGGGTATAATCCTTTGGCTTCCATGGATGAATGCATTGTGCGTGTATTATGTATAGTAAGAGGCAAAATAGTGTGTGGCACTATGTGCATGATCAGGATGGAGAGGAAAGGGCAAAAGGTAATGACACTAAAAAGGAGGGGCGTGTTATTAAGACCATCCAGTCAATAAGGGGAGGGGTGGGGGTTGCAGAAATATGTTCACTCCACTTGGGCAAAGTATTGATCAGAATGACTCTGCAGCCTCATTGTATGAACAAGATTTGTTCATGAGTTAACAACTGTGACACCCCCATCCAAGTAACTTCATCATTTTATCTTTCAATTTTGGTACCTACGGGATGACTTTGGCCTCCAAACTACTCAGCTATCTTAGAATATGTAATATCAACCACAGTTTCAATGATAAGATGCACATATTAATCCCAAAGCAACATTTTAATTTAGAAACTATGGGTATTTTTTCCTTCCTCCCATGGAGAGAATTTGAATGTCAATCAAAACGATATTATTGAATCTTTAAAGCATATATTGTTGTCAGGGATATTGAAATAAGCCCAGAGGTTTTGTGATACTACTAGCCAGTCCTTATATATAGAACTCTGATATTAAAGTTAAGAAGAGGTGATAATCTTATAAATTCTGGACCTTGTCCTTTTTGCTAACCATTAATGAAAGACAGCAGCTCATTCAGACAACTTTTGCTGCAATCATTCGGAATCTTAACACTTTCTTGCAATCTTTTTCAGAGACTTCAGTTTTCAATGCTGTCGTGAATTTGAACAGGATTTATCTGATCTAACTAATGAGTTTCGTTCTGAATTCAGGTCTTTGTGGAAGGGACTGTGAACCTGTTCCAATGAGATCGGGTCATTCGGTTTCGAGATTGGCCACAAAGATAAAGTTCAAAGGGGAAGTTGCAGAAAGGTGTTCTAAGTAATTTTATTTCCAAGTCTGTATCAATAGTACTGGGAGATTTAGTTTAGCTCACTATAACTGATGATACATGGTCATTGTCTATATTTGAACTTTACTAACACTGGAATTATTGTATATAATATATTATCTTGGTCCACAAATCCATGTATTTTCTCTACTTATCGCCATTTCCTCACGGATTTCCAATACACAGGTCTTTTTTTTTTATTTTGACTCAAATAAAACCTTTTTTTTAAAAAAGAATTAATCTAGGTATCAGCATTTTTGGAGCAATTGCAAGTGGCCTTTCATAGTGAGTTAACTTGTTATGTTGTTTGTGGTTTGTTATTCAGCCTATACCTATATACACCTCAACAGAAGCATAAATATAGGTGATCATCTTACTATAAGAAGATGTACATCTACAAGTCTTCGTAGACACAGGTATCATAAAGTGACAATGCCCAAGTCTATATAGGATCTGGTGTTGAAAACAAGTCTACCTTTAATCATGGCTCAGTGTTTCTTCTAAGGAAAACCCTACAAAATTAGGGCTCTCCATTACCCTTCTACTATAGTGTATCTATAAATTGCTCTCCAGGAAAACTAACCTGAGCCAGTAAAGTTTATTCCACACTCTTATTTCTATTCTATACTCAGCCCTGCATCACACATATAACCTTTTCTTTATATATTACTGAATTTATCAGTAAACAACTAATTAAGCAGTGCTAGAAAGCCAGTATGGTGTTAGCCCCCAGAACACTCATTACCACTGGAGTGGCTAGCCATCAGAGCATCCTCATTGCCTCGGAGGAAGGTGGCAATGCACTCACAACTACCTTCAGGGTGGGTCATTTCCTTACAACTTGACTATATCTCATTCATTACAACTTCATTTTCTTTATTCATATAAAGGGAATCCCATAGAATTTTAAATACCATAGGTTATTAAAAAAAAGGGAATCCCATAGAATTTTGAATAACATAGGTTATTCGTACTAAGCAACCAAAAACTGATAATAATAACCTTAGAAGCTTAAATACCATAGATTATTCATATAAGAAAAAAAATTTTCCTGAACCCTCTCTCAATGGCATTTAAGCACAGAGAATAGGAGTCCCGAGGAAAGGGTTTCCCTAAAGGGGAGGGTATAAAAAAAATGGGGCTTGGTTTTTTGGGGGTGAAGAATTTGGCAGTCACAGACTATTCATATCTCTAGAGGTTTAGGTCACTACCCAACTTTTTTTTATTATTACCGACTTTTTTTTTATTATATTTTTCTTGAGCACAAGTATACGGCTTATTCCATAAGACTCATTAGCGTGATAGAAGCCAAGTAGACTATGGATTTTAAGGCTTTAGGGATGGCCAGAATCCTCATGGCCAAGGCATTTAACAGCTACCCTGAAAAATGGCATTTATGTTGACTGTGATGAATCAACAGTTGGCACTACACTGTAAGAAAATGACTGTATCATCTACCAGAGATCCTCATAAAACTGGTCAGTGAGCCACCATAAGTGTATTGCATTGAACCACTGTATTTTTTTACAAGAAAACCAAGATGACAGTGGTATGCAAATGTGCAAGGAATCTCTGTGAAAATAGCGACAGATCCCTGGCAACGTTGGGACAAGGATTACAGCGTTGTTTTGATGATATTGTTTACAGTGTGTTTTAAATTAATACCCAGTGCCAATTGATTGTGTCATTTTGTACAAAACATAACTCGTCCTGAAAGCTGATAATTTCAGACTCTGACAACTGAAATAATGATGTGGAAAGTGATGAAGTATATCATGTTCTTAATTTATGGTAGGGAGCTCAGATGATGGGCCAACCAAGAAGCCTGACAACTGCTAGCTCTGAAACACTGGCCAATATCTGAAGGACACTTTAAGGCCTCACCCTCTACCAACTTTCAGACAGGTGTTGAAGTAAAAAAGGCCAATTTATAACTAGACAGAGCCAGACATAAGTGACATGGCACAAGTTTGCTGTGGAAGCACTTCAGTTCAGGTACGGAACAGGTGGGCAGGCGCAGGTGAATAAACATTGAGATTATATCTATAATAAGTGAGTGGCTTAGCTGCGTCTGGATGGTTACTACAGTCAGTAATACAAAAGTCAAGTAGATTATAGAATACAGGCCTACTCTCTGCAGGATTCTGAACAGATATCACGTGCCTCTGGCGAGCGCCACTGATCCACTGAGGGCCATAACGCTATGGGGAATTAGATCACTTGTAGTGCTATAGGCAGTTGACCTGGATCAGCTTGATGCTACAGGCAGCTGATCTGAGCAAGCCTCGTCTTAAGGCCCAACTAGGTCAAAAGGTCATGACATTACACACAGTGATGGCGGTGAGCGGGCGGCCAGAGTCGGCCGCCGGTATGCAGTGATAGTGGAATTACAAAGATTAGGGATTAATAGTGAACCAAATAATCATGCTCCAAGCTCTAATAGAACTAGAAACAATTAAAGGGCTAATGATACAGTCCCTACACTGTCCATCAGTGACTGACGGCCATCAGTTGGCCGTTAATAGAGGATTTGTTGTGTATCCCAAGAAAAGATCACCTGCCTATAGCAGTACATAGTGATCTCATTCCCCATAGCATTATGGAATCAGTGGTGCTCGCCAGAGGCAAGTGATATCCGTTCAGAGGGGACATCTCTGAGATTTATGGCCATGATATTTCCTGGGGAGAGTTCTTACTGTGAATCATAGTCCTAGCATTAATTTTGATTCAATGATTGGTGCTTCATATATTACCTGAGCAGGCTACATCCTCAAAGCTGCAGGGTATCAATATATATACACAGCTATTTGAGGTCTCAGAGTCACCTGAAATGACCTCCATATGAAGGATATATATGCCATCAATAATAACAACTTCTCACATTTCGTTGCCCATTTTCTCAGGAAGGAGAGGAAAGCACCAATACCAAACTGCCATCATTCTTTGGGGTGAAGATAGCACTTTCCAGTGATGTCTAGCATAAGTTGGTGCTATCTATCCCATAGGCCCAAAATATCTGTTGAAATGTGGCAAAATTCAATATTTTGTCATGTTGAGGTGGCCATATTGGATTGGCAACTTATCACCTTCATGGTTCATGTTAAGAACTTCAAAATCAATGGGAATGTCACTTCCCAGGATGCTATGATTTTAAATTTTCAAAAATTGCTCTGATATCAGCAAAATCTGAAAAACTGACTCCCTTTGGCCTTAAATATAACAAAAATATGCCTTTATGACAACTTCACTGTGTGTGATAACACAAGCAATGTGAGAACTCATTCTGCCTGGACAATATTGGATTTGGAAGTAGACCCTAAATTGATATTTTTCAAAATAATGGTCAGCCCTCTCGAGCATAGGGTATACAAATCTCAGGAACCAATGGGAGTTGGAATTTACACATTTGTGTGTGGTCACAACTTATATGCATCTTCATCTAGGAGGAAAATTGTCTGAATCTGAGAGGGTCATGTGGGGACCACTTGTTGAAATACCATGGAATGACCCTGACATTATGAAATTACTCCAGGCCTTGAACACATCTTTAAATCATTTCTCATATATTACCTGAGTAGGCGACATCCTCAAACCTTTAAGGTCCGCTGATGCATGAGTGCATCATGCCCTTAGGTCAGGATCATGCACCAATGAAGTGTGGGCAAGTCTCCTTGCCAGCATTTACTTGGAGCATTATCATACTAACCCTCTCGGAGTGCATCAAAGCTGCAGGTTTGACATGCGGCATGAATCTAGCCCTTGCCAAAAACATGGCTGCATTCATGCATCATGATGACCAAAAGGCATGATGCATCAATGCATTAACCACGCTTAAAGACACAACCTTTCAATGACACTATGTTAACGTGATTCCACACCCTATATGGACTATTTCATTTTTTCAGCTCATTTCTGATCATTATAGATGTAATGGTTCGTATTGACTTATATGTTGGGTGGCTCTTTGGCTCGCTTACCACTAGATGTACCAACACAACACGAGTAGTTCGGGTTGGGCAAAGCCCCAGAAACCCCTACCTCTCGGGTAGGACTTTATTTAATCTCTCTGATGACAAAGTATTAGCGTCTGGACTGGACCATGTCCAGTACCCTTCTGCCGCTCGTCCGGCTCCTTAGTAGGAGCTGGACGCGAGGCATGGTGCTGCCCCCTCTTGTACCAACGAGGTATCGCAAAGCGACACCTAGCTAGCATAGAAGGAACAAGCACCACACGAACACGTCTCTCGGATGAACGGCACTAATATATATACAATGATGCCGGCCCCTACACCACCCCCACTAGACTTTACCTAGGGTTGGGTGTAATTAACAAGTAACTATTGTTGACTTTATACAGTGGTGTTATAAATAAATAGGTAAGTCTATATATACACAGTTCGTATTAAATATAGAACATTTAAGGGGCATTATAAGTTATATGTACACAATAAGGCATCATCGTATATAACCCGAAGTGTTTATAAATAATAACAAAAATAGGAAGTGGCCCCTTATGGACCATCGACCTATGGTGATAATGTTACACGTGTGTTATTATTAAACATGAGACGCGACGAAGAATATTCGATGTGTAGTAAGGTGATATTGATAAATTTTTACAATGTTTTTACCGACCCGAGGTGGGGTAAATAACCCGAAAAAATTTTGACTTTTACTTACAAGAATATAATATACGATATAAAAATAGATTTATATAAAATATGAAATATAGGTGTCCTACCAGGGTAGCAGGATCACCCTTACAATATACCGGACTTCCGGCGAACCTGGAACGACTGGTTTCTGCAGCTCCACCCGGCGACATATGTGTGGTGGCAAACCACGTTGCTGTTATGATGTGCCCTGATGAAGATGGGAAGATGGAGACCCGGTTAGATGTTGTAGTCCTTTGGGTGTTCGGGTTAGCGTCCATCCTCGCTGCAGGTTACGATCCAGGTATCAGGAGTCCAGCGTAAGGAACAGTGCCTCTGGCATACTAAATGCATTTACCCTCGGGTACAAGGAGACACCAACAGATGGACACTCAAAGATCTTCAGGATCTGTGTCCATCTTCTCAGCCGGCTCCACTGAGGCAGATGGAGCCGAGCTGCTACAGCTGCTCGTAGAGAGCGCCGCTGAAGCCTCGCTGGGAGTCTCGCTCCCCAAGCTCAAGGCCCTCATCACTGCGGACGGACTGTCCATTGCCTCGGATGCTGGTGCAGCAACCGTGGCAGTTGGGACAGCCCGGTTCCAAGTGGGGGGCGGGAGCAAGAGAGCTGCCGGAATCGGCGGAGCAGCCGGGACCGGTGGAGTGGCCAGGACCGGTGGAGTAGCCGGGGCTGGCGGGGCATCCGGGGGTATCTCTGGTACGAAGATGAGAGACGACGGTAAGCCGTCCCACTCCTCCAGATGTTTCCCGAATGCCAGGAAAAACTTGAGGTCAGCCTCCTTAAATCGATGGATATATCTGGAGTTTTCAGCTTCGTGAAACTCTTTAAGCTTTTCGGCTTCCTTCTGTTTCCGCCGGCAGGACTCGAGGGCCTCCTCGACCTTCTTCCTTTCCAGCTCCCTGATTTTCTCTTCCTCCCGCCTCTGGATCTCGTAGACCAGATTGACGGTGGCTTCAGTCATCACACGCCAGTAGTCAACAGACGGTGCGGTCGCCTGGCTACCCGACCTGCGGGCCTGGTTGCCAGGCATCTCTAGAGCCGAGACCTGTTGTCCCGACTCGCGACGATCAGCTGGGTTGGCTGGTCTTGGCTGGTCCTTGCCACCCGAAGGGCTCACGGACCGGTCTGCTCGGGTCCTCTTGGAAGCAGTAGTCGTGACTGTGCCTCCGTTTGGACCTTTAGAGCGGGCTTTGGCCTTCTCTCGCTTGTCGTCTCCTCGCCACTTCTTCACCTTCAGGTGCACCTCACTGGGCATCCCGAATTTTGTGGACGAGGAGTTCGTCTGGAAGTAAGTCAGCAAGTTGCCGCTCTTCCACGAGCAGAATCCGGTCTCGAATGCCTGCTCTTTCACTTCCTTGATGCTCAGCGCGGACCAATTAGCAAGGAGCTCGCTGAAGCACTTGATGGCTCGTTTCCTGGTCTTCTCCAGGCCGATGCCATGGGCCTTCTGCAAATGCAGAGCCATGTCTCGGCGCCGGTGAGTGCTGAACGAGCCATCACAATGTTTACTCGGGCGGTCCCCGAGCACACACATCATCACAGGCTTGTGATGCATATGATACTCGACGATGTGTCGAGCGAAGCGGGGCTTCGTCTCGAACATCTTCTCACCCGTGAGAGCCAGCTGGCAAGACTCAAACGGGCACCTTCGGCGGTTGCCGGTTGGTCCCCATTGGGTCATTGCCCACTGGACTTTCGTCCGGGCCTCGTAGCTGTAGATCGAGCCTAATTTGGACTTGAGCTGGTCAATCCAAATCAGGTAGAACTTGCCTACTGGCGTATCCGAGGGGCCGGACTTCATCCACTCCTCGTCATCGCTGTCACCGTCCTTATTGACGGCGCTCGGACACATATAGTGGACTGTGTCGTAAGCACAGTCCGCGAAGCAGCGGGGAGTCCGTTCCTTGAACCCCTCGGCTGCATTCTTCCACATCCACTTCTGATTGTCGTCCTTGGGAACATCCGTGGTCATTTCTTCCCACGTTGTCACGGACTCCAAATCAGATTTGGCAGACTCGGGCAGCTCTGGATCGCTTTCGCTTTCCTCGCTGTCCGTGTATATGTCAGCTCCCCTACGGCTGGCTCGGCTGGAGGTGGTAGTACCAGTCGGAGCCTTGGTAGGGGACTTCGTCTTTGCACCCGACGTGCTGGCTGCAGAAGATGCAGTAACCGAGGTGGCTACCGTGGTGGTTGTAGTGGTGGGAGCGGGCGTCTTCGGTTTGCCCTTACCCCTCGGCTTGGTGGGGGGCGTGGGCTCTGCCGGAGACGCTTTCGCTCCATTCTTCTTCTTCCGGCGCACAACCTTAGTCGGTTGGGCCGGAACTTCGGGACTGGAATCCGACTCGCGTCGGCTCCTGTCCCCTGTCCGAGGGCTCCTCCTTCCGCTGACCGGGGAGTCAGAGTCGGAAGAGATCTCAGCTTTTCGTTGGGCCTGCTGCTTGCGATGGGCCCGGCGAGCTGCGGTGAGCTCCTTCTGCTGCTTGGCAAGCTCGGTTCGCTTTGCCTCTACAGCAGCCTGCTGGCGCGAGATGTCCTCTTCCGAGATCTCGCCAGGTGCCTCCGGGATGTCGGCAGCTGGGTCGGTCTCGGTCGTGGACCTCTCGACGGCGATGCGGACATCCTCAGCCTCCAGATCGCTCTCAGTGAGAGGACCCTTGGGCGCAGGTTTACGGGTCAATCGCTTGACCCGGTCGGTTTCCACCGACGACAAGGTTACTGTGGAGTCTGTATCCATGTCGGATTCGGACTCCCTTAACTCCGTGGCCTTCTGGATGATGCCCGCAGAGATCAAGACGGCTCGAGCTAAATTCTCGTTAGTCGCCATATTCTCCGCCAACTTTAGGTAGTTGCGGAGCCAAGAAACTGGCATGTTGTCAGCCAGCTCGTCACTACACGAGTCCATTACCATAGTTTTAAGTTCATCTGGTATGGGCTCGGGCACGCCCTGCTCCACCGCCATGGGCCCGCATCCGAACATGGAGGCGTGCATAGGGATGTACGTACCCCAGGAGGTATACACGATACCTTCCTGGCGATCAACGTGTGCTAGACGTCTGATCTGAGTCCTGAATCCCGGAGGATACATTGGAATGTCCAGGACATCCACTTTGCTACCCGAAGCGGCTGTTGTAGACGGGCGCTCCGGGCGTGGCGGGGGTGGAGGTGGCATCCTCTCCCGGTCGGTTGCCTCGGCCATAGCCGAGAGCGTCCGGGCGGCCTCCTCTGTCGAAGAATCCATAGATTCCTCGACCCGAGACGGGACCTTCGGGTCCTCGTCTTGTTCCAACGGAATGTTGGCTGTTTGACGCGCAGCGTCAATCGTTCCCTGTGCCATGGCACCGGGTTCGACTTCCAAAATTAATTGGCAAGTTTTGTTGGACTCCTCCCGAAGGATTCGTCCAACAGAGAGGCTTTTGGGTTAGCTAGGCTAACACGACAGCTACAGGCTGTATAACCGCCGACAAATAACTAGAGCAAAAACGGGTGGCGTCTAACCACCACGAGTCCGCTCTAGTTATGACCAGTATGACGTCAGACCTCTCGTCTCGCGAGATCCCGCCATGGCTATCCGGTGACCTAGTTCCGCGCTTTCCCGCCACACCAGCAGCGCCACCTAGGGAACTAGATCCGAACCAACATTCGACTCGACATGTGAGACGCGGCCTACTACCCGAGTGCTATCGTCTGGAGCTTGGCGGTGTATACAACGCTTCAAAGCGAGTGTACCGGTTAATCCGACCGCCACTCACGGGATACAGCCACCCGGGGAGGGCGCGTTCGACATCTCTGGCCGTGGAACGTATGTTGCCTGCCTATGGCGGACAACACGCAGCAGCTCGTTGTGTACTGAGTTAGGTTACAGCAGACCTCAACCGGGGGCTGCGTCTAACGCCTTCGGTTAGCATTTTATTTTTCCCGGCTTTACGTACGGCCTTTTCTGGATCTCGCTTAGTCAGAGCGGGACCCTTCCCATACGTAATGCCTTCACTCAGCGAGACTTTCTTCCATTTCTTACGATTAGGTCGTTTCCTGGCCTTCGTCTTCTTTTTTACTATAACCTCGTCTCCCGGCGTCTTTCTCGGCCGGCCTCTAGGGCGCTTCCTCGGTACTACCACGCTCGGTCCGCTAGGGACAGATACAGGTGGTTTGTAGCCGAACTCCCTCTCCGCCTCTTCGCGCCCCTTCCAGGGCCGAAGTTTTCCGACAATTGTCTTCCATTTCCTACCCGTCAGGCAGTCCTCTATCATCACCGTGGACTCGGAGATGACACGAACGATTTTAAATGGACCTTCCCAAGGCGTTACGAGCTTCAGCTTATCCAGCGGCTCGTAGTACCTTAGTACTTTGTCCCCAACATTAAAACGAGTTCGTTTGGCATTGGTGTCATAGCCCACCTTCTGCCACTTCGCACTCTTCAGCAGTTCTTTCCGAACGGCCTCGTATGCCTGTTTGAACCGGTCCCTTAATGACTCTACAAACAGCACCGTGCAGGGCGCCTCCGGGTCTATTCCAACCACTCCATACACTAAGTCGGCGGGCATTATGATGTCCTCGCCGAACACTAGCATGTTTGGGGTGCAGTTAGTTGATGAATGGACAGTGTTGTTGTAGGCATGTACTACAAACTCGCACTGTTCATCCCAGTCATCCTGGTGGGTATTAACCAGGGGCTTTAGTACTTGTATGAGGGTTCTATTGAAGCGCTCTACCTGCCCATCCGACTGTGGTCGGTACGGGTTTGTTCGGGTCTTACAAATGGCTAGGTAATGGCACATTTCCTGCCAAAGTTCTGACTCGAACTCCCTTCCCTGGTCACTGTGCATCATAAGGGGAACACCCAAATGCAGCACCCAGCCTTTCACAAATGCCTCCGCGCATGTGGCGGCTTTGTGGTTGGGAAGGGGGAACACCCGAGTGTACTTAGTATAATAGTCGGTTACGACCATCATACAAGTATTGTCTCGCGGCGTCGTCTTAATCCCACTGATGATGTCTATCGCTACTCGAGCAAATCTGACACCAAACAATTCCTGTGATAAGGGTTGCTTACCCAGGCCGGGTCCCGGTTTGTTTTTACAACAATCCGGGCAAGTGGCGATCCACCGGAGCAGGTCGCCTCTCATACCTGGCCAGTAGTAACGCCTTTGTAGACGCTCTATCGACCTTCTCTTACCGAAATGGCCACTGGTTTGGTGGCCATGGCAATAATACATGATATCCCTCCTCATCGGGGCAGGTATCACTATTTGCAACAGCCTACCGTTGGTGGGAGTTGTCTTCCACCTACATAGTATGCTGTCTCGGATCTCTAGCTCGGCCCATTGAGCCAGCAACCGCCTCGCTTCCCTATCCTCCAGGGAAACTAGAGGCCTTGCCGGTTTAATGCCTGACCGTAGGTATTCCATTATGCGCGCAGTGGTGGGGTCTGACTGTTGAAACTTCTTGATGGTCTCCGGGGACCAATCGAGATAGCTGCATACAGCCTCCTCCCAGGGGATACGGGGGGTGGTATAATTAAATACCAGCCCGGCTACCACAGCATTGTGGGCCCCGCAGTCTTCACATGCGGCATTTTGGCACCTTCGGATAGGCCGTCTTGACAAGGCATCCGCATTGATGTGTTTAGCACCGGGTCGGTGCTCTATTTGTTTATGCTCTAATCCGAATTCGGATAGGTGAGCTAACCAACGTCCAATCATCCCCTCGGCGTCCTTAAAGTTAAGGAGCCACCTAAGAGACGAATGGTCTGTTCTTAAAGTAAAGTCACTTCCCCAAAGGAAATGCTTAAACTTCTTCGTATACACCACCACAGCGAGGAGTTCTCGCTTGGTGGTACAATAATTTCGCTGTGTCTTGCTTAACGTGTTGCTAGCAAATGCTATTGGCACTTCGACTCCCTCTTGGACCTGAGAGAGAGCTGCCCCAATCGCATCATTGCTCGCATCGGTGTCTAAGATGAAATGTCCCTCGGGAGTGGGATATTTCAACACGGGTGTATTCCTAAATAAATCTTTTATTTTATTAAAAGACTCTTCTTGCTCGCTGGTCCATGGGAATGGGTCCCGTGCCCTACCCGGGGTCCAGTGAGCTAAGCACTGCATGGGGAAGCTGACACGAGAGTAATTCGGTATGAAATCACGATAATAGGAACAAAATCCTAAAAATGATCTCACCTCCTTAGCACTCGTGGGTCTTTCCCAATTTTCTACAGCTTCTAATTTTTCCGGATCCGCACTTACCCCGTTAGGAGTAATGATCCTTCCCAAGTATGTAATGGTTTTCTTAAACAAATTACATTTCTTGGGTTTAAGTTTAAGACCGTTTGATAGTATCCGGTCGAGGACTAATTGCAGATTCGCCAGGCATTCCTTGAATGACTTGCCGAACACGACCACATCATCCAAGTAAACCAGGCATTTCTTCCACAAAAGGTCACTCAGTAAGGATTCCATCATAGCCTCGAATGTAGCGGGGGCGTTACACAATCCGAAGGGTAGGACATTATACTCAAACAGCCCCATATGACTGGAGAATGCTGTCTTCTCCTTGTCTTTGGGGTGCATTGGTATTTGCCAATATCCGGACTGTAAATCCAAGGTACAGAACCATTGGTTTCTGCCCAAGCTATCTAAAGTCTCGTCTATCCTTGGTAAAGGATACGAGTTCTTCTTTGTTATACCGTTCAATTTCCGGTAGTCGACACAAAAGCGGATTGTACCGTCTTTCTTAGTAGTCATACAAACAGGGCTGGACCAGGGACTTGAGCTAGGCACGATTACCCCTAGGTCCAACTGTTTTTGTATTTGCTCTTCACAGATTAACTTCTTCTTAAGGGGAAGTCTACGATACGGGATTTTAAAAGGTTTCTCGCTGCCCACATCTATGGTGTGCAACACCTTATCGGATCTACCCACCGGGCCTCCTTCCCTACCAAAAGCACCTTCGTACTTTTGTAGAAGTCTCGCTAGGCAATCCTTATCGTCCGTATTCTTTAAATCTGACTGATCAATCAGCTTTTGGAATTCTTCATCCATAGGATGCTGACTAACTGGGTTTAGTGGTTTGTTAAATTTAGCCTCGGCGACATGTTCTACCGAACTCATCCTTCCAACACTGTCGCCTCGCCTCAAATAAACCACCGAACCACTTCGGTTAGTTATGGGTAATACAGACCAAGCTGCATTAGCCACTAATGTATCCACTGAGTCTAACCCGATGCTTGACAAATACACCGTGTCGGGTTCGTAGACTCCAGTTTCATTCCTCTGAGCCATGGATCCGCCACAAAGGACATCGCAAGTGGTACCCGGTGGGATCTTCACCGTATGTACCACTGCTGCGACCGAAGACACCTGTCTCAATACGCATTGGACATGCAAGCCATACGGGCTCCGTATACCCATCGTACCGTCCCTCGGGTCCAAGACGGCCCCGTATAAGCTTGCAAAATCCAATCCGAGGATTCCGTCATCACTAACCTCTGCTATAGTTGGCGAAAGAACAAACTCTTTGCCTCCTATATGGATAGGCATAAACGTCCTACCAAATGTACGCATACTGCTTCCGTCGGCCGTACAAGCATTTACCCCCGTTTTGAGGTTCTCATGGCTGCCGGCCACCGAATCGAAGAATCTTTTGGACACACATGAATGACTAGCTCCAGTATCCACCAAGAATTCCCCCACCCGGCCTTCCACAGATATGGGTACATACCACCGTCTCCCCCCTAAAGGCGAGGGGTTACTGGTAAACTGGTGAAAGTCTCCCGAATCACCAAGATTCAATCCGAGTCCTCTCAGGAATTCCAGACACGGATGACTTGGGGGAAGGCGTGTCCCACACACTCGAATCAACTCTTTGATCCATCCTTCCTCTCCCCTAGTGCGGCCACTCGCCTCCATATGATCGCTCCTGCACATATCAACACTAGGGTCCCTGGCCCCGGCCGAGGTGCAGGGGTGCGCACCCTCAGCCACCCGGCCTCCAGGTGTAATTGACTCGAAATCTTCCACCGGGATACCCCCGGTAGCATTTTGGCATTCGTTCCCACTCGGGGCCATGTCAGATGCCGTTGACACAACCCCCACTAGTTTTCCACATCTGTGGAATCCGTAGCATTCTCCCTTTCTACGCCGTCGTCTTCGGCTTCATAGAAGGCAGCCATTACCGGCTTAGTAGCGGTACATTCAGATGAGTAGTGTCCCATGCGCTGGCACCTGAAACACTTAACCGTTCGGCGATCCACCCGGGGTCTTTGCCGATTGGCTTGGATGGCATCTGTAATTTTCTTACACATGTCTTCCAGAAGTTTGGTCATGTCCGGGGACTGAGTCTTCACTTTGTCAGTGCTTACAGTGGACTTGACCGCCTTCTCGACAGCCTTCGGGTCACTCTTGACCTCGGATGAAGGTCTAGAGTCCCTTTGTTTATTGAAAGATTTCCTGGGAATATACTTCCTACCTGAAGTATTCTTCCTTAATTGCATCGAACAGAAGGTGCCGTCTTCCTGTTCGATATCAATCAATTCGAAGTCGTCTGAGGGAGTATTGACCTCCGACTGCTGGGTCACCGATGCCAGGGGTACCAAGCCGCTGGCATTAGGTATGTCCCCAGCTAACATAGCTCGCTTCTTCACGGCCATATCTATACCATTAAATATGCTGTGTAGTGTTATGCCCTCCTTCCAGGCATCCCTCGCTGCTAATTGTTCATCTCGGTCTCTTAGACCCTTGACGAATTGTGTGATCAAATCGTCCATATACCAGTCCTGGTTTTCAGTACCGGGTCTGGCCTTACTTAGCAGGGCATGGAGTTCCATACCGTATGCTCTGAAAGCTTCATTCGGCTTCTGTGTGCGTTTCTTAAAACGGACCATCGGGTCTTCCTTGACCATGTTGCATAACAGTCCACTTGCAGTTTCTACTAACTGCTCAAAACTCCCAACGAGGCCGTACCAGGTTCGCCATTGCTCTACAGCCATGCGACCCGGCCCGCCTTTCAGACATCTCACCAGATGTGGCTTGGCCTCGTATGGGGTCCATCCATTACAATTCATCACATCGATGAAATCTTCAAACCACTCTTTCCATGGTCGAGTACCGTCATATTCTCTAGGAATAACGGCTACCCTTCGGGCAGAATTGTGAGCATACATCAATCTAGTGCATTGCTGTTTGCTCCATTCAATCGCCTTGGTTTCATTCAAGGTCCGATTGCCCCCTATACCACCGAAGCTCGAATTGCCCGGTGGAGGCGGTGGTGGAGGTTGTGTATACGTCCACTGTGTACCACTGTGGTTCGTATAGCTCGCACTACCCTGGTTGGGGCCGGTACCCGAGGTACCACTATAGCCTGTGGCACCCGAAGCACCGCCCCCCCCTTGCGCGCCTTGGTAACCGCCGTCGGATGGCTGGTTTCCCGTTGACTGGCCGCCATCGTTTGATGGATTCGGTTGGGTGTTGTCATTACCAGCACCCAGCCCCGGGTCGTTACTAGGATCCACATGAATGTGGAACCCACTGGTCTCCGCACTACTATCGGAAGCCTCTCTAGGGGTATAGTCCGGGTCCAGGTTGTGGACTATGGGCACCTCACTTATCCGGACTCTACTAGTTCGGCCATGCTTATCCTGGGTTCTGATGTAAACGCCCCCTTGATCTACGTTCCGCGAAGCATTATCATTTACAAAAGGATTATACTGCGGATTCTTCGGTGTAGAACAGGAGACCGGGTCGCCCTGTTTCACGAACGTCGAGTTCGGGTTTGTATCCCTACTCGCCGGAGGGGCATGTGTTTGCTCTTGCTCCTGTAAATAACTCTCCATAGCGGACTTATTTATTGTGAGGGTAGCTACGTCTGTAGTCAGGTTTCGCTGTTCCTCCCTAAGCTGTGCGTTTTCTGCCAAGATTTCGGATCGAATCTTTTCATTTTCAGCCACAGCTCGGTTTCTTTCTTCTTGGGCGATAATTGCCTCTCGCTTAAAAGTATCCTTAAGTAGGCGGTACTTTTCACCCTTCTCTTTCTGAGACCTGTTATATTCACTGGTCTCCTTCCTGATCTCGGCTTGTTCCGAGACCATCTTGGCTTCTGTCTCAGCCTTCCGGAGTTGAAGTTTCTTAAGCTTCTCCTCCATTGCGTGCAACTCAGTTTGTAATTTATTTACATCCCGAGCCTTAGCAACCTCCTCGGCTCTAGCCTTGTCGATTGCTCTGAGTTTATTGGCTTCCTCGATTTCCAACTCAGCCAGCCTCTTTTCTTTTTCCTGTGCGTCTCTTTCCTTCCGCTCCAACCGATGGGATACGGAGGATAGACGATATTTGAGGTCGGATTCTTTTAGAATCGCCTCCTGCTCAACGGATCGTAATTTTCCGATCCGAGACTTAGCTTCCTCCTCTATTTTGGATTGGGCTAACATGAATTGTTCATGTTGCCTCTTTGCCTGTAACTCTACCTGTTCCTTGGCTTTCAAATAGGCCTGAGTATTTTTATACCCGGGACCCATCCGACGTCCGTAGATAGACTTGCGACTGCCTCCAGGGTAAAACATGGAGTCAGACAAGCCTTCGTCTAGAGATCGGCCTAGGTGATGCCTTTCCGAGCTTTTCGGTCCGGTACCACTAGGCTTATCTTTTGATTTCGCGTCTGGGACTATTGCGTCCCTTTTGGTTTTACCATCGTCGCTGTCATGATCCGACGATGTCATTAGTGGGGCTACTTCGGTTCCACCACCTGGTGCTGAACCCTGGGGGGTTGCAGTACGCTGCATAGGGCTTTGTGCAATTGGTGTACCCAAGCCGCTAGCCGAGCCTGTTGGTACCATAGGACCTAGCTGGCGTCTGCTAGTTATAACTTGGGACCAATCGCTCAAGTCTAAAGTTGGGGGTCTTAACACACCCCTAAACAATCCGGTATCCGGTACTCCTGTCTGGGGTGTAGCCGGATACAATTTTACGATGCCATCTCTGGTGGTATTGTCCCTAAGGTCGGGTGTAGAAAAAATATTTCGTACACCCTCCTGATTAAACATTTGTTGTTGACCGGGTTTCCAGTCTAACAACAGATGCTGGGATGTGTAATCATCCTCTTCGAATCCCTCTAGCCCAGGGCTGGGGGGATCCGCTTCGGGTTTCCCGAGGCTTTCGGCCAATGTGGCCGCGCACCACCCCCGAACCAACTGGTCACGGCACCAGTGTAATGGTTCGTATTGACTTATATGTTGGGTGGCTCTTTGGCTCGCTTACCACTAGATGTACCAACACAACACGAGTAGTTCGGGTTGGGCAAAGCCCCAGAAACCCCTACCTCTCGGGTAGGACTTTATTTAATCTCTCTGATGACAAAGTATTAGCGTCTGGACTGGACCATGTCCAGTCCCCTTCTGCCGCTCGTCCGGCTCCTTAGTAGGAGCTGGACGCGAGGCATGGTGCTGCCCCCTCTTGTACCAACGAGGTATCGCAAAGCGACACCTAGCTAGCATAGAAGGAACAAGCACCACACGAACACGTCTCTCGGATGAACGGCACTAATATATATACAATGATGCCGGCCCCTACATAGATACATGAAATACATTTATAAGCCGTTTTTATTCCCATAGGATGTTATAGTTCAGGGAAAATTAATATTTCTGAAATATTCATAACCTTTTCATTTCAACCGTGACCCCCTATTGATCAAAATGTGTAGATGTCCCCTTTCTATCCAGACAGTCTTGTAGGAAAAATCAGTCGAAAGGCATTACCTATGAGATATGTACGGTGGCCCAAGAGTGGCGTTGTCTTTCACATTCGTGTGTTTAAATGTTTGTGTGTTTGCATGTTTCATCTTTTTTTGTTTGGTCTTTTCGCATTTTTATGTTTCGCGTTTCAGTGTTTCATGTTTGCATGTTTGGTCTTTTCATTTTTGACTGTTTTGACATTTTGCACTTTGCCTTTTATGCTTATGAGTTTGCATGTTTCATGTTTGGTCTTTTCATGTTTTACTGTTTGTCTGTTTTGATGAAACATGCAAACACACAAACACGAAACACAACATAACTCTTGGGCCATCGTAAGGCAAAGTGCAAAATGTCAAAACAGTCAAAAATGAAAAGACCAAACATGCAAACACACAAACATGCAAACACACAAACGGGAAACACAATGTCACTCTTGGGCCACCATAGATATGATACAAAGAAATAATTTTCCCCTTCACTTCTGTAAAGGCGTTATACACTTACATTGTCATACCATAAAAGTAAGCACCGTGACATATGTATTTTTGTTTGCATTTTCTTAATGTTAGTGCCCGCCCTCTCATAGATTAATTGTTACTACGAACTCGCTGCCCATGGTGAATGCAATCAGTAGCCATGATTCTCCACTTAGAACAATGTAGATGTTTTTAAATAAAAATAAATTGTGACTTTAATTATCTCAAAGCCATTTCTACTGCTTCCAATTAGTCTTCTGAGACAAATCATTTTGATATTTCCAGAATCAATTGTTATCATATAATATCAATCATCATTTTGCCAGATGATGATATGAAAATCATTCAGTTTATGCATTTGTAGGGCAGTATCTGGTGATGTCTTTGGTGGTGTGGATATTGTCAATGAACCGTTACAAGTCGATGTTGTAATGACTTGAAGATGGCGGCCACCGAGTAGAGACGTGTGTGGGCAGGCGCTCTCCCATATTTCTATTAACGAAGGATTTTTAGATATGTTATTATTCTCATATCGCTCAACAAAGGATATAAAGACTGGAAGCACATAACTAGGGTGAGATCCAATGCAAAACTACAATGTATTCTTGGAAATTGGCTCTGATTGAGCTATGTTGACCGTAGCCGGCAGCAGTCAGTCGCCACATATATACATACAGAGTGTCAAGCTTGACTGAATAGGGGTCAATCACCGCACACTGTGTTCCTGTCGCTGTCAATTTGTAAACATGGAGGACACATTAGATAGAGACGAGGTCTGGAGAATAATATCTGAAATATCCAAACCAAAGGCTACCAGAGCTGCTACTACACCTGATGGGATGGTAATGACCCAACAAAAAGTAGGTAGTGTCCTGGAATATCTGGTAAATGAATCCCATGCTTTGACACAAGCGGTACAATGGAGGAATGACGATCTTGTTGATATCAATAAGACCGCCGAAGCTCTGAAGGCTGAACTTAGCAGTATGCAGTCTAAAATGATTCATATGGAGAAACAGATTAGGCTGAATAAGGGCAATATCGCTGAGAATCAGGAACAGATAAATATCCTAGACAATGCTCTAAAGCGAAGGAATTTACTGGTAGAAGGATTGAAATTTCATCAAGGTGAGAAAACAAAAGATGTAGCCTACGCCTAAATTACCAGTATAATACCAGACTTTGACTATTACCTTATAGACTATGCATATAGACAGGGAACCCCTGGAAGGAGTGACAGGAATATGATCATAGTACTTGTCAAAGGAGAAACTAGAGATATAATCCTATCTAAGAAGAGTGACTTATTAAAGACCAGAGACTACACACAAGTTTTCATCTCTGAAGACTGTAACGTTGCAATAAAAAAACAGAGAGCTGAAGCTAGCGCTATAGCCAGAATGGGTCAGGACGCAGGGCTGGATATAAAGCCTAGAGGCCGTGGTGTTTCCTATAATGGCAGATACTACCCTCATAATGCGCTAGGTGAATTACCTCCTGAGCTAAGACTCTCCAATACAAGAACAGTTGTCACTGATACATACATAGGCTATCACAGTGAATTAGCTCCTCTGTCAAATTTCTTTCCCTGCTCTATCACTATCAATGGTTTGGTCTTTAAGAGTGTGGAGCATGCCTTCTGCTATAGAAAGGCTATCTTCGCAGGCAGACCTGACAAAGCTGAACGCATATTAGATGCTGAAACAGCCTATGGTGCCAAAAAGTTGGGGAAATTTGACTGCCAAGGGTGGTCGGACAGAGAGGAAGACGAGCTACTTGAATTGAACATATTAAAGTATGAGCAGGATCATGATCTCCTGGAAATGCTACTAAGTACAGGAAATAGGAAATTGCTGGAATGTACATCCTCAATGTATTGCAGGCTAGGAGACAGTTGAGAGAAAAGTATACTCCATATGTTGGGACAGCTACAGAGGAAACAAAAAACCCAGATGAGCAAGACATCCCCATCGCTTCTGTTCCGCCAAATGATGAAATTGAGCAGCAGCAGCAACCAGCAGCAGCCCCAGGTACAACTCCTGAATCAACACCAAACTCTCACCAGGCTACAAGACCACACCGTCAACAAGAGCAACAACAATACCAACAAGGGCAACAACATCTGCAACATGAGCAACAACAGCAACAACAGACAATAACAAGTCCAAAACCGGTTATAGCCATGAAGGATCTTCAGGCTGCTCATGGTCCAAATACTCCCACAAGAAACACTGCAAACATAGAGAGTACTGCTTCAGCCGATCAAACCAGGAAGATGAGATATCAACGCAAAAAGAGGCAAGACGCACCCAGACTGGAAAGGAGCCATGAGTCAAATGCCATGCAAAAAATGATGGGCTTTTTCTCCCCTAAAAAGAAATAATGTATTAAAAACTTTTACAGGTGATATAATATGAACTATATGATTAGTTTTGACTGATAAATCCTTTTCTCTACCTCAAGTGATAGATCGGACACGGTACTGTTGACTGACTATACACATTATGTTATGCTAGTAAGGCATGCCTAAGAGGTTATGGAGTAATGGATTGTTCATGTCTCAGTCCCTTATGATTGTATCAAAGTACATGTATCATTAATCATACCGCGTCCAAATTTAACTATCACTAGTGTATTACCTACAGCGACTCCTACCCTTGGGACGCTGTTTACTAACCAATGGAGCTATGACCTAGTTAGACCTGATCAGCTGATTGCTATATATACCCCCTAAGGCCGTATACTCTAACATGTACATTGTGTTCAATCGTTCTTACTGGTGCATTATGTTTCTCAACATGTATATATAACATGGCTTGATATATTAGATACCCTTATAAAGATCAAGAATATACATATATCACGTTAATTAATTTATGACTGAGAATACACATATATTTATGTCGATTGTAATATGTGAGTAGGAGAGCGCCAGCTAAGCCTCCTCTATGATGACTGCCATACTTGAGAATCAATATAATATTATATGCTCTTTCATATCAGGTATCATTCCTTCTCACCCTCACTCTCACCTTCATTTAACTAGTAAAAATTGTTTAAAATATGTATGATTTTTCTACATGAACTAACCCCTATGAAGGGGCTAAAAATAATCTGTACCAACACTAGATCAATGATTAAGAAAAGAACTGATGTATTTAAATTGGTAACAGGAGTGGATATAACTGGTATAGTAGAAACCTGGCTTTCCCCGTCTGTATTGGATGTGGACCTACATGTACCAGGATACCAATATGTCCGGTTAGATAGATTTCCTTTTAGAGAAAAGTCTGCGGGTGGTATAATGTTATATTTAAGAGACCACTATATTGCTTGCCAAGATTTAAATTCATCTTTCATAACCGAGAACTATGAAATCCTATGTGTAGATGTAGAAATTAGTGTGGTAAAAAAAAAAGGTATTTGTATGCTATAGACCGCCAGACTGCAATGATCTTAAATCAATATACACTAAGCTTGGTGAATTGAAGAGTATGGTGACAAAAAACAGAAAAATTATTGTTATGGGTGATTTCAATGTTAACCTATTTGACAAAAAAGATGTAAATGATTCTTCTGTAGATGATTTCTGTACTGAAAATAACCTTTTTCAACTGATTAATGTTATCACTCGACCGAGATCAGGTACACTACTAGATCATATTTATACCAATGTACATATAGCCTCTGCTTATGGAATGACCCCGCTAAATATTGGGAAGCGATCAAAAAAGTATTACCCAACAAAACATGTGCTTCTCTAATTAAACTCAGAAATAATACAACAAATCTAATAATTCCTCCTGAAAATTGTGCTGAATATATAAATAGTTTTTTCACTGGTATTGGAGAGAAGCTAGCGGACGCACTCCCACCGAGTGATGGAAATGATAATGTAGTTCTCCCATATGGTACTGTATTAGAAAACACTAATCTTCTGTTTGAGCTGTCCTATATAGACTTTATTAAACTAGTTAAAGCAATTGATATAAAGAAGCCATCTGCCATTGCACATTGCAAATCATTTATCATTAAGGATGCTATGTTCGCTATTCCTGATATCTTTAGATCATTATATAATAGATGTTTAGCTACTGCCACCTTCCCCGATGATTGGAAAATTGCTACTGTAATACCCCTACCGAAAAAAGCAAATTCTATGAATGTTGAAGATCTTAGACCTATTAGTCTATTACCTATTACAGGTAAACTGCTTGAGAGAATTGTTTGTAAAAGGCTACAATGTTATATTATGGAAAATCAAAATTTATTGTGCCCAACTCAACATGGCTATAGAAAAGGACATTCTACGCAGACGGCTATCACTGAGCATTTAGCGACAATTATTAACAACTTTATAATTAATAAACCAACTTATTGTCTATATATTGATTTCAAAAAAGCTTTTGACACAGTTTCACATCCCAAATTACTCAGAAAATTACAGACCCTAGGTCTCAGTTATAATACATGTAATTTCTTCAAAAACTATTTAGCAGATCGCTTGCAATGTACCTTAGCAAATAATATCGTCTCATCCAGGAAACCCATCTCGTATGGGGTTCCTCAAGGTTCAGTTTTGGGTCCAGTATTGTTTTCTATATATATTAACTCCTTAGCCAGAGCAGTTGACTGTGATATTACGTTATATGCGGATGATGCTGTGGTATCAGTTGACTCTCCATATAAAATGAACCAAATTATACAAAAGATTGTATCATAGTGCCTGAATAATACCCTTACTATCAATGTGCAAAAAACCAAATGGATGTCTTCACTAACATAAATGATAATACCAGTTTCTCTATGAACAATATGAACCTTGAAAAAGTGAATGAATTTGTTTACTTAGGCTTAAGAATGGATACAGAGATGAAATTTGTAAAACATAGGGAAACTACTATGCGAACTATACGACATAGGATTTTTCAAATGGGTAGAGTGAGAGCTTTACTTGATGAAGATGCCTCATTGACTGTTTTTAAATCTATGATATTACCTATATTTGACTACTGTGATTATGTCTGGGATAGGGATTATAGAGGAGAAAACAGAGATTTACAAATGCTACAGAATAGAGCCTTAAGGATGGTATATAAGGTTAAATTAGAAGAAAATCCTGCTATGACGACCAAACAAATACAAGAAAGAAGTAATTGTAAGGAACTATGTGTTAGAAGAGATCTACACCTACTATCTTATGGTTTTATGCTAGCACAGAATATGATTTTTGTAGATAGAAGAGATATAGCTACAAGATACCATCAGGGTAAGAGACTAACTGTTCCACATAGTTTAAAACCAATTGTTCTACGAAGTGCTCTATATAGAGCCATTATAAGATGGAACCAGTTAAAACCAGAATTTACTGTTATTGACAATATTTACAAATTCAAAAATAGTGTTAGAAAAGTTTATCCAAACTGTTTTGTATGATTAAGCAACTATAATAGACCTATGATATCTTTTTCTATCAATGTACTCATGTCATCTCATCATCATCACAGCCAAAGGGCATCTGACTATTTCTGACATCAGTATTGTTACTTAGGGTAGTGTACGATTATTATTAACCCTAGTAGGCTAAGTCAAACAGAGTAGGCTATGTGACTGCCACTATCGTATACAAAAATGTCTTATGTAATGAACTTATGGTATATAGTGGGTCCTAGCGTAAGCACTACAATGCGTAGGTGCTAGGTTAAACAACTTACATTTTATCATGTACCTTGTTTTTGCCCAATAAACGACTTAAAAAAAAAATGAACACTGAATCCAGAGAAGTTCTTTGATCCTTGTTTATTGCATGATGACAGAGTGTACATATAGGTGGTAACAATGATACACTCGCCAGCGTGCAGCTCTGCCCCTAAGCTCTTAGCTCAACCTGTCGTGGGTCCTAGATACTAGGGAGGTTGTGCGTGGGATAATGTAAGTAGAAAAGAAATTGCTGGGGGCTGCTCACCGGTCTTATATACCTAGGTGAGCAGCTCACAGGGTGATGAAATGTACCGGCAGGAGCAGGTCAGATCTGGTCAGATCTGGTTGGGTCTGGTCAGATCTGACGCGTCGCCATACCTGGTAATGATTCTATTTATAAGTGGACCAATCAGGATGAAGGGAGATCGTGGAATTTCCCTGCATCCTAGAAATGCGTCCACAGGTATGTCGGTATGTTGTGATACTCCCAGTGAGTCAGTGCCCAGAAATAGGATGGGTTCGGCTCTCACAACATCCTGGTATGGGTGATGTAAGAGCAGCTCACTGTACACACTGGGGGGGATGAGCTGTGAGCTTGTGAGCAGGTCCTGAGCGCGTGTGGCGAAGTGTTTGATAAATGTGTAAAATGATGAATAATACCCAGAATGGTCCATTGACAATATGATCCTGACAGGTAAAATAGTCTACACTCAGAGGGCTTTAAACATTTCAAGTGTTTGTGTCCCCATTCTTGGTTTATTTTTTCTTGGAAACAGTGACATAAGGCAGCCCCTTTGTATTAAGCTATGTGTTTTCTGTATATCAGACACCCTCCCCAGTATCTTACAGTATCTTTTATCTTTGTATACATGATAACTCTATACATATTTCTATCGCAAAACATTGTATATCATAGTGCTATGACCGAGTATAGGGGTCGCTACCAGCGCCACCTTACCTACCTGCTGCGTCCTACCTGTATCCTCAGACCAGCATTGGCCGCCTACCTATACACTAAAGCCAAATCTAAGGCCCAATTCTCATGAACGGTCAGTGAGGTATTGGTATTTTAATCCACAGTCCCAGCTGGAAAACTGGCCAATTACGGGGTATTGTTGGTCAATGCCATACAGAATCTGGGTTGTTGAGGGATATTAAAGTCTCGAGTGTGAGAAGTCTCAGTGAGAGGTCATGTTTAGATAATCAAAACAAATAATATATCTTTTATAAGTTTTAGGGATGACTATCAACTCATCTAAATCATAATATCACCCATTCTCTGTGTCAAATCGTAAAGTTATCCTTTTGCAAAAAAAACTTTGTTCATCTATGGAAAATATCATTTCCTGAAAATATAATATAATTTGGCTATCTATAGGGGTATGATTACCTATGAGAAATTCAAATTGGACTTGACTTATTGCTTCTGAAAACATAACTTCAGTATGACTATAATCTAAGTCGTGTGGCCAATCATCATTACTGTTTGCACCGGACCCACGATTAATATCAACTTAATATCTTTAAAAATATACTGTAGGCTTTCAATTATCGAAAAAAAAAAGAATGATTCGACTTTCTTATACAAAGCATTTCCTTTCTCAGTCAGTCCAAAGGGCCACAACATGGAAGTGATAAGCTATCGTAAGTAGATATTCATGGGAACTCAAGGATGTGGCCCTTTCAGACCACTTCAGAATTGGCAGGTTTGGCAGAAATTGAGATGCACCAACACACTCAGGCAGTGGGGTGGGAATTTGTACCTAAATGCCTTCATCCAAAGTATCATCCTGATAAACCGATGACATTTAGGAAGCCTGCCACTGGGTGCTCTATTGGGCACTTGAGGATATCAGTTCAAGCGTAGCTCACCCTGGGGGGACTCAGTGTTGTGAGATCTATTTAGGTAGACTTTTCTGAGCCTAAAGGAGACCGTACAAGATGCTACAACTGTACCATTCAAATCGTCGTGAGCATCACTATTACCCTTGACATATTTGCCTACAATAGTACTTGCTCTGCTATAGCTACTCTAACATTTCCTAGGGAGTGGTCATTTTTTGACAGCAGAGAAGAGGTGGTGGATTTGGGGGGATGGGGCAAAGGATTTCAGCCCCCTCTTTGGAGGAGAGGCAAAAGATTGTCACCTCTTCTTAATGAAAAAGCCTGCAACGTACTATATTATTAAAAAAATGGGTCGCTCAAACAATATTCGACCCCTCCCAGGGGGCAGGCCAAAAAGAAATCTGGTGTTTATTAATAGACAACACACCATTAAAGTCAAATAAATCTATAGATGATAAAGTCTATTGACTAAAATCACAAAGAAACCCGTTCTTTGTCTAGGCTGTATCTCTGAGGAGTAAGCCCACTCGAATGGTTAGCAAATAAAGGGGAATGGATCCCCTCCCCCCTCCCCATATCCTGCCAAGGTCTTCTGATACCATGGCAACCAAATCTATGTAAAATTGTTACTTTCAGTGTATCTGTTGCCATGGTAACCAATATTTCTGTCCAGAATCCACCACAATATACTAAAAATGTTGGTATCATCTTTTTCTTCATGAAAAACTGTCCAAAGTAGGTTTTCATTAGAAAAATGAAATTATTTTACATTTTTTATTATTTTTTGCCATAAATACTGATTAGAATTGGCCCAAGCCTTTCTTAATTCTCTACCATGTTTAGCAGCTCACCATATCTCAGCAAAATATAGTAGAGACTTTGAGATGTGTAGAGACCACATACCATACAGCAATATCTGAGAAAATCGGAAGATTTTATTGGAAATTGAGGGAGAGAGAGCGCTTGTACCAAAAATCGCGTTCGGTAAAAGAAGAGTTACTTTTTTCAGGTCAAGTTAATGTCTGGCACGATGATAACTTGGTTAGAACATCAGGCTCAGGCTCAGTGGCTTTTTGCAAGTTGGCAGTTCGAGTCCCGGTTGTGATGTACATTTTCTTTTCAACTTACTTTATTGACAAGTTATTAATTTATAATGTGTAAATCGTGGTACAAACGTATTAATGTACAGATATACTCGCCCTAGCATGGTATAGTAATGCAATAATGATTGATATTGAAGGCACTAGGTCTGTATAGCCTAAATATACCAGAACGAATGGGCAAAGCCCACGAGTTCTGGCATATCTAAAGGCTGAGACTCGAACCTACTCCAGGCAGCAAAAAGTGAAAAAGTTTGGATTAGAAGTGCGACGTGCTGTCGACTATACCATCAGCACAGGCGACTGCTTAATAGCGACAGCCTACAGTGGTGTACGTTGACTGTGATGGGAGGAAGCCAGGCATTCGCAGTTAGGCCATAACAATGGAATGCTACTAGACTATGCAGTACTGTACAGGCTGTGTTCTTGCTACCACCAGCAGTCCACATGGCATAATGGATGGTGCATTGGACTGTTAGTTCATAGATTGAATGTTTGAATCCCACCTTTGGCAAAGAAACTAGCGTCAGTTTTAACATGAAAAAATGTTAGTGTTGCACTTAGAATACACTTAAGAGTACTGGTAAATAAAAAAAAACACTCAAAATCAAAAATCGTGCAGGTATATCCTGGATAATGCACGCCTGATATCCTCAAAATGAACCAAAAAAGCACTCAAAAGCCAGAATCATGGTTTAAACTGGAATATACCACTGGCGCTTCACGCTGTAGCACCCCTTTTGTAAGGCATGCGGTTATCCAAGGATAACAGGCACCCAGTGCGGTTATCCAAGTCCAACTCCCTATGCAGTGCGCCACAGGGACTGACGAGAAATGCTTGGTTAGAACCACGTGTTGATATGATAGGTGGGATGAGTCCCTGTTCGGGCTGTCCGCTGCCATAACCGCAAGACGCGGGAAGCAATCAAACCAAGGCAAGCCGTGACAGGCGCTGAGGTATACAGCCCGGTGGTCTAGTGGTTAGCGCATTGCACTCAGCCGTCAGAGGTAGGCAGGACGAGTCCCGGTCCGGGCGCATCTTTTTTTCGCCGTGTGCGCTGTAGCTGTCCGCTGCCGGGCGACAAGGTGTATGTACCGATTGTACACAAACAAAACTGCGAAATGCATTCAAAGCAAGCCAAGCCGAGACGGGCGCTGTAGCTGTCCACTACAGGGCCCCGAGGTGTGTACACGTACACACTATGGCTGGTTTCGAGTCCCGGGGAGGGGGAAAAATTTTTGTTTTCAACTTGAATTTATTGATATTCTATTGATTATCTATTGGTTTTGTGGAATAAAATAAGTAGACAATGGATAATTTATGACTTGTGTGTGTTAGCAAAGGATAATTACACTCGGGCTACACCCTCATGTAATTATCCTTTTCTAACACACACTCGTCATGAATTATCCATTGATTACTTGTTCACTATACCACCCTAGGACTTGTATATATCTATGTATCATGTCATTACTATACAAGTCTCCTTAACCTTACTTGGGTACTCTACCACTGTATACTTGTTCCAACTCATATAATATAAAAGCATATAAACTGCTGCTCATTAAGGGATTGGCCAAAGTTGGAAGTGTGCCTTATACGTGAGGACAGTGTACTACAGAAAAAGTACTTAAAAGATTGTCCAAAAGGCACGGCCATTGCTAAAGCTGGTTCCCAGCTCTTATCACTGATAACAGTTATCTGATGGCTACCACTGCCCCCCCAGAGGACTGCACTGAATGGCTTGGGATCATTTCATTGGGTGATAAATTCAAGCTTTATTCTATGAATATATTTTTAGAGGGCATGTAATTCAAATTACCTTGATTGATAACATCCCCATAGAAACGAAAGGCAGTTATAGAAATCAGATCTCTCTATCTCTAGTCTGACTTGATTACCCTAATAATGTATGGACTATACTGTATATAGCTGAGCTTTCCTACAGGACTGCTACCTCTTCAGTAGACCAGAAGCTGGCTGCTGGCAGGTGTTGGCTTGTAATTGCATGATGTGATAAATAGCACTGGCGAGACAGATGACTGCTCGCTTTTCCAATTAGGCTTAAAAGGATAGGTCTGCCTCATGGATTGATGAGGGATGGTTGTACAAGTTAAAGGGTCATAAATGTCTTTAATTGTATGATAAAGAAAAAAAAATGTAAATTTTATGATGAAACATGCCATAAATTACTTGTTGGTGCATCATGTTCTTTCAATTGATGTGAGATGTTTTTAATGTTGACCACATGTATTTGGGAAGTGACAAATATTATAAAAGTCTACGAATGCCCTTCAGTCCTATACAAGTAGTAGACACAGACATCTTCACAGATAATGCCAAGGTCATTCAGAAACACAACTTATAGAATGAATGATATAACATATGGAACAATATTTTATATTAACTTTACAAAACGAGGTCAGCTTGTCAGATTGAGCTTTAGAAAAATATCCAAATGTCAACACTTTGTGATGTCCTTTTACCTTTATTGGAACACATGTATGGTGATCAATACAAAACATAGCTTTCTAAATACTGATGAGCAGACTTAATAGGCGTACAAAATACCCCCTGTGCAGTGATGGCTACATTTTGGAACATGATTTGCATACTTCTTGTTTGCTGTACAATCCATACAAATCAACCATTAATTATATTTTTCTGAGGAGTTTCTGGTGAAATATGACTATGCCACTGTTACCTGGAAGGAATCTGCCAATTACTCTACATTTCACCTATGATTTTCCCCAAACATTCACTCAAAGCGATCTTTAAGTTTAAACATAAGGGGTTATTACCTTCCTCTATTTTCTCCTTCCTTCTATAGTACATTGGTTTTCTAATATCAGACTTTACTGCTGAAGAAGCTAGTGTGAGTACTCAAGGTGACATGGTGATTGATGATAGTTTGTTATGGTAAACAATCCATTACTAGTACCACTGCCTCTAATTACCTTCTCTAAAGGATGTGTACTTTAGCTAAGGCACTATGGTATCCTAGCTAAATGTTATCTTCTTGCCGGATGACAATGTGACTTGAGTTGACACCCTTACCATTGAACAGTGTATGAACCACAAGCTTAGGGTTTCACAATCTGTTCAATTAAAACCCTATTGGCACTCCGCAAATAGAGAGGACTACATTTCAGAATTTTCTGGTCCTAGGTGCATTCCATTCTGAAAACCAGGGGACAATTCTTATTTGTTGAATAACAATTGTAGACTATAATGGGAGAGGTCGTTTTATAATATTTGATTCATTGCAGCCATGGCAACCATCATCTTTAGCAAATGTAAAAAATGACAAATTACCCTGAATTGAACAGATATATTTCCAAATGTAATATTTAAGAGAGTTGGTCATTTATTCCCTAAACTAAACCCCTAAGGACCCAGGTATGTCAGATTTTGCTGCCTCACACTTCTGGGACAGATCAAGTTACACCAGTCATTGGCCTGTGTTGAATTTCAGGCCAGAGAAATCCTTGCCACACTTGCTTGAGTAAAGGGACACACCACTTGACTTAACTTGGGTTGATTGAGTTGGAAATGAAAGATTTCTATTGTAGCTATGACAGAAAATCTTACATTGTCAACAATAAAACAAGAAGAATACTCGTCTTCTTCCACATTTTTGATTCAACAATTGAGGATTGTTCCCAAATTCTTTTAATACAATTACCCGAGACCTCATTATGGAAGTCATGTTTGAGTCAGGTTATTGTCATTTTGAGAAGTGTCAACATTTGTTGGGAAACTCTAGAAACAGGATGCGCATACTCCAGGCAACATTTTAAAAGTTAAATGTCAGAATGTCTTGACATTCAGGCAGGGACAATTCCCCACATTTACACCATTACTCTCGTCAATATACCATTTTAATATGGCGCCATTGTCAAACCGTGTTGTTTCATGATCCATTTGGAAAACTGAATGCCCTGTGTTTCAGAGGTCGAGACATCCTTTTTAATATGATGATTCTCGATGACATTAATGAAGAGATAACTCAAGAACCCGTAGATACAGTTTATATATCTTTATTGCGTAGGCTTAACAATCGATGTTTTATAGTGAACAATACTTCTCGCTTGGCTAATGAGACGATACACTTTTCCATTGTGAGAGATTCCATACTCAACTTACAATATAATAAATTAGTCCTTCCGTCCCATGATGATGATCTCCATCGTGCACTCCAGTATTACCATAGGAAGTCTATGGTTCCAGGCTTGGCATACCTGTATATTAGTTAACCTATAGAGTACAGCATATGATGCTGCATGACTGGTTCATACTGGAATGAACCAGTCTATGGGTCTCACTATGGGATAGCCCTGCATGATGGTTATCATACATAATGGTTATCCTGTATAATGGGTATCCTGCCTAATGGTTATCCCTCGTATACGCTTTATGTTTTCTGGACTATTAGTGGTATGGTCTACATATAGTTGTTTTAATGGGGCCTAATTGTACGGAAAGGTGAAATATGGGTGGTTGATAAGTGGAGGCGATAATTATATAGGGATTACTATAAAGTGAGATTTATAATGAATTTAATGTATGTATTATGCTGACACAATTCCCTTCCTCAGTCCAAAGTCTCCTGACTTTGTGGACACGGAGTGCAATGTTTTAAAATATAATCATTTTAAAGTGTAAAACAAAACGAAGGACTTGGAATAAGTCTCTTAACCAAGTGTCAGTAATCATACATTTTAATATGTCATAGGATGTGCTGATACCATGTCAACAAACACAGAGGTGGCTAATGGCATGACAAGTCCCATTATGTGGGTTGTTAAATAATCGCCTTAGGCACCGTGTCATTCAATTACCAATTGACAACATTTGTATGGTTGTAATGAATGTTGGTCCCCTGCGTAGGTTTGTTTTATGAGACTATATGACGCCTCTAAATAGTCTACTTGGGAACAAATACAGCCAATGAATATTACAACTTATATTTGTCATCAATAATGGCATACAAACAACAACAGGTTGGTTAAATATTGGCGTCTGTAATTTCCAATTACCTGCAAATTTCTATATGAAGAGTATTGGAGGTAATTAGGACGTTGACTCGCCATAACCAGGTCAATATTCTCTTTCACAGATCAACTTATGGAGACTCTGAGCTTGTCTACTACAGCGTCCCACATAGAGTCCCGAGACATTTGTTTGTGCATGACCCTATCACGTTGGTGTCCCTGTTTTGATAGCTCACATACTTTTCACATCAGTTAGTTGGTGGGTGGTCGGTGGAGACACAGCCAGCACTGGTCGGTACTTGTGTCTTAGACCCGGGATGGGGGTCGTGCTGGTCACTGTCCATCCTTAAGATGGTGACCATAAAGGCCTTAACATACGGGCTACTTTTGTGGTGTTAGTTGGTCATCGCTTGGTATGGAGGATTGTGACTGAATAAGGACCTTAAAGCTAAACTACAGGTATGGGTGCTTATTACAGAATATACCTGATTTTTTTTAAATACATGCTTGGTGAGGCAGAGCCATATGCAGGAAGAGTACTTGTCAGGTTGGGATAGGCAAACATTGGGATATGTAGATTGAGGTACGGACTTTGATTAGCATGTTGCATCTATAAAAAGTTCAAATCATTTTCAATATAACTTTTGTACATTTTTCAAATATTCTCATCATCAAACCTCATTTTTAGGTACCTTTGGTTCAGTACTGAACACAAAAGGTAGCCTACTTTTAAGGGGGGTAGAGGGGGGTGGCTTGCACTATAGGACTCTATGGAGTAACATATCCTAGGGAACCTATACTATTCTTGATGGAATGTCATGTTCATTTAATTCCAGAAATTCATGTCAATCTATATTTGTCATGGTGTCCTCCTCAATTGGCTTTGTAGGTGTCACATATATGTCAGTATTCTGAGTGGTCCATAATGTGCCGATAGAAGTCGCAGTTCTGTCAAGTTGGTCGAGCCTGTCACTGGGCACTAGTGCAGCGTGTCTGCATCACAGGTTTAATCAACATTGTAGTTGAGCAAGGCAGTGAGTAGTCACATGAGTGAAATTCTAAAAATTCAGATGTGTCAATTTATGTATCATGTCCTGTTATTGCAATTTTGAAAATGTTTTCTCACACATATATCACAAGTGGACCTCTTTACCTAAGTATTCAATCCATCTGATCATACACGCTTGCAGATAACCTGGGCGATGAGGAGAAAGGTCTCAGGTCAGTTTTCTTCTGATTTCTTGCGGTATCAGTTATTGCTCTAATACATGCAAGTTATTTCACTTAATTAGAAAAAAAATAGGGAAGTAAGGAGAAGGTCAATTCTCCGGTCAAATGGTCACTGATCTCTAGCCGTCCAGACTAGGCATGTTTGTGTACTATGCATTATCATGTTTGATCATTCATCTCTTTCATGTACAACACAAATCATGCGTCTGAAGTGGTGAGGAGAAATCTAAGTATCCGATTTGTTGACCGCTGGTTACTTGCTGTCCCTTAATATCAAGTAATTTGAAAATTCTTTGTCCTTACCTAAAGTTGTTTCTAAATGTGACACGATGTGTATTGTGTTGGGTTAATCTGATTAATTTTTTAAATCTTCTTAGTGCTGTCTTAATACCATGGTTTCTACATCTGGTGCATAGTTGTTTTTCTCACCATGGAAGTCATCCTTATTTTTCTTTAGGAAATATGCCGAAAGTTAGTCATACCAAAAAGGTGTCCTTTTATGACTGTGACAATGTTGTCTCTGCACACTACTTACCCATTGCTATTTTGTATATCCTAAATAGTAATCAATTTGTTCACCCTAACAGTATGCCTGTCTACAAAAGGTTGGGTTCCATGAACAGGATGGGCTAACAGTCAGCACGTAGTAGTCTGAAATAGGTGTCCATGTATTCCTCCACTGACTCATTGAGTCATGCATTTAATGATTGGGTAGGAATATTTTCCAGTAGCGTACAACGTTGTGAAAGGTGTCCCTAAGAGTCGAGTAGTGATTTGTGTATGATGTGGCTCTCGCCTATGTGACTGATTCTTGTTGTGGAAAGTGCGTTCTGGTACGGTCTTTCTACCAGTGGGGGTTTTAAAATGGCTTGCAAAAAATAGTCCATTTGTCTGGTCATTGATGATTGAAACAGTCATTAAGACTAGTCCAGTCATGTCTTTCATATTCTCATAGTCATCCCTCATAATCATTATTTGTGGCTACTTATTCTGACATATTACTTACCAGCTTTGTTATTCTTATAACAAGTACTAGTCCCAAGTAGTAGGGGACTGGACGATGGTAGGTGGGAGCAGTATGCCGGTATTGAGTTAGTTGGGGGGGGGTTCAGGGACGGGGGGTACACAACTGGATGAATGAGTAATGAATGAGTGGTGTGAATTGTTAAGTTAATGGCATGTTTTCAAGTCTCAGAGTCATACATATAAATGTGTGATAAATCATTTAATATTTATTAATAATCAAAATTATGCTAGTGTATTTGATATTTGATAATGGCAGTTTTGTATTATTATGGTGTTATGATGAAAGTTCACAAAATATACAATGGCAATTCAATGATTATCAGTGATGGCACTCATGAACAATGGCCTTATTTATAAGGCTGTGCACTATGTAATGGAAATTATGCTGTTTTATCATGAATTATCATATCATTTCGAGAACAATACATATCCATGTCTACCTCGCGGTCTATGTCAGCATCTGTTTGGATGCCACGGCTGCGATGGTTAGACCAAATACTGGGATAGTCCGGGTTTCATCATCGCTATATTAAAATAAATATATACTGGTATGAGTTCACAGTTATATGAAAAATAATTGCATGCCGTAACCTCTATGGGACG
Source organism: Acholoe squamosa (assembly GCA_949317995.1). Lineage (NCBI taxonomy): Eukaryota > Metazoa > Annelida > Polychaeta > Phyllodocida > Polynoidae > Acholoe > Acholoe squamosa. The sequence goes on from OX439043.1 coordinate 62,208,206, forward strand.
ATGCATTGTGTCAACTCACCGGTTTCTTACCTTATTTGCTAAAAGTAAATATATGATTATTATACATTTATACATTACCATCTGTGACAATATTGTCGAGCGTTGCTGGGGGTAGTTGATGGGGTTTACCATCCATATGATTACCATTACAAATCTGGGGTATTCATGGTCCCTTAACGATTTCCATATTTGGAATCGTTGCTTAAATGGGATGTATACCTTGTTAGGTAATACAGTTTCCATGATTGACCTTTCACATAATGTTAATGAGATTTTGTTTTCATGTTCCCAGATCAGTTCGAGGTGTTGCTTCAGACAGCCGCTTTGACAAATTCAACATGGGTGTTCATGAGTTTATTTTGAATATATTTGGTTCATACATGATTGATGTGAGTGGAATTATAATACTATTCCATTTTCTGTAGAGTTTCAGTGCTATATATGGCATATTAATGTCTACTGTCTTCACAGTCATACGTTTGGCTATCTTACATATCATTACCTTATTTACGATATAGATGATCATGATCAATACCAACACTACTGTGAAATCATTGTATCTATTGCTGATGTCCATTATCAAATGTTCAGTGCACTATACGTCATACACTACACAAAATATGCCAAAAATTGTTCTAAGGTACTTTTCCACATAGGAAAACATGGTTCCCTCAAAAACATTCTATTTTCTTGCATTTCTTTTATAGAGGAGCCTATTTGGAATGTAAATGGAATGTTTTAAATCCAAAATGAGGCTTCAATAAGGGGCTTCATAAAAGTGTGTTGCTATGGCAACAAAAATAACATTTCAGTTAGAAAAAAGGTTTTATCAATTGATAACATGATTCATAAGGATTTATATGGTGAAGAAAGTGTGTTCATACTATTTCTATATCCAAAGTTATGAACAAATAAATGTATGTAAAAAGTTGGTGATTTGTTATTGATGATTTGCATCATTATACAAATTATGCAAATTAGAGGCATGATATAGCTAAAACAATGGGAGCTTATTGGCTATAGCGATATAATTGCATCATCCCATGTTCATAAAGCAATATCTCCAGGACTAGAGATGCTATCTGCAAGTGTTATATCTCATTTCAAAGCTGATGACGTGAATTTTGAATGTTTTAATTTACCTTGGAGGGTCCTTTCTCCTCATCTGTTCACAATTGTCCAAATTCCAGTTATCTTTCTCTATAGACCTTTATAATGGTCCAAAGAGTGATCCTTATTTCTAATAGATTTGGCTGTGTTTCTTAAATCTAATGCATGCGAGGTGAGGGTTGCTTTCTCCATGTCTAGGTGTTTGTGTAGCATGCCTTTGTTTTGAATATAATATAGGTATCAGAGATGTTCTAGATCCTGAGATATTCAACAATCTGTTGTTAAAATGCTGTATTATGGGCAGGTTGTATGTATGGTACACTACTTGTCCCTTGAACGATTTGATTTCACATGATATGTTGTTGCCGGTTAATATCAGTCCACCAGTCAACACTTTACATTGACATGGAATCTTAATAATAAAGTATGATCCTAGATTGTGAATTATTCTTGACTCATTATTGCATGTCATTACAGATATGGGTTCAATAGTTCTTACTAAGAATTTGTCAAGTCCTATGGGCGTTGCAGTGGGTGCTAGTGTGGTGCGGGGTTGGATTATATCAAAGTTGCACAATTCATGAATCATTCTTGCATGATCAAAGAATAGTGTGAGTAAGCATGTGGGATTACTAACGTTTCTGATGGGAATAGATAGTGGGCATATCATTGTTCTGTCGGTGTGACATAGAGATTTAAGATTTTTATTCATTTTTGCATATAGTCCTACTCTACTAGATATCGCTAGGCTGTTGTGGCTAATCTAGTGTAGCTGTCGCTTTTACTGTGGTGTGGTTTGATTGGTA